>CM029663.1:35674621-36274621 GCA_017311315.1 Dendrocalamus latiflorus | reverse complement strand
ATTTCTAAATGAAAAATGGATTATTTAAAAAATTCCTTGATCTCATTGCTCGTGTTGCACGACTCACCCATGCCGATCTCCAGGGTTCCCTCCATGTCGATGCCATCCTTCACCAGACTCATGCTGAACCCGGCAAGAACAACCCATAGAGGGCAACACCAACTGTGGCATGAGAATCAAGAAACAAACTGATCCTTGCTGCAGAGACCACGTAGATCATTCCCACACTTTGATCCACTGACAAAAAATAAAACCTGTCAAGACTCGTCGCCAATCACTCCCCTCATCTCCCAAGTTGGGTAAATCCACCTTAAAGTGGGGCCTTCAAGTGATCCCTACCGCCCCAGATTTGGCCATTAGAACATCTTGATCTCGAATTCCAAACCTGCAATAGTGTGGCGGCACCAACCTAATCTCCATGTGTGGGGAGGAGGGCCATTGACTGGGCGTGAGCTCAGTGGTACTAGGGGTAGGGATTCGAGCGCGAGAGGAGATAAAGCATACCTCAGGGTGGATTCAATAGGATATGACGAGGAGGAGGTGGTGGTGGATTGGGTGGGTATAAGTTGAGGTCGTGGGATGGCGGCATGGAAGACAGGGTCAGCTACGATATTGAGGTCGGGGCTCGGGGTGGGGAGAGGCGTGGAGGGGAAGGGGGAGGGGGAGCACGGGCAGGTAGAGTGAGAGGGGAAGGGGACACTCGGATGTGGCGGAGCGGTCGATCGGGGATAGATGGATGGTAAATTACAGGTAATTTTTTTAAACTTCAAAGGGTATTTTTGTTTTAGGTATGCTGATTTCCTACGAGAATCCATCCTAAATATATCTCTCTTTATTAGTTTATTTTTTACTTTGTTTTCTATGAGAATTAGAATTTGATGATTTTAGAAAGCTGAGTGTTTGGTACATCCTAGCTCTGTGTGCGAATGACATTTTCCTCAGCGTCAATAAGATGAATGAGCCCCTGGCGCATGCAAATGTACATACATTGCACGCACCACGCGCCAACGTTACATGTGAGCAGCAAACCTACTGTGAGTGCGTGGACATCCATGCATGCACCGTACGCACGTGCACTTGCACTCGTGGCGGCCAGTGATAGATGTAGGACTAAGCTGGTCTGCATGCTGCTGACCTGATTGCCGACGCTGCAAACCTATCGCCTGCCTGCCCTGCCACCCGGCGCGTGACACGAATTTTATTTTAAATAATCTATTTTTTATTTAAAATTACAGAAATATACCCGTAATTTTTTTTTGCAGGAATAGACTCTAGTCATCCAACCGTTAGGCAACTGGAACCTGTCGTCCAACGGCCGCGCGACACAAATGTAATCCATGTGCCGTTAGGCGACTATATGCTATCGCCCAACCGTTGGGTGACTCCAGTGTCCAATCGCCCAACCGTTCGGCGACTGGACGTGATATATATTCGACCGCTCGGTTGAGCCCCTGGCCGAGCAGCCGATTCCAGCATAGTGCGCGTGAGGAAAGAAGAGAAGAGAGTAAAGGAGAGAAGCGGTTCTGCTACTTCTTTGAGGTAAATATTTTTTATATTTTAGTTAATATTTTTATATGAAGTAAATAGTTTGTTTAGTGTAAAATTAGAATCCGTAGAAAATAATAGTTGCAGAACTTTGCTATGGAGTAAAAAGTTGTAAAAAAAGTTAATCAACGTAGTGATGGAAAATTAGCATTCGTAGAAAATTATAGTTGTAGAAAATTTAGTAAATATTGTAGCTATAAAAAATTTAGTCAATATAGTTATAGAAATCTAGCATACGTAGAAAATTATAGTTGCAGGGTTCAGCATCAGTAGAAAATAAGCATTCGTAGAAAGTTGTACTAGTAGAAAAATTAGTAAATATTGTATACAAAATTAGCATCCGTACATAATTGTAGTCGTAGAAAATTTAGTCAATATTTTTGTACGAAGTAAATAGTTCACTTTGTGCAAAATATTATTAGATAACATTTACAATTTATTACGAATGAATGTAATGTCATTAGTACATTGAAAATACATGTGTACTATTATAACTGGCATATTGGCATTTAAATCATTATGTTATATAAATTATCGAAACCCATTAGGATTAATTTACAGTAGGAGAGAGCCGAGCAGTGAGAGAAGAGCGGCTTCGGTGTGCGTGGTAGCAGATAGGGAGTTGATGCGTATTGGGCGGAAAATAGAGAGCAGTGGTGGTGCGAATGAGTAGGGATTGTGCTATGAGGGTATTGTAGTAGTTCAAGATAGGCAAACGGTCATAGAAATGTAAATTATAGTATAGCAGTAGTTCCATATTGTACGATGCAATTTGACCAATAGCAACATTGAAAAATGTTTGCAGGCAGACATCAGCAATGCCAATACCCACTATATTGAAAGTGCATTACAGTGTCGACACCGTTCGTAAAGGTTTGAATGGTGTTCACTTGAGCAATTTTGCACAAGCCACTCTAGTACACCGAACGGTGAGAATGCTCAAATAACAAATGTGATGTACTGGCTCATCCACAGCTTCTCCTTGAACCCTGAGGTGTGCAGCGTCATCATACAAGGGCTTTGGAGTTGGTCTCCCACGCGTATTAGATGGGAGTTGACACCATTGATGCGCACTGCTACTTGGGAGGGTTTTGTGGAAGGCTGTCGACGCCATAGATATGAGTGCATGCTGCTTGTAAAACTATGCCCAATAGAAGCTGTACAAAGCCCTGCCAGTGGCTATCATGCGGGTGGTGTGAGTAGCTCAAACACCTAGCATGTTGGTGAATAGGATGACCTGGAGGCCGGTGTCAGAGAGGTTGCGGAGGAAGTTGCTCATAACGAGGCCGATGCGATAGATGGAGGAAAGGAAGAAGGGTCACAGCGTGCTGAGCCTACAGGACAGGCTGATGAAGGGGAGCATATGGAGTACATAGTGCATCAAATGGAGAGGGATGACTGGATGGCCTGAGCTGAAGAGGAAGCTGTACAGGAGGACGACAATGACAGTTCCGATGAGGATGAAGCTCCCATCCTGTAGGAATGGAACAGATTTGACGCTGAGGGTTTTGCTGTGTAGGATGAGCACGAATCCCGTGGGAGTATCACGGCATAGAGATTCGGTTGCACTCAATGTATGCTGACAAGGCATCGTTGCAGGATTCCATCAAGCTGTGGGCCCTATCATGCAGTGGACTTTTCGGGTCATCAAATCTAGCCAGGAGCAGTATACCATGAAGTGCGAGCAGGCCGGTTGTCCTTGGAGGGTGCACGTACGAAAACCAAAGTATGAGACTCACTCCTGCATTCTCAGTTGTATTTTGGTAAGGCATCGTAACCTAACATCCGCCTTCATAGCCAATTTGATGTATGGAGAGATAGTGGATAAGAAGGACATAGAGGCCACACACATCATGGTGGCTATCGAAAAGAAACTCAAGTACAAGATTAGCTACGCGAAGGCATGATGTACGAAGTAGAAGGCTTTAGAAAAGTAGTTCAGGTCCTTCAAGGCTACATATAACAACCTTCCTTGTATGCTTCAGGTGTTGCAGGACAGGAACCCGGGCACGTACACTGCTGTGAAGGACAAGCCATCTATAAGGCCGCCAGGTTTTGCGGTGTTGCAGAGGGCCTTCTTAACCTTCGGTGCATGCATCGAGACATTCAGGCATATGCTGTCTATGATCTCAGTTGACGGGATCTTTTTGACCGGCAAATACAAGGGCCAGATCCTTACAACCATATCGGTGTTGATGGCAACAATCAAATTTTGCCCCTGGCCATCGCATTCATCGAAAGTGACAATTACGATAGCTGGTTGTGGTTCCTTCGACATGTGAGGGTAGCAGTTGTTGGAGCTTGTCCTAGTGTATGCGCAATCCATGATTGCCATGCTGGAATGGTGAAGGCCATAAGAAAACTTTAAGAAGACCACGAGGAGCCATACCCTTGGCCGTATATGAGAAACAGATGGTGCATTCACCACCTGGTGGCCAAGTTCTTCAAGTAGTTCCCGAAGCAACCGTTGATGAAGCTGTTCAACAGGCTGGATATGTTGAACCAAAAACACAAATTTGATGCTTTATGGATGCTGTTGGATGAGCACATTAGGAAGCACGTCGACGAGAGGAACAAAGGACCGGCCATGCCTGGGGCAGAACAACCCGAATGCCTCACAGCACTAGCAGAGCTTGATGCAGCTAGTCCAAGGAGGAGGAGCTTGCGGAACATCAAGTGCTTCTCTCAGTGGATCGAGGCCGAGCCATTGGAGTAGTGGTCTCTAATGCACGACACAGACAGCGTAAGGTACGACATAATGATGACCAATCTTACCGAGGTGTACAATTGAGTTCTCAGGGGTCTTTGTTCTCAGTCCCTCATCGCCATCGTGGAAGATGTTCTGCACAACATAATCGGCTATTTCACAAAGAGGCATGCAAATGCCGCACTTCATGCAGTTGTCCCACAAACACCATACTGCTCGCAGATTAAGGCATATATGGAGGCGAAGACAGAGAAGAGCCAGTTGCACTCAGTGCATGTGATGGGCAATAGGGAGCATCATTTCGCTGGTGCGGGAGGATGCGGACGCAGAGCCAGAGTGAGCCAGGGTGGTGACAAAGGGGGTGCTAGGAGTGTTGCTGGGGGGTTTGGTACGGGCCTTCCATCTGCGCTAGCTATACTTTTGTTCTTCATTTATTATTTACATTTCTTACTTACAATGTGATGTTTGCAATACTATTGCATTCTTATTTATACTCCTTTTTACGATGTCTGTTTGTTCGATCCATGTCGACGCCTCTAGTTCAATGTATGCAACTCATCGCTGGAACAGTCCACTTGATAAATAGCAACCGCAATGACGTATAATACATTCGACCTACATGCTTCACGACAATGAACATAACTATAAATAACAGGGGAGGATACTATGGTACAACCTTGTCTGTGCATGCCTACTGGTAAAATGTGCCTCACACTACCCACATGGAGTGTTATAGAGGGGGCCACCTCGAACGTGGCTAGCCGTCATTATAGTGGCGCGCACATATGTAGCTAGGGTTCGTGTAGCAATATGTCGGACCATACGAACTTCCTATATTGATGACCTCCTCGTTGCCCCTCTCATCATACGAACTTCCTATGTTGATGACCTCCTCGTTGGCCCTCTCATCATACGAACTTCCTATGTTGATGACCTCCTCGTTGCCCCCCTCACGTTGCATTTGCTTACGGAGGTCATCGTTCTCCTCTTTAAGACTTTCAATCCGCACCTCCAAGTCAAAGATTCACTCCTACAATGTATCCACATACCTCACAACAAAGCGTTCATGGGGAGGATCGATCTAGTGGACAAAGCCGTATTTCGCCATCTGCTGCAAAGGAGGGTTAACATTGAAACTCTATTAGCAGTAATACAAAATAAATGATTGCCTATTTGTATCCCAGAATGTGGGCATCGAAAGAAACATTGTCCGCCATCTGAATGGCCTTCCACGACCTACACGACCACGTCCTCCCTATGTCTACATTTTGGCCACACCGGTTGTGCATGCCTATTAGGCATCAAGCGGTAGTTAGGGCCAAAGTCCTGCCACATTTCTAGGGGAAGGTCTAGCTTTGGTGACCCATGTTCGACTGGTCCCTCGGCGTCTACCATGGTAGTTTACTCTAGGACAGATATGGTATTTCTTCCTATGGTTCACTGCGTCAAGTGCTCCTACTCTCAAGGGGGTGGCGCGTGCATTTTATACCCCGTGGGGGAAACAACATGCTTTATGACAAACCGGATCATGTGCTAGCTTTGTACAACTTTGCCCGGCCCAGAGAGAGCTGGCAACACTAAACCCTCAGCTTCTCACATCAAAAAGATAGACCACTACAAAGCAGGACATGACAAGACAAAAGATATGCAGCTTTGCACAATGAGAAGACCAGACATGGCAGCTTTGCATAGTAACAACATCAGATGGGCCATCTTTGTGTAGTGACAAGACCAGATGGGGCAATTTCGAGCAGTGCCAGGACCAGAGGAGGCAGGTTTGTGCAGTGACAAGACCATACGGGATAAATTTGTGCAGTGACAATACCAGACGGGGTAGCTTTGCATAGTGACAGGACCAAATGGTGCAGCTTCATGCACTGACAAGATCAGATGGGGCAGCTTTGCGCAGTTACAAGACCAAAGGAGGCAACTTGTGCAGTGACAAGACCAAAGGGGCAGCTTTGTGCAGTGACAACACTCGGCCTTGCCATCTTTTCAAATCGACATGGCAACACTACACCTCCTCAGCTTTTCAGACCAAAAAGATAGGACTCTGCAAAGTACTACATGATAGCTCTCTACACCATACCAAGCCTTTGACTTACAAAATGAGGTGGAAGAGATCTGGGAGAAAACTATTGGATCGAAATCGGCGACAGAAAGGGGGGGGTGAATGTCGCTTTTTGAAATTTTGTCCCCCACAAATACTCACGTTCAACCTTTATCTTCGATAGCTATATGAAGCTATGAAGATGATTTAAGTGCCTACTGGAAAGCAGAAGAACCTCGACAAAATAAAATGACAAGCAAGCCAAGACAGCAGGGAACAAAGCAGAGAAAACAGCAGCTCACTTATACTGGCCGGTCAGACCGCTGTTGAAGGGCCGGTCTGACCGGTCACTTGCCTCCGGTTTAACCGCCCAGCACATGGCGGTCTGACCGCCCTAGCATATCCGGTCTGACCGCCCTGTATCACCCGGTCTGACCGGTTAACTGAAGACAGAAAACCCTAAAACCCGAAAATACTGCAGATCTTCGAAAAACTGAGAAATCAGGGGTTTTCTTCCAATCTTTTTGGCCCTGAGCATCACAACAACAAACTAAATAATGAGAGAGCCTTGGGAAACAGAGAAATCACACTCAAAATCAAGAATTTCAGATTATGACAAAAATCTGAAATTTTTGCAAGAGCTGAACCAAATCCCAAATTATTCAACTATCTTGGATCCTTTGCTCATGGGCTTTTGTAATCCTTTTAGCATAGATCTAAGGGCCTTCCAGACCAAAACTCAGGCCATCTCAAGGAGAGAATCAAAGGGGACCAAGAACCCTAGAACTGAAAGGAAGAACAGAGGAGGCCAAGAAGCAAAATCTGAAATTAAATGGGGTTTGCTCTTAGGATTGACTAGCCAAATGGCTTTGGAGCAACTCCTAGATCACAGCAACCCATTTTGCTACTCCTCAGCAAGAAAGAACACAAAAACAAAAACTGAAAATCTTGCATAGAGAAGAACGAATGAAGAACACAGGAGGAGGCAGGAGCATCTCAAAAGAAATTGATTCATTCCTAGAAGCAAGAGGATCACAGAGGAGTCCCCATACGCGATTACAATCAGAGGAATGATTACATGGGCATCAACTCATCCTCTCCCTCTCCCAAGCTCTCACACACAGAAGAACACTACATGCTTTGAGAGGAGCACGGGAGAACACACAGAGAGGAGACACACTCCAACAACACTCTGCCTCTCTCAACCACTAAAGCCCTTAAGCAAAACAACCTCTCCAAAGGCTATTTTGACTAAAGCAAAACCCTAACTACCCCTAGAAACCATGCAGCCACAAGGAGACATCCCCTCCTTATATAGGCTTTGGCTAACGGGTCTCCAACCCGTTATGCCCGCTAAAACCTGAACGGAAGCGCTTCCACTTGTGCAGCTTTGTGTTTTTACCGAAACGCCCCTCCTGCACCTTTCGGGAAGCTTCCGCGTTCCTTGTCATCCAAGCCTCGCAACCACCTCGAGTCTCCGCCGTCTTTGACACATCCGACTGTTCTAACCTCGACACCGCCCGTGCCTAGTCCGGTCACCTCGTGCCTCGCCACGACTCCGCCTCAACGTCTTGCAGCCATCACAGACAAGAAACACATCAAATAGCACCGCTCAACACATGTAAGCATAAATAGTATCAATGAACCTTACTAAGGCAAGAATTTGCCCAAACGACCAATCGGGAAGAATAATATGCAATAAGTCCGTCTAACCAAACCCGACTGAGCCAAATGCCGTCCTGGCACAAATCACTCAAACCAAACTCAATCTTTGCAACATACTTGTCAATTACTCATCATAAACATGTGGTCACCTCCACATGGTCTCTCAAAAACACTACACAAGCAAACCCAACACTACACCGGAGCTTGATTCACCGCATCGGGATGGACAAGAAGCAGAAGAAGCAATGGGATAAGATGATAAAGCAATAGGAGGAAACCCACGAACTAGCAAGGTCTGCTGCCCCATGACAAACAAGCAAGGGCCACGACAGCCTGTGGTGAACAAGCAGAGCGTGCTAGGAGGGCACCTCCCCACAATGATGCCCCTGTAGCAGCAACCACATCCTAAACGTTCCAATCGAGCGTTCGCCACAATAGCCACCCGAGGGGAAGACGCCGCCCTTCTATTGGTGTAGGGACCAATGCAAGTTCTACAAGTACAAGCTGAGGTTCAGCCTGGGTATGCGTTACTAGGATTGCATAAGAGGGAGCGCGAGAAAAAGAGGAAAATGGTGGCCAAGGCGAAAGAGGCCGTTGACGAGTTCCACATAGAACTCGCAAGGAAGGGAAAATGGTTCCGGTCCACACAGTAGGTCGGGCCATTCCGCACTAGTTCCCCAAAAGGTCAAATTTATTTCCATTCTAAAAAGGCGCATATGTATTGTACGAGTACTTTAGTTTGTTGTATCATGCAGGATGTTATTTCTTATGCATGTAAACAAACCTTGTGCATCGTGTTATTCCTAGCGTATTATGAAGTCTATTTTAATTCCCAACATCACATCTCCTTATCTTTTCGTATTCAATTCTTCACGTATCAAGGCATCCAACACCATGAAAAAACAAGTTCTCCATGTATGAATTCCCGGTTGCATTACAATATCACTTACCTTGTACTTACCAATTGTTACTATCTCAATCATCCTCAGAAAAATTTTGAAAATTTCTTGCGCTACAACAGCATACGACGATCACAAACTGTTATTGCAAATCTAATAGATTTTGTACCATTCATAATGTACGAAAATCACAAATGGATCATCCAATATTGTCTGCCATTATTTTTTCCACAAAATACAAATTATAGAAAATTTTGGTAAATATCACATACCTACAACAATTGTCATTTACCCCCATGCGCTGTTGGGGGTGCCAATTGCGCAAAAAAATGGGTTGAGGTGGCAGTCACCAACCAATCGGGCGACTAGACCCGTAGTTGCCCAACAGCTCATCGACAGGTTGCAGTCGTCCATCCGTTCAGCGACTGGATCCTCTCGCCCAATAGCCCACCGACTACATTCGTGTCACGCTGCCGTTGGGCAATAGTTCCAGTTGCTCAAGGTTGGGCGACTGAAGTTTACTCCTGTAAAAAAAATTTGCGAGGTTATAATTCTGTAATTTCAAAAAAAATAATTATTTTAAAAAAATTCCACGCGATGCTGCCTACCTTCTTATTGCAATCCCACGGTCGAACCCCTTGCCGCTAGGGGTGAAAACGGATCAGATAGTTTCTGACCGATTCGGATGAAAACGAATAAGGATTATGTCGAATCGGATTTTCCTCAGATAATTCTCGGATCAGAAACAAATACAGATTTTTTTATCGAAAACGAATACGAATACAGTAGGCATGTTATCCGGCGAATACGAATACGGATACGGATTATCCGGATAATACAGAGTCGAATATCTAGATTTCAGCCCAACATTGTCTAGAACAAGCTAGCCTCTCTCATCTCCCCTACCACCAGCCCACTAGCCCAACCAAGCCATAAGCCTCCATTACCGTTAGGCATTAGGTTCCCTAGTCATATTAAATTACAAACACCACTAGCAAATATTTATGTTTATTAAAAATAAATTTTATATTATCGGTAGATTAAAATTTGTACCAATTAAATTGATGTACTGCCATTTAAATCATTCTGATGTAAATTCAAATTCTTAATTAATTTATTGGTCACATGTAAATAGTGGAAATCCATTAAGAATTATTTAGGACTTTAGAAAAAATTAACTGCCATTTGAAGATTTAAAATATGTACAATGTTATGATTATTGTGGATAAAAATACTTATGCTTGTTTAGATTTCATTAATGTTTTGACAAGATAAACTGTTTATGTGTTTTCATTGATTTTGGTTGTATAGTTTAAGGGATTTTCATGTTCCGATAAATATTCGTAACCGTATTCGTTTCGATTCGTATTCGCTCCGTATCTGTATTCGATATTATTCGTATTTGTATTCATATATGAGGCATCTGTATTCGTATCCACATCCAAGAAAAAATATGAAAGCAAATATGATAGAGCTATTATCTGTCCGTATTCGATCTATTTGCATCCACACTTGCCGCCGCATGCCCGCACACCATGCATGTTGATCGTGGAGAAAGCAATTATTATGCGGCAATAGTTCGTGTTGATCGAAGACATACATGATGTGATGTTTAAGGGCCTATACAACGCATAGGTGCCTAAGTGGTGGTTTCATTTGTATTGTTTACACACACACACATATATATATAGCACTGTAACATTTTTTTCAAAAATGATTGCAAAAATGGTCCTCTTCTCGAGCTCGAAAGGCGCGACAGTTGACACATGTCACCTATCGCTCCCCTAGCTCAGTAGGACGGGAAGCCGTGGCAGTGCACACAGGCGTGGCAGGAACAGGTGCAGCATAGTAGGTGTGAATGGCGAGTGTCGTAGGCCAGAACACAACGTGATAGGAAGGGCTACCGAGCCCACCTGGATCCGTAGCTCTTGCCGAGCTCCCTTGGCTAGGCAGGAGCTGCCAAGCTACCCTGGCAGCTCGGCAGCTCTGCTACTAGCCTCCAATCTATGGCTTTTAGTGGCTGTTTGCCCGATTAAGCCGCACAGACTAGGTAAAAAACTGGTTTTGTTATAACTTTATTTGGAAAGACGAAATGAGGGTTTGGACAGGCCAATGAACCAACTCTATCTTTTAAGTACTGTAGATATATTGTTGAAAACATTGTAGGAATGGATCATGTGTAGCCTGACATAGTACTTCGCAATGAATGTGCGAATTATAAAAGCCCCAAGGCTAAAATGTGGAACCATACAACACCCACATGGCGTGGTGATCATCTAGGCGGCGTGGACTTGACTAGTTATCATGGTAGCGGCAGGCGCAATTGTAGCTCGGGTTCGCGCAGCAACAGTACAGATGGTAGTCACTGTTGAGATGCACAACCTCCTCGTTGTTCCTCTCCCTAATCCTGTACCTGCGGAGCTCTTCATTGTTGGCCCTCTCAGTCTAGAGCTCCCCCTGCAACTCCTCTAGGCGGATGTGCAATTTTGTGGATGTAAACCTCAGCAGGTATTGGATACAGTAGATCCACCCACTCGGTGAACTTGCAATCCGTTATCTACATGTAAGACGAGGTTAGTACAAGCATTCCATGTGTGTGAGTATACGTAAGAAACGAACCACTTACTATGAATAGAGAGCAGCAAAAGAATCGACGTCCTGGGTGCAGATGGTCATCATAAACCTACACCACGGAATCAAGGTTGTGCTTCCATTGTGGCCAAGGCTCGAGGATGTCTTCGTAGTCACAGAGGGGATTTGTTGGGGGTGTACGACTCCATAGTTTTGAGGGGTAGATCAGGTCTTGGGGTGTCAGGGTGTAGAGGACCGTAGATGCTCGTGTCTTCGAGGTAAGGGTCATGGCCTCGAAACCCAGCCTATGCCCGCCGTCTCCTCCCATGTCTTGAGTTTCCAACCTTGTTCGCCATGCTTCTGTTGGCATAGTGTGATTCTGTAACATCCTGATTTTCAGAGCCTTTTTGAAGCTTTTAAAATAAAATTCACCATTTGGATTTTTCTGAAATTAATTAAAGCTTAATTGGAATTTTTATTAATTAAAAGGATTTAATATGATTAAATTAAACATTAATATTTGCCAAAAATATTTTATTTGTGTTCCTTGTGTCACAAGGAATTTTTCTGTATTTTCTGGGATTTTTCGGAGTTTGTTTGAGCTCAATTTGAAATTTCCAAAAAAAAAACAAATCAGGAGAGAGAATGAACAGTACCGCGCGGTACTGTTCATCCGTCTTCTTCCCGAGCCCCGATCGATCTCCAGCCTGTACACAGTTCTTTCCGTTTTCCTCTTTCTTCATAACTTCCAATCCGGACCTCATCTCAATGTCTTCCCAAAAGGAAAGTTGTGCCAAATCACGCAAGGAATCCATCCCAACTGGTCTCTTTCCGTTTCGTTCATCCGTTTGCCTTTTATCTCCAATTTTCTGAAGCGGACTCTAAACCGAAATCCGCAGATTGGAGTCGGTTTCTACCTCTTCCAAGCCTATAAATACGACCCCTTAGCTCCCCTAAACCCATCCCAAGCCGTGCCAAGTCCCCCCAAAGCCCAGGACGCCGTCGGCACCGAGCCCCTCCGGTCCCGAATTTGCTCGTCGTGTCTCGAGCTATTCGGTGAGTTTCTCCGTGATCCTTTCGCGTCACATTGTGCCATCATGTCCCATCTACCTTCTAGCCAAGTTAATTTGATTTTGGTGCAGCCAATATTCCGGAATCGAGATTTCCCCAATCTAGGTCAAGAGCGCTTCCCGACGTCGATTCGTCGCCTCCGGTAAGCTTTAGCCCTTGCCGTAATTTTTCCTAGCCTTGCCTCGCCGCGTTCTACGCCGTGCTCACTTTCGTTTCCCCGAAAAGCCTCCACAAATTTTCGCCTCCGAACCTCGCCATGGCCGCCAATGGCATCCCATGTCCCCCATCTGCCCGGTGATGTTTTCACCAATCCGTTCGCGTCACTTTGTGCCAAACCATCCCAGGTAGCTACCCTCCAAGTGGTTTTAGATTTCGTTCACCGAGCACCAAGATATTAAGTTTTTCCTTTACCCTTCCCGACGTCGTTCAAACGTCGATTGTGCCATCTCTGGTGGGTTTCTGGCCGAGCCGACAATTTTTCTAGCTTTGCCAAGCCGCGTTCTAGCCCGTGCTCACCCTACCTCTCCACGTTCCATGCCCGGATTTTATTCCTCTCTCCTACCCATGTCGTTGTAGCCGCCCGTGCCGTCAACGGTCTCCGTTTGGCGTACCGTCACTTCCTATGTGTGCGTTAGGTCCCTATCAACCCATTTTGCTAGTTAGATTCATCTTCCATGCCTCCTCTCGCCAGCGCTAGCCTCCTTTCCAAAAATTGTTCTCGGGTGAACAGTAACATCTGTGAATTTCCAGCATTTTCTCGCCCCAGCAAACTTTAGATCGCTCGTTCTCCTTCGTCCGAACTCCGATTGACCCGATTCTTCTTCCTAAATTCATCTAAAATTGAGCTCCATCTTTTGGTTCTGGTTTTGAAGTTTTTGGAGTTCATTTGAATTTTATTTGATCTTGTTTTGTGTTTTCGTTCCGCTTTCTCTCTCGTTAGATCACGTGTTCGAGGGAACGGAAGTTGGATTTGAAGACCAAGAGACCTCAGCTGAGCAAGGCCAAGGCAAGTCGTGTCCTTTGATCATGTTGAACCCAGTTTGCAATCTATTATTTAATTATTTTGTTTTAAATTATCTTGCATTGCTATTTTTATTCAAACCCTTGTATTGGTAGTTATCGTCCCAATTGGTTATTTCCCTCCTTGATATTTTGGAATACCTTGATGCCATTGTCACCTTAGGTTGGGAATTTAATTAGTGATGCTATGTTATTTGTCACATTGGGTTGGTACGATTAGAATGCTTAGCCTTGCTTAGTTTGCGAAAGGGTCATCATCACATGTGATTAATTAATTTGACTTAATGAGATATTGAATCGTGGTTGGTACCACTGTTATAAAATTTGTGCCGTGACGTTGGTGCGTCATTGGCGGTGGTTATACAAAATTGGTTTTCACTTGGGCGATTGATCGTGCAGTAAAGGGGGTGCGAGAGGCACATGGGATGTGGATGTTTCGCCTGGGTCATTCTTAAGGACTTAACTTTGTGCGCCATTGATCTGAGCTTTATCGTGCAAACCACATGTCTAGTATGGGATAGACCTGGCATAATAATTTGTGAAGTCTCCACTTTGGTTTTACTACTGATGTTGTTGTGGCGCAAGAGGGGGTGAGAGGCGAAACCTTAGCGAGTGGGATCAGGTGGAGATGGATCATTGTAAAAGCCTTGTTGTGATTTCCTTAGCGCGAGGCTAATCACATCGTGTGGGTACAGTTGTACAACCTCTGCAGAGTGTAAAACTATTCGAATAGCCGCGTCCTCGGTCATGGACAATGCTCGGTGATTTCACACGAGGTATAGTTATTTCTAAAAAGTTTCGGACAGTGGATGGTTAATTCATTGTTGGTGGGAGATCCATAAGTGGTTGGTTTAGCTTATGGATGGGAGATTCATAAGTGGTTACTTCAATTCCTTTGATTATTATCTATTATTGTTTTACTTCAAATGCGCCTTCAATCTATTTATTGTATTTTCAAATGTCGTTTTATGCAAATTAACCTTTCAGCCATCCATTGGTAAGCCTTGCATACTATATTGCATTCTTTGTTACAAACGACTTGCTGAGTACCAATGTACTCACGGCTTTATGCCCTGTTGCTCAGTTGAGGAGGAGGAGTATCACCAGCAGGAGGTTCCAGAAGGAGAATACTTCGACGTCTTCGCGGATTAGGCTTCGTTCTCCACTCGATAGCCTGTGGGTGTGTCGATTGGATGCTGCGCTTTCATTTGGATTTCCGCTGCTAGTTTCTTTTAAGCCTTCCCGGCTATTACTTGTAAGCTTGGCCATAAGGTCGCACTCTGATGATTATTAATAATATTTGAGTCTTTTCTTAGTAAATCGTGATATGTTCGATATTTCATCTTTGTTTATACTGTGTGCACTAGCGTGATCCTGGACTGGTGCAGAATACACAGGAGAGTCCGGATTTGTATATTCGGGTCTCTACAGATTCCCTGCAAGACAAAAAAGGATGTTTGAGAGTTTGTACTATCAGTGTCTGTAAAACATTCACATTAAAAGTTACATAAAAGAATGTGGCAGCATTAGGATTGAACTTAATTTAAAACGCACATATTGTGTATTGCCGAACATTAATTCATTGTGAGTTACATTGCAGGAAATATCAGCATTATCAAGAATGAAAATGTACACAAGTGGTATATATCAACAAGTCTATATGGCCATCAATGAATTGGGTCTATTTCGTTAGTTCCTCATGGAGTGGCCCATTGTCTTACATATCCTGCACTTACGTGGCCTTTGCCGTTGGCCACATTGACTATCATCCATATCATTGTAGATGAGGTGGGATTGACGTCTTTCATGTTCGAAATGTTTCAATGCATCATTCGGCACCTTCTTCACTTCACTCGGCCAAAGGTCCTTATAATGCATGTGCACCTCGTAGGAGTTGAACTCAGTGCTCCAAGTTCCGCACAAATGGTGGATGCCATAGTAAATCAAAATGTACTACGCCAAGGACTGCCACCATTTAGTGCATACAATGTAGACATGAGAGCATGGTTTGTGAAGAAACATGGGCTTGTTACACATGAAGATCGTAACTTCACCGATGGTTCATACATGCTTGCGATCATCTCTTGCGTTGCCCCATGACGTACTTCTCCCTCAAACGGACCTCAAACTTCTTCCTCACGCCTGTAAGATCGAGGAGGCCAGCTAGAGGGGCGTGAATAGGCGGTTTTAAAAATTTTCTTCTAATTTAAGCTAACAATTTTAACTTTAATTATTGCCTAAAGCAAGTACACAATGTAGCAACTAAAACAAGTTAAAATGGCTCAAGTGATCACTAGCACAATATGAATTATCCTAAAAGTAAGAACAATTCTAGTCTAGGTCAAAGTTTGCTACTCTAAGAATACAAGCAATGAAGTGATTCTAATGAAGTAAATTGCTTGAAAGTAAATGAGACACAAGAGAGCAAACCACAAAAGACACAATCACTTTTTACCGTGGTGATCGAAGACTTGCCAGTCTCCTCTAGTCCACGTTGAGGTAAGTCCAAACGAATCGGACCGGCTCCACAAATTGAGCCAAATCACCTCGATCACTATCGGTAGCTCTTTCCCTCTCCGGGTAGGCAAGCTCCAAACCCTCACAATCTTGTCGGGCCTTCGCACAACCTTCTTGAGAAGATCACCGAACTCTACCGCCAAGCCGTCTAGGTGTCGGCAAACACCAAGAGTAATGAATCACAGCGGGCTTGATCAAACTCAAGTGCCAAAGGGATCAATCTACAGATGAGATGCACTCGAATTCGCACAACTACCTCAATTGAATGCACAAGTGATGAAATGCGGTGTGAGAGGTTGCTCTAGCTCAAAGATGCTCAATTATAGTTCAACAACATGTCCTTATGCTGGTGGGGTCGAATTTATACCCCCACCAACCTCAATTAGCCGTTGCAATAAACAATCCTAAAATTTCAAGGAAATCGGAAGTTCCGCAATGTTGGGGCCGGAACTTCCGGATTTCTACAGAGGGCTTAGAATGGCTATGTCAGAGAGTCAGAAGTATTCGTTGACATTAAATGCTGTACTTCCACCGTTGCTAATGCAGTACTTCCGGATTTCCGGAAGTTCCAATATAGCCCCAGAACTTCCGATCTCAACGAGTTGAAGTTTTGAAAAAGTTGCTCTCTGGAAAAAATGTTCCACTCACATTTGCTGGAACTTCCGACCTAGCGGAAGTTCCGCCGTTCAACTAGCGGTACTTCCGATTTCCGATAGACTAAGTTCAATTCCAGTCGCTTTCTGGAAAAAAAGTTTCGCTCGGGAAGTCGGAGCTTCCAGCCGATCGGAAGTTCCGCGAGTTTAACTCCGGTACTTCCGGCCGATCGGAAGTTCCGCTTTTTGAACGTCGGTACTTCCGAAATTTCTGACAATGCACAATTTTGATTCAATTTTATTTCTAAGTGCATGCATGATCCTAGATTGATCCATAAGGCACATAAGCATATGATCAAGCATTTAACCATGATCCCTCTTAATAGTACGGCATCTAACCTATAATCCGGTCTTCCAACCTTTCCCTTAAGACCGGTAAAAATAAAAGAGCCCTAAACTATTTACCTTTTCGTCTTGGAACTCTTTCAATCTTGTGAAATCTTTTTGTGTGCTTCTTTCTTTGCCTTTGAGACTAATCCTTCCAAACACTTAACTCACAAATTAGTCCCATGATCACATAATGTCATTAATTACCAAAACCAATATTTTTAGGGGTCTAGATGCTTTCAACGCCATCGATGGTCCGAGAGACGTGCGAACAAGCCTTCACTATTTTTCTGCTCCACATACACCTGTATGACTTCTGAGAGTTACCTTCCTTTATCCAGATGCTTTTTCACAATCATGGCTCTATTAACAAAGTAGCTAACAGTGTGATTTCAACTCTTGTCCACAATTGTAGTGATCATGAGGGAGTGCATATCGTTCAACACACCATTGTACACCACTGATATGTTGGTCATCATAATCCCGTACCTCGCACCATCCGCATCGCGAAGCAGGGACCATTTCTCAACGTCCGGGGCATGCAAGTTGATCCATTGGGTGAACTCGCCCATTGCAACAGGAGCGTCCTAAGCTATAACTGGTTGCGCTCCCTATGACTCCCTCACATGCCTGGATTGGCTTCAACAATCTGACGCTGCATTCTTGGCATGAAGTCGTAGGCCTCCTTATATGTGCCAGACATCCCATATATATGATATTCTCCCTCGCCTGTCACACCTTACCATAACTTACTAGGAAACCAACTAGGTTCATGGCATTAGTCATCAATAGCTTTGAGGAAACTGTGATGTCCACAACTATGAGATGACTTATTAGGCTGATGATGAGTGATGAGGTCACATTGTTGTGCCCATGCAATGGCTCCGCAAGTTCACATGTGTGGTCCTTGACCACCATTATTTGGAAGTTTGTTGCACTGCCTTTGAATCTCTACGCACAGACCATCCCAGGACAAGAGTTGTCCACATACTTCACTACATACTTATCAGGGTTTGACCTATACACCCGATACGTGAGACTTATGCAGATGGTATATCTTGTGATAGCTTGCTGCGTGGCACTCTTGTTGGGGAAGCATTGCTATTCAAGGAGAGTGTCCTCATTGAATAACCATTCTGACCCATCTTTGAACGGCAGAATTAGGGAGGCCAACATAATAGTATCTAATCTTAAGAAGACATATTCAATATCCGTGCACATAATGCCACCGGAAACACCATCCCCACCAGTGCCTACACCAGCCTCATCTCTACTACTGGCTGTGTTGGCATCCTCCTCCTCACCAGAATGGCTTCCATCTAACAGGCCATCCAAATATTCATACAGTTAATACGTGCTGCCCACCGTCGTAGTTCTTGCTCACACCGTCGTAGTCGCCCTTGCCCTTCTCCAGCTTGGGGCAGTTTGCCCGAATGTGGTTGGGGCCACCACACTCGAAGCAAATCACGGGTCCTCCTCTCTTTCTGTCCCTCCTCTTGTAAGCATGAGAAATTTTTCTGACTAGAAGAGCTAACTGGTCATCTGCAAGCTGCTCTAACTGATCATCAGTTATGTCACAGAGAGCAGCAAGAGAGAGACCACAAAGCGACTCGGAAGAAGGACCAGAAGTGGGATCGGTGACTAAGGCCATCGACTGCGACTTCGACCTACGAGAGACTATGTCAATCTCGTGAGTCTTGAGGCGTGAGTATAACGCATCAAGAGTCAAGGTCAAGAGATCGGTGGTGTCCTTGATAGTAGTCACCTTCATCTCCCAAACACGCAAATCAAGTGCCATGAGCATCTGATGAGCATTGTCCGAGTCGGGGTATGTGAGACCGACCGCTCGGAGGTTGCTCAAAATCTTGTGAAAACGCGCAAAACACTCATCGAGGGACTCACTAGCGAGCATTTCAAACTTGTTGTAATCTCTCTTGAACTAGTCCTGTCGAACTGTCTTGATCTGGGTGGTGCCCTCATGGTATGCATCGAGGGTCACCCAGATGTCGAAAGCCGACGTCAGATGAGAGATGCGATCAAACTCGCTTCGGCTCAACCCCTGGATTATGATGTTCCTTGCCTTAGTGTTCGCCTCAACATCAGCCATGTTCCCGGCATTGATGTTCTCATCGGCAGGAACAACATATCGTACTTTGACCTTCCGCCAGATGGCGTAGCCCTGAGCCTGGATGTAGGTCTCCATCCGACTCTTCTAGAAGGGATAGTCGATCCCATCGAAGATCGGGGGCTTGGTCGAGTACTTGTCTATTGCCATGGCTCACAGACCGGTTAAGATCTATAGACGAGAGCTAACCGGCTCTGATACCAATTGTTGGATCGGAATGGCAACAGAGGGGGGATGAATGGTGCCTTCAAAAAAAATGATCCCGAGAATTCGCAAAAATCTCTACTCTCCAATACCTATAAAAGCTATGAAATCGGAAAATATTTGCTCACTAAAAATTCAGATCACATACACAAGAAACTCGGCCTTGATCTAGGCTCAAAGCCAACAACCAACACAGGGGCACAAAAATAAAAGAAACACAGAAAAGGAAGCTGCCAAGGGGCACAACAGAGAAGAGAATCTAGAATGATGACTTAAACCGAAGGCTCCAGAACTGAAAAAGGAAATACAAAGGAAAAGACAAAATGAAAACACAAGAAGAATCAAAACTTAAAACTGCACCCGAGAGACTTAAGGACTGCCAAGAGACTGTAGAAATGAGATTGAGAACAAAAGAACCAAACTGCATACTTGCTGGCCGAAAGAACATTCTGGACTAACAGCTGATTGTGGGATTATAAACTGAAAATTGGATGGTTGTAGACATCCTAGCCGAACACAAGAAAGCAGCAAAAAGGAGCAAAAACAAGGGGACATGGTCTGAACCGAGCTGCTCTGAGGCTACAGCTTCAAAGATCAAACATGGACCAAAAGCTGCTAGAGGAGCTGCAGCCGAAAGAATTAAAGTGCCATGTTTTTTTTATGCTGAAGCCGAAAAGACTGTCTTGCTTCTGCAGCCTAAGGTATCATTTTTAACAAGCAGAGACAACCAGAAAAATTGCAGCAGAGAGACGTGAGGAGATTAAACTCCTTCACAAGGCTGACCAAAAGAAACTATAAATGCAGATCAAAAGAAGAGTCAGACAGCCGGTACACAGAGAATATGGCCGGACTAAATTCTGCACTCTGGCCGAAAGAACCAAAGAAATGAACATGGGCATAGGCGCAAGAAAGAAAAGATAGAAATCCTTGAGCTAGTTTACTGCTAGGGAGTATAACGACCAAATGGCCTTGAAGCAAGTCCCATAACAAAGCAGCAGCACAAGCAAGTCAAACCACTAGAAATCAGAACATGATCTTCAAACTAGAAATGTAAAAATGGAGACCAGAGCAGCAAGAATGAAACCAAACACAGGGAAACACAGAAGGATGAAGAGACATGAATGCTTGTATTAGAGAATGTTCTCAGCTCATCTATCTCTCAATCTCACACTAACTAAGTCCCCATACATGCTTGAAAGATAACACACTCATACATGGAGAGCACAAACACAAAAACCCTCATACACACTCTCTCAAGCCGTCTCTCTCTAAAATCTCACTCTCATTTCATGCATCCATGGAGAGAACTAAACATAACACTCTCACACCCCACTCTCTCTCAACTCTCTCCACTAGAGAGCATCCTCTGTTTATAGCATCCACTAATGGTTTACAACACACTTTACCCATTAGCTCTCAACAACTCATGGCGCTTTATCCACAATCCACTTCCTTTAGTGCAGCTTTGCATATTCACCAAAACGCCCCTCGCGCACCTTCCAGGAAGCTTCCTCATTCCTTGCCCTCCAAACCACGCAGCCACCTTGAGTCATCGCCGTCTTCGACACACCTCAACCGTTCTGACCTCGGCACCGCCCGCGCCTAGTCTGGTCATCTCGTGCCTCGCCACGACTCCACCTCGACGTCCTGCAGCTATCACAAACAAGAAACAAATCACATAGCACCGCTCGAAATATTGTAACCATACATTAGCATCAGAAGAAATACCCAAAGCCCAAACCGATCGAAACGAAAAAATAAACGACTTAAGCACGTTTGACCTAGTTCGACAAGGTCCGACCGAAATCGATTGCACCGCGCAACGACATGGTCCGAACCACACAAATCAAACTCGACTTTCTTAAAACAGATGTCAATCACTCATCACATACATGGGGTTACATCCACATGGTCTCTCACATGGTTGCAGAGCGTATTCTATACAACCAAACCACCATTAAGCTAACAAAATGTTAATGACATATTAAGCGTATTTCTCAATGGTGAATGAAATATAGCTCTTTGTGAAGATCTTCACTAGAACCACACTAATTCCAACTACGAAATCCACTAAATCATAGCAAAACCACATTGAAAAACTAATTCAAACTCTTTTCTACTCTCTCTTCTCCCTCGGTTCTCTCTCGCTTAGTAGGGAAGATACTCAGCTATGTGGCTTCGAATGAGCTAGCGGAGAGGGAGATATACCATTTATGCATGTGGGGAGGCGCTGCTAACCGACAGGCCCACGCGGGCACGGGGGGCAGCACCGCGTCTAGCCGAGAGCCATGAGAATCACTATCGAGCCTGTCGCGTCGTGTCACATTGCATCACATTGCGCCCGTGTGGTCGGGTACCCACCGACCTATCGAGGTAGTGCATCTCAGTAGCTCCTATCGAGCCAGAGGAGCACGGCAAGAGCTGCCAAGTTAAGGGGCTTGACAACCCTGCCTGCCACACCACACCACACACTAGCCTACCGTGCTTGCCATTCATGCCTACCGTGTCATACCTGCTCCTGTTGTGCTCGTGTGTGCTAAAGTGGCCACCCCATCCTGCCAAGCTAGGGGGTGTGGTAGGTGACAGGTGTTAGCTACCATGCCTTCTAAGCTTGGAGATAGGATTATTTTTGCAAAAAAAGCATCCAAGGCTATTTTAAATTGCTACAATGCTACATTTGTGAAGAGCTCGTTTCATTCTCTATCAAGGCACGTGCCACTCAATACACCATTAAGGCTCCCACCACCCAATGTACGGTGGTTTCATCAGACACATAATAAAATTGCTTTTTAGCCAAAAAAAAATCCTACCGTAGCCCTCTAAGGATACTTTAATAAAAAATTACACTACGAATCCTACAAACAAAAAACATATTACAAATCCACTCTAGGTCCACCTGTCAATCTATATTTTTTTTCTCCCTACATCCCCTATCTACTCTCTCCTTCCTCGCTCACTTCCCCTCCTCTCCCTGGACAATATCTATCGTCGTTGCCTACTGCCACCCCTGTTGCTGCTCTTTAATAACACCGGCCATCACGAGCCAGATCCCAGCGTCGCCTTCGCTGTCCCTTGCACGCCCCTGTCCTCCCGCCCATGCTCTCCTCCTCCCCAGCCACAACGTCACCCTCGGTGCCACCCTTGGATCCAACCGTCATCGCTCTTGCCTTGTCATATCCGCCTATTGTTGCCCTCTCGTAGGATGGATCGAGCCACCACCAACCTCACCTTGCCAAATCAAGATGCCCTCGACCTCACCTTGCTTGTATCCAGCCACCATTGATGTTGCCTCACCGAATCTGGTTGCCGCCAACTTTCGAAGCTGGTAGAACAAGGTACCCCTCTCTCCCACATTTCTCTATCTTGGACCACACCTCTCTCACACGAAGCACCCACAACCTACAGAACATCCTCTGACACCCTACAAACACCCATCTCGCCTCCACGATGGTATCTGAGCCTACCTAGCTCTGCGAGGCACCCACCCCGGGCATTGCAGTTTACATGCCCTAACCAGCTACATAGTTAGCACGCACATATAGGAGATGAGTAGTGATGATCGATCATGGACTGCCACTAGAACACAAACCCTATATAAAGATGTTTTTAGAGGCATTTTTTTATGTATCTACATTGTTATAGAGGTGTTTTTTAAAGCGCCATGTAGATGGCTTCCTATGCATTGTCGTTATGAATGAAGAGACGTATTATTGAAACACATCTATATTATTTATGTCATTTTATAGAGACAACTTATTGTGTCTCTAAGGGATTAGAGATATTATATAGTTGCGTTAAATTATACTAGTAGCATCGTACACTAAAGAAAATCAAATATAAAAAAATATAGCCTCTTGCAAAGGCTGGTCCTTAACTCAGGACCTCATGGTAATACTTCCTTTAAACATATGAACTAACTATCTCAACCTCACGTGTGTAGTTGTGTATTGAAATATTTATATGTACTTTTCTTTACACATATCAGTCACCTAAAAAAACGTCCGTAGAAAGTTGAAAACATCTAGAAAATTGTTTTTACATGACAAAAACTTTTGACAAATTCGAGACCGTCTCAAAAATCTCTCAGCAAGACAAAATCCTTCATGATTTTTTCTAAAACATCTTAAAATCATCTTTGGAGTACGAAATTTTAGAGCGATTTTAAAATTGTCTCTAAAAGGGTCTCTAAACTACATAACTCATAATTTTAGAGATAAATTGAAAAGCGCCTCGCTAAAATGTCTCAGCGTTGGGTTTTTCCTGTAGTGCGTAAGAATCGTGAAGCAGATTGAATGATAGTCTTTCAACAAACAAAAAAAAACTAAGGGAGATCAGGCGTGGGCAAGCACCACAGTATGGCCAAGTTGGTTTCGGACGGCCTGGTGTAACCTGTCAATCTCAACTCACCAGCTGACGCGCGGATTAATAGTGAATTCTATATGACTCGCCTGATTGGGTAGCGCATTAAACCGTTCGGTGGCACAGTGGCGCATCTGCTCCCTCCCTTGTTGACTCTTTTACCCACACAAACACAAGCAATCTTCCGATAATGCACTCGTGTGACGGCCTATAAATCGCCACTCCCTCCACACTCCCACACCCCATGTGTTCGTAGTCACACACACACACACACACACACACACACACACACACACACACACACACACACACAGAGGCTCGGGCACATACACCTAGGCAAGTCCAATGGGCTCGTCCCCTCACGCCAAGTTCCTCAAGATGGTGTACCAGCTCGTCGTGAACAACTTCTTCGCGGTCGTCGCGGTGGCCGTCGCTGCAGCCGCACTCCGGAGGGCGTGGCCGGTCCGCCCCGACGAGCTCGTCGGCCGGCTGCGCGCCTTGCCGCCAGTCCACGTCCTCATGGTGGTGATGCTGGCCGCGTCCGTGGCCAAGCTACGCCGCATGCGGCGGCGCTGGGAGGTGTACCTCGTGGAGTACGGCTGCTTCCGCCCGAAGCCCCACTTCCGCACGCCGTTCGCGACTTGCCGCGAACACGCGCACCTCATGCCGTACCTGGTCGACGAGGAGAGCATAACCTTCGCGATCCGGCTGCTCGAGCGGTCGGGGCTCGGCGAGGAGACCTGCGTGCCGGAGGCGTACCACTACATGCCCCCGGAACGCAGCCTCGAGGCGTCCCGCGAGGAGGCTGAGCTGGTCATCTTCTCCGCCGTCGACGAAGTGTTCGCCAAGACCACCGTGAAGCCCGCCGACATCAACGTGCTCATCGTCAACTGTAGCATTTTCACGCCGACGCCGGTGTTCGCCGACATGGTCGTCAACAGGTACAAGCTCCGCGCTGACGTGCAGAACGTGAACCTGTCCGGGATGGGGTGCAGCGCCGGACTTGTCTCCGTCGGCCTCGCCAAGAACCTACTGCAGGTGGCGCCGCCGGGCACCCACGTGCTGATCGTGTCCACGGAGATCCTCTCGTCGCAGTACTACGTCGGCACCGAGCGCGCGATGCTTCTGCCCAACTGCCTCTTCCGCATGGGCGCAGCCGCCATGATCCTCTCCAACTCCCCGGAGCGGGCGCGGTTCCGGCTCGGCCGGGTCGTTCGTACCGTTACCGCCGCGCGGGACAGGGACTACCGGTGCGTGTTCCAGGAGGAGGACGACAAGGGAAACACGGGCATTCGCCTCTCCAAGGACCTCACCACCACCGCCGGCCATGCGCTGAAGAGCAACATCGCGGCCTTCGGCCCCCTCGTCCTGCCGGCCTCCGAGCAGCTTCTCGTCGCGCTGTCCTTCCTCAAGCGGAAGCTCCTGAGCGGGTGCGCCAAGGTGAGGCTCTACCGCCCGGACTTTCGCACGGCGTTCGAGCACATCTGCATCCACGCGGGCGGGCGCGGCGTGATCGACGAGGTGCAGCACGGCCTCGGCCTCTCCGACGACGACGTGGAGGCGTCGCGGATGACGCTGCACCGCTTCGGCAACACGTCGAGCAGCTCGGTGCTGTACGAGCTGGCGTACATCGAAGCCAAGGGGAAGATGAAGAAGGGAGACCGGGTGTGGATGATCTCCTTCGGCGCCGGGTTCGACTGCAACAGCGTCGCGTGGGAGTGCGTCAAGCCGGCCGGCGACGCCGACGGGCCGTGGGCCGAGTGCATCGACCGTTACCCAGTGCAGCTCCCCGAAGTCGACAAAGACATCTAAGGTGGGGAGCATAATATATATTATGTCCAAGCATGCAGCATGCAGGCACACGTATATATGTACGTATGTGCGTAGTATACGTATATAAATTTGGCACATGTTGAAGGGTTTCAAGGGATCCTTCAAAACATATATGGCTGGATGGACCTTGGTAGGCTAAGTACAGGCCTTCACTGATTTGGTGTCCAGCGCGCCGTCGTACACTAGCAATTTAGTGCTGTTAGGTTGGAAACAGCAAATACACTTGGTCATGTTGTGATCTCAGAAACAAAAGATATTAGTTGCAATAATGTTAGGACTGCCAAATGTGGTCGACAAGTGCTTGTATTAATGGAAACTCTAAATGAAGAAATGATGATCATTAGTAGTATCTCTCAATTGGCTGATAACCACTATTAGTATATGGTAAGTAGTTTGCATGGAGTAACGTGGGTTCACAGGTCGTCACATGCAACCAGTGTCTCTGGTAATCTTACCAGTATACAAAGCCGGGGGAGTTCCAAACAGGAGACCCCCCCCCCCCACGTCACCCCAGCGCTCCCTCGGCCGGCGCGTGGCGGCCGAATTCGCGTACGGCCGGGGGAGCCGATTTCGCTGAACTTTTCGGAAATTACGTAAAGGTCCTTTTTCCTCGCGAAAAGGTCCCTGCCAATTTTTTCCCCCTCCACTTTGCAGGATAGCGCCCCGCGGTTTTCTAAATTATGTACGGTCCTCGTTTATTTACGTACATGCCCTTTTGTTTACGTACAAGCCCTCAATTTTTTACGGAAAAAACCTTAAACTTTTTCGAAAATACACATGTGCCCTCGATTTTTTTTTAAAAAAAACTCCTCACGAATTATCGCCTCTTTTACTTCGGTACACACGGTGGCTGGCGCGGCGTGTCGCCGCGCCTATGAGGCTAGTAACTATAGTAGTGACATCAACTTTTAACGCTCCTGGTTGGTTCGGGTGCTTCGAACCTACTAGGCCTAAGTTTGACCTTTAGATGCAAGGATTTTCTACTTATTCTCTTAAATTAGGTCCTAATGTCTCGTTCGATTGGGCTGAAAAGCTATAGCTTATGACTGAAATTACACTATAGCGACTGAAATTTCACTATAGCTGAAGATGCCTTATTTGGTGTAATTAAATTTAAAAAAAAAAGAAAAAAAGAAAAAATATGCTAGCTCATTACGGACAACGCAAATGAATACGGGAAAAAGAATCGGCAAAAAAGCTTAAAAAACAAAAATTCAGAAAAAAAAGGGCGAAATTTATGAATAGTAATAAAATAAATAAAAGTCAGAAGTTGAAGTCGAAATGAACAAGATATATATAGATACGTTCGGTAATCAAAGTATGTACCCGTGATCTGTAAGATTTAGAACTCCATTCTAGCTAGATAATGGATACACCTATCCGTGTGAGTTGAAACGTTTATGTGGAATATGTGTGAGAGTACGTGTGTATCTACCGCTGTACTGTTAAAAAACTAGCCGTAACAGACTAACTGGTAGGAGTAGTAGACTAGTTGTAACTTCCTAAAACAACTAGACGTAGTACTGTAGGAAACATGCTCGGTATAACGAAATATTTGGACCCTCCGATATAACCGAAATTCTCGAAAATCCAAAACTTGCAGAAATTTTCGTTCGAAAAATTCAAATGTGCATGCATTAAAAAACGAAACTTCGGTCGAAAATTTTGAAATCTTGGATTTCTCGGACAATCGCAGCGAGATCTCACCGAGAAAACCATGGGGGGAAGCGCCACTGGGTTGGAGGCTCCGAGGCCAAACCGCCGGCGGTGCCACTGGGTTGGAGGCTCCGACTGTGGGCGGTGGTGTGAGAGGACCACACAAAGCATAAATTTCTCCGCTTTGTTAACCTAAAATGAGGAGCTAGGAGGCTCAACTTGGATGCGGTGTTGCTGTTTGCCATAAAGAAGGGGACCTTTTCAAGGTTGTACATTATTTGGTGCGCGTGCCCTGCATTCGTTTCTCGATTTCCCTGTGTCCATTTCCGGACAGGGCAATGGAGTTATGGACTGGGTAGCCAGGGGCAGTAGTAATCTGTAGCAACTATTCCAGACAGGGGCAATGGAGTTATGGACTAGGTAGCCAGAGGCAGTAGCAATCTGTAGCAACTAGTTGCAAAGCCATAAACAACCTGCAGCTAGTGCCTTGCTTAACGGCTTGAAAGCATTGGCTTTCCCTGTATCCATTTATCCATTTCCAGACAGGGAAATGGAGTTATAGACTGGGTAGCCAGAGGCAGTAGTAATCTGTAGCAACTAATGGCAAAGCCATAAACAACCTGCAGCTAGTGCCTTGCGTAACCGCTTGAAAGCATTGGCTGTGGCTGACGAGGAAGTAATGCGAGTAAAAGATCACAGATCATTATTATTACACGTGCGGTGTAACAGAAGAAGAGTTAAAATAGTCTGATTCAACATAGCGCACTTCAATGTAGTGAAAATAGTCGATCATCTAATATCTCTGGAAAGCGACTCTCGAAATCCGATCGTTCTCTAGTGATGGTCGATCTCCACGTACTAATTGTTTTCTCCTTAGATCGTCTCGATCAACGCAGTAGTTGTAGCAGCACCTCTACCGAAACCTACATGTCCAGTGATAAAATATCGTGCGCCGATATGCTATCACCAGCACACACAACAGCATACACAACAGAGCCTTTCGAAGGAGACAACTAGGGTTTCGGTAGGTGGTGTAATGTCTCTCTTTTCCATAACCCACTGCCCCTTTTGTATAGAGCCCCTAACCGTATCCTTATCCATCATGAGTAGAGATCATATCCTACTCGGAAATTCTTCGATTGGATCCTAATGCAATACAAATAGATATCATACTGGACTCAGAGTCTATCATCTGGACTCTTACTATTCCAACCCGTTAAGAATGTGACCCTGTAGGTTTATGTATACTTGGTTGTAACTCAAAAATATCTTTTCAATCACAGGTCGATAGCCGTTCCTAGCAGGACATATCAACCCCTAAATATACACAAAGATCAAACTGGATGCACCTTATGCACTATAATTTACAACCAAGTCTTGGTCACTTACGATTAATTCATAACTCCTTACGACCAATTCATCTGGTTACAACCTGTTCGTATCTCCATATGACCAGTTCTCAGATCAATTTGTGATGTGTCCGACCAGCTAACGGCCAGTCAGTATACCCATACGATCAGTTTATATCTGGTCAGACTAAACAACCTACTTGTGTATTCTCTTTTTTGCCTCAGGATACCTGATTGAACTCTAAGTTAGAAACGTGTCATCCATGGACTGTTCAATCTTTTTCTGATTTAGTGATGGATAACTTCATGTGGTTGACACTTCGACCACTAGTTGTATGGTCATGTACTTTCTTTATCCAACCATATTGAGAGGCCCAGATATATCTCTCCTATTATGTTGGAGGAAAAATCTCATATCTGACTAGTCACATTCCTCCGTATGTTTTATAGCATAATCAAAATCTGCATTTAATACTATCTAATTACGGAGTAGCATTTAGCAACCTCTAAGTGTACTATTATACATGTAGAAAACTATAATAATATAAGGTATAAAGATTATACATCATCATTACTTGAGACCAACTGATGATATACAAAAACACAACAATCTCAACATTGTCTCATGGTGGGGTCAATCCAACAATGTGTTCTATAACATGTACCCACAATATTGATTTAATATCCCTATATCTATGATCTATGAAACATGATCATCTATCAATACATGTACTGATCTATAAATCATTATTATCTTACATAATGATATAAAATCAAGGATAATTTAGAATAACATCAAAATATGAATAAAGAGTTTCAGGAACAAGTCACATACTTGTTGATCAATATAAAAAATATTTATTCAATGGACAAAATAACACATTATTAAAAAGATCATAAACATACAAGTGATATAATTATTTATATGATTGCCTCTAGGGATATCACTGACAATCTCCCACTTGCACTAGAGTCAATATACAAGTATCTAATACCCATAGCTCATTTGTGCGCCTCATGCTTTGGTTGCGGGAGAGACTTGGTCAACGGATCAGGAATATTTAAATCTGTATGCACTTTGCATATCTTTACATCACCTCTATCAATAACCTCACGAATGAGGTGAAAATGCCGAAGTATGTGTTTGGATTTTGATGCGATCTAGGCTCTTTGGCTTGCACAATAGCTCCACTGTTATCATAATAGAGATCCATTGGACTACAAGCACTAAAGACCACAGCCGGCTTAGAGATGAACTTTCTTATCAAAACAGCCTCCTTTGAAGTTTCAGAAGCCATGATGTACTCAGCTCCACTGTAGAATCTACAATCGTCTCTTGCTTAAAACTTTTCCAGCCCACTACTCCTCTATTAAGACAAAACACAAACCCAGACTGTGATAAAAAAATATTTATTAGTTTGAAAGTTGGCATCAGTATAATCATTTACAATGAGCTCTTTCTCATCTCTATAAACAAGGAACATATCCCTAGTCCTTCTCAAGTATTTCATGATGTTCTTTATAGCTATCCAGTAATCTTCACCTGGATCTGGCTAATATCTGTTAGCAACCCTTAGAGCATATGATACATCTGGGTGTCTACAGGGGTAAAACTTCTCTCTCTAAACTTTGATTTTTTTTATCGGCCGAGTAAGTGATGCACAAGTGTAGTATTCAGTTGAGAGTCTCGAATTCAAAAGCAGCCAATGATGCAATATCATTGACTAGTCTCAAGTATCAATGGATTTAAGTGAAGCTCTTAACAGACGCGCAAACTTTGGATGATCCGAACGTGTCTGACTAGGATTCTTTGCGGCAATCAGGACTCTTTGCAGCCGAAACACACAAGAAGTAGAATCCCCAATATTGAAGCAAGAACACAAATTCAAAAGGTAAATTGAATCTACTTTTTTTTGGATGCTAATTGAAGGATCAACTAGCGGACTTTTAAGGATTTAATATGCAAAGATTAAGCTACGCAAAGGACACCAAGATCAGCACATAAACAAAATTTATAATGGATCATGACTTAATAAAACTCACGAAAATAACATTTGCGAAACTAGGTTTTGGTTTTTTTTCGGTTTATGGACTATAGGACAGTAAGTAGTAAACTGAAATTTTAAATGGATAAGATCCTACCGAGTAAACTGCGCTCTGATAAGGATGATACGGGGTCGCCTGATCTTCTCGAAGTAGGACGGATACTCACGGGAGTCTTGATGAATCGTAATGATCCTCCAATGCCAATGCAAAGGAAGAACACTCTTTAATCCGCTGAAACACACTCGTGTTGATTTCGCCAACCACCAAGCGAAGATCTATCGTGTACCTAATTCCCAGCGGAAAGGCTGAACGATCTTGATTGAAGGACACACTCCTAATTCCCTCTGGAATCTAGGCAACAATGCTAAACTCAAATAAATTTTAGTAGATTAATTTTTCTCAAGTCTGGTTTGCTCTACAATGGGGGTCTACCCCTTAATATATAGTCTCAGCCTAAGAACTATTTAACACTAAATTTTTCATGTGGTACTATTCACACGCGTACTGTAGCATGGCATTGTTCATGGGTGAGTAATGTAGCACGGTACTGTTCATTGTTCATTGGCTGAAAACTGTAGCACAATACTGTTCATGATACTGTAGTGCGTACTATTCATGGTACTGTAGCGCAGCCCGAGCTCCCTTCCTGGTTCCTCCACATGGGCTTTGTGCTTGATCATTTGGGCCTTGGTCCCTTGCTTGGCCGTATGGACCTTGACCGAATGGGTCATAGGCCAATGCCTTGTCCTCCTCATTTGATGGTCTTCCTTGGATGACGGCCGCATTTACTTGATATCCGTCCATCGTTGAATCTTCAAACCTGAGCACAAGCAAAACACTATTTTTAGGTAGTATAGAATTTTCATTAAAATCAATGACATATTCATTAAGGAGCAGGTTCACCTGAGATTGTAGTTTCTTGGCTCGTGCTCTTGTTATTGGTCCTGTTATTGAAGCCTCATTACTAGCTTTGGCATTACTAGCAATGTCCTCATCATCCTTCCCCTCTTGAAAAGGAGTCGTCCTCGACTCTGTGCCATCTTGTCCAAAGAATGGTGATAAATTAGCAACATTAAAAGTAGTGCTCACCCATAATCTCCCGGAAGCTCAATCTTGTATGAATTATCATTAATCTTGGCAAGTACTTTAAAAGGACCATCACCACAAGGCATCAACTTTGATTTACGCTTCTCCGGAAAGCGTTCTTTGCGAAGGTGTACCCACACTAAGTCTCCTGGTTCAAAAAGTATGTTCTTTCTAAATTTGTTAGCCTTTGATGCATAAGTACATACCTTTGTCTCAATTACCTCTTTAGTCTTTTCATGGAGTTTTTTCACAAAATCAGCACGCTTGAAGCCTCCATATTAGCACGTTCTTGTAAGGGAAGTGGCATTAAGTCAAGTGGTGTGATTGGTTTGAAACCATACACCACCTCAAATGGACATAGTTGAGTTGTAGAATGCATCGCCCTATTATACGCAAATTCAACATGCGGTAGACAATCTTCCCACTCTTTCAAATTCTTTTTGATCATTGTCCGCAGGAGCATTGAGAGTGTATGGTTCACCACCTCCATCTGTCCATCTATTTGTGGGTGACAAGTCGTTGAAAACAACAACTTTGTTCCAAGCTTGTCCCACAAAGTCTTCCAAAAATAGCTTATGAACTTGACGTCGCGATCGGAAACAATAGTTCTTGGTATTCCATGCAACCTCACAATTTCCCTGAAAAACAAGTCAGCTACATGCGACGCATCGTCGCTCTAATGACAGGGAATAAAATGTGTCATTTTAGAAAACCTATCCACAACAACAAAGACTAAGTCCCTCCCCCTCTTGGTCCTAGGCAATCCTAATACAAAATCCATGCTAATATCTTCTCAAGGAGTACTAGGAACCGGAAGTGGAGTATACAAACCATGTGGATTGAGTTTTGACTTCGCCTTATGGCATGTGATGCATCGTTGAACAAACCTCTCGACGTCTCGCCTCATCTTAGGCCAATAGAAATGATCGGCCAACATCATGTACGTCTTCTCTCTTCCAAAATGACCCATCAATCCTCCTGCATGAAACTCCTGCAATAGTAGCAAACGCACAGAAGATTTTGAAACTTATAGCTTGTTCATGCGAAAGAGGAAACCATCATGAACATGAAACTTATCCTACCCTTGTCCATTTTTCAATTAGAATATGGTGCTGAAAAGTCATGATCAGAAACATATAAATCTTTCAAACTTTCTAGCCCTGGAACCTTTACATCCAATTGAGTCAATAGCACATGTTTTCTAGACAATGCATCAGCTACCACGTTTTCCTTGCCTTTCATGTATTTAACAATGTAAGGAAAAATTTCAATGAATTCTACCCATATAGCATGTCTATGGTTCAATTTCGCTTGGATTTTTAAATATTTCAAAGTTTCATGATCAGAGTGTATGATAAACTCCTTAGGCCAAAGATAATGTTGCCAAGTTTCTAACACATGCACAAGAGCATACAATTCTTTATCATAAACAGGGTAATTCAATTGTGCACCATGAAATTCCTCACTGAAATATGCAACAAGTTTTCTTTCTTGCATCAAAACACCACCAATACCTATCCCACTAGCATCACATTCAATCTCAAAAGTTTTAGTGAAATCAGGTAAAACAAGCAATGGTGCTTTAGTCAAACATTTCTTCAATTCAGTAAAAGCTTTGTCTTGTTTTTTTCCCCACTCAAAAGTGACTCCTTTTTTAGTTAATTCATTTAATGGGGCAGCAATGGTGTTAAAGTCTTTCACAAATCGCCTATAAAAACTAGCAAGCCCATGGAAGCTACGAATTTGACTAACATTCACTGGAGTAGGCCAATTGCGAATAGCTTCAATTTTAGACTCACCCACTTCAGTATCACGAGCTGAAACAACATAGCCTAAGAACACAACCTTACTAGTGCAAAAGGTACACTTCTCAAGATTAGCATACAAGCGTTCCTTCCTAAGCACTTGTAGAACTTGTTTGATGTGTTCAACATGATCTTCCAAAGAGCGGCTATATATCAAAATATCATCAAAATAAACTACCACAAACTTTCCAATGAAGTGTCTCAAAGCATGGTTCATCAAGCGCATGAAAGCACTAGGAGCATTGGATAAAACAAAAGGCATCACTAACCATTCATATAAGCCAGATTTTGTTTTAAAAGCAGTTTTCCACTCGTCACCTTGTTTCATTCTTATTTGATGGTAGCCACTACGCAAGTCAATCTTAGAAAAAAAATAGTAGAACCACTTAACTCATCAAGCATATCATCTAACCTAGGAATAGGGTGACGATAGCGAATAGTTATGTTGTTGATAGCTCTACAGTCTATGCATATTCTCCAAGTACCATCTTTCTTAGGAACAAGAATAACAGGAACAACACAAGGACTAAAACTCTCACATACGTACCCTTTGTCCAGAAGCTCTTGCACTTGTCACTGAATTTCCTTTGTCTCCTTCGGGTTGGTGTGGTACAGTGGCCGGTTGGGAAGTGGGGCTCCCGGAACCAAGTCAATTTCATGTTCGATGCCTCGAATGGGTGGTAGACCAGCGGGTACCTCCTCCAGAAAGACATCTTCATAAGCCTGTAATACTTGAGAAAACACACTAGGAAGAGAGGTTAAGTCATTAGTAGAAAGCAAAACATCTTTATACAACAATACCAAATGCTCGAAAGTAAGATCACCTCTCATCTCTCTCAAATCAGATTTTGTGGCTATCATGACTAACTTTTTCTCCCCCTCAATTTTAAGTTTTCTCTGTTGTTCACCTTTTGTGGAGTTACATTTTTTTGTTCCCTCCCCCTTTCACTTTCTAACTGCACCTCTTTCTTTTGCACATTTTCAATCACAATTGGGAGGGAGTCATAGGTCGCAATGTTATTTCTTTATTTTTCCACATGAACTTATATTGATTTTTTTTACCATCATGAATAACAGACCTATCATATTGCCATGGCCTCCCTAAAAGTATATGGCATACTTCCATAGAAACCACATCACACTTTACAGCATCTTGATAATTACCAATCTGAAAGCTAACATCAACAATGTATCCAACATTCATAGAATCATGATTATTTAACCATTGAATTTGATATGGATGCGGATGTTTCTTGTATTTCAACCCAAGTTTAGTGCAAAGTTTTTTACTAGCCAAGTTATGACAACTTCCCCCATCAATAATAACCTTGCAACACTTACCATCTTTACTTACCTAAGCTCTTGTTTGGAAAAGGTTGCAGCGCTGTTCATGGTTGGATTTTGCTTGAATGCTCAACACCGAAGGGGTGCACACAAGGATAGGACCGGACTCGGGATCACAATATCCATCCCCATGTGCCTTCTCCCCTCTTTCTCCCCCATGGACATCCTTATTCGTCTCAAAATCAGCAAGATACTCTCCATCTTCGTCACTAGCAGTTATTAACATTACCTTGTTATTTGGGCAATCCTTTTGCATATGTCCATGACTAAGACACTTGAAACATTGAATGGAGCTACTCTTGGCCGTAGATCCAACAGACGATGATGAAGACGGGCCTGGTCCTCTCTTTGAATAGGAAGGAGTAACGTTCTTTGCACTTGGGGCAGCACGTGCACTAGGAGCAATACTTGCACTAGATTGATTAGTCTTAAACGAATTGAAACAGGATGTGGATTTACCTGCTGCAGCCTGCAGGTGTTGTACGGGGAGTATAGGAAGATGATTTTGAAACCCTCATGTCCTGTTGTACGTGCCTCTCAGCCTTAGTGGCTTGATGCACTAACTCCACCATGTTGTTGAGGGTTGAAATTCGGTGATTCGCTTGATGGAAGGGTGCAAACCAACAAGGAATCGGGCCATAGTTTGCTCTTTTTGTTTATAAACATTAGGCCTTATCATAGCCATTTCCATATCTTTGTAGTACTCCTCAATCGTGAAACTCCCTTGCTTCAAATTCTGCAATTTATCAAAGAGGTCACGTTTGTAATGTTTATGAACAAACCTTGCCCTCATATGGTACTTCATCTCTTCCCATGTAATGATGGGTGGCTCATTGTTCTCCATCCTTTAGTTTTGCACTTGTTCCCACCAAACCAAGGCATAATCATTAAATTCTAGTCCCGCCATATGGATTTTCTTCTCTTCAGAATAGTTGTGCAAGTGGAACAACTTGTCCACCTTGAGCTCCCAAGTGAGGTATTCTTCGGGCTCATGTGTACCAGAAAATGATGGCATTGTAAATTTGAGCTTACCAAATTTCTCTTCGTTTGGTCGTTCTTTGCCGTAATGATTACAACAGTGGTAGCCATCATTCTAGTGTGGATGGTCATTGTCGTCAAAGTGAAGTGCTCCCTCACCACAGCCTCCATGTCCATGGCCCCTCCCCGGACCATGGAAGCCGCCCCCTGTACCACTCCCAGGCGAGGGTGGACGGATGGCGTTTGCCACCATGCGATCTCGCCGTTGTTGTGCATCTTGGCCATGCCAAATAGCGGCTGCTTCCTCATCTCGTGGAGGAAAGGCACCCCCTCGATGAACACTTCCTTCCTCTTGTTGTGCTCGAAGCACACACACAACATCGTTCACAATGTTTGTACGTAGTACATTTATTTGTTGGTTCATCTCAATGCGCATATCTTGTGCAGAATTGTTGATCTCTGCCTTGAGTTGCTCTTCCAAGGTGGAAGTAGTGGCGGCGAACTCATTGCGCAAACGTCCCCTCAAAGCTTGGAATTGAAAGCGGGTTACTGGGGCATTCAGATCATGCTCCTCTCCCATATTGTTGTCTTCACCTGATATGGTTAGTAGTACAAAGAAAACACAAGAACCACAAATATATGGGTGATATGTGGAGTTCACTCAATCTTACTTTTTTCTCTCCCAAGTAAAGTTCTTACCTTTCTAAAGTGAATTAAGGCCAAAAGAAACTTAACACTTGGTGGTGGCTACAATAGCAAGTGATGATCCAGCAGATTTAAAGGTGACTCACAATTGCACGACAAAGGATATTTTGTGGAGCTTGGTGAGGAAGTATTTATCCTACACAATCTGAATTTCTCGATGTTGTAAAGTTAAGAAACAATCCAAGCTAGAAAGTATTGCCTATGTGCTAATCCAATAGTTATAAGTGAAGTGTATGAACGCACACGCAAAGATCAAAGTGGCTCGATGCAAACAAAGGAGTGAGCTAGCTGGAAGCAATCTGAATTTGATGAGTAAATAGCTCGTTTTGCACCAAGTACTAGGAGAGACGCTAGCCAATTGCAATAATACGAAAATAAGGGCACAAGATTGCTCTAGAATTTAAATTCTCCAACTAAATTTATGGCATAAATACTCACCCAAATTCGGACCCCTTTTTTTTGCTACCCGGCAATTGACTCAAAAGATTCTAATTCTTATTCTGAGTCTAACAAGATATATGAGTCACAAACTTTTTTTTCGAAAAGTGCTGGGGTAAAACTTCTCTCTCTACTTTGATTTTTTTATCGGTCGAGTGAGTGATGCACAAGTGTAGTATTTAGTTGAGAGTCTCGAATTCAAAAGCAGCCCATGATGCAATATCAATGACTAGTCTCAAGTATCAATGGATTTAAGTGAAGCTCTTAACAGACGCGCAAACTTTGGATGATCCGAACATGTCTAACTAGGATTCTTTGTGGCAATCAAGACTCTTTGCAGCCAAAACACACAAGAAGTAGAATCCCCAATATTGAAGCAAGAACATGAATCCGAAAAATAAATTGAATCGACTTTTTTTTGGATGCTAATTGAAATATCAACTAGCGGACATTCAAGGATTTAATATGCAAAGATTAAGCTACGCAAAGGACACCAAGATCAGCACATAAACAAAATTTCTAATGGATCATGACCTAATAAAACCCACAAAAATAACAGATGCGAAACTAGGGTTTGGATTTTTTTCGGTTTATGGACTATAGGACAGTAAGTAGTAAACTAAAATTTTAAAAGGATAAGATCCTACCGAGTAAACCGCGCTTTGATACCAAGATGATACGGGGTCGCCCGATCTTCTCGAAGTAAGATGGATATTCACGGGAGTCTTGATGAATCGTAATAATCCTCCAATGCCAATGTAAGGGAAGAACACTCTTTAATCCGCAAAAACACACTTGTGTTGATTTCACCGACCACCAAGCAAAGATCTATCGTGCACCCAATTCCCAGCGGAAAGGCTGAACGATCTTGATTGAAGGACACACTCCTAATTCCCTCTGGAATCTAGGCAATAATGCTAAACTCAAATAAATTTTAGTAAATTGATTTTTCTCAAGTCTGATTTGCCTTACAATGGGGGTCTACCCCTTAATATATAGTCTCAGCCTAAGACTATTCAGCACTAAATTTTCTACGTGGTACTATTCATGGGGGGGTACTGTAGCACGGCACTGTTCATGGGGCAGTACTGTAGCACGGTACTGTTCACTATTCATGGGTCGAGTACTGTATCATGGTACTGTTCATGATACTGTAGCGCGCACTGTTCGTGATATTGTAGTGTGTACTGTTCATGGTACTGTAGCGCGGCCTGGGCTCCCTTCCTGGTTCCTCCACATGGGCTTTGTGCTTGATCATTTGGGCCTTGGTCCCTTGCTTGGCCGTATAGACCTTGACCCTCTCCTCCTTGGGTCATAGGCCAATGCCTTGTCCTCCTCATTTGATGGTCTTCCTTGGATGACGGCCGCATTTACTTGATCTCCGTCCATCGTTGAATCTTCAAACCTGAGCACAAGCAAAACACTATTTTTAGGTAGTATAGAATTCTCATTAAAATCAATGACATATTCATTAAGGAGCAGGTTCACCTGAGATTGTAGTTTCTTGGCTCGTGCTCTTGTTATTGGTCCTGTTATTGAAGCCTCATTACTAGCTTTGGCATTACTAGCGATGTCCTCATCACAAAACCTCAAGAAGCTTTTACTAAGTGAGTTTCAATATCATAATAAAAGGGTACCTTGATCTTGGGAATTGGTTGTTCTAGTACGGCTACTCCGATTTTGCTTGCGGTACTGACATCTGCAAGAAACTACTCGATAGCAGCATTGGAGCAGCAGGAGAAAGATCAGCAGGAGGAAGAACAGCAGGGGGAGCGACAAAACTTGTATCCCCTTTATCCTTATCGACTGCTTTGACTAGTCAACGCCTCTTAGCTGGAGGAGCTTTGGCTTGCTCTGATTCTCCTCCAATGACCATCAGTTCAACCCGTTGGTCGTCCTGACAGTAAAACATGCCTACTCTATGAAAGAGAAGAATGCTACTTAGCTATTCCCTACGACTATGTAGGCCTAATGAAGAAATCTGTTCTTTGATTACCTCTAGGCATTCCTCTCTCTCTCTTCAGTGGATACGTCCACTAGAATACGAGGAGCCTCCGCCTTAAGCGATGGGGCTTTCTCGCACACAGCCTTGACTCGAGAGTGGATTTCTTCCAACTTGAGATCTGTTCATTCAGACATAATAGTCGATAAATAGTACTCAAAAAATTAATCTGATTACAAACATGAGTACGATTACCACTTACCATTATCATAGTCTCTGGTTGGGTCCAAAACTCCCGAGTACATCCCCATGGGATGTGCTCGACGCTTTAGGGGACTTATGCGGTGCATGATGAAGTCCTTCACCGCATGCCAACCAGTGAGCCCTTTGTCCCTCAGCTCCTTGGTAGCTGAGATGTAGGGGGCTATTCTCGTAAGGTCTTTGAGAGCCACATTCCAAAGATTGTTCTTCTCCGTAGCCTTCCTCATGAAAGAAAGGCTATCTTCTCTAGTCGTCTCCCAGTAAAACCACCTTTTCTTCCAACTTAGCCATGAGGACCAAGTGAACATTTGGATGTATAGCTTCGTCTTGCCATCAGGAAGCTTCAGGGCATAGCTACCAACGATTCCAGTCTAATGACTCATTTCATAGTAATACCGAAAGAGCTCAAGATCTGCTGGAATACCCAAGAACACCTCACACAGGTACACGAATACACTGAGAATTGTGATTGAACTAGGAACCAAGTTCACCAATTCGACCCCAATATATTCAAGCACTGCGGTGAGGAAGGGATGAGCAGGGAGATGAAGGCCACACTCACAGTAAGCCTGGAACACCAGGATTTCTCTAATTTGCCCCAACGGCCAATGTTGCCCAATGGCTTCAATCCACTTGATGAATCTCCGCAACGGGATTTTCTCAGTAACCTCCAATGCCTTCAATTTACCATTGTCCATCGCTGACATAGCAAAGATGGCTACGATTTTCATCCTTTTTTCAGGTAGTCAGGGTGGATTTCGGATGAGATTTGGGGAGGTTGAGGGATTTGGTCGACGGTAGAATGCTCAGAGCAAATCGGAACATATGGGGAAAGGAGAAGACCAGGAGTTACCTCATGGTAAGTTTTTATAATTTTCTCAATTAGTTACTCATTTCAGAAACCAAGCAATTATCTCGAGAACAACTTTGACAGACAGAACAGTGAAAAACGATTGGGCTTCCTTTGTTTTGGAGTTCGTCTATCTTCTCAACTCATGCGAAATTATCTAATTGATCAAGCTCATTTCAGGTCGATAAGAATCGAAAAGGCCTTGCTTCCAACCATTTTTGTCTAACGACCTTTCTTTTTTAAGTAAGTTACTTTCACTTGAAATTGTGGGGCTAGATGATGAGGATAAAATAATCCTCAAATTATGACATCATTATACTTTTTGAGCATACCCCTTATCGATAAGGGAGAATAGGGTAGTTGTAGTCATAAGTTTTTCTATGACCACATAAGTCATGGGTCCTTCTACAATCATATGGTCATAAGCTCTTCTATGACTATGTACTCATAAGTTGTCCTATGACAACCACAAGTCGTAAGCCTTTCTACGACCATATAGTCGTCAGCTTTTCTATAACTTTATACTCGTAAGATGTCCTACGACCACCTCATGGTCATAAAATTTCCTATGACTAGCCTATCTCCAACTGCTTGTCTATGGCCTCGTAGAGTCACCTAACGAGGCAGCTAGAACATGCGTTTATCTCTAATAACCACACATAATCCCTCTCTGACAATGACTGCAGCATGATGAATGGCTTTCATATCTCTCTAACAATAACTCCTGTTAGATGGTTATTATCTGAACCGTTGGGACGTCTTTTGGTGCAAGATAACTGTTGTCACTTCATCAACTACATAAAGGATTATGTCGAAGAGGAGAGGGGACGGATTCTAATCCAAGCAAGACTTAGTGCAAGGCATTTTCGCATTACACACTTATAATCTCTTTCTCTAAGTAATAGCCACACATGAAGTAGGGTTATTATTCTCCTAAGAGAAGGCCCGAACCTATATAAAAATCCACATGTCTTCTTTCTATATTACTAGATCTTTGCCTTAAGAGTTTCCCTCAAATCCAAGAAATTGTACATAAGATCAATATTAAAACACTGACAGTTCCCATTCCTTTTATAAAAGTAATATCTTTTAATTTTGTTACGATACTGCTAGACCAAATTTGCCAATCAGAGTGGGATGAACGATTATGGAAGGATTTTCAATTCCCCCTAGTATTTTAAATCTTCACTCAAATGACTATGAGACTTGTCAAGCTTAGATCACACCTCCTACAATAGAATCACAGAAATCTAGAATCAAAAAGAGATAATAGCCAACCTTTGCCTATTGGTCCAATAGAACCATTTTTAGAATGCTAGTACTACCGCCTACTCAGGTCCAGTACGACTGCTTGCCCTAATCTTGAGTGCAAACCCTTGGGAAAAACCAAATTTGATAATCTTGATCAACCATCTCCAAATGCAACCAAATTTGTTATGGACCTAAGCAAGGATGTCAAGAGCCTAATCAAATCAAGAAACATGAGGTTCTTAGACTTGGATCCATTTAATTTGGAAGACTTGTTTTCTAGGTCAAGAGAACACAACAAACCCTAAAAACCAAATTACTTCTTGCTCGTGAAGACCTAAATCATGAGACTTTCCATATCATCTCTCATATGCCCAGTAAGGTTATTTAGTAACAAGCTTGTTTAAGAAAGTCCATGATCATAAAATCACAAATCTTGGTCTAGACCAGGTTAAAACCGAGCAAGATCTTGATTCTTGCTATAGAATGATCTAGCTGGGCAAGGATTGATCCCAAGAACCTACTAATACCTTTTGCACATCTTGGATCATAGCGAGAACAAAAAAGCATGAAAAGAACCTAATCAACACAACAAAGGCAAGAACTCACGCAAAGAGAGAAAGGAATACAATAATTGCATGAACTTGATCTATTGCATGAAGGGAATGATTCTTACAACTTGCTAGTTACAAAGAACCCTCCACTAGTCCCACGCTTACTCACACCATGGAGAGGAAACACTAGCCTAAGCCTAGAACTCAACCCTAATTTCTCTAAATAGCTAAACCATCCCCATTAGTGGTCTAGACATGCTAAGGGTTGGGAAACCCCGTTGTTAGATCATGTGGTTAGCTCTAGAATATTTGTGATGATGAATAATGAGAAATATTGCTTATTGATGTTATTTGAGGCATGTGACATGTGTGGACTCATATCAGTCAAGTTGGAAAGAACTTATGCCAGAAAAAGATATTGCTTTGGTCTTTGCATGTGCAAGATAACTCGAAGGCGATTGTGGTCTATTACAAGGACCGAGAGATGGCTTGGTACAAAGTCATGGTCTAGAGGGTCAAGGATGTTGGAGGAGATGGTCATGCTCGAGTTGCGGCACGTGGAGATCAAAGATGGATGGTATATGTTGGAGCTACAGAGGTGCGGTTCGGAGGCTACGACACATAACAATTTAATTTTGGAGTGTCCAATATTGGGTTGCTGTAGGGGAGGCCCCCACCCGAATACACTCTGCCTACTAGGCCAAAAGGCCTAATAAAGCTGTCAAAAGATGTGCATGTCCCTGGCACAGTACGCCACTGTAAGGGGTATTATTGTAATCATGCCTTATGGCCATATATATATACAACCTAGGCAAATGAAGCAAGGAGGCCATTCCATTTCTCACTCACTCTACTAGTCCCCATGATTACTGTTTGGTCTATAGCCACAACAGTTGGTGTCATCTATGGGGACGACAAGCAAGCTACAAGCTTGAAAAAAGCAATGGTGCCTAAGAAAGCAGTGATAGTAGTTAAGTGAAAGAGACACATCGACAGTAGTTAAGAGCGATAATAGGAATCCAGACTCCTGTGCCAACAGGACCGTCAACCATAACACTTGTGCTGACACATCGAGTGACCCCAAAGCTTGTGTTGAGACAACTAGTGACTTTGGCGTGCGTGCCGAACCTATCACCAGCAGTGATTCCTGCCACACCAACGCACCTAGCGATTCTAGTGATCAAGCCATCATCACATCGTACATGCCTCCGTGCTAGTAGACACTATTGCACAGGTGGCGGAGGGCACTCTAGTGGCAGCCCTCAAAACACTACAACGTGAGCTGGTAGACCTCTAGAGTGCCATGCGGGAGATGCAAGAGGCTCAGAGTGAACAAGCACCTAAGGCGACAGTCGCGAAGGTCGCCGCCAAAAGGTTGGATAGCTGCGAGGTCCCTACCATCATCCACAACACACCCTGGTGCATGGACCTGGAGTCTCCCCTATCCACCGGCCTACAGCAATCCACATGGTTGGAAGACTTAAAAGTGCCCAAGGTTGAACCGTACAAGGGTGATATAGACCCCTGGGAGTTCGTGTGCGTCTATGAGATGGCCATTGAAGTAGCCAGGGGTGATGACTCAATGAAGGCAAAGGGTTTACCGCTCACCCTTCAAGGGATAGTGCTCTCCTGGTTCTTCACCATTGAGTTGAACCCCATATATGCATGGAAGCAAATCCAGGACCGCATATACAACAACTTCCAAGGAAATTACTCCGAGTGGGTAGACGCAGACCAGCTCTTCACCATCAAGCAAAAGCCTACTGAGAAGCTCCAGGAATATTTCAAGTGCTTCGCTAAAGTTCACTGCCAAGTCAAGGACGTAAATGATACCACCATCATCAATGCAGCGATACGAGGTCTTTGCCCAGGGTCGCTGGCCGAATACAATGTGCGCAAGCCCATAAAATAGTCGCCAAACTCTTTAAAAAGATGGAGGAGTACGCAAAAATGAAAGAGGATGCATAGTGACACTGGGGTGATACCTCCAATTCGAAGCAAGCACCAAATCCTCCAAAAGAGGGCTCCAGTTGCAAGTAGTGGAAGGGCTAAAGGCTCAAATATGTCTTCGACATAGATGGTGGGGGTGATGACAACAACACCTTGCCTAATCAAGGATGTGGCTACAGAGACCATGGTCGCGGAAGACGCCATTGCTGCGAAGATGGCGGACAGGGCCGGGTAGAGGGACAACAACAGGGGCTATAGTGCAAGGTGCAAGCTAGGCTGTGGTAAACACCTCACTCAACATTGCCCCACCATCATAACACTCCGAGAGAGCGTCGTCAAGGACAGAGCCCTGGAGGCAAGGGCACCGGTGGTGGCACATGTGTAACAGCCCCTAGAGGGCCAGCTACTTCAACCTGCTCCCATTGCTCTATGCATACAGGCCCTGAAGGTGGACAACACCTTGTCATCAATGTCATTACAGGTGGTTAAGCATTATAATTTTCATCTAAGAGGTAGCGGAAGGCCTACACCCATCGGCTACACCACGTCACTACGTATCCCACCCAAGTCCCCCCGAACTCAGCGCAGGCAGTCATCATGCTCACGTTGGCCGATGGACAGGCATCGACTTCCCTCACCAAGATCCCTTGGTGGTCTAGGCCATCATCATAGGATGCGATGTCAAGCACATCCTGGTCAATGGAGGTAGTTCCATAGACATCCTATTCGCCAGCGCCTTCAACTAGACGGGCATCCCCTAGACTAGGCTAGAGCCTCCAAGAGTCCCACTCTAGGGCTTCGGGGGCCAACCTCTATGGGCCCTGGGCCAGGTGCAGCTCGAAGTGTCCTTTGGACAAGATTACCAAAGGTTGAGCAGCAGCTACTTCAGGATCTTCACAATAATGCGGACATCTCCATGCAGTCACCGACTGACATCACGGGAGTAGACCGTCCATCATCGAGCACAGCCTTGCAGTATGCCCTGACGCCAAGCCGGTCAAACAAAAGCTTAGGCGCATGTCCCTTGAACGCCAGTAGGCCACCAAGACAGAGGCTATTAAGCTACTTTAGTCTGGTGTTATCCATGAAGTGCACCACCTGGAGGCACATACTGCTTTATCAGAATGCCCTTTGGCCACAAAAACATGGGAGCTATGTTCACCTAGCTAGTCGCCCTCGCTTCCCAGCTCGGGAGGAACGTCAAAGCCTACATTGATGACATAATGGTTAAGAGCATGTAGGCTGGGTCACACAGCCAAGACCTCCAAAAAAACCTTTAATAACCTCCAACAAGCTAGGATCATATTGAATCTAGACAAGTGTGTCTTTAGAGTACAAGTAGGGAAGTTGCTCGGATTCCTAGTCTCAGGATGGGGGATATAGGCCAACTCGGAAAAAGTTGATGCAATCCTCTCCATGAAGCCGCCCAAGACAATGAGGGATGTCTAGAGGCACACGCTACAATGGATTTCATTGGAATACATACTGCGCGGCGGCCTTCGACAACCTCAAAAAACATCTCACCAAGCTACTGACTCTGGTGTCCCCAGCACCAGAGGCTCCATTGTTGCTTTATTTGGTGGTCACACCAGCAGCAGTAAGTGTAGTCCTCATCTTCGAAGAGGGGTCCATACAGCGGCCGGTGTATTTCGTCTTAGAGGCCTTTCAGACAACCAAGACACGATACATCGAATTAGAGAAGCTGGCCTATGCCCTCATCTTGGCCTCATGAAAGCTCCGACATTACTTTCTAGCCCACCACATCATGGTGCCTTCTTTGTTCCCCTTAACCGAGATGCTGCACAACAAGGAGTCAATAGGCCACAACGGCAAGTGGGCAGTTGAGCTTGTGCCTTCTCCCTCACCTACGCCTCTCGTACAGCAATTAAATCACAGATTCTTATAGACTTCATCGTGGAGTGGACCCTACTAGCTTAACCGCAAGCCCAGCTACCGACAGAGCCGGTGTGGAGTCTCCATACCGACGAAGCCTACGGTGCCTCTAGGGCAGGTGTCGGAATGGTCGTTACCACACCAGAAGGGCGTTGCCTTCTCTGCTCCATGTGCCATGCCACAATTTCCTAGTGACAATAAACATAGTCAAGTATGACGCACTGCTTTTCGGCCTTGCCAAACTCAAGGCCCTCAACGCGCGGAGGGTCATGGTACATACTGACTCATGCCTGCTCGCAGGACTTGTCGACAAGTCTTATCAGGCCAAAGAACCTAACCTCACCAAGTATCTAGCCACAGTCAGAGTGAAGGAGCACCCTTCTTGCGCATCACAGTCAAGGTTGTCCCACGGGTGGACAACAAGGAGGTCGACACGCTCTCCAAGGTCGCCAGCCAGTGAGCCTTGCATCGGCAAGGGCATTCATTGAGACCCTAGCCACCACATCCATCGCATAAGACCAGTGCAACCCCACCCTCATCCACCAAATTGCAAACTTTGTCCTACCGCCAACTTCATTTACGCCTGTCTGAAGGGTAGGGGGACAGAGCGTGCGCTTTACAAACTTCGTCCTGCCACCAACTTCATTGACGCCTATCTGAAGGATGGGGGACAGAGTGCGCACTTTACAGAATTCATCCTGCCACCAATTTCGTCGATGCCCTTCTGAAGGGTGAGGGATGGAGCACACATTTTACAGACTTTGTCCCACCACCGACTTCGTCGACGCTCATCCGAAGGGGAGGACAGAGCATGCACTTTATAGACTTCGTCTCATCGTTGACATCGTCGATGCCCGTCCAAAGTGGGAATGGAGTTCCCACTTTTCAGACTTTGACCCGCCACCGACTTCGTCGGTGCACATCCAAACGGAGGGCACAAGAGCTGTCCTATTGGGAAAATAGCCCGCGCATTGATGGGCGGGCCTACCTCACGTATCTACACACGCCACTATCAACTTCCCCTTATCTACAGGTGCGCATCTTTGCTCGCTCCATAGCCGGTAGGCCTCCGGAAATGCATCCTATCCACACTAAGTCAAGGGCGCGGGGTCATCATAGTAAACAATACTTCAACATTGTTCAGATTAATCATCACAATGATACAACACCCGAAGTGTACAATTACGAAGGAAGGCCTTCACTCAGGCTACTCCACGTCCGAGCCCTCTATCTTTATGTACTCTCTCATGGAGGCTCCGCTTGTTGCGCGTCGCTCCAACCAAAATTGTAATGACTCCTCCGCCCTTCCCTAACATCGCAATCGGCGCCGAACAAGGCTATCTGAGATTAGAGGACGGTCTTCCTCAGGTACCTATTTGCCAGGCAAACATTAACATGAGGCAAAGACATAAGCACCCTATACATTTCATTACAAAATGATAATTACATGCTAAGTGGGCACCAAGTGTTGTACACACACAGGTGACGAAGGCCATGCACTTGACAATAAAAAGCCTTAGCGTCACACCTACCGATCAATGGGGGTGTTGGAGTCAGGTTCGACTCTTCATTCCACTGAGGCACCTCGCCTGGCCAACTGCTAAGGTCCACTCTCACACCCAAGGTATGCCTCATAGCAACCTTTGCTGCACCTTCAACAATGTATTCCCATATCCGCTAGTGGAAGGTGTAGACGGACCGACATACCATGTGCAGCACTTTGGACATTGTTCCACTCCCTACGGGTAGGTGCAGGTGTGAATTGGCCAACTAGACCACATGCAAGCAGCCCCAAAGATGAAGCAGCCTAAGAAGCATCTAGCTGGTCGTAAGTGAGCAATGGTTGTCATATGCCCATGCAGCGTTCAGCACAAGTGATGAGGCCTTCCCGATCCTCCGAAGGCTACACAGGAGTTCTTATGGGCCGAACGCTTGAGAAGGGACTTCAACCACTGCTAGAGTACCCTTCAGAGCCTCTACCGACCTCCACGCTGACAGCAAGGCATCCCCTAACACGCGATCCCTCACTGCCACCTCAGAGGATAGCCGAGCCTTCTCCTCCTCCAACTCGACAATCTGCTACAATAGCCCCTTGTGCTCCTTGGTGGCTGCAGACTGGGCCTGCTCCACCAAGGCGCGTGTGTCGTGATAGCCTTCATGCCTTCCGTTTCAAGTAACCAAATGTGCTCATCCTTCGCTACGCTTGCCACAATGGCATCCACGGCAGATCACCAGGTGACAACGGCCTCCACCTCCACGGGGCTTCTCGCACCTATAGGCCACGTAGTTCGTGATACCTCATCGCCTGCACAGCATGAGTAGGGCCTACAAGGCACCCTAACGTTAGCCAGCAAACCACCTATATAATCACAACATTGTCACGCACGTACCTTCATTTATATCACCTTGAGGGTGATCTCCAGATGCTCCAACCCGCACAAAGAAAGCACGTGGTGATCCAATGCCGTATCCGCACAGTCTGTGGCACCTGGAACGTCCTCAGCACTTCCGAACAGGGGATGAACTCTACCGTGGAGAGCCGCCAAGGCTCTGAGCTAGTGACCTCAAGGATAGCTGGACTCGATGACACATCCACGCTGGTAGCACCAGCCGAGCCACGACAAGCCCCTTGCTAGAGCCCTACACGCGCCCCAAAGAGTGAGGAGGCACTAACGCCAAGGACAATGTCAGGAAACAAATTGAAGAAAGCCTCATGAAGTCACGAGAGGAGAAGGAGTTATTAGTATGTGTAACCTCGATGGGAGATGCCGGTCAAGAGGCGGTACCGCCTACGGACCCCATATGTGGGCTTGTCGGACCAGCACCAGCAATAGCAGTGCCAGAGCCTGCTTGAGGAGCACCGAGCTCCGCATAGGAGTCTGAGTCTTCAATGCGCACCGCCAAAGCCAAGCGGAAGCCCATGCCCGTGGCCACAGGGGGAGGGGACACTCGAGCACTTTTTGCTGCTCGCGCTGCTGGAGATGACTTGTGGCTAGTTGAGGCCAAAGCCGTAGCCTCTGGGGTGCCCGTGGCATCCCCTCCATAACTTTCTTGATGCCTCCAACCTCGCCATCTTCATTTCCTGGGCCCTTTGTGGGGCTCGTGCCATTGGGAGTGCCCAAGCTACCCATCCACCTAGTTTGCTCTACCTCGAGGTTTGAGTTCACATAATTTGTAGACTCAACTCAAACTTGCTAGCCACGCCGGTCTCCTCTACCTTGATTCATTGGGTTGAGGCAGCACCAAGGACAGCAGCTCGACTGTGAAGGGAGAGCCAGTGCTTTGACATGAAGGGAAGACCTCTATGCTGCCACCATCGCGTGGGCGGGGCCGACCACTACTAGGCACAGCACGAGGCAGCACAGGGATCCCGAGGGCTTCGCACACTCGGCTCACCCAAGTGAAATTTGATGTCAACGATGCCCGAAGGCTGTGCTCCTTCATGATGTACGGCCCAAGGAAGAAGACCGCAGCATGCTCAGCATCCTCTAGGGTGAGTGCTGCCACGAGTAACCAGCGGAGTCAGCAATGAGCCACCACAAAGCAAATAAACCAATGATGGAGCAAAGTTCTTACCCAACTCGGTCGGCTTTAGTAGCGGTGTGATGCTTGGGTGCAGGTGGTCATCACAGGCAGCGTCGGCTTGAACATGCCATAGGTGGGACAGCGGGGACATGCCGAACATACAGTACTCCTCAGTGAAGTCCTGCATTTTGAACCGAAGGGTGACCCTGACTAGCCTCCGCACATGCCCTTCGTCTTCACAGTCTAGCCTCACTGACAGGGACATATTGAAGTCCATTAACTGACCCGACCACTTTAGACCGCTGCTTTCGTCCACCTGATGGTAGAAACACCGTCACATCCAGCTGGACTCCCATGTCCTCACCGAGTTCATCGGGAATAGTTTTGTGCACCCAGATTGAAGCACAAAATTGATGCTCCCCATATTAGAGTACTCGCCCTCACCAAGTTTCTTCGGTTAGCATCAGGCGTCGTGGAGGAAGGTGAATAGCATTGGGCTTGGCCACACCATCTCCGCCTACGAGGCCCAGCTGTACACAGCTAGCTAAATGATTGCATTGGGGTTAGTTGCGTGAGCTCAAGCCCATACAGCCAAAGGATCTCACTGACAAAGGCTGTCGTCGGAATGCGGAGACCGGTGTCAAAGTATGCAACAAAAATGATGGTCTTTGACTCCGTCATCTGAGGCTGTCTCACCGGCGGTGGGTAGATGAACAGCCTCACATCCCAAAATCTTACCATCGTGCACCAATGATCGTCCACCTTCTTCACCACCTTCCATCGCTTGTTGGCGGTCCAGGCACCACGTTCCACCAGCTCGTACTCTACCTCGGTTGCAAATGATCTCCCACGATCGGACGGGCAGCTGCACTGGATGAAGCACTGGCGACACTACGCCGAGAACATGGATTGCCGCCACGGGCCATCTTTTCATTGGACAGCATGACAGAACAGACACGATAGGTGAGCTCGACGGACGATGTATGCAGCATGATGAAAGGGGCAACGGTGACTAAAGTGGCGGCGGTAGAGAGTGACAATGGCAATGGCACAAACCAGCACGCACCACAGGAGGAGGAGGAAGATGAGATGAGCATCGCCTCGCCAAGGATAATGGCTTTAAAGGCGCATACCTTTTTTAGGCCATCCCTTGGGAATTGGCAAAATGCGAAGTGGCAGTGCACGACACAACTACACGACACACCAATAACAATACCACACATGTCCCATGCTACAGCATCTGTGGGCAACCACAATCAAAACCACTTAGCCCATGGGCCCATTACTCCACAGGCCAAGGGATGAAGGGGGCCAAAAGGCCTAGCGACATGGTTTCGGCCTGCAGAAAATGAAGCCCTTTACCATGAGAGGCTCCTGTTGTAGGGGAGGCCCCACCCGAATCCACTCGGCCTGCTGGGCCAAAAGGCCTAATAAGACAGGTAAAAAGATGTGCATATCCATGGCACAGTACGCTACTGTAGGGGGTATTATTGTAATCAGGCCTTATGGCCATATATATACAACCTAGGCAAATGAGGGAAGGAGGCCATTCCAATTCTCACTCACTCTACTAGTCCCCTTTATTACTGTTTGGTCTGTAGCCACAATATGGGTAGTATCACAAAAGTTGAAAAACCCATGGTCTTAGGGATAAGATCATGGTTTGGCCATAGACTATATATAGAGATGGGGTTAAGGGCTAACCCAAGGCTGGACAGATGCATTTTTTATGCTAGGCTTTGAGGGGTGCCAAGAAGGTACTTTGTAGCCACAAATATGATGATCCAAGAATAAAGAGTAGATCCAATCTAAAGGAAAATCTATCGGTGACATGTGTTGCTTTGCGTCGTTCCCAAGATGAAAAGCATTCGCACTCACGGAGACAGCGCATTCGCGTGTGTTTCTCTATTGCTGCGCTCACCCGCACCTCATCCTACACATCACTTCATCCTGAGAAAAATTGCGAGGCTAATGACAAGTAAGGCTCTAAGCTACAAGTTATTTTCAACATGAAGTAAGTTTCATTTGCAATATCGATAAGTAGTAATTTGTAATAAAATTATAAAGAGCATTTAACATGCAATGAAATAACATTTATATAACTTTGATCATAGTAAATTACATCCATTTGCATCCCTCCTTGGCTGCAAACATCAAACAATTCACGGTAGACACGTACATGCCATCCCATAATTTTCAACAAAATAGTTTTGTAAAAATAAAAACTATACCAATTGTGGATGCACCCAATCATGCTCATGACCATGAGTACTACTATTCAAATAGTTTTTAACACTCTCAAGAGGTTGTACAATTTTATTAATATGAGATAATCAAATATACTATCAGTAACTTCATGCTTCCTTGGATGTGTGACGAAATTGATTATCACATAGCATTTACATCATCTAGTCCTAACCTTGCACCAGCCCGATGAATGACAAACCCTCACTTTGGCGCGTCCTCCCTCCCCCCCCCCCCCCTCCTCATGAGCATTCACTATTGTATTAGCAAGCTTTGGTTCCAACACCTTGGTAAAGGGAGCCCCTACGAGCAAACCTTCCTAGAATACCCTCCCTACTTCGGCCTACCAAAATGTAAGGCTAGTACTAGATAACTTAGTCAACTAAAGCCAAAGCCCATATAGCACATGTGGTTGTATGGTTAGATGTGCGGTAATAATGCTTGGTCCTTAATTGACCAGGACAAGAATCTCCCCCTATCTACATGCGAGATATCTTCTCACATTTGACAGTTCATAATATAACTCACCCGCATCTAATTTTAGGTTTTTTATTTTATTTCATACCAAACTAATAGAGATTCTTCCTCTATTCCAATATTTCGAAATCACCCATGTCCATATGCAAATTTTTTTGAAATATCAATCTTAGTGAAAACTAGTGCAGGGCTAAGCACCTAGACCATATACTCAATGTAGTATACCGAAAATGACATTAGCTATTATCTAAACCATATCCTAAAGGCTACAACAGTAAGCATATCAAATTTGTAAGGAGATTCAATGCATATAAGTAGATATAATTACCATTACTCACAATATAGCAATTTTAATGAAACATACACACATGGCGGAGACTGTGGCTGGTTCTTCTCAACAGTGCACGACGCATAGAAGAAGACAAGGGCGGGGACTCAGCATGGTGATGCAACAGGTATGTAGGGGTGGACAGCAACAAGGAGAAGCTGTGGGTGCGCATCAAAAATCGGTTGCATCAGCGTGGCCATGGTGGAGCTGGCATGGGCGCACGAGGTGAGGTGGAAGAAGGGAGCTGTCATGCGAGCCTAGTGTGTCAGCAAAATGGAGGAGGACCTAACGAGTGGGGTCTGCTCCCACTTATCAGTGTTAACTTTTTAATAGACAGAGAGAAGGTGTAATGTTCGCGAGTATGCCTTCGCAACAGAGAAGGCGGAATGGATAAGTTAATAAAATGGTTTATCTCGGCTGAGAGGTTTAAGAAATTTTTAGATGCACCACATGAGCCCTAAATAATTATAATAATTTGTGTAGAGGCTTCTGATATAGTTCAAAACATTGTGTAATTTTTGCAGCATTTTATCATCCTTTGATTTTTCTCTAAAAATCTTTGAAGGCTACTATTGTAACATGCACTATTTTGATTTGAACGATTTCAAGAACATGCTTAAAATACTCAATTTTTTATTTCCAGTGCCATAATCTTATTACTGAGTTTCTAAATTGCTTTCTACATCTCCTAGTCTTACTTATGGATCATCTTTTCAGATTTGATTTTAAATTCAAATTGAATTTCATTCAATGTACATTTATTTCTAATATTCGTATTTTTAAGTTATTTTTCCAAAAGAAATCCAATAAAAGCCAAGGAAACAAGATGCATGCAAAAACTTTTTAATTTTACTCATTTTAACCTCAAAAGAGTTCAAGGGATTGTCGCTCACTCACAACCCTTTCGAATCTTTTAGGAACCTTAGATCCTTGGTCTATATAAGAATCTAGTGTTAAAGAATATTTTAGCTTCTAATTCTCTCATGCGCTCTCTGCTTAATTGCTTGGTTGTTTTTCATGGTCATCCCCATGGTTTATATAGTCTCTCCTAGCTCTTCTCTAATTTATAGTAGAAATCTTAGTTCAAATAAAAGTAGGAGCCCTGATCTAAGTAGAATTTATTTAGGATTTTTTATAGCACACTTTTTCAAATATTCCTAAAAGACTGGATATGAATCACTCTAACTCAACAGTGCCATATTTCAAATAGAACAGCTAGTGATTTTTGTGGTGATCCTGTCAGTATTTAGCTCATGCTTTGTTTCAGTGTCGGCAAGGAGAAGGTAAAAGAAAACCAGGCTCGGGGTTCAATACTAGAACAAATGGCTAGGACTATGTCGGATTTCGAATTGACCACTGCATTCTCGGTAAGATTTTGCTACACCAGAACATGTGGCCCAGTTTGCCTACTAACAATCAGTTTACCGCATCTTGCAACAACGTAATTATGGTTTAACTCAGGGTAGTCATGGACTCATGGTTTATCAATTGAACAGAGTTGGCATTTCCTCACTTGAAGATGGATTCTCCCTCTGATTCAACCGTCCCACAGCGCAGATACTATGATGGGGTCGATCCGGCGGAGTGTTCTGATTTGTCGATAAATCCTTGGTGCAGAGCAAGATTTTCGCATAGAGAAAGGCCTTTGTTCCATGTAGAACCTCGAGGTCTTGCACTTTGTTTCAAACTCAGCAGCCATCACACCTCAGCCCCCCCCCCCCCAATATGCTTTAAGAGGTTACTAAATTCTGTGACTTCGCTCCACTACTACAGAAAAGGTCATCACAGACGGTTCCAAAACGTCATCACAGACGGTTTTGTGAACCGTCTGAATTTATGGGTCAGTAATGATACGAGGGCATCACAGACGGCTTTCGAACCGTCTGTGGTGCAAATATCACAGACGGTTTTTAACTAAAACTCGTATGTGATAGCTGATATTCACAGACGGTTTTTAGTGATATATCACCTAACACAGACGGTTTTTAATTAAAAACCGTTTGTGATTATTAGCTATCACAGACGGTTTTTAACTAAAAACCGACTGTGATATGCTTTTCTACCCCTAAATCTATTCCTGTTTATTGGCTAGCCTCAGGAAATGCTAGCCACGCATTCTGAAACAAGCAGATGAACAAGTATATGTATACATACAATTCACATCTCAATTCATTTGACAAACATAAAACATCCAATTCACATCACATTTCATTCACAAACATAAGTCATCCATTTCGCAAACGAATTAATTGAAATGAAATAAAATATCCATTAAGAAATTCACAATTACAAAAGATGTACATTGCATTTGCACTCAGATGGTAACATTGCATTTTTTTTCTTGCTCTATCACTCCGGAAGCGAGGAATCACGGAAGGAACAGATCCATAATTAACGAACTTGTCAGGCTACACAAGCTATACTTGGATGGTGCATGATTGCCATTCAAGTATTGCTTGTGCAGCTGACAAGTTCGTTAATTATGAATTCGTTCCTTTCGCGAGACCTCGATTCCGGAGTGATAGAGCAATAAAAAATCATGGTGTGTAGTGGAACCTTCCAGCTGGGTTTATGACGTTAGCCACCAGAAAGTACGCCATCTCTCCTCGAATGTGTGAAAGGTCGGGCTGTTTCAATGCAGTTGACAGGATGAACGCAGCCTGTCGAAAGGAATATCATTGTGCGTATATATATAACGTGATAAGTATGAAGTAATTATGGGAAGATTGACAAACCTTGGAATTGGTGATCCTCGAGGAATCGAGGAGTAGTTCCATATGGTGGCAAACGTAGAATCCACATGTGTTGCCCGGCGACTGCTGATGGCACTGCAAAAAATGCAATGTGTTAATTCAAGAGGCATTACTACCAACTATTGCATAGGATTAATTAATGTGTAATAGCGAATACCTTAAAATCTCGAGCATGTGTCAGACCTTTGGCCCCTTGCTTCGAGACACCTCCCATTGCAATGTACATCGCGAACGCCCTACGTGATTCGAAAAAGTTAACCTTAGTCATTCGGAAGGAAAGAAAAAGTACAATATAGGTATGTATGGAGAAAATGTACTTACCTATCGATTACTTGGCTGACAACTGTGAACTCCATTTTATTTTTACTTAGGGAATCAAGGTAATATACCTTGTTCCATTTTGGTACAATTACTATTAAAATCCAATGATAGTTCTGATTGAAGGGCATAAGTACATATTTCTTATTGTGGCATTTCAGCAGTGCTGCTACAATGTACCTCTCGACGATGGATGACACTCCTCGTCGATGGTAGTCTTGGCGACCAAGTGTGGGTCCAAGAAACCAACCGATGATGATTTGGATGTTCTAGCTTTAGTCAGCATGTGTCTATACATATACACACGAAAGCAACAAATTATATATGACATTTATCGGTATGACATGAACGGAGACTGTGATTGTACACACTTATAGCGTCCAGCATCGAATGAGTGAGACGTCAAGAGCGTTGAGCGTGAAAAGATCGAATAAATCCTCAAAGGCGAGCACGAAGACACTCTTAAAGACTGTGATGTAAATCATCCGGCGTGAATTTGACAGTGACACTTGAGATCCGTTCTCCCTCTGGCTTAGTGGACTGCTCCATATACCACTTGTGCAATTGTAGTCAACTATATGCTAGGGGTTGGAGGACCTTGTGCTCAAGCAACAGCTGGCCAAGCACGAATTTGCGGGCCAATGGCAGGTACGGGATATCATCATTGGTCTTCTTTGCTTTGCCCTTGCTGCCCTTGCTGCCTCGGCTGTAGGTCGACTTAATGGCAGTCGACTATAAAGGTAGCAGCAGTGCAAGTTGCTCTGGCGAGAATAGCACCCGTGGAGATAGCACTAGTGCAGCTAGCGGTGGTGGAGACAAGTCTTGTAGTGGAGATGGCACCACTGCAAGTAGTTCTGGTTCGCACTGCCCTTCTGGTCCTACCACGGGTGAAGAAGCCTCCAGGGAGATGTCGCTTTTGGGCCATTGGATGAATGTTCCAATGGCCTGCCCTAGAGTCACGATCTCGTCGTTGGGGGGCTTCGGTAGCGGGACGACCTCAAAATTGACATTCACACCATCCACATTAACTTTTGCGAAGCCTGGCGCTAAAGCTTGACTGTGCAGCATGGCCCCGATACCAGACGGATATGCCTGGCCCCAAGCAGCGTGCAAGGGAACAGATGCATATCTCACTTGGAGCCTGCACTTCGTAGGCTCCTACATAACGATACAGAATTAGCTACTCGAATAGGCCTATCAATGGAGCAAGCATTTGAGAGATAATAATTATTACCAGGATGTTGTTCACAGGAAATCTGGCATCGGTTTGCGTCGGATTGGACGCGCAACTACTCGGACGGTTGTGCGGGCTAGCTAGCACAGGAGCGTCGGCGGTGGCCTGCTGACTTTCTGTATGTTTCCGCACCTCATCTCTGACTACATCAGCCAGCTCACCCATTAGCTCCTCTCTAAGAGATGCCTTGATCTCTTCTCGTAGCCGTGCGTCACGCTCGGCTTTGTTTCTCTTCCTGCGCCGATACATTTCGGAGTCATCTTGGAAACCATGTGTCCAAGGAACGTAAAGCCCAAGGCCTCTCGTACGACCCGGGTGCTCCTTGTTTCCCAGGGCCGTGGAGAGTATATCTTTCTCCCTTGTTCCATGGAATGATCCCTGGGAATAATCAACACTCAGCGCTTCCTGCAAGAGCACGACATATCATTTCACTTCGTACGAAGTTGTGGAGTAGTTACAAGCTACGTAGTTCGATCGATATCTTACCAGGCGCTGAGACACTTGCTGGTCTGCAGAGTTTCGAAAGGAGACCTCCCCTGATGTCGTTGTAGATGACCTTGCTCTAATCCAATTTCGAGCGCGGTCATCCGGGATATTGGCAAATGGCGGGGCGGTGTCCTGCAGGGCTGCCTATTCGTCCTCGCTCCTCCACTGCGGGATTTTACCCGCATACCCAGCTGTGCCAAGTCTGTTGGGGTGTGTATTTTTTGTCTGAAGGGCCTTGTGCGCCGCACTTGTACTTTTGGACTCTTCGGTCGTCTTCATCGGCTTGAACTCTTCCCATTGTGGTTCCAGGAATGGGTATTTTTCAAAGGGCATTTCGTCCTTCTCCATGTAGTCCTTGACAAGCATGCTCTTGAAGTTCTTCCATGCTTTGCACGCCCTTAGCAAGGCTTGTCGTTGCATGGTGTCTTGGTGTTCTTCTGGGATCTCAAACGATGCCAAAATTTCTGTCAGCAGCTCACATTTCCGAGTCGCAGGCATGCTCTTCCACGAATTGAATGTGATCTCAATTCGTTCTCGTGCAACTATTCCAATCGTTCTTCTCCATGCGCTTACTGCTTTGCGAGGAAGGAGAGGGACCCCAGATACATCGACTTGTGTGATGGTAAATCGGCCCTTAGGCTTCTTCGATAGCTCTCTTCCTTGGCGTCTTGATTTTGTAGCGGACGCCTCCGGCGATGGTGTTGAAGAATGCGCGGATGACATATTGCTCAATTTGTGGGTCTATTAGAATAAGATAAGAAAGTGCCATACCATAAGATAATAAAGTGATCATATTGATTGGTTCCAACTATAACCTTTAGTCAGATTGTTTACATAAAAATAGATGTTTGTACATTGATTGGTTAGAACAAAGAACATACATTTGATGCTCAATGTTAGGAACAGAGGAGAGGAGTAGAGGGGAGAAGGGAGGACTGTGCTTATGATAGGAAGAGAGGAAGATGAGGAAGATGAGGAAGAGAGGAAGATGAGGAAGAGAGGCTCAATGTTAGGAAGGAGGAGAGGAGTAGAGGCTCAATATATGATGTAGATCTTATATTTTCTCTTGATTAAACCTCCAAAGCGAATGAGGTACCTTAAATATCATCAGTTGTTTATAGATATATAGATAGAGTAGAGTTAGTATACATTAACATGCTGACTAAAGCTACATTATACATTAACATATTTAAGATGCATATTTGAGATGCATACTTGGACAAGACTTTGCATATTTGAGATGCAACTTTAAACTTCAAATCCCATATGCTGACTAAAGCTACATTATACATTAACATTATACTTTAGTAGCTCATTATACATTAACATATACATGAATACAAGCTGCAAGTAGCTAGTAACTGACAAAATGAGTTAACGTTGTACAATGCTTACCGAAAAAGATCAAGTGCTTGGGGAGGCGGCGACGGGCTCGGGGAGGCGGCGACGGCGCTCGGGGAGGCGGCTACGGGCTCGGGGAGGCGGCCGACGGGCTCGGGGAGGCGGCCGACGAGGTGCTCAGGGAGGCGGCCGACGGGCTCAGGGAGGCGGCGACGGGGCTCGGGGAGGCGGCCGACGAGCTCGGGAGGCGGCCAACGAGGTGCTCAGGGAGGCGGCGACGGACTCGGGGAGGCGGCCGACGGTTCAGGATTTAGATCTAGAATAACTGCAGCATACGCGGAAAACCCTAGCCAGAGGGTATATATAGGGAGGCTTATTACAGACGGTTCTACACTTAGAACCGTCTGTGATAGTAAGGTTATCACAGACGGTTCTACATTTAGAACCGTCTGTGATATTTATTATCACAGACGGTTATGCACTTATAACCGTCTGTGATATTGATATCACAGACAGTTCTAAGTGTAGAATTGTCTGTGATAAGCCCTTGCCCAACTGTAGTTATTAAGACAAACACCAACCAGCTGTATTTATATACAACACCAACCAGCTGCATTCATATACAACACCAACCAGCTACATTCATATACAACAGCAATAACCAACATACAACACAATGTATTTCTTCATTTGCCACATACATCACACATATACATATATACATAAATGCCAATTCACATATACATCACACACATGCATTGTTATATACATATATGCAAATGCCCACATATATGTCGCACATTCTCATTGTACTTGCTTATTTCCTTTAAAAATTAGCCCTTCATGATGATCAATGCGTACATAACTAGTTTCGTCACGTTGTTCGTCGTCGACCCTTATGCCATTTCCAAAAGGAAGTAACTCATCAAATTGATTCTATTCAACCTCGTCCACTACATTCTCTACTCCGACAATTCTCCTTTTTCCATGAAGAACTACATGGCATTTCTTATTTGCCGAGTCGGTTACGTAGAAAACTTGAACAACTTGGTTGGCGAGCACGAATGGATCGTCTTTGTACCCGACACGTTGGAGGTCCACGGTAGTGACACCGTACTTGTCAACCTTCAAATGTGGGAGTTGCACCCAACGACAGCGAAATAAGGGGATCTTAAAAACCACGTAGTGAGCTCCCAAATCTCTTCTATGAACCCATAGTACGAGTTTCTCGACCCATCGGTACTGAACGCATCTATGCGGACACCGCTATTCTGGTTTGTGCTCTTTACATCCTAAGACTGCGTATAGAATGTGTACCCATTTATGTCATATCCTTGCCATGTCACAACTGTAAATGTTGGCCCTTTTGCCAACCATGTCAGCGTCTCACTTGGTGAGCTCTTAGCGATTTGCTCCTTCAACCATTGGTTGAACTGACTGTTGTGTTGCCTCATGATCCAAACATCCGGCCACTCCGGATTCTATTGCTGAAGCACATTCTTGTGCTGGTCAACATAAGGCGCCACTTCAGTCATGTATTGCAAGACCGTGAAATGGGCTTGAGTATACGTGTCCATATCTGCAGTGATTGCTTTCCTTCCGATAGTTCCGATACCCTTCAGCCTCCCCTCATGACGAGATTGAGGCACACCTATCGGTTGAATCTGAGCCATATAATTGACACAAAACTCAATGACCTCTTCGCTTGCATAACTTTCGACGATGCTGCCCTCCGGCCGAGATCGATTCCGTACGTACGACTTGAGAATTCCCATGAACCTCTCAAATGGGTACATGCTACGTCGGAATACGGGCCCGCACATTTTTATCTCCCACACAACGTGAACAATGAGATGGACCATGATATCGAAAAACGAAGGAGGGAAATACATTTCAAGGTGACATAGAGTCATCACCACCTCGTCCTGCAGAGCATCTAGTCCTTCGGGGTCGATGACCTTCTGAGCAATTGTGTTAAAGAAATAACATAGCCTCATGATTGTCTCTCGGACTTTGATCGACAAAATATTTCTAATTGCAATAGGGAGCATCTGTGTCATCAGCACATGACAATCATGAGACTTCATGCCATTTAACTTCAAATCTTGCATTGAAACAAGTTTCTTCACGTTGCCGGAGTAACCAGACGGAACTTTGACACCATGCAAGCACTGGCACAGTTCTGTTTTCTCAGCCTTGGACAGAGTGTAGCACGCAGGGGGAAGGTACGTTCGTCCATTATCTGTGCATGTCGGTGCTAACTCAGGCCTGATGTCCATATCAGCCAAGTCAAGCCGTGCGTTGACGCCGTCCTCTGTTTTATCACGAATGTTCAGTAAGAGACCAATCAAGTTGTCGCATACATTCTTTTCTACGTGCATGACGTTGATGTAGTGTCGAACATCTTGGTACTCCCAATAAGGTAAGTCCCAAAATATTGATCTCTTCTTCCAGGTGTTCTTCTCATGAGCCATCAATTTACGTCTCTTTCCGAGGACAACATCTAAATCCTTAACCATATCATAAACCTCGTGTCCCCTTAAATGCCTTCGAGCTAAACCGTCTTCCTTCTCTCCGTCAAATTGTTTCTTCATCTTGCGGTATGGGTGAGCCCTCTGAAGGAACCGGCGGTGACGCATGTAGACGGTTTTGCGTGAGTGTTTCAGCCACACACTCTCGGTACCATCTAAACAGTGAGTACAAGCTTTGGCACCTTTTGTACTATGGCCCGATAGGTTACCAAGGGCAGGATAATCATTTATGGTGCAGAACAATAAGGAGCGTAGAGTGAAGTTCTCTCATTTGTATGCATCCCATACCTGTACCCCTTCGTTCCACAGTACTTTTAGATCTTCCACCAACGGTGCTAGGAACACATCAATATCATTCCTAGATTGTTTTGGCCCTTGGATAAGTATCGACAGAAAAATAAACTTTCGCTTTATACACAACCAAGGAGGAAGGTTATAGATGCAGAGAGTCACGGGCCATGTGCTATGTCGGCTGCTCATGCTACTGAAAGGATTCATTCCATCTGTACTCAGTCCAAACCTTATATTCCTTGGTTCTGCACCGAAGTCTGCAAAACTCCTATCGATGTTTCTCCACTGCGCGGAATCAGCAAGGTATCTTAGTATTCCATCCTTCTTGCGCTCCTCCGAGTGCCAATGCAGCAGTTTTGCCTCCTTTGGATTTGCAAAAAACCTTTTCAAACGGGGAATTATAGGAAAATACCATGCCACCTTAGCAGGAGGTCCTTTCTTCGTCTCTATTCCCTCGCCATCATCTGATTGATTGTTGCATTTGTATCGGGATGCGTTGCACACCGGACATACATGCATGTTTGCATACTCTTTACGGTAGAGGATACAGTTGTTCGGACATGCATATATTCTTTCTACTTCCATTCCCAACGGACAAAGAACCTTCTTGGCTTTATACGTAGTTTTAGGCAACTCATTTCCCTTCGGAAGCATATCTGCTAAAAGACCTAGCAGCGTCGTGAAGCTCTTGTCGGACCAACCGTTGCTTGCCTTCAATTTCAACAGTTTAAGCACGGCCGGCAACCTTGTGTACTTGCAGCACGTGAACAAAGGTTTCTCCGAGTCCTCCATCAAGCCCCGGAATTTAACATACTCTCTCTCATCATAGTTCTCTTCTACATCGCGAAGCATCTGATCCAGATTATCATCGTGCAACCTATCCGAATTCGAACCACAATCGACATCATCCGGCGGCATGTCATTCACTTCACCAGCGATGTCATCCCGCGGCATATCATTCACTTCACCGGCGATGTCATCCAGCGGCATATGATCATTCACTTCGCCATGACTGGTCCAACACGTATAACCCTTTTTGAAACCCCTCCGAGTCAAGTGCGCTTCAATTTGCCCTCGGTTCTTAAACATCTTTAAATTCTCGCAGTCAGTGCATGGACAGTACGTATATTCCACCCCCTTATTCAACATATCCTCCTCGACAGCTCTTGTAAAAGCATACACGTGTACTCTTCACTCACACGGCTCGCAGCATACATCCAGCTTCGGTCCTACATTACGTACATATATAACAACTTAGTATTAAAAATTAGGGGATTTGGTGTTTCTGCCCCTGTTCTCGACTGCAAATGTGATTTTACCCCTACTTTTTTAACTTTGTGTTTTTGCCCTCGCGATTTTGAAATGAAGACTCAGTTTACCCCTGTTTTGTGAGACCGTTAAGACTGGAGGATTATATGGAAAAAAAGATGCCCACGCGAAAAGACAAGAATGCCCACGCGCAAAGTCCCATACACGAATACCTCCCAGCGCGAATACCTCTCGTCGGTCTCTCGGGTTTGGCCTCCCAGCGCGAAAAGCTAGGGTTTGCGGCGGCGGTGGCGCGGCAGCCCCCAGGCAAGGCGCGGCACCCAGGAGCGGCGCGGCCGGCCCCCCAGGTGCGGCGCGCGGCGGCCTTTAGGAGCGGCATGGTCGGCCCCCTAGGCGCGGCTCGAGAGGAGAAGAGGGGAACGAGAGGAGAGACGGCGGCAGCCTCCAGGAGCGGTGCGGCCGGCCCCCCAGGCGCGGAGCGCGGCGGCCTCCAAGAGCGGCGCGGCTCGAGAGGAGAAGAGGGGACCGAGAGGAGAGACGGCAGCGGCCACCGGAGGAGCGGGCGCTGCAGGTGTGGGCTACTTCGGGACCTGCACGACAGCCACCATGGAAGAGCCTAGGTATTTTCTTCAACCTTTGAGATGGGTGGTATAGTGCGAAATAACCGCGGTGTCTAGATTTGTTAACCTGTATATTCGCTGTTGTGATTTGTAGGCCAAATCACAGAGAATTGAAACTTGTTGTTAGAGTTCGATCATTTTTTTAGCTTGCCAGATGGTGGTCTAAAGTCGTGGTGGCAACGTAGAACTTTGCCAACCAAGGTTGTTGACACGCATAGCTTTGGGCTGCTGCAGCTAGTTGATTTCATTGCTGAGCACTGCTTATGGGGTTCTAAACAATTCATAACTTTGTGGCGTGATTTGGGGAATGACTCTGTGGAGATAAAATCTGATGAAAATCTATTAGAGTGGTTTCTATTCAATGTAGACAAGGGATTAGTATGCATCAATGCTCAGATAAATGATTTTGAGGGGCCACTGCAATTTTCACCAACAAAGCGAAGGTTTCACCCTACTGTGAGGAGTAGTGTACTCCTAATTGAGGGAGGCACCAGTGAGAGAGACACAAATGAGAGAGCCACCAATGAGAGAGCCACCACTGAGACAACCACAATGAAACAGCTACAGCCACATCTAAAAAGAAGAGAGTCACCACCAAAAAAAAGAGAGCCACAACCCAGAAAGGTTCTTATGAAGATGAGGTTGTAGGGGTTGATGCAGAGGGGATGTACTCCGATACGGATTCACTTGCGGCACTAAGTGATAGCAGCTATGACACTGATTTGGCTGCATCATCTGACTCTGATGATGATTGCTCTGACCCTGAGTTTGATCCTGATGGTGAAATTGTTGATGAGGATGATGAGTATGATCTTCCCATGTTTTCATATGATGCTGATGATCCATGTATTGATGTAAATGTGGTGTTCCCAGATGTGGATCAGTGCAAGTCAGCAGTCACACATCATGCTATCTTGCATGATCATGCTTTCCATATCGTGAAAAAAGACAAGACAAGATTTAGGGCCATATGCAAGAGAGCTGAACAAGGTTGCAAGTGGACCTTTTTTGCATCTACAAGCAAGAAATACGTTGGATGCAAGGTAAATGATGACTCTTGAGTTCATTGATGACATAATAAATTCATAGAACATTGATGGTTTCTTTTTGCACATTTTTGTGTTGCAGGTTAAGACAAGTGGACCAAAGCATACCTGTGGTTCATTCAACAAGTGTGGTGAGACAATGGCCTCTAATAAATGGGTGGCTGACAGAGTGATTGACTTGTTGCGGGAAGACCCTGAAATGGGACCGGCTGAGTTGAGGGACAAACTGAAGAAGAGATACTCGGTGCATGTTCCATATGACAGAGTTGCTAGAGGGAAGTTGAGAGCACTAGACATGATATATGGGAAGTGGGATGATAGTTATGATTTGTTGCCTACTTATCAAGCTGAGCTTCTGAGATCAGTACCTGGTAGTGTTGTCGAGCTAGAGACTGAAGAGCACAATGGTGATGTGTGTTTTATGAGGTTCTTTGTTGCTCTTAAACCATGCATCGATGGCTTTTTACAAGGGTGCAGACCATACATTGCCATGGATGCAACACACTTGACAGGAAGGTCGAGAGGTCAGTTGGCATCAGCTGTTGCAGTAGATGGTCATAATTGGTTGTTCCCAATGGCATATGGAGTGATTGAGACTGAGTCTAAGGAAAGTTGGACTTGGTTTGTCAATAATGTGAAGAAGGCTATTGGTACACCTCCAGGTATATACATTTCTAACTCTGTTTTCCAATTTTCAAGTTTCTAATATTTTCTGACATAGAGCAAAATGTTCATGCAGGCTTGGTCATTAGTACAGATGAAGGCAAAGGAATAGGAGTGGTTGTAGATGATGTGTATCCTGGAGTGGAACACAGAGAATGTATGAGGCACTTGTGGAAGAACATGAAGAAAAGTTTTAGTGGTACTCTTTATGGCAAGAATATGTGGTGTGCTGCCAAGAGCTTCACAATTTCCAACTTCAACTACTTCATGGGGAAAATAGAGGAGAAGGATCCTAAGGCCATTGAATGGTTGGATGAGAATCATCCATATGTGTGGAGTAGAAGAAAATTCAGTGAAGACTGCAAGGTAGATTATATCAATAACAACCTCTCTGAATGTTTCAATAGTTGGGTGCCAAAATCAAAGGACTTTCAGATTGTTGAAATGCTTGACAAGATACGACAAATGATTATTGAGAGGTTTGTTTTGAGGTCCAAGATTGGTAGTAATATGTCAGGAATAATAATCCCAGCTATTACCAATGATTTGAATGCTAAAAGCAAGAGTATCAAAGACCATGAGATTCTAATATGTGGGTCTGGGAAAGCTGAAGTCACTGTGAATAGATTCAGGCATGCAGTCAACTTGGAGCAAAAGACTTGTACTTGTAGAGCTTAGCAAGTGACTGGAAAACCTTGCAGCCATGTTTTGGCTTTAATTGCAAAGATCAGCAAGGAGGTACAGATGGATGGCTTTGTCCATGAGTACTTCTCTGTTGATAGATTCAGGAAGGCGTATGCATGCAAATTCAATCCAATGACATCCAAAGATCAATGGCCTCATGTTGATTTAGGCTACAAAATCAAGAAGCCCAAATTGAGAAGGAAGCCTGGGAGACCAAGAAAATCTAGGATCAAACCATATGATGAAGTTGGCACTAGTAAGAAACGGAAGGTATGTCCTGAGTGCAATGAACTAGGCCATACAGCTAAACATTGCCAAGGAGGTCCTACAGCTAGTCAAAAGAAGAGGCTCTCAACACCACAAGATGGATCTACACAAGGAAGCAATGACCCAATGTAAGTCATGCATGTATTACTGTTTTTTTACCTCATTTACTAATCGGTAGTTGTAGAACACATTCTTTTCTCACAAGGGGACGGGGTAGGGAAAGGGGAAGGGGAAGGGAGTCACAAGAGGACATTAATGAGCCAATGTAAGTCATGCATCCCTTGCTGTCCATTCTTATTTTTTTTCAAATTTAATCATTTCTAACTTTACTAACATGTTTTCTTCTCTCCATGTGTAGGGGAAGTGGTTCTGGTACAGCAAGGGGAAGAGGAAGAGGGTCAGGAAGGGGAGGAGGGTCAGGAGATGACAACAATGAGACAATGTAATTCATGAACGCATTGCTGCCCACTACAGTTTTTCTTTTTTGGAAATTATAGCATTTCTAACTGTACTAACTTGTTTTCACTCTCTCCATATGATGTGGAAGTGGTGCTGCTACAGGAAGGGGAAGGGGAAGAGGTTCAGGAAGGGGAAGGAGAGGAGGAGGAACTGCTGGGAGACTTGCTAGTTTGTTAGGTCTTAATGGTTGAATGTGATGTTTGCAAAATTTGACAAATCATAACTAGTAGCTAACTATCATAGCATTATAGTTAGTACTTGCTATGAATGTGAGTGATTTACATGCTATGCACTGTCACCTTATTATCTTAATGGTTGAATGCATTATGGCACTGTCACCTTATTATCACATGCTATGCTGACATTTGACAAATTTTGTCCAGATGTATATTAATAAAACGAATGCATAAATTTGCGTCTAATTCTGTTGACAACATCCCTACCAAATATGTCAAAACTTCAATTTCGAAATAGGGGTAAAATCACAAAGTTCTCTAACAAAACAGGGGTAAAATCACATGGGCAAACTTGTCTATTTGTGCAAAAGTTAACACCATTAACTGGCTTTAACGGAATAGGGGCAGACTCTCCATTCAGTTCAAAAACACAGGGGTAAAATCACAAAGTTTAAAAAATGAGGGCAAAATCACCATTTCGCTTGAAAACGAGGGCATGAACGCTTAAGCCCCTAAAAATTAAATTAACTAATTATTACTACATACATACCGGCCACATGTATTATATTGAGGTTTAATTTGCTAGCACTTGATCTTTTTCGGTAAGCATTGTACAATTCATATTATAAACACAACAGCTATTATATGACCAACAATTTTGCAAACCATCTTCAATAACACTCACCAATTACTTAGATCTAAATTGTTATGCAAAGAAAAAATAAATTTCATTACTAACCATACCTAGAGCAACCAGGAAAGTATGAATCTTCAAAGCTCAATCTCTGCCTCCTCCCACCAAATTAACTAGCCTGAAATCGCCTACCTTGCTTCCTGAGCGAAAGAGTGCGCAGCAGCGGCTAGATCTGGATCGAAATAAAGACAGATGCGGTCTGAGCAGCGCAATAAATGCCTAGTGACCATTATCACAGACGTTTTTTATTAAAAACCGTCTGTGATCACCAGCTTATCACAGACAGTTTTTTATTAAAAACCGTCTGTGATAATCTGGGATTATCACAGACGGTTTTTAATATAGACCGTCTGTGATACTTCAGTATCACAGACGGTTCATCGGTAAGAACCGTCTGTGATACTCGTTAACTCCGACACCGCCAACACAGACGGTGTCCAAATAAAAACCGTCTGTGTTAGTGTTGGTCACAGACGGTTTTGTCCAATCGTCTGTGATTGGCCGTCTAGTATTAGGCTTTCTGTAGTAGTGCTCTCTCTCTCTCTCTCTCTTAAGTTGTACACTCATAATACTGTCGTGTTGATTGCGACTAGCCATGCATCCAGAATCCAGAGTAATCTTGCAGAACAACACCAGTCTATGAAGGACCAAAAGAAGAGATGAATCATCCTTAATGACCATATTTGAGAAAGACTTGGCTTGTGTATAATACCTTCCTGTGAAAGAAAAGTCTATATAATCAAACCATGTAGAGTAACCCTCAACAATTTCTTTTGGAAAAAATATATGTTATGTTTCAAAGAGATAAGAAGCGCAAAATGATGAATTTCAATACTTGCCTGAAACATAAACAATTGCGATCGATCATCCTTAAATTAAATCAAATGTCTACGATAAAATGTGTATCACCTCGCAAGTAGAAATTAATCGCGTTCACAAGATCAATACTAATGCGTAATTTTATTGATCATCGCACCGATGTACAGCACATGGCTGGCATGCATGTCACAAAGAACTACTATGGCCTTCCATATGTTTCAGGGGAAAGAACTCCTATATATGACCTTGTAACCCAAAAATAATCAATGGATCATCCAAAGAAATTTATGGATAAAGGTAATAATGAGGAACCAGCAACATAATATCTGTGAAGGTTCCTCTCTGCTCCCTCCATGACCCATCACCCTACCAACAAATGCAAACATATATATGACTAGATGTATCAGTATTCAGTACTCATGCATGCATGTGTATACATGGCTTCAGTTATTAGGAACTAGAGACAGAAACCCTAGAATGCCTTGGCCTTGTGGTGAACCTAGTGATGGTGGTAGTAGAGGTCCTGGAGCTTCTTCCAGGACTCCTCCCGCTGAATCTTGAGCTGCTTGTAGAAGTTGCCGATGAACGCCTCGGCCTTGGTGAACAGCTCCTGCTTGCTCATGAGCTCCCCGGCGTCCTTCCTCCCTTCCTCCTCCGGGACCGTGGCGTCGACGGCCCCCCCATCGGCGTCCACGCTCCCGATGTAGAAGATGCTCGCCCTCGACGAGCACTTCTTGATCTTCTTCTTCTTATTTGCCGCGCCGACGACGTCCTTGACAACAGCATCTGCAAGCTTTACCTCCTCGAGGTTCAGGGAGTTTGGCAGGGTTGGAGTAGCAGTTGTACCGCTAACCAAGTGAGAATCGTCCACCACAATGTTATCACTTGGCTTGGTCAGGTGTGGCGACGCCGGTCCCGTCGTCGACGACGGCGGTGGCGGCGCCTTCTTTTCGTCGCGCGGGCCGGAGCAGAGGAATCCGGCCTCGACGCCCATGGCGACGACGAGGCCGTTGAAGAGGAGGTAGAGGTAGGGGGGCCTCAGGGAGGAAGGCAGCAAGGGGATAAGGAGGAGCAGCAGCAGGAGAGAAGCTATCTTGGCTAGCTGAGGCAGTGATGGCAGCCTCTTCTTCTCCATAACCATCCGAGAGATACTAATTAACCAGCATGTCTCCGCGGTAGCCAGGAGGAGTAGTAGTGGCATCTAGGCCCTGGCTCTCTATATATACACGTCGATCGCGGGGCACTGTGGTGCGTGTGCGCTACATTTTCTAGATAAGCTCGAGGCGGCGCATGAGAGAGACAACATCAGTGTAAAAATTAAAGCTTGCATGGCATGCGCATATCAGTGTTCAGGTGCACAAAAGATAAACACTGACGATAGAAATAGGTTTCAGTCTTTTCTACACTTTGATATCGAATTCACTTGTGCGTGTGGAGCTGTGGGGCAAGGTCGGTGAGCATATATATTCCGGTCACCTTTTTGAGGAACCAGTGGGACATGGACGATCTCGGGATCATTCCTTTTGCTTTTTTCTGCACGGCGCGCGGCTCCCACTGTGTCGTGGAGTCCCGTAAGATCTTCTTTTGCCCTTTAGACCTTTCTCCTCTACTTTTATTTTATCGATAATTTTTGTTCTCTCAAATCTATTACGGTCGTGCATGCATGGGTATAGAGACATGAATGCATGTCGAATACAGATATTTTTTATCGAATAACTTTTTATATAACATTTTACAAATAGATCAACCTTCTTTTTGTAAAATATTAACCTCCACAAAATATAGCCCATGCCAGGATATGTCACATGGGTTCTTTTTTAGAGGAATGTCGTGTGTTGGCGTTCACCGAAAGTTGATGTTATGATTAATCTCGCCTACCCAGCCATGCCAGATTGCGTGTTTCAATATATAGGTGTGAAGCCACTATGCATGGAGCTAGTTAACACCAACATGCTATTTTTGTTATATCGGTTTTGCTATATGTTGTTTGATTTTCTGTTAACTTTGTCGATTTACTTTCCTGACCATAATTTGAATTAGGTTTGAAAAATATGTTTGTATGATTCTGATTTTTTTTTAAAGAAAACGGTTAAAAGAGTGACTTGAGAGTCAAGAAAGCATAATCACCTTATAATTGATTGAATCCCCTTGTTATATATAAATCGTAGTAGGCCCCAAATTAACATTTCCCAGTGTAATTGATTTTCCATGCCATCGTGATATTAGACCTTTGAGCGATTGAGCCTGCATAACTCATGTTTGTAGCTGCTTTGCTTGTGCACGATGAGGAGCGTCCAACATGTAACATATTCTAGTATTAGATCATTTTCTTTTGAAATTTGTAGTTTTTTATTTTACAGAAAAAAATCTAAGCATCTATACAGTTTGTCAATAACGTGTGCACAACGAAGTTGAGTTTCAAGTATGACTAATTTACTCGGAATTTTAGGGGTACTCAAAATGGCTTTTTTAGTGGCTTATGGCTGAAAAAACTGTAACTGGCTGAAATTGCACTGTAACCGATGGTGGTTTATTTGGCGTAATTAAATTTAAAAAAAAATTAAAAATAGAAAAAACATATTAGCCCATCACGGACAGTACAAACGAATACAGGAAAAAAAGAACCGACAAAAAAGCTCAAAGAAAGCCAAAAACCAGAAAAAGATGAAATTGTTGAATAGTGAAAAATAAGCTAGAAACCTAAGCCGTTTTGAGCGGGGCCTATTAGTTTGTGGATCAACAGTGTACATATTTCTCATAGAGTACTTGGTGATCTCATAGTCACCAAAGCCAACTCAGTGTTACATCCAAATAAAGCCAGACATCTTTTGGAATTTGAATGAGTCAGATATATCTCTTTACACACATGCATTTTGGACACAACTAGCTTTTTATCCTCTTATCCGTCCTGAGTGCGTTTGTATGGACATGTGCATGGGCAGTTCAGTCCTCCTAGCTTGCACATTATTCTTTTCAAAAGAGATTGATATCCTCTACTGTTCTTGAACGAAATAAGGAGGTATTAATTGTTTGTGCCATACAAATACTTGTAGTATTGATCGGAGTGCAATCTCTAATATGAACGAAGCACTAGCTAATTAGTGCTGGCATCGCATAATGTAACTACTTATCTAGTCAAAATGCCGGGGCAATTAGCACAATAGTTATTATTCCACCAAATAATCTTTCGTGCCGGTTGGAAAAGGTTCATAAGAAAGAAAAAAGAATACGGAGGACTATGGATTCGATCATATTCCAGCACTTTTGGAGAGTGGATAAAAAGGTTGGGAAAAAGAGAAAGGTTCCTACCACAGCCTGCATCCAGCCGTACGAAACAAAACCTTTCGCGCCGAAAATGCTACATGCACGCGTATTAAACGCGTACAGACTCCAGCGTAAATCACTGAGAGATGGTCCCCACTAGAAATTCTACATCAACTGGGCCCACCTGTCAGATACCGTACGTTAGATTCTTTCACATGTTTCGTTCGTGCACGTAGCAGCCCTGCCTTTTGCACATTCCGCGGTACACGACTGGGGCGAGAAAGTATCGTCCGGAAATATGCAGCACGCACGTACCCTGCTGCCAGGTCGTTCTTATCTTTTGCTGAGATAAGATCGTAAGAGAAGATGCAGACGGATAGCAACTCCAGCAGGACCCCTACTTGAGTCCTCAAACCTCATATTTGAGGGATTGAGGCAAAAATAGAGGTCCAGCAGGGCCCCTATTAGAGCAACTCCAGCAGTACTACTCAAAACAGGGCCCCTACTTTTTATTTGAGGGCTCCCTCTACTTTTGAGGGCCCAATTTTTTTGCTTCTACTCCAACAGCACCCCTCAAATCTAAGCCCTCAAATCCATTCCACACACACTGACATATGGGACCCACTCCTGACAAATCCATTCGGGCAAGGACGGCGTCGGCGAGGCATCGGCGAGGGAGGCGGGCGACGGGCGTCGGCGAGGGGATTTTGGCGGCGGTCGGCGCGGAGGGGCGGGGGCCGAGGGAGAGGTGGAGCGGAGGGGCCGAGGGAGTGGCGGAGCGGAGGGGCGGGGGCGGTCGGCGCCTCAGCGGACCGGCACGGAGGGCGGCTCGACGTGGAGGCGGAGCGGAGGGGCCGAGGGAGAGGCGGAGCGGAGGGGCCGAGGGAGTGGCGGCGGCGCCTCCTGTGCGTGCTGCCCCGAGGGCGCCTCATGGCGGCGGCGGCCTCGTCGGATCCGGGCTCGGCGTCGGCGACGGCGGCCAGATCCGGCCGGATCCGGCCGGATCTACTCGGGGCGATGGCGACGGCGACTGCGCCTCCTCCTTCGGCTCGACCTCCGGCACTCGGCGCAGAGGCCGCTCCTTCCACGGGCGGCGGCGGCGGCTTCTCGGGGACGGCAGGGGAGGGGGCGGCGGCGGGGGAAGGAGCAAGGAGGGAGGCGGGGAGTCGGGGACGGCGGGGTGGGAGGGAGGGGGACGGGCGGAGGCGGCGGAGAGCGGAGGCGGCGGAGAGTGGAGGCGACGGGCGAGGCGGGGGGCGAGCGGGCGGCGGAGGCGACGGGCCAGGCGGGGGCGAGCGGGCGGGGGATTCGGCGGGGGGCGAGCGGGCGGCGGGCGGGGGAATCGACAGGGGGCGGGGAAATTTTGGGGGAGGCGGGGAATTTTGGGTGGAGGCGGGGGAAGTTTCACGAGCGGGAAAAAAAACAGGAAAATGAGGGGTGGAGGGGGAGCCCCTAGGAATGAGGGGTGGGAGGGTGATTTGAGGGGCTCCTCAAATTTGAGGGCTCTAGTAGGGGCCCTGCTGGACCTCCATTTTTACCTCAAGCCCTCAAATATGAGGGTTGAGGGCTCAAGTAGGGGCCCTGCTGGAGTTGCTCTTAGTGCCCTCAAATTTGAGGAGCCCCTCAAATCCCCCCTTCAGCCCTCATTCCCAGGGGCTCTAGGCCAAGCCCTCAAATTTCTGTTTCAGTCGTTTTCCCCTCTCGCGCTCCTCTTTCCCCGCCGCCTCCCTCCCCGCCTGCCTTTTTCCCCATCGGCTTCCTCCCCGCCTGCCTCTTTCCCCGCCGCCTCCCTCCCCGCCCGCCTCCTCCGCTTCCCCGCCCGCCTCCCTCCCCGCCACTGCCACTGCCGGCCATGCGCCGACCCGCCGCCTCCTCGTCTCGCGCCTCCGTCGTCCTCGAATCCGGGCGCCACCGACCGAGCTCCTCCACCGCCGGCCTCCACCGCACGAGATCCGGCGACCCCGCACCAGATCCGGCCTCGGCCCGGCTGGATCCGGCCGCCTCCCGCCCGGATCCGTCCGCCGCTGCGCCGTCGCTGCCGGATCCGGCCATCTTCGCCCGAGGCCGCCGCTCCCCGCCCGGATCTGACCGGATCCGACGCCATCCGGCGCCGCACGCCGTCTCCATCCACCTCACCAAGGGCCTCCCCCTCGGCTCCGGCCTCGGCTCCTCCGCCGTATCCGCCACCGCCTCCGCCAAGGCCGTCGACGCCCTCTTCGGCTTCCACGCCGTCCAGCCGCAGCCGGATCCCGCCGCCGCCGGATCTCGCCGTCGCCTGGCCCCGGGGAGCCGCCTTCGCCTGGGCAGCCGGCTGCTCCTTTTCTCTCCCGTGCGCGGGTTGGAGTAAAGGGGTGAGAGATGGAGTGAGGGAGGGGAACGGTGACGAGAGAGAGGGGACGAAGAAATTTGTCAGGAGTGGGTCCCATGTGTCAGTGTGTGGTGAATAGATTTGAGGGCTTAGATTTGAGGGGTGCTGTTGGAGTAGAAGCAAAAAAATTGAGTCCTCAAAAGTAGGAGGAGCCCTCAAATGAAAAGTAGGGGCTTAGATTTGAGGGCTACTGCTGAAGTTGCTCTTATGCTATCGGTCTCGTCGATCAGATAGAGTAGCTGCTCCTTCTCGACGGAGGCAGGCCCCGGCGAACTGTTCGACCGTGGCCTCTAAAGTCGATCCGTATACTCAGAATATGCGTGCATGATGTGTGCAGTGCACCGTGTGCCAACACTGACATGTGTATATATATTTACTACTTACAAAAACTTGTTAAAAAAACTTATTAGTGAGTGGCTACGATGGTACGTCATCCCCTCCCATCTCTCCTTCCATCACCTTAAAAACTCAAGAGTTGCTAGTTGTCTAGAACCATAACTGCTACATGCGTAACACACTCACAGCAACTAACGCAGAGTTAGTGATGCTAACAACTAATGTAACAGGTAACATGTAGAGCTAACAACTAATATAGTAAGTAACATGTAGAGCAAATAACTCATGTATAGTGCTACTAACTAATATAGCAAGTAGCATATAGAGCAGCAACTAATATAGAGTTGCTAGTAAGTAACATATAGAACCAGTAACTAATGTATTAATTAACATGTCGAGCCAGCAACTAATGTAGCAAATAAAATTTAGAATTGCTAGTAACTAATGTAAAGCCACCATAAGTAGTTGATTGCACAAATAGTTGCTAACAACTAATGTAGAGACACCAATAGTAGGTGCTAGCGAATAATATGTAGAAATGTTAGTAAGTAACATATAGAGTTTTTACATATTTGTCTATATTTAATTAACTTTATCACTATGTTATCAAAAATATATATGCAATGTAGGTCTTGTTTTATTGAGTTTGTCTTATGAAACACAATGGTTCAAATAGAATGCAAAGCATACTCTCGATGAAGAAGTTTGAATGTAATTAAAATAATGAACATGTATAAACTTAACACATAATTGCTCCTGATACATGTTCATATCCATACAGGGAGGATCACGACCAAGAAGCTTGCTAGGTCAAGACTCGTTACATGCACTCAAATGAAAAAGGAAAGGGAGAAATGGGAGGTATGTGCATGGACAAACCAGAAAAGGAAGGAGGGGTGGTTGTGCTGCGCTAACGCATGACCAATCATATGCTAGTCGTGTTCTTTCACAAATACCGGTGGCACCTTGTGTTGTGGCAGTCTAGACTCTAGAGTCTAGCACCCAAGACTCGTAGGATGAGATGGCCAGATGCTAGCTCAAAGTATAGTTGCTATAATAGTGGAGCATGGTAAAATTTAGGTACTTAACACAATAGTAGGGTCCCATATTCTAGACATGCTTTGGTTGTAGATGGAGCTATTTAGTGTTTACTATATTTTCTGTTTAGAGGATAGTGCTCACCATCACACACTCATCGTCTACAAGAATGGAGAAGAGGGGAGAGGGGCAAGTTCGGCTCAGGTGTAGGGCATGCACTCTACACATAGCTATATACAGGCCCAATAACCCTTGCCACACTCGAGAGGGGCCCGCGACGGTTATTATGGCCTGGGTTCATCGTGGAGTGCTATGTGTCACATGGGTGGCAGTTACCCCTGCACTGCCCACCTCCCAGCCCATGAAGCCCAACTGTCCAAGTTAGCGCACGCCATTCAAAGATGGTTTTTTAGGAATCTAAAAATTCAAATGGTTATATCTTTTAACCGAGTGTCCAATCTACGATCCGTTTGAACCATCATATTTCTTACAATGAGATCTTCAAATAAAACCCTACATTCATATATATTGTCGTAGTAATGATGTCATATATCACATATTCCACTAGATAAATAAAATATTCCATACATTACTTCTAGATGTTCTAATGGTCCAGGGACAGCGTTTTGAATGGAGGGAATGAATTGGTGGATATTGGATGTTCCAGTAGGTAAAATAAAATATTCCACATATTTAGTTTTGATGTTCCATAGTTCATCATCAATATTCCACACTTAAGTTATAAGAGGGAATAAGCCAATGTTAACCATAGTTGGTTTCAATGTTCCAAGAGTCATCGACGACATTCCAACAACAATGTTTCGAAGAAATAAAAAATATTAGTGGAACAAATTAAATGTGCTCGTGGAACAATTCAAGACTATTTGTAAAACAGTTGAAAACTATCAGTGGAATAAATGAAGAAAATGGTGGAACAAATCAAGACATCTAGGTCTTTTCATTCTAAAGAGCCTAATGGCCCAGACACCCTAAATTGCTTGTGCTCTGAGTGTCTTTTTAAAACAAAAATCTCTTTTCAGCCTTGAATTCTAATCTCTGTTTGTTTTTCAATGCTTGCCTCTAAAATCGTTCACTTTTGCAACTTTAAACTCTTAAAACCATTTAAAACTCTTTAAACAAATCAAGAAAACTTGGTGGGGCAAGCAACGATGCGCTGGAGGGAAGGAGCTGGGTGGCCGGTGGTGAAGAGGAGGAAGAGCTGGGCGGTGGGATTTGGCGGAGGTGCGGCAATAGTGCCAAAAGTGGAGAAGGGGGAGCTGAGAAGGCGCACGGGTGTGTTGGAAAACCTAAGTGTGCAACGCAGTAGTGAGTTAGGTTCTTGCCCTGTATATATAGAAGAATATTATCACAGACAGTTTTTAAAAATAACTGTCTGTGATAAATTACAACACAAACAGTTTTTACAAAATAACCGTCTGTGATGTTTTCATGTCACAGACTGTTAATTCAAAAAACCATCTGTGATGTGTAAGTATCGCAGACGGCTAATACAAAAAAACCATTTGTGATGGTCTGCATATCATAGACGATTTGTGTAAAAAAACCGTCTGTGATAAGTAGGTTGTTGTGGTTACAGACCAAACAGAGAGAGTGTGTGTGGTAGTGGAGAGTTGAGTAAATGAATGGCTTCCTTCTTCCCCCGTGGCCTATGCCACATATATATATTCACATGGGGAGTGCTTGTACAGTTGTACCCCTTACACATGAGCATTCCCCTCGGGGGCTCTTATGTCATTACACATGTCCTATTCCGGACCTAACAGGCCTACTGGGCTTAGGTGGGGGCCACCCCTACAACAGGAGCCTCTCATGGTGAAGGGCTTCACGGGCCGAAGCCATGCCGCTGAGTCCTTTGGCCCCCTCCGTCCCATCGGCTTGTGATGCTTGATGACTTGGATAGTGCGTACGCCCGCCCGTGCTTGCGCAAGGGCTGTCTTCGGGTCCCGAAGCTGGCGCGGCCTCGAGGCTGACGGCACCGGGAAGACCGAAGGCTTCGACGGGGCCGAGGTCGTGCTGGTGCGAGGGTCGTCTCCCGCACCCGGGGCGAGCGCGGCTTCGAGGCCGAAGGCACTGGGTAGGTTGAGGGCTTCGACCGGGTCAAGGTCCGGGCAAGCCCTACCTCGCGCTTCAGATACTTATGGGCGAAGCCGAACTTGGTCGGCTGCCCTTGGCGGCCGAGTCTCAGGAAATGCTTCGCGCGATGTGGCGCCAGCGCGGGGAGACGGTTGCTTGGTCCAGGAGTGCGCTTTAATGATGCCTGGAATCGCGCTGGCCTTTGTCAGGGGTGGGCTGGCACGGCTTCTCCTCGTGCCCTGCGCTGAATGTGGGCACGTGGCCGGCTGTAATTGGAGCGTCGTGGGATGCCAGCGTTCCCACGACCACTACCGTTCGCCTCTTCCCCAGAAAAAGAGGCCACGCGGCGGGAGTGTATGAGCGCATTGAGCGCTGAGCGGCCACCTACTGTCGCCTGCTGCGGTTGCCAGCAGTTGCACTGCCCGATCGTGGGTAGCCGAACCGCTGTGATTGTGTCGTTCGATCTTCTGCCTGTAGGGGAGACGGGGGGCTTTATAAACTGCCCCTGTGGGCATGCAGTCGTTCCCCTTTGATGCTTGATCGCTTGTGCGTTCCTTGCTATTCTTCTTGCACCTCCTGCTGCTAATCTCGCCTCCGCGCCTGCCCGCCGCCGTGAGAGAGAGATGGCTGCGCGCGACGACCTCCCAGCTAACACGGGTGCCGCCCTTGACGACCCTGCGCGTCGCCTTAGTGAGAGCGCCTCGTCGAGCCAGCGCTGCCTGACGCCACCACCGGCAGAGTACCGCCTGGTTCCACGCGACAGGAAGCAAACTCCCCAGCACTGGGATGCCGTGAAAAGGTCCAAAGGTCGCTGCTCCCGTGTGCTGGGGTGGAGCCGCGTCACGGAGGAGACCCTCCGAACCCTTCTGCAGGAGAAGAAGCTGGAGGAGCGTGCCGGGGCTCGCCTACCCGGGCGTGACGAAATGGAGCCGAACCGGCCGGGAGAGTCGGAGGCGATCGTCTTCGTGGCATTCTTCGACGTCGGGCTCCGAATCCCCGTGACACACTTTGTTCGTGAAGTGCTGCGAGCGTATGGGTTGGAGCTGGCGCAGCTGACTCCAACCGCGATCGTTCGGTTGGCCATCTTCACTTGGGCGATGCGGACGGAGGGTACCTGTCCCCGCGCCGAGCTGTTCACCATCCTGCACGACGCACGGTGCCAACCAAGGAGAGTGGAAGGGGGGCTTACTCGAACTTCGGCGGCGTGGACTTCGTGCTGAGGCCGGAGTGCTCGCACCTGTTTCCCGCGTTGGCTACGCGGGAAAAGTGGGAGACCGGCTGGACGCGGCGGTGGTTCTACTACACCGTGACGAGCACGAGCGGCCTCCGGAGCCGCGGAGAGCCGATATCATTCGATCGCTGTCCGGCTGTGACGCCTCGGCCCGGCGACGAGCAGCAGGCGCGGAGACTTGCTGGGGTCGCACTCCGGTTCAACATGCGTGACCTCGCGGAGGAGTTCACCATGTACGGGATATCCTCGCTTTCCTGTAACTGGAAGTACGAGCGGCGAGGGCCCGATCGGAAGGACGGCATCCACCCGGGGGTGTCTTCGCTTCATAGGCCCTCCGCGCCTTGTAAGTATCCCTGCGATATACCAGGCACCACGTGGGTGGTTGCAGGCCCTTAGGAATGATGCTCTGCTTGTGCATGCAGTACGCCGGTTAGAAGATGCGGAGCGCGCAGTAGCTGCGCTGCTTGGGCCGTACACGGCGAAGGAGCACAAGGCCCGTGAATCCGCGACCTCCTTGGCGAAGCAGGGGCGGATTAATCGGGTGTGCGAGGTTTTGGAAATCCTCGCTTCGGAGCGCCTAGTGCCCGCGGAATCGCCGAGTGGTGCGACGGTGGTGGCGCCATCCTCCCGGAGCGGGGTCCAGTCGGAGGTCATCGCCCTTAGTTCACCGACCGTGCCGCCGGTCGAGAACGTGAAGATGGGGGGTGAGACGGGCGCCAGATATGGTGGCAAGGAGACGAGCGTGCGCCTCGCCGTTCTTGAAGACGATGCCTCGTCACCTCCGGCGGCAACCGCCGCGTTGTCGCTGACGACGGCTTCCGCGGCTGCCTAGGTAGCCACGGAGGCTTCACCTACGACTCCGAAGGTGAAACGGCCTCGGGTGCAGTCGCCGCCATCTTCTAGGGGCCGGTTCAGCGTGGCGGGTCCAGTGACTGCGGCCCTGACGGCTAGCGAGGATGCTCCTGGAGCTGGGACGGTTGTCACTCCTCAGGCCAGCGAGGCGCCCATGGCCCGGGTGGAGGCCGCGGTAGAGGACACCGGAGGTAGGCGTAGTTCGTTTTCGTCGCGCGACTTCGCGAAACGCTCCACGATTTGCTCGCTTATTCCGTCGACGCCAGGCGAGACAGGGTCTCCCAAACGAGGGCAAGAATCGAGCAATGGGGGGCCCCGCGATGTCGCTGGCCTGATTGAGCCGGGGGCTGTGTGTGCCCCGACTGCTCCGAAAGGCACTGGGGCGGGGGCTCTAGGGCCTGACGTCTCCGACTTCGTACCTCGGTGGGAGGCGCTTCGCGCCTGGAGCGAGGTGGCAGAGTATGCGGGCGCTTGCCTAGATCGACAAGCGCTGCACTCCTGCGGGGGCGACCTTTTGGCGCTCGCACTGGGTGCCTCGGAGATGAGGGTAGTGGTCTCCGTGCTCGCTACATACCCCCTGCTTATGTGATAGGTAACCTTTGTTGTTACATTCGTGTAGACGCTTGCAATTGGCAAAGCCCTCGAAGAGACTCGCGCTCGCGAGCGGAGGGCACTGGAGGACCAGCTGCGCGTCGCGGACGACGCCAACGCCACCAAGGATGAGGTCATTCGAGTGCTGATGGCGGAGCGGGACGCGGCTATTGACGACGCGCAGCTGGTGGGCACGAACGCGAAGAACGCGGCAGTGGCCGCACAACTCGCTATGGAGGAGGCCCGGCGCGCCGCGACGGTGGAGCGGACCGCCCTTCTGCAGCGGATCTCCGCGCTAGAGGCGGAAAAGGAACAGCTTACTGCCTCCGTTGCGGAGAAGACGCTATCGTGGGACAACGCGTGCTCCTCCGTGTGGAATGCGATGGAGTCCTTGGAGTGGGCCCTCCGGGGGCTTTGCGTGCACATGGAGGACGCCACTCATAGCCGCCAAGACCTGATGGAGACGCTTGGGCGGATCGAAGAGGGCTTGAGCGTCGCCCTCCCTGGCGCCAAGGCTTTCGGCACTCACTGCGGCTATATGAGTGCTGGGCTTGCCCTCGCCTTGCTGCACGCTGGTGGGTGCGAGCATGTCAATGGGCTGGCAAACCCCCAGCTCGACTTGCCTACCCAGCCCGGAGTGATATCCGGTGCCATTCGCGCCGCCGAGCCCGCGACCCGAAACTTCCATGACCGAATTTAGAATAATGTCGGGGAGGGCGCCGCCGCGGTTGCTTTACGGCGGACGCTGCGGAACGAGGGGGACGTGCTTCGCTGGCTCGAAGAGGTCCCTCGGCGCAGCACAGGCGATGCGGGCGCTCGGCGCGGCGAAGATGGCGCGGACTCATAGGAATAGTCGGGTTTTGGCGCGTTCCACGCCACGCGTGTCTGCTTTTGTAATGTAACTGTCTTGCTTGGGCTAAGCGACAATTCTCCCGTGCACTTGTTGTTATGTAATGTGCTGTGGGCTGGGGGGTCGTGTAAAGCGCGGGTATCACGTCGCCCCTCGTTCGGGTATCAGCAAACGGGCTTGTGAACACTTTGCGCCTCGGACCCCAGGCTAGTCGAGGTAGACGCGCGAGCGCTCCGTCCCCTACCCTTCGAAGTGGTGGCAGCGGAGCTGGCGCCTAGTCAAGGTAGACGCGCGAGCGCTCCGTCCCCTACCCTTCGAAGTGGTGGCAGCGGAGCTGGCGCCTCGTCGAGGTAGACGCGTGAGCGCTCCGTCCCCTACCCTTCGAAGTGGTGGCAGCGGAGCTGGTGCCTAGTCGAGGTAGACGCGCGAGCGCTCCGTCCCCTACCCTTCGAAGTGGTGGCAGCGGAGCTGGCGCCTAGTCGAGGTAGACGCGCGAGCGCTCCGTCCCCTACCCTTCGAAGTGGTGGCAGCGGAGCTGGCGCCTAGTCGGGGTAGACGCACGAGCGCTCCGTCCCCTACCCTTCGAAGTGGTGGCAGCGGAGCTGGCACCTAGTCGAGGTAGATGTGCGCGTGCTTGGGAGTATCCAAGTCGCAGTTGTACGCCGTAAAGTGCGCGGGGATAGCGTCCGCTTTGGGGGTTGCTTTTTTTCCTAATACTCCGGAGAGTGCGCGGGATCAGCATCCACGTCTTATTTATTCGCCGAAGAGTACGCACTGGGGCAACGCCCATGCGTGCGCGAGGTTCGCGTCTTGTTTATACTCCGTAGAGTGCGCAGGGATAGCATCCGCGTCTTCTTTATACTCTGGAGGAGTGCGTGGGATTGACATCCACGCCTTATTTATACTCCGAAGAGTACGCATGGGGGCAACGCCTATGCGTGCGCGAGGTTCGTGTCTTGTTTATACTCCGTAGAGTGCGCAGGGATAGCATCCGCGTCTTCTTTATACTCCGTGGAGTGCGTGCGGAGGCGGACCTCGGCGCTACGTCTTATTTATACTCCGTAGAGTGCGTGCGGAGGCGGACCTCGACGCTACATCTTGTTTATACTCCGTGGAGTGCGTGCGGAGGCGGACCTCGGCGCTACGTCTTATTTATACTCCGCAGAGTGCGTGCGGAGGCGGACCTCGACGCTACGTCTTATTTAGAGTCCGTAGACTGCACGCGGAGGTGAGCCTCCGCGCGTTGCGGGCGGTGAAATTGCGTGCGGAGGCGGACCTCGGCGCTACGTCTTATTTATACTCCGTGGAGTGCATGCGGAGGTGGACCTCGGCGCTACGTCTTATTTATACTCCGTGGAGTGCGTGCGGAGGCGGACCTCGGCGCTACGTCTTATTTATACTCCGTAGAGTGCGTGCGGAGGCGGACCTCGACGCTACGTCTTATTTATACTCCGTGGAGTGCGTGCGGAGGCGGACCTCGACGCTACGTCTTATTTAGAGTCCGTAGACTGCGCGCGGAGGCGTCCCCCCACGCGTCTTTATTTATGCTCATGTCCAGTGCACACGAAGGTGGCCCTTCGCACAATTTTAGTATGAAAACGGGAGAATTTGCATGAACGATGCACTTTATTAAATTCCCGTTTGCGCGGGTGAGCGATTACAAGGGTTAAGGCACTAACCGTTAGCCACTTATGGCCGCCGAAGCCATGGGAGGCCCTTGCCCTTGTGTGCTTGACTTAGGCGTAATACCGCCGTAGCCTGTCCGCATTCCACGTGTGGCGGAGCGTGTGCCCTTCCAAGGTGGCTAAGCGATACGCTCCCTTCTGCAGGGCCTCCGCGACGATGTACGGTCCTTCCCACTTGGACTCGAGCTTGCCTACCGTCTCCACGTGGAGTGCCATCTTAAGGACGAGGTCTCCCGGTCTGAATTCGCGCGGGTACAGCGAGCAATTGCGACCACGCACCATCTGTCGCGCGTATTTTATGACGTGCTGTGTGGCGCTTGCCCGGTCTCCATCAACGAGATCCACGGACAATTGGCGTTCCTCGTCTGGTGCTTGGACGAGGACCCGCCGCGAGCCAGCCTTTATTTCTTCAGGTGTGACCGCCTCGTCGCCGAAGAGGAGCTTGAAAGGCGTGAACCCCGTTGGGCGTGTGACCGTTGTGCGAAGGGACCAGAGGACGCTGTGGAGCTCGCCCGGCCACTTCCCCTTTGGGAACCCGACGAGGCGCTTCTTGATTGCGGCGGAGATGGCGCCGTTTGCCCGCTCCACCGCCCCGTTGGACTGTGGGTGTCCGACCGAGGCGAACCGGAGGGTGATGCCCATATTGCTGCAGAATTCTTTGAATGGGGCTGCATCAAACTGCAGCCCGTTGTCGACGGTGACCTCCCTCGGCACGCTGAATCAACATATGATGTTCTGCCAGAGGAAGCGCTGCAGGGCTGCCGAGGTAATCTTGGCCAGAGCCACCGCCTCCGGCCACCTGGAGAAGTACTCCAGGGCAACTGCGACAAATCGCAGGTCCCCTGGGGCCCTGGGAAGTGGTCCCACGACATCAATGCCCCACCTCTCCAGCGGCCATACCGGGGGTATGGGATGGAGGCTCGTCGGGGGCCTGTGGATAGCCCTTCCCATCCATTGGCAACCTTGACAACGGCGCACGAGATCCTGGGCATCCGCGACAGCTGTTGGCCAATAAAAACCCTGTCTGAATGCCTTGCCCACCAGGGACCTTGGTTGGAGGTGCGAGCCGCAGAGGCCCGCATGAATCTCCGCAAGGAGGCGCTTTCCTTCTTCGCGCGGAAGGCACTGCATGAGCGGTGCGCAGACCCCCTTTTTGTAAAGCGCGCCGTCGAGCACCTGGAAGGACCTAGCGCGGTGTTACAAACGCCGGAGCTCGGAGGGGTCGTCCGATTCCGCGATGCCTTGCAGAAAAGCGAGAAGGGGCTCCCGCCAGTCACCCTGTTGGGTGATCTGGTGGACGAGAGTCGCATCCCGATTATCCTATGTTGTGGCCGCCGCTGGCAGGGTTTCGTAAAATGCCCCTTCGGGAATTGGGAGCTGCTGACTGGCGGCCTTGGCCAGGACGTCGGCTTGTTCGTTGTCCGCCCGAGGGATGGCCTTCACCGTGACACCCAAAAAATGTCGCTCCTTCACTCGTACGGCTGCTAGGTACTTGGCTAGCTCCGGGTCCTTGGCTTGGTATGACTTGTCTACATGGCCCGCCACTAACCGGGAATCGGTGCGAACGAGGACTCGCCTTGCTCCCATCGCTTTGAGCTTCCCGAGGCCGAAGAGTAACGCCTCGTACTCGGCCGTATTGTTAGTAGCCGGAAACGCTAGGCGCGCCGAGTATAACAGGCGCTGCCCTTCTGGCGTGGTGATGATGGCGCCCACCCATGCGCCCGCAACACCGTACGCTCTGTCGGTGTTAAGTGCCCACACCGGGTCTTCGACCTGGAGGGGGGCTGAGCTGGAGGGGTCCATTCCGCGAGGAAGTCGGCCAGGACTTGAGACTTGATCGCCGTTCGAGAGGCGTATGTTAGGGAGAACAGGGCCAGCTCCGCCGCCCACTTGCCAATTCGCCCTGTGGACTCCTTGTTGTGCAGCATCTCTGCCAGGGGGAACGATGATGGCACCGTTATCGGGTGCGCCAGGAAGTAATGCCGGAGCTTTCTTGAGGCCATGACCAGCGCGTACGCAAGCTTCTCGAGCTCGGTGTATCACGTCTTGGTGCCCTGGAGGGCTTCTGAGACGAAGTACACTGGCCGCTGGAGCGCGCCCTCCTCCAGGATGAGGACGACGCTGACCGCCGTTACCGAGGCGGCGAGGTAGAGTAGGAGGGGAGCCTCTGGTGCTGGGGCCACCAGAGTGGGAAGGGTTGCGAGGTGTTTCTTGAGGTCGTCGAAGGCCTTTGCGCAGTCGTCGTCCCAATGAAATCCGTCGCAACCGCGGAGGGTCTTGAAGAATGGTAAACCCCTCTCCGCCGCTCTGGAGAGGAAACGGCTCAAGGCCGCCATGTGGCCTGCCAGCCTTTGGACCTCCCACGTCGTCTTGGGAGGCTCCATGCCCAAGATAGCGTCAACCTTGTCGGGGTTAGCTTGCATGCCTCGCCCAGAGACGAGGAAACCCAATAGCTTGCCCGCCTGTACGCCGAAGACACATTTGTCCGGGTTGAGCTTGATGCCCGCCTTCCGGAGGTTGTCAAAAGTCTCCTGAAGTTCGCGGCCGTGGGAGGCGAGCTGATGGGTTTTTACGACCACGTCGTCCACGTAGGCCTCCGCATTTCGCCCTAGCTGGACGGCCAGGGCCAGCGCGACGAGGCGGGTGAAGGTTGCGCCCGCGTTCTTCAAGCCGAAGGGCATCCTTACAAAGCAGAAGGTCCCTACCGGCGTGATGAAGCTGGTTTTCTCCTCGTCGTCCTTGGCCATGTAGACCTGGTGGTAACCGGAGTAGGCATCCAAGAAGCTCATGAGCTCGCATCCGGCGGTTGCATCGACCAGTTGGTCTATGCGCGGTAGAGGGTAATCGTCCTTTGGGCATGCCTTGTTGAGGGCCGTGAAGTCGATGCACATGCGCCAGGCGCCGCTGGCCTTTTTAACCAATACCGGGTTGGCGAGCCAGTCCGGATGTTGAACTTCGCGGATAACCCCTGCTCGAAGGAGCTTCGCCACCTCCACCTTGGCCGCCTGCTTGACGGGCTTGGCGTCAGGGGGGATCGCGAGGTTATGCTCGATGAGGGCACGATCCACTCCTTTGATATCTTCCGGGGACCATGCGAAGACGTCTACGTTGGCCTGGAGGACTCGGAGCAAGTCTTGCTCTACCTCCGGAGGGAGGCCTTCGCCTATGGATACGAACTGCCCTTCCACTTGGAGCGGCACCCTCTTCACCCTGCCCTCCGGGTGGGGCTTAGGTGTCCAACCCGGAGCGGATGGCGTGTCCGCCTGGTATTTGTCGATGAGGGCGTGCACCTTGCGGTGCAAGCGTCCAGCTTCGGTTTCGATGCTTCGAGCCATGTCCTGATCGCCGAAGATGGCGATAACGCCCCGCCGTCCTGGCAGCGTCATGCATAGGAATGCGTAGTGTGGGACAGCCTCGAAGGAGTTGATGGCGGGTCGGCCCAGTATGGAATTGTACGGATATGCGACGTCCACGACGTCGAAGACGACATCTTCGGTCCTGGCGTTGTCGGCCTGGCGCAGGGAGATTGGAGGCAAACTTGACCCAGAGCCTTCAGAGGCTGCCCTCCGAGGCCCTGAAGGGGGCTTCCGAAGCTTTTAACAGGCTCCGAGGTATTCCCATACGATCGAGGGCCTCCGTGAACAAAATGTTGGCGGAGCTCCCCCCGTCAATGATGATGCGCCTAACGTCGCAACCTGCAATGTCGGCCTGGATGACCAAGGGATCTTGATGGGGGAATTCTACACCATGGGCATCAGCTGACGTGAAGGTGATGCTGCAAGGGGATGCCCGCCGAGGTAGTCGTGCTGAGGAAGTGCTCGACGAAGAGCCTCCCTCGATGACATAAATGCCACGGCGTTAGGCCTCTCCGGGGGACCCAGCACGGGAGGGACCGCCTTGCCCCTTCTGTACGCGGGCTGTTACGGGGGTCGATGTCTCCGAAGCCCGTACATGGGCCACCGCAACTTCGATACATGCCCGCGTGAAATGGCCCCCGTAGCCGTGTACCTCGCACCATCTGCCGTACTCTAGGATTTCCTGCTCCGCGCGCGGCTTGGCATCGTCGCCTCCGTCGCGTCCCCCTGCGACGCGCGAGGTTGACACGGCCTCCCGGGGAATGCTTGGCGCAGCCAGGATATGGCGGGTCTTCTGGGGTCTCCGCTGGTTACACCGGGGCTTACGCCTGTCGCCTGGTGAGGTTTGGTGCACCCCCTGGTCGACGGGCTCACGAGTGTCACCTGCGGACACTTGCTTGTCCGTCGTCGGGTTGTTGCTTGCGCTGCTCCCTTGCGACAAGCCCTCCGCTTGCCCGGCGTCGCAGCCGTTGCCCCTGCGCCTCCGTATATCCTTTTCGGCTCGAGCGTACGCTTCCACCTTGTCGAAGAGCTCTGCCTCCGACTTAAACGGCTTCCGCGCGTTATATTCAGCGAGTGGTCCCGGGCGGAGACCTTGTGTTGCTGCGTTGATGACGGTTGTTTCGTTGACGTCCTTGACCTGGCAGCGCACTTTCGCGAAGCGCTTGAAGTAATCCCGGAGTCCTTCGTCAGGTTTTTGCTTGACTGCGAAGAGCTGGTCCGCGTCGACACGCTCGACGTAGTTTCCCTGGAAGTTGCTGCAGAGTTGACCGCGGATCTGTTCCCACGCGTAGAGGGACTGTGGTGCGATGGAGAAGAACCAGGACAGCGCCACGCCTTGTAACGCGCGGGGGAGCCCTCTTGCCTTCGTGGTGTCGTCTCCGCCAGTGACTTCGATAGCGGTCTCGTACACGCGCACGAAGCCTCGCGGGTCGGAGTCGCCCTTGTAGGCCTCGATGACGCTCGGGAACTTGAAGCCCTCGGGCCAAACCGCCTGCTGCAGGCTCGCAGAGAGGGGTGACTCCGGATCTAGTCACCGCGATGGGACGCGACTAGACGTAGGGGTTTCGGACGCCACCACCGGGGAGGGGGTAGGATCCGAGCCTCTTGCATGTCCCGCACAGCTCCACGGAGGTCTGTTAACTCCCGCTGAAATGCGCTAAGGGCCGCCAGCAGGGCGGCCTCCACCACGGGCGCGCCGCTCACCGCCTCTGCGCTGGGTGGAGAAACGGGTGCGCCTGCGTTGCCATCGCCGGGGTTGGTCGTCGGGGTGGTGCTGGTGGGGTCGATCGTCGCGTCGGTGGCGGGGCTCATTGTCGTGCCTGCACCACCGCTCGTACCTGCAGCTACTAAAGCCGAAGCCCCAGTGCTGACGTGAGACCTCGCCGCTTCCGCCTTCTTCTTCCCCCTGTGGCCTATGCCACATATATATATTCACATGGGGAGTGCTTGTACAGTTGTACCCCTTACACATGAGTATTCCCCTCGGGGGCTCTTATGTCATTACACATGTCCTATTCCGGACCTAACAGGCCTACTGGGCTTAGGTGGGGGCCACCCCTACAACATAGGTCATCACAGACTATTCTTACCATCGGTTGCAATATAGACAGTCGTGCTAGTAAAATTGTCTGACATAACTACGCTACAGCTTAATACTAATGAATCTGTAGAACCGTCTCTGTAGTAGTGGAGGAACCAAAGAAATACAATAGGCAGAAAGAGACCAATGATCAGAATGATCACTAGCCCAGGTCGCATCAGAGTACGCCTGAAGCAAGGAAAAAAGGCGACAATTGATGGTCCCATGAAGATATTACAGAACACGCAGAAGGTGACTGTAGTGGAGCTGAGTAAGAGCAGAGACAAATTGACTCAGGATGTGAATTGCGTGAGCAATGTTAGGGCGAGTGATCCCAAGGCAGACATGGCTTCTGACCAGATGGCGGAGGCGAGTAGGATCCTCAAGAGGCTCACCATCGGTAGGCCGAAGATGACCACCAAGCTTCATAGGAGTATCCACTACATGCTGATCAGTGAGACAAGTGCGAGTAAGGATATCCTGAATATAATGCTCCTGGAAGAGATAGTAGCCCTCAGGCATAGAAGTGATCTCAATCCCAAGATAATAACGAAGAGGACCCAAATCAGACATCAGGAACTACTCATTGAGATGGTTCTTCACAAAGGTAATGTACTAGAGTCATCACCAGTAATGATCATATCATTAACATATAGAAGTAAGAGTGTCCGGCCCCAAGGAGAGATGTGCACAAAGAGGGCAAGCTTGTGATCACTAGCGGAGAAGCCGGCAAAAGTGACAACAGAGGAGAAGTGGACGAACCAAGTATGAGGGGCTTGTTTTAGCCCATAGAGTAAGCGACAAAGGTGACAGACCATACCATCAGGGACAGAACACCCAAGAGGTGCCTACATGTAGACCTCCTTACACAACTCGCCATTAAGAAAGGCATTCTTGACATCCAACTAAGAGATGGGCCACTGGCGAACAGAGGCCACAGCAAGGAGAGTACAAACGGTGGTCATGTGTCGGGACCCTGGATTTACAAACCCAGACCCTCTGTGTATTACAGCACTAGTCCCAGATCAAAGCTAGTGCACACAGTTAAATAGAAATGATTACATAACCAACATCGCTTTATTACAATAATAGAGAGTACTGGCCAAAAGGTCTCATTATTACAAATGAGGTTTCAAGACCTCGCACACACGAAACACAGTGGAAGCAGAAGATAAATCCGGCGAAGACCCATCAATACGCCACAGGCAATTGACTGGGGAAGCGCGACCTAGTACTCTGGGAATCCTTCGTCGAATCCGCAAGCGAAGTAGTCGTAGTCACCCTCTTGAGCTTCATATTCTTCTGAGTTTATTTTAAGTGTAGCATGTGAGTACATAAAGTACTCCGCAAGTCTTGGGGAAAATGCAATAGATGCAAGGCTCAACAAAGGAGGGTTATATGGTTCTTTTGCACAAAGCAATATTTTATTTCGATTACTACTAAGTATTTTCGAAGGCATCATTTTAACCAATTATTTGGTTTAGATGAAACTAAATAACTATAGTGAAGGTTCCCACCACCAACACTAATTAACCAACCCTAACCGAACAAGTTTCAAAACTGCGGGTTCCATCCACCCTCTCTGGCTCCAACCGCCAGGATACCCTTCCGAGAGTTCCCTCTACTCTCGGAACACCAAAACCTTGACTTTAAAAACCAAAACCAAAATTCTACCAAGTGAATGCATTCCTTGCCCGCCCTTGACCGTGGGCACGGCTATTCGAATAGTTTAACACTCTGCAGAGGTTGTACAACTTTACCCCCAAGAGATAAATTATCCTAACAGTCACCACGCTTCCTTTGGCATGAGACCCAGATAAAATATCACAAAGCTTTTACCTCACTCTAGTCTAGCTAGACACCACCCGCTGAGGTTTCACCGCAGAAGGGTTCCATCCACCCAGTCCGAAGCCCCCTCTTGCGCCATATGAGTACAGTACATCCCTGTCCCTCACTGTGAATAACCAGTAAATCCCTAGCACCCACGTTCCATTGGTGGCACCTAAACTAGACTATCGTAAGTTAATCAGCTAGGTCGTACCCATATAGACTTGGGGTTACACGGTAATGCTCAGTCTGGACAATCACAATCGTCGATCCTTAATTGACTAGGATGGAACATACACTTTACAAGATCTCGTGCTTTCCGCACCAATCCCAACCAACCATCCGCCCCAGTCTAAACCAACTTTCACATTTTATTTTATTTTTAAAAGAACAGTGACAACTCCAATTGCCACAAACTTCTAAATACAAAATTATTTCAATAAAACAAAGGTTTCCCATTTTAAAGATTACCGAAGAATTAAATAGCATGACTAAGCATTATACTACTGCTCTAATATTACCAAAGAATTATGGAATTCTCATTATTGAGACAAAAGTGATCCTAAGGTTACAAGGGTACATGGCATTCAAGTTCAATTGAGGGCATAACAAGGTTGGATTAACTAATGCTTAAGATCAAAACTAGAGTTCTATGTAAATAGCGATGCACATAAATTTAAAATAATTTAAAATAGTTCCCAAACATAGGTTCAAAATGATCAAAGGAGACTTGCCTTCTTGCACAATCTCTGGGTCTTCTTGTTGCGGAGTGGAGAGATCTTCGACAACGGTGGAATCTACGCGTAAAAAGACGGAAGCGAACAAAACAAATAAATACAAACAAAATTCAAATAAAATTTAAATAGAGGGCATATTTGTATAGATTATGATTTTAGAAGAATTTAGAAATTTGAACGGCTCAATTTGGAGTTAAAATGAATAAGTTATGCTTATTTAAATATCTTAGTCCAAATAAATCCATAAATTATGGAATTTCTGACAAGTGGGGCCCACTGCAGAATTTACATTTAATCTTTTTCTTTTATTGATTATTCTCTATGTCTATGGCCAGTGGGGCCCACATGTCAGTGAGCCTATTACTCAGCTACTGACAAGTGGCACCCTTCTGTCAGTGGCCCCAGGCTGCTCTTGGCCACTGACAGGTGGAACCCTAGGGGCTCTGGACCCATATGCCAGCAGAGGCACTGGCAGGCGGGGCCCAGATGTCAGCCGACCCAGAGACTGACAGCGATTGACAGGTGGAGCGCATCTGTCAGCGCGGGAAATAAAAGAATTGGCTCAACCTCAGCGTGCGGTGCCGGGGGCTCCAACGCGCGCCGAGGGAGCCAGGGGGAAAGGAGTAACGGTGCTAGCCAATCGGTCGCTCGGGTGTTGCTTACCTATGTAGGGTAGGTATACTTTTGAGGTACCTGCTGGAGGGGGCCGGGCAGAGGCAGACAGGGACGGGGTGCCGACGGCGAGGGGTGGCCGGAGGGGTTCGGGGGAAGTCCAAAACGCGTCCCTGGTGCCGACGGGGTGCCGACGGCGAGGTCGGTGGGGTTCGGCGATGAGCGGAGGCGACCGACGGCGAGGAAGCGGCGGAGAAGGCTCGGGTGCTCCGGTGCGACGGTGCTCCGGTGGCGGGGAGGCTCAGCCGAGGGGTCGGGGGGCTTCGCACGGTTTTAGGGATGCTCAAGGTGGCGACGGCGGGCTCCGGGGAGGACCAGGAGTGCGGCGGAGCTCATCGGAGTGCGGCGGAGCTCGGAGTGTGCGGGAGCACGGTGGCGGGGCGCTACGGTGCTCAGGAAGGGAGGAGGAGGGCAGCGGGGGTTTGGGCGGAGGGAGGCGAAGCCGAGGGGGTCTTTTATAGGGGCGGAGAGGGGCACGGGCGCGCAATTGCTCGCCAGAGACAGCGGCCAGAAAAAGGAAGGGGAGGGGAAGAAAGGAAATAGGAGGGGCGCGGAAGGAAAGAGAGTGCGGGATTAGGGGGAATTCGGTCCCCGCGGCGCAGGCGGTTTCCAAAGCCGGGGTGAGGGCGGAGGGATGAGGCTGGATACGGTGCGGACTCGGTCGCCGGCGCAAGGAAGGAAAGAGGGGGAAGAAAAAAGAAGGTGGTGCGGGGTAGACGACGGGTCTGACACGAGGGCCCGAGCGACAGCGGGAGCGGGGCGCAAGCGGTTGATGGGCGGGGCCCGCGGGGCAGTGAGAGGAGAGAGGGAGCGGGGTGCGGACGGCGGGATGGGCCAGCGCGGGCGGCGTGGCGCGCATCGGGCCAGCCAGGTGGCGGCCCGAGAGGAGGAGAAGGCGGGGTGAAGCGCGTGACACGGCCAGCATCTGGCCGTCCACGTGGCGGCCAGAGGGTGGAGGGGAGATTTAAATTTTTATTTCTGTTTTTAAGATTTTCAAAAACGCTCAGTTAATTAATTAAGCCTCAGAAAAATATGAAAATACCTCCAAAAATTCCAGAACAATTCACAGAAGCTCCTGGAGATATTTTGGACTTAATAAAATTATTTCCAACTAATGTTGGTATTTAATTTTCATACTTTAAAATTCTTTTTAAATTTTAAAAATAGTTTTTAAACTCTAGAAAATTCAGAAAACCAAACAAATGCCAGATAAAATCCAAATACCTTAAAATATTTAATTTGAAATTAAATTTTTCAGAAATAGGATTTTTGGGATGTTACAAACCTACCCCCCTTAGAAAGAATCTCGACCCCGAGATTCGGACAGACTGGGAAAAAAACTAGGGAACTCTGCTCTCAAATCTTCTTCACGCTCCCAAGTCGCTTCTGACTCAGAATGGTTGCTCCACTGCACTTTACAGAATTTGATGACTTTGGTTCGCGTTCGACGCTCTGCTTCATCCAATATCTTGATTGGATACTCTGGATAGGTTAAGTCCTCTTTCAAGTTCACTTCATCTAGAGGCATCTGTTCTTCTGGTACTCTGAGACACTTCCTTAGCTGGGACACATGGAAGACGTCGTGCACCTTTGACAACTGAGGGGGAAGCTTCAACTGGTAAGCAACTTCTCCCCTTTTTGCTATAACAGGAAATGGTCCAATGAACCTAGGGGCAAGCTTTCCACTAACTCCGAAACGTCGCACTCCCTTGAGAGGCGAAACTTTCAGATAAACATGATCTCCAGGTACAAACTCTAATTCTCTTCGACGATTGTCCGCATAACTTTTCTGCCTGGTTTGAGCTGTTTTTAATCTGTCCTGAATTAGGCGAACTTGTTCTTCTTCTTGCTTCAACACATCGAGTCCAAACACTTGTCCTTCTCCTGTTTCTTTCCAATACAACGGTGTCCTGTATTTTCTGCCATACAAAACTTCAAACGGAGACATTTGTAAGCTGGATTGATAACTGTTGTTATAGGGCAAACTTTGATCCCAATTAGTCTTGTCCGCTAAGACACAAGCTCTCAACATGTCTTCCAAAATTTGATTTACTCTTTCTGTTTGACCATCTGTCTGCGGATGATATGTTGTGCTGAAATTTAGATTTGTGCCCAAAAGTCCATGTAGCTTCTGCCAAAATCTTGAGGTGAATTGAGATCCTCGATCTGACACAATCTTCTTTGGAACTCCGTGCAAACATACGATTCTTGACATATACAACTCTGCGAGTCTATCCCCTGAATATGTTGTCTTCACTGGAATGAAATGTGCGACTTTTGTCAGACGATCCACAATAACCCAAATTGAATCGTGCCTTGATTTTGTTCTTGGCAATCCGGTTATAAAATCCATACCAATCTCTTCCCATTTCCACTCAAGTATCTGCAAAAATACAAAAGTCCGGCAGGTCTCTGATGTTCAGCATTAATCCGTTGGCATACATCACACAAAGCTACGTACTCGGCAATCTCTCTTTTCATACTTGACCACCAATACCTTTCTTTGAGATCTTGGTACATCTTGGTACTCCCAGGGTGAATCGAATATCCAGATTCATGAGCTTCCTTCAGAATTAACTCCTTTATTTCTTTCTTCTCAGGTACAATAATTCTTTTCCCAAACCAAATGATACCTTCATCATCTTCTGAAAATCCTGGTGCTTTCCCTTTCTTCATGTTTTCTTTAATTTCCTTGACATACTTATCCTCTTTTTGAGCTGCCTTGATCTGGTCCTCTAGAATTGGTTGAACCTCCAAGTCGCCAAGAATCCTTCCTCTACTACTTCTAAATTGAGCCGCTGAAATTCTTCTTGAAGTGCAGGCATACTGTCTTTAATCAACAGTTTATTACAGTAACTCTTTCTGTTCAAGGCATCAGCTACTACATTGGCCTTTCCTGGATGATAATGTATTCCAACATCATAATCTTTTATTAACTCAAGCCATCTCCTTTGCCTCATATTGAGATCGGGTTGAGTAAATATATACTTCAAACTTTTGTGATCCGTGTAAATCTCACAGCGTTTACCGATCAAATAATGCCTCCATATTTTTAGAGCATGCACAACGGCAGCCAGCTCTAAATCATGGGTTGGATAATTATCCTCATGGGGTCGCAATTGCCTTGAAGCATAGGCTACTACCTTTCCTTCTTGCATCAGAACACAGGCTAGTCCTTGCCTTGATGCATCAAAGAAGACTTCAAAATCCTTTCTAATATCCGGAAGCGTTAACACGGGTGCAGAAGTTAACCTCTTTTTCAGCTCTTGAAAGCTATCCTCACACAATTTACTCCATTCAAACTTCTTTTCCTTCTTTAGCAACTGAGTGAGAGGTCTTGCAAGCTTGGAGAAACCTTCAGTAAAGCGATGATAATAACCGGCCAATCCCAAAAAACTTCTGATCTCGGATACTGACTTTGGTTGCATCCAATTAAGCACATCATTTACTTTTTCGGGATCTACGGATACTCCTCCCGCGGAAATCACATGACCCAATAAAGCCACTTTCTTCAACCAGAACTCACACTTGCTAAACTTGGCATACAACCGGTGTTCTCTGAGCTTTTCCAAAACTATCCTCAAATGTTCTGCATGCTCTTCCTCATTCTTGGAATATATCAAAATATCATCAATGAACACAACCACAAACTTATCCAAATATTCCATGAATACCTTATTCATCAGATTCATAAAATACGCGGGCGCATTTGTCAGTCCAAAAGACATCACTGTAAACTCATACAATCCGTAACGAGTAGCAAATGTTGTCTTTGGTATGTCTTCTGGTCTTATCTTCAATTGATGATAACCTGATCGAAAGTCAATCTTGGAGAAGACACATGAACCCTTCAACTGATCAAACAAATCATCTATTTGGGGCAAAGGGTACTTATTCTTAATTGTCACATCATTCAAGGATCAATAATCCACACACATGCGAAGACTACCATCCTTCTTCACTAGCAGTACTGGTGCTCCCCAGGGCGAAGTACTTGGTCTTACAAAACCTTTTTCTTGCAGTTCCTGAATTTGCTTCTTAACTTCTGCCAAGTCATTTGCAGGCATACGATAAGGTCTCTTGGAAATTGGAGCTGTACCGGGTACTAGGTTGATGACAAACTCAATTTCTCTGTCTGGTGGCATTCCTGGTAAATCTTCAGGAAATACATCTGGATATTCACTTACTATAGGCACCTTTTTCAAAGTTATTCCCTTCAAACTATTTAACCCACATCTTTTCTGAGTAGGTGCACTTGACTTATTCCTTACTTGAATCCCTTCCGAATTGGTAAGAGTAACAGCACGATCAGCACAATCTATCTGTCCTTTATACTTGGTTAACCAATCCATACCAAGTATTACATCTAGGCTCTTGGTATCTATTTTAATAAGATTCGCTAAAAACTTTACTCCATTTATATCTACAGTTACGCTAGGGCAAACTGTGTTAGTCCTCATTTCCTTTCCAGGTGATTGGACTAGCATAGGGTTCTTTAGCAAACGTACATCCCAATTATATCTTTCAACAAAATCTTTTGACAAAAAGAATGCGAAGCTCCAGAGTCAAACAATGCTGATGCAGGTACTGAATTAACAAGAAACTTACCCAGAACTACGTCAGGTGCATCCTGAGCTGCCTCCGCAGTGACATGATTAAGATGTCCTCTGCTGATTGCCTGCGGAGTCCTTGGAGTTTGGGGTGCCCCACGACCTTGACCTGCAATTGGAGCTCGCGCTGGTGTAGTCCCTAGGTTGAATCGAACAGGGGTCACAGCTGGGCGCTTCTGGGGACAGTTGTTGGCATAATGTCCCATGTTCTTGCAGTTAAAACACTGCACTCCTACCGCTGAAGTCCTGTTTTGCTGTGGTTGGCCACCATTGCTTGCTCGAGGGGCTTGCGGATTGGGGCGGGGTCCTGTAAATGGAGTCCTTGGCACACTTGGCTCTGAGGGCTTATTGAACTGGGAGGGATTAGGACGGAATCGTGAACTGCCTGCTCCCTGCTGAGCTTGAAACTTCCTCTTCCGTGTCTCATATAATTGACGTTGAGCATCTTCTTGAATGAGGGCCTTATTCACCATATGCTGGAATGTTGGGTAATCATTAGACACCAGCTGCACCTTGAGGTTTGGATCAAGTCCCTGCATGAACCTCCAAATCTTCGTTTACTCCGATGCAACATCTTCCGGGGCATACCTGGACAGTTGGGTGAACCTGTTCAGGTATTCGGAAACACTGAGATTTCCTTGCTGCAGTTTGTGAAATTCCCTTTTCTTCATTTCCATTATTCCCAAAGGAATATGTGCGGTGCGGAAGGCTTCAACAAACTCTGCCCATGTGATGGCTTGCACATCTTGGTGGGCAGCACAGTAATTCTCCCACCAATTAGCAGCAATTCCTTTAAGTTGATGGGCAGCATATAACACCTTTTCATGATCATTGCACTGAGCTAGGATCAACTTCTTCTCCACATCCTTAATCCAATCATCGGCCTCCAATGGATCCACTGAACCGGCGAAGGTAGGAGTCCTTGTTCTCAAAATTCTCCCAACATAGACTGGGGTGCTTGGTTTGGTGCCTGAGGGGCTTGTTGCACCTGGTTCTGAGCAAGGGCTTGGAGTAGTTGCAATTGCATAGCCATCATCTGCTCCAAGTTAGGCGCTTGAGCAGGTGGTGGTGGAAGGTTGTTGTCTGGCTAGGCATGGGCATTACGGCTGCTACCAAGGTTGCTCCTTGTGTTCACCATCTGAAGCGGTTTTTGGGGTTAGCAAAAGTTAAGGGAGAACTAGCATAGGTAAGAGATTAGGGGAAACTAACAACATCCCAACCCAACACACAAGAAAGAAGCAAGCAACAACTTAGAGGAAACTTATATTGAAATCAAGATAGTTTTACGAATGGCTGTACCACAAGTGCACGTAGGCTTGGTACAGTCCATCTAGCACACCAAAATATAATAAAACGTTCTAAAGACGTGGACATTTATTCGGGTACAACTGACTCAACCTACTACTAATCCTCCAGGAAGATGCACTCCTCGGGATCCTCCTCCGGGTCCTCCTCGCGCTCGTTCACGTGATGCTGCGAACAATCACACACGGCGGAAGTGCGAGGACGGGAACGGTTACGACTGGAGGTAGTCGACCGGGAACAAGAGCAGGAACGGGAAAGTCTGCGCCTTTTGCTGGGTTCGTCGATGTTGATGTCGGGTAGCGGACTCGGACGTCGCACACTCTTGCGCGCTGTGAGCCTAGTGCGGAGTCTCGGACGACGAGTCAGCGCCTGGTTGTTGGGGACACAGCTAGTATGGGCGAAGATGGCGTGTAGTCAGCTGCAGCTCAGAGACGTCCCAGCTTGAACTCCGCTTCCTGACTCTGGTGAAGCTGAGCACAAAGAGTGTCGGAGTGCTGGTAGCTGGAAGTGAGAAGCATCCGAAGCTGTCCAATCTCCTCCAAAGCTCTAGCATAGGTGACTGCCATTGCCTAAGTGAGCTGCACCAGATGCGACAGTCGAGGATCATCAGCTGGAATATCAAAGGGCTCCGGGTACCTCTGTCCTGCTCGAGGGGTGATGAAGAAACAAAAGGGTGACTGATGCACAGCTTCCTTGTGAAGACGACACAAGTCAGCTATGGCGAGGCGAGCCGCGTCCTGGATAGCATCGTAACAGCGAGTCCGGGGATGCTCGATAGGGTATGTGTGGGAGTTGAATTCCTCATCCCGTGCATACAGGAATACCTCCATCGACCAAGAGTCCCGATCCAGGATCCGAGTCTTCCGCCCCCTAAAGATAGGTGGCTGGCGATACTCGAGACATTGCATAAGCTGCCGGAGAAGGCTAGCAAATGCTCCAGCACTCTCGCCATGCGAGTAATAGTCCCATGACTTAGCAGAGGATGAGCCGGCCATCTACAAAGTTGAAATAATAGAAAAGATTAGTAAAAAGTTTTCACAAATGAGTTTTAAGGACAAGAATGAGATACTAAGTAAGAAAAGAGTAGAAGCAAAGAAGCTTATATATTTTTAATATACTCTTTTTATAAATATAAGCCCTTAAGGTTTTACCATTCTAATCTAGGTCTCGTCCTACAGTCAAATTGGCTCTGATACCATCTCTATCGGGACCCTAGATTTACAAACCCAGACCCTCTGTGTATTACAGCACTAATCCCAGATCAAAGCTAGTGCACACAGTTAAACAGAAATGATTACATAACCAACATCGCTTTATTACAATAATAGAGAGTACTGACCGAAAGGTCTCATCATTACAAATGAGGTTTCAAGACCTCGCACACACGAAACACAGCGGAAGCAGAAGATAAATCCAGTGAAGACCCATCAATACGCCACAGGCAATTGACTGGGGAAGCGCGACCTAGTACTCCGGGAATCCTTCGTCGAATCCGCAAGCGAAGTAGTCGTAGTCACCCTCTTGAGCTTCATATTCTTCTGAGTTTATTTTAAGTGCAGCATGTGAGTACATAAAGTACTCCGCAAGTCTTGGGAAAATGCAATAGATGCAAGGCTCAACAAAGGAGGGTTATATGGTTCTTTTGCACAAAGCAATATTTTATTTCGATTACTACTAAGTATTTTCGAAGGCATCATTTTAACCAATTATTTGGTTTAGATGAAACTAAATAACTATAGTGAAGGTTCCCACCACCAACACTAATTAACCAACCCTAACCGAACAAGTTTCAAAACTGCGGGTTCCATCCACCCTCTCTGGCTCCAACCGCCAGGATACCCTTCCGAGAGTTCCCTCCACTCTCGGAACACCAAAACCTTGACTTTAAAAACCAAAACCAAAATTCTACCAAGTGAATGCATTCCTTGCCCGCCCTTGACCGTGGGCACGGCTATTCGAATAGTTTAACACTCTGCAGAGGTTGTACAACTTTACCCCCAAGAGATAAATTATCCTAACAGTCACCACGCTTCCTTTGGCATGAGACCCAGATAAAATATCACAAAGCTTTTACCTCACTCTAGTCTAGCTAGACACCACCCGCTGAGGTTTCACCGCAGAAGGGTTCCATCCACCCAGTCCGAAGCCCCCTCTTGCGCCATATGAGTACAGTACATCCCTGTCCCTCACTGTGAATAACCAGTAAATCCCTAGCACCCACGTTCCATTGGTGGCACCTAAACTAGATTATCGTAAGTTAATCAGCTAGGTCGTACCCATATAGACTTGGGGTTACACGGTAATGCTCAGTCTGGATAATCACAAGCGTCGATCCTTAATTGACTAGGACGGAACATACACTTTACAAGATCTCGTGCTTTCCGCACCAATCCCAACCAACCATCCGCCCCAGTCTAAACCAACTTTCACATTTTATTTTATTTTTAAAAGAACAGTGACAACTCCAATTGCCACAAACTTCTAAATACAAAATTATTTCAATAAAACAAAGGTTTCCCATTTTAAAGATTACCGAAGGATTAAATAGCATGACTAAGCATTATACTACCGCTCTAATATTACCAAAGAATTATGGAATTCTCATTACTGAGACAAAAGTGATCCTAAGGTTACAAGGGTACATGGCATTCAAGTTCAATTGAGGGCATAACAAGGTTGGATTAACTAATGCTTAAGATCAAAACTAGAGTTCTATGTAAATAGCGATGCACATAAATTTAAAATAATTTAAAATAGTTCGCAAACATAGGTTCAAAATGATCAAAGGAGACTTGCCTTCTTGCACGATCTCTGGGTCTTCTTGTTGCGGAGTGGAGAGATCTTCGACAACGGTGGAATCTACGCGCGAAAAGACGAAGCGAACAAAACAAATAAATACAAACAAAATTCAAATAAAATTCAAATAGAGGGCATATTGGATAGATTATGATTTTAAAAGAATTTAGAAATTTGAACGGCTTAATTTGGAGTTAAAATGAATAAGTTATGCTTATTTAAAGATCTCAGTTCAAATAAATCCATAAATTATGGAATTTCTGACAGGTGGGGCCCACTGCAGAATTTACATTTAATCCTTTTCTTTTATTGATTATTCTCTGTGTCTATGGCCAGTGGGGCCCACATGTCAGTGAGCCTATTACTCAGCTACTAACAAGTGGGACCCTTCTGTCAGTGGCCCCAGGCTGCTCTTGGCCACTGACAGGTGGGACCCTAGGGGCTCTAGACCCACATGCCAGCAGAGGCACTGGCAGGCGGGGCCCAGATGTCAGGCGGCCCAGAGACTGACAGCGATTGACGGGTGGAGCCCATCTGTCAGTGCGGGAAATAAAAGAATTGGCTCAACCTCAGCGTGCGGAGCCGGGGGCTCGAACGCGCGCCGAGGGAGCCAGGGGAAGGAGTAACGGTGCTAGCCAGTCGGTCGCTCGGGTGTTGCTTACCCATATAGGGTAGGTATACTTTTGAGGTACCTGCTGGAGGGGGCCGGGCAGAGGCAGACGGGGACGGCGGTGCCGGCGGCGAGGGGTGGCTGGAGGGGTTCGGGGGAAGTCCAAAACGCGTCCCTGGTGCCGAGGGGGTGCCGACGGCGAGGTCGATGGGGTTCGGCGACGAGCGGAGGCGACCGGTGGCGAGGAAGCGGCGGAGAGGGCTCGAGTGCTCCAGTGCGACGGTGCTCCGGCGGTGGGGAGGCTCGGCCCAGGGGTCAGGGGGCTTCGCACGGCTGCAGGGATGCTCAAGGTGGCGACGGCGGGCTCCGGGGAGGACCGGGGCGGCGGCGATCGCTCACCGTAGTGTGGCGGAGCTCGAAGTGTGCGGGAGCACGGTGGCGGGGCGCTACGGTGCTCGGGACGGGAGGAGGAGGGCAGCAGGGGTTTGGGCAGAGGGAGGCGAAGCCAAGGGGGGCTTTTATAGGGGTGGAGAGGGGCACGGGCGCGCAATTGCTCGCCAGAGACAGCGGCCGGAAAAAGGAAGGGGAGGGGAAGAAAGGAAATAGGAGGGCACGGAAGGAAAGAGAGTGCGGGATTGGGGGGAATTCGGTCCCCGCGGCGCAGGCGGTTTCCAAAGCCGGGGAGAGGGCGGAGGGATGAGGCCGGATACGGCGCGGACTCGGTCGCCGGCGCAAGGAAGGAAAGAGGGGGAAGAAAAAGGAAGGTGGCGCGGGGTAAACGACGGGTCTGACAGGAGGGCCCGGGCGGTAGCGGGAGCGGGGCGCAAGCGGCTGACAGGCGGGGCCCGCAGGGCAGTGAGAGGAGAGAGGGAGTGGGGTGCGGACGGCGGGATGGGCCAGCCAGGTGGCGGCCCGAGAGGAGGAGAAGGCGGGGTGAAGCGGGTGACACGGCCAGCATCTGGCCGTCCACGTGGCGACCAGAGGGTGGAGGGGAGATTTAAATTTTTATTTCTATTTTTAAGATTTTCAGAAACGCTCAGTTAATTAATTTAGCCTCAGAAAAATATGAAAATACCTCCAAAAATTCCAGAAAAATTCACAGAAGCTCCTAGAGATATTGTGGACTTAATAAAATTATTTCCAACTAATGTTGGTGTTTAATTTGCATACTTTAAAATACTTTTTAAATTTTAAAAATAGGTTTTAATCTCCAGAAAATTCAGAAAACCAAACAAATGCCATATAAAATCCAAATACCTTAAAATATTTAATTTGAAATTAAATTTTTCAGAAATAGGATTTTTGGGATATTACATCATGTGAGCGATAGGAGTAAAGGTCTCATCGTAGTCAAGATCATACTCCTGTTGAAAACAACGCGCCACAAGACAAACCTTGCAGCGCTCAAGAGAACCATCCGAGTGAGTCTTTATCTTGTACGTGATGGGAGTGACACGCACAGGTAGGGGCAGTAGATCCTAAGTGTCAGCATACTCTAAAGCAGCAATCTTCTCAGGCATTGCGAGCTGCCACTCAGGGTGAGTAGCAGTCTCATGATAGGTCATAGTCTCAGAAGAAGTAGCGGCTGCAAAACTGTAGCACTAAGGTGGCCTAACAATGTGATGATCATGAATATCGCATTTAGAAGAAGAAGGCGGAGCGGGACCCTGCAAGGACAGAGGAGAAGAAGAGCTAGGAATAGGGCCCAATAAGGACGGATGCTTCATTGGAGAAGGAGTAGACCGAGGACGACCAGAGTAGTGCAAAGGAAAGGGTGGAATCTCAATAAAAGAGTGAGAAGGAAACTCCAATGGAGGTGGAAGAGGTGTAGCCAGAGGAGAGGGAGACGAAGAAGGTGGAAGATGAAGTGAAATAGTAGCGAAAGGAAGAAAGTCAGAAAGAAGAGTGACTCAACAAGAGAATTGAACCTGACTGTGGGGGAACGAGGGTAGTAAGGTCGGACTCATTGAAAGTGACATCCTGAGAGATCCTCATCCTGTGAGAAACAGGGTTGTAGCAGTGATAATCCTTATGCTCAAGACTTTAGCCAAGGAAAACACACTCAAGTGACTGAACAGTCATCTTGGTGTGCTCATGAGGTGGAAGAAGAACGAAATAGATATAGCCGAAACTGCGAAGGTGACTGTACTCTAGGGCTCGACCATAGAGAAGCTCAATAGGAGTAGAACCCTAAAGGACAGTGGAAGGTTGCATGTTGATGAGAAAAGCAGCAGTAAAAACAACTTCAACCCAGAAGTGAGGGAAAATAGAAGAGGTGTTGTGTTAATCTTATTGTCTTAGCATTTTAGTAGCATGTTTATTTGAGTTGTACCCTGCATGGTGCTATGCACGTTGCACGTCATGTTTGTTTTACCAAGTCATGCAGCTGCCGAGTCATTAGGAGTTGTCGAGGTTGTTTCGGTGTGGTGGCGCAAGAAATGGTCTTGATCCAAGATTGTAGGATCAGGTGTTAGTTTAGTGTGTGCATGGTGTATTAGTGAGTCATTAGCATGTGTATTTAAGCGCTAAGTATGCTGTGTTTATCAGGGAGTCCAGTGGAATAACAGAGCAAGTAGAGAAATACCGACGCAAGGCGGTTGCTGCGTCGCCGAAAGATCTAGTTTGTTGTTTATTCTCTCTGGTGAGTTCTGTGTGTTCTTCCACCAATAAAGCGTGTGTGCATGCGTTCAAGAAGCCATGTGTCCATTCTCATCATGAGTAGTTCCTGGGAATTTCCAACAGTTGGTATCAGAGACATGCCGAGGACAAGATCGGTGTCGCCGTCGGGTCACGCCATCATCACCGGCGGTGGTCCGTTGAGGGTACCAGGAAGAGAAAGCAGCGTCTCTCTTCAATACCCTATGCTGAACAAGAGCAACTACGCTGCGTGGGCAGTCCAGATGAAGGTGTTCATGAAAGCCCAAGGCATTTGGAAAGCTGTGGTGGCCAACGATGTTGATGAGTGCAAAGATCAAATGGCTCTTGCGGCCATCTTCCAAGGAGTCCTGGAGGAGACCCTCCTCCTACTCGCTGAAAAGGAGACGGCGAAAGCTGCGTGGGACACGCTCAAGACAATGTACGTCGGCGCCCATCGCGTCAAGGAGGTGCGTGTACAAACCCTTAAGAGTGAGTTCGAGGGTTTGCGTATGAAGGAAACGGAGTCGGTGGACGACTTTTCCATGAGGTTGATGACTCTCATCAACCAGATTCGCAATTTTAGTAACAAGATGAAGGAAAGCTACATCATGAAGAAGCTTCTCCGCTCTGTCCCAAATAAGTACCTGCAGATTGTCTTAACCATTGAGCAATTTAGAGACTTAAAGACAATGGCGGTGGAAGAAGCGATCGGCCGCCTCAAGGCGTATGAGGAGCGTCTACGCATTCCTGGCGACGACAACAACGACGAACATCTTCTTCTCACGCGGGCCGAGTGGGAGTCCCAATCGTCGAAGCGTGAAGGCGACGGTTCCGATGACAATGGTGACCGAAACCGTAGGTATCGCAAATTTCAGAAGGCTAAAGTAAGATGCTACAATTGCAATGACTATAGGCATTTTGCTTCCGAATGCCACAAGAAGAAGGATAAAGAGGCGCATCTCGTTATGGCTGATGCCGATGACGAACCAGCGCTACTTTGATACTTGGCGAGAAGATACTCAAATAACGACAACAAGATTAAGGGGGTGAATGTTGTGTTAATTTTATTGTCTTAGCATTTTAGTAGCATGTTTATTTGAGTGGTACCCTGCATGGTGCTATGCACGTTGCACGTCATGTTCGTTTTACCAAGTCGTGCAGCTGCCGAGTCATTAGGAGTTGTCGAGGCTGTTTCGGTGTGGTGGCGCAAGAAATGGTCTTGATCCAAGATTGTAGGATCAGGTGTTAGTTTAATGTGTGCATGGTGTATTAGTGAGTCATTAGCATGTGTATTTGAGCGCTAAGTATGCTGTGTTTATCAGGGAGTCCAGTTGAATAACAGAGCAAGTAGAGAAATACCGACGCAAGGTGGTTTCTGCGTCGCCGAAAGATCTAGTTTGTTGTTTATTCTCTCCGGTGAATTTTGTTTGTTCTTCCACCAATAAAGTTGTGTGCGTGAGTTCAAGAAGCCATGTGTCCATTCTCACCGTGAGTAGTTCCTGGGAGTTTCCAACAAGAGGCAAGTATGAGAGCACGAGCAGTCACAGGTAAATGACAATGCTTATGCTCAGACATCGTTCTAAGCGTGAGCACCAAGAAAAAAGTACTGGTAAAGAGTACCCTACTCAACGAGAAAAATAACACAAAGCAGCAGATAGATACTCATCAGTAGAGTCAGTACAAAACACATGAATGGCCAAATCGAACTGAGATGATAGTGCCACCGAGAGAAGGAGGTAGTGGAGGACATGGCAAGGGCAGAGGTAGTGGTAGGACCTAACTGACTAGTGGAGACAACGGAAGGCAGATAGAGCCAATCGAGCTCCAAAAGACACTGTGAATCATAGTGCCGAGGGCTCGTACTAAGCAGAGTCCCCGTGTGGCGGTCCTGGACAAAACAAGAGTCAGACTCAAGAACGACATGACAGTCATGATTAGTGTACGCAAGGTCGTTGATGCGTCGCCGAAAGATCTAGTTTGTTGTTTATTCTCTCCAGTGAATTCTGTGTGTTCTTCCACCAATAAAGCGTGTGTGCACGAGTTCAAGAAGCCATGTGTCCATTCTCACCGTGAGTAGTTCCTGGGAGTTTCCAACAAGAGGCAAGTATGAGAGCACGAGCAGTCACAGGTAAATGACAATGCTTATGCTCAGACATCATTCTAAGCATGAGCACCAAGAAAAAGTACTGGTAAAGAGTACCCTGCTCAACGAGAAAAATAACACAAAGCAGCAGATAGATACTCATCAGTAGAGTCGGTACAAAACACATGAATGGCCAAATCGAACTGAGACGATAGTGCCACCGAGAGAAGGAGGTAGTGGAGGACGTGGCAAGGGTAGAGGTAGTGGTAGGACCTAATTGACTAGTGGAGACAACGGAAGGCAGATGGAGCCAATCGAGCTCCAAAAGACACTATGAATCACAGTGTCGAGGGCTCGTACTAAGCAGAGTCCCCGTGTGGCGGTCCTGAACAAAACAAGAGTCAGACTCAAGAACAACATGACAGTCATGATTAGTGATCTGACAAGCCAACATAAGCGAAAAGATGTGGAAAGAGTGCCTCGACCTGCAACAGGAAGAGAGGTACCATATGCAGTCTAAACAGTGGAAGAGAAAACTATGGGATGCAGTGAGGTGAGGTGGGTAGAATCTGGTGTCATGTGAAAGGAAGCACCAGAGTCCAAGATCCATAGAGACAAGATACCTGACGAGGGAGGAGGCGAAGGCATGGAAGACTGCTGAGAAGCAAGAGCCAAATGAGCAGATCCCGAGGAGTCTGAGGACAAGCTGACACCGAGGCGCTAGGGGAGTGAGAGGAGCTGTTGTACAACATCACCGGAGGAGCCCTGGCGTGAGGCACCAGCTCCTGAGTGAGAGGAACCACCAAAGCCCTTCAGGGATGTCCACCCCCGATGGCCCTAGTCCCTCCTCCGCTTTGTAGCAATCCTGATACCTGTGGTCATCACGCTGGCAATAGGTGCAGTGGAGACCAATAGTAGAAGCAGTAACCACTGGTGCGCTAGGAGTTGGAGGAAAATTATGGTCTGTGTTGAAGAAACAGGCGAAATGGCAAGTGCTAAAGTAGACAAGACAGTCTGCATCTAAACCACACCACGGTGACGAGCCTCCTTAGCACACACAACAATGAGAGCCTCCACTAAGCTCGGCGTGGGTGGCGAGCTGAGCCCGTACAGTCTCGGACTCAGGCTGGAATTGAATTAGGAAGTCATAGAGACAATCTCTTGGTGAGCATGAAGCCACACATAATAGGGACAGGTCCAGTAAACATCCGACCCTAGAGAGTTGAGCTAACACCACACCACAGACATCTGTTGGTAGAAGTCATCAACGGTAACATCAAGCTGCTGAAGAGAGTGCGCCTAGTGCACAATGGACAGTTACATAGCATCACTCGTCAGCTGGTAGTGAGCTCGGAGGCGCTCCCACATAAGTTGTGTCATCGGCAGCTCCGCCACATCCATGGAGATGGCCACGGGCATACTACTCTCCAAGATGGCGGTAGCACGAGCCTCGGCATTCTACCATCGCTCACAGGCATGCAGTGCGACTCAGACTGGTAGAGTTTTAGGACCTCCTCCAGTGTAGCAGTGGCCTCCTCCTAAGCCACCTGATCTGCACCAGTAGGAAGAGCGAGCAGAATAAGCGGTGTAGGATGAGGCAGATAGCCATGCTCGCCAGTGAGATAACCCCATAGACGCTGGTTATTGAGGTGAATTCTTAGGTGAATAACCCACTCCCGGAAGTTCGTCCCTTCGAAACAAACCGAGGAAGCAAGATGACGAAGGAGCCACTAGCGGTAACCATTTGGCCAGGGTTGGTCATCAAAGGGTGGCTGAGGCAGTGTCGACCGAGGCGGGCCAGGGCTTCAACCAAGGCAAAGCGAGGTGACGACAACTTCGGCCGAGGTGAGGTTAGGGGCGAGGCGGTGGTGGCTTCGTCTGAGGCGGGCCAAGGTAGTGATATCGACCAAGGCAGGGCGAGGCGACAATGGCGTCGAGGCAAGCCCAGGCAGCATCAAGCGAGAGGAGGTGATGGCACCAAGTGGGAGGAGGCGGTGGCACCGAGCATGAGACGAGGAGACATGTGGGAAGAGCAGGGCAGCAGTGGTGGCGGTGGGGGAACCCTAACCTGGGACTGATACCATATATTCCCATGGGCCAGGAGCCCAATATGTAACATGTACATTTGTAAATAACACCCTACGCTATATACATATAACAGCTTGAAGGACAGTAAACTCCCTAGTTGCATTCTTGTCTTGAAAAATAAACTTCATCTCGTCATACCAACGAATGGGGACATTAATGAATTTCGCCCTTTTATCTTTGGCCTAACATGTTAAGGAAAGTAGTGTAAATGTTAGTGCACTAAAGAGTACAACATGGTATTTTCTGATGAAAACAAATTGAAATAATTCGGACAGAAAGCTCACATTGGTCATCCGGACAAGTTCAGTCTCATCTTTTTCTCAACGTTATCAAAATTGGCGCCACTTAAGTTCTTTGCCTCTTGTATAAGCTTCCACTGGGCTTTCAACTTGTGGAACTTGTGGTACACGGTACACCTGACGCTGCGTGAAGTTAGCGTGATACCTCGCATTGATCTGTTGTGCACACTCCTCGTGATGCACCTCTTTAAAAATCATTTGTCTTCCTCAACTTGGATCTTCTCCTTGTAGTACATCAACATTTCCTCCACAACCTGGGGTTGCCACACCACGTTGTTGCCTGCCATATCGCTGTAGCAACACTCAATAGGCCTAAGACAGCGAAGAAAACAATGATACGTACAGCTCAATTGCAGGCCATGTGTCAAGCAAAGAAGACAAACATAATTTCAAACCAAATCCTAATTACAAATTACAATTTGACAGTGCAGAAACACGTACCTAAATTGTTCTAAGTGCTAACACAATATAGGATGTCCTAAATTACAAAAGGCAATAAATTCATATAGAAAGTTCTAGTAACATGAATCACCCATGCTTAACATTATGACTATTTCTCCACATCCTGCCTACCATGGTATCCCTATCTCGAAGCACCTCCCTTTGTTCCCCATGCAAATCTCGTTGAATGCGGTCGGCTGATCTTGGATATTGTTTGGCCCAACTTTGCTCACTATAGACTAGTTCATCAGGCCTGCCATTTTGTAATATCCAATTGTGAAGTATGCAACATGCTATGAAAACTCGTACTTGTGAAGGAAAGGGATAATAAGGTGACCTCCGGAAATTTTCTCAAACCGAATGATTTAACCCTGAATACATGATATACATCACTATAAAAACGCTGAAGAATGCTACGTTCCAATTAATTTGTGCATTGTCGTCCATCTAAAATCAATAAAAAAAAGTAAGGTTACTTACAGAAAGCAATGATATTAGTACTGTATGCAAATCAATGGTAGTAGTAGATAGAGTTACGCTAAAACAATGGAAAGAACATAATAAACCTCACTGGTAACATCTCAGTTACTGAGCTCGATAAAAAATGGTGGAAACTTCCATGAATCAAAATTAGAATTAACCAAAGTTAAACTAAAACATAAGAACATGTCCTATCTCCTAAGTCGTTAGCTTCATTTATTTCCATAACGCAATTTCCTGTTGAATGGATTGCATCCGTGCGGCCAGAGATGCTGACCTCTCTCTGCTTATTGTTGAGGAACCGTCGCTGGCGAGTTCAGTCCGATCGATTCCTCTTCTATGCAAAAGAACAGAACAAATACAGATGATGCAAATAGTAGATTGGAAACATAAAGATAGTGGGAGAATTCTTGGTCTTTCTTTATTGCTTTCTCTTTTACGTGTGTATAAAATAGCTAATAGCACTTTCTATATATAATCTAGTGGTGAGATGCCCACCATAAGCCAAGACTTCAAAACAGCCCAGGTTTCCCAACACTTATATATCTCTAGCTTCAGTCCTAATTCGTTTGTGTGTGAAAAATAGTGTCCAGATCTAGACTAGTAATTCCAAAATAATTAAGAAAGGAAGCATCCTAAAGTAGGAAAGACATTGATGGAGCGATGACCTTCAAAACAAGTATTGGTACGTTTGGTTCTGGAAGCAGCTGTACAATACAAAGGAATAAATCTCTGCACTGGGAAGCAAGCAACTCTCGCTAGGAAAAATTACACGAGCAAATAAGAAGAAAAGATAGGGATATGAAAGTATCTTGGCATATCTGAAACAGGAGGACGGATCAGTGGCCTTGCGGCTTGCGCACGGAACCGGTCAGAGCATCTCCAAGACAGGCTCAATATTTTATCCTCTAAAATCTCATATTGGGAGTCTTCTTAAAAAATTGTCCTCTAAATCTTTCCCCTCCTTCAGCAGCTCCTCTAAACTTGGATCCCTAAAATTACTATCTAGGCACTGTATATTTGATGGTGATCCACCTCAATTTTAGAGTACCAAAATTATTGGGTGTGTTTTAGAGTATCTGTTGGAGTTTGTTTTTAGTTTTCATACCCAATATTTTAAGATAGGAGGTGAGAAAGAACATCTCTTGGAGATGCTCTCAGATCCTGGATCAGGAACAACAAGACTCCTCAATCTGTCCTCTGGTAGAGAACAAATCTTGAAGAGAATGGCGTCGTAGAACCTGCAAGAGAGAGATGCCACTCGATTTAGGGAGTGAGAGAAGCTGTTGAAGAGATAGGGGGGAGTTCGGAGAGGCCGACGAAAGGGGAGAAGATTGTTGGGTTGATCTCAGCTAACTGTATGCTGAGATTCCAGGGAGGCCACGCCTCCACTCGCGCCCTGATTGGAGGCGCAACCAACTTCTTTTTGGTTTTGGTCCCGATCATCTAGCGCTATAAAAACATAGGAGATTCGGCAGGGTTTGTTCACGGTTGATCAAGGCTACGAAATCCCGCACATACCCGATCTCTCACGAGCGCTAAGATGGACGAAGACCGAAGGACTCCTTCGTCCCCGTCCACGGCATCACCGCGCCGCCGACCACCTCTACATCGACAAATCCTCAATCCTCATGGCATCTCCAGCCTTGGGTACGCTTCCGCACTAAAGATTATACTATGTGTTCATGTTTGATCTAGAGTTAATGCTTATAGTTCATATTTAGCATTTAGATTTATCCAATATTGTGGTATCAGAACCACCCCTAGACTCATCTTGAACACTAATTAATCCCAACCGAACTGTTCTTGCCTGGATCTAATGACTAAAGGTTTAGATCTAAGGATTAGAGGCTTGGATCTATTGATTAACAGCCCAGTTAGCAATTAGAAGGAGGAGACTTAAGAAATCTTTTGCAAAATCCTAATGAAAATCCCCAAACCAACCACCCGAGCCCTCAAACCCGAATCAAAACTCAAATTGGTAGCGGAAACTTACGTTTTTGGAGCCTCGGCTTCCTCCGGTCACGGGCGCCACCGTAGCTCCACTCGACGACCGCGCACGCAACCTCGGTCGCACGCGCGCGCCAGCGAGGAGGGCTGCGGAGGCGCCGCCTCATGCCGCGCCACCTCAAGTCGCCCCTCTACGCTCTCCTCTCCGCCGCCGCCGCGCCGCTGCTACTCTCCGCGAGCGTGCCGCTGCCGTCACCCGTGTTTTTCGCGAGGAGGAGGAGCAAATGAGGCTAGGGTTAGGGTTTCGGGGTTTTTAACTCGCCTACGGCGCAATCTCGGCCGTCCGATCGGATCTTGCGGTCATCTTTTTGTGGGCCAGAGAGAAGTTGGGCCAGCTATGTTTCCAGCCGTCCGATCAAGATCCGACGACGTGCGTGAAAGTCAATTTTTGTGGGCTGCGCGCATGATTTTGGGCCGTTTTCTTTGGGGCTGGCTGCAATAGTGATTTTTCTTTTTCTTTTTTCAGTGCATTTTCTTTTACTTAAGTCTACCTTTTGTGCACTGTTTTAGTTATTTTTCGGTTGCCCAATTACGATGTATCATTACCACATTATTATGTATTATCTCTGATTAAAATTGAACCAACGAGATATTTTAATTAGAGATTTTATGCTTTATTTTGGCATTTTATATGCACATGACTACATTTTGAGCAACGTTGATCGTAATCATGTGTCGTCATATCAATTGTTAAGTTCTTTTTCATTTTCTGCTCAACGGTGATATGAATTAGAACTATAGTTTTGCATGTTATTAATCAGACCAACGTAGGGTTAATTACATGCAATATATATTCTTATGTTATTTCTAATTTTGCCCTGTATTTTGATATTCAGTAATAAATGCTTCAAATGTTGCCGCCACAATCGACAATATTGAGCAGCTTGTGGGGAGCAACTTTCCCACATGGAAAGAAAGAATTCATGTTGTCCTTGGAGTTTTGGACCTTGATTATGCTTTAAAGGTTACCGCTCCCATTTCCTTCACCGAAGCTAATGCTGAGAAATGGGAGCGGTCCAACCGTCTATCACTAATGATTATGAAGACCTCCATCTCAGTTGGGATCAGGGGAGCAATCTCCGATTCCGAAAATGCTAAAGAGTATTTGGCTTCAGTAGACGAGAAATTTAAAGGCTCCACTAAAGTTTATGTCAGTACTTTGATCCAGAGACTCTTAACCACTAAGTATGACAAGTCCGACAGCATAAGAGAACATATCATGATGATGACTAATATGGCAGAAAAGCTCAAGGGCATGGATATGGAGATATCTGATGGTTTCCTAGTCCATTTTATCATGACTTCTCTTTCTTCTGAGTACACGGCATTTAAGATCAATTACAATACTCAGAAAGAAAAATGGAACATGAGCGATTTAAGCGCCATGTGTGTCCAGGAGGAAGAAAGAATAAGGACGGAAAAAGGGATCTTGCACTTCAAGTTGGTGGCTCTAACAAAAGGAAGTTCCAAGGGGACTTCAAATCTAAAAAAACTGCAGTTCTCCCCTAATTCAGATAAGTCAGGGCCTAAAGTGCACAATGCACCTAAGCCCCATGTTGCTCCCACTGGAGCACTTAAAGGGGGGAATGTCACTTTTGCAAGCAGCTAGGGCATTTCCAGAAGGATTGTGTTGGTTTTCTAAAGTGGTTCGCAAAAAAGGGTAATGATATAATAATGTTTATTGATGAAACTCTTTATGCTGATTTCTCTCTTAATTCTTAGTGGATTGACTCAGGTGCAATTATGCACGTTACCAACTCTTTACAGGGATTCCTTACCGCGAAAACACTAAGAAAAGGGGAGCAAAGTCTTAGAGTCACGGATGGAAAAGAAGCCGAAGTAGAATTAGTTGGATCTATTTCATTAGTTTTAGATAGCGGCTTCATGCTTCGTCTTAATAATGTAGTCTATGTTCCTTCCATTAGGAGAAATTTGATTTCGATTTCTTTATTGAACGATGATGGTTTTAGATGTATTTATGGTGACAATAAATGCATTATTACGTTTAATTCAAATGATGTCGGTCTTGCCTTTAGACAAGACAAGCTCTATATGCTTTCCCTTAATGAAACTCATGTATCTTTGAATGTGTGTGATGCTAAGCGTAAAAAGAATGACGAGACTTCTTCGAAACTATGGCACTGTCGTTTAGGCCACATTTCGAGGGGGAGAATGGAGCGTCTCATTAAAGAAGAAATTCTCCACCCATTAGATTTCTCTGACTCAGACCACTGCATTAGTTGCATTAAAAGAAAATATGTAAAGCAAATAAAGAAGGGAGCCACTCGCAGCACAGGACTCTTAGAATTAATTCATACTGATATTTGTGGTCCTTTTCTTGTGACGTCAGTGGATGGGTTTGATTCATTCATCACATTAACTGATGATTTCTCCCGTTATGGTTAAATCTTTCCCATTAAAGACTGATCTGAGTCACTTGACAAATTTAAGATATTTAAGGCTAAAGTTGAAAATCAGCACAATATAAGAATTAAAGTGGTAAGATCGGACCGTGAGGGAGAATATTATGGAAGACATGCCTCTTATGGGCAAATTCCTGGCCCTTTCGCTAAGTTCCTTCAGGAAAATGGCATTGTTGCCCTACTTCTACACCAGGTGAACCTCAGCAGAATGGGGTAGCTGAGAGACACAACCGTACACTTATGGATATGGTACAGAGCATGCTTAGCCATTCTATTTTACCAACTGTTTTGTGGATGGAAGCACTAAAGATAGCCACACATATTCTTAATCGGGTTCCCAGTAAATCAGTACCTAAAATACCTTATGGATTATGGACTGGGAGGAAACCGAGTATGAAATATTTACGAGTATGGGGTTGTCGTCTGAAGCTAAGATATTTAATCCACATATTGGGAAATTAGACTCTAAGACAGTAAGTTGTCATTTTATTGGGTACCCTGAGAGATCCAAAGGGTATCGTTTTTATTGTCCTGATAGGATAACTAAGTTTGTAGAAACAAGACACGTTGTGTTCTTAGAGAATAACAAGGGCCTGGAGCCCAGGAAAATAGATCTTGAGGAGAAGCGGGTTTATATTTCTTCACCGCTTATCCCAGAGACCTTTATTCCTGTGCCTCAAGTGGTTGCACCTCCAGTAGAGAATACTGTTGTTGCACCCACTGTTGAGGTCTCTGAAATTCCTAATGTTACACCTAATGATGAGCCTCAGCAGTCTCCTGTAATAGCTGAGAACCTATTAGAAGATCACAGCGGGAGAGAAGATCTGCCATCCCAAATGATTATGTTGTTTATATGAATGAGGATATTAATGATATAGGGAAGGTAGATGATCCCACCTCTTATAAGGAGGCCATGATGAGTGAACATTCTCCTAAAGGGCTTGATGCCATGAAGGATGAACTAAAGTCTATGAGTATTAATGATGTATGGGACTTAGTAGAAATTCATGATGGAGTTAAAATAGTAGGCTATAAATCGATCTACAAAACCAAGCAGACTCTAAGGGAAATGTCGAAAGGTTCAAAGCAAGGCTTGTAGCAAAAGGCTTCTCACAAAGAGAGGGGATTGACTATAATGACACTTTTTCTCCTGTCTCGACTAAAGATTCATTTAGAATTGTTATGGCACTTGTAGCTCATTATGATTTAGAGCTGCATCAGATGGATGTTAAGACGGTATTTCTTAATGGCGACTTGCAAGAGAACGTTTACATGGCTCAACCGGAAGTTTTTGTCGTGGAAGGCAAGGAGCATATGGGATGTCGACTTAAGAAATCGATTTATGGTTTAAAACAAGCATCGAGGCAATGTTACCTCAAATTCGATAAGATCATAAGGAATTTTGGTTTTAAGGAAAACGAAGATAACTACATATATGTTAAGTTCAAGGAGAGTAAATTCACCATCTTAGTACTTTATGTGGATGACATCTTATTGGCCAGCAGTGATAAGGATATGCTGTTTGAGACCAAGAGATTTCTTTCATCTAATTTTGATATGAAGGATCTTGGTGATGCCTCTTATGTTCTTGGCATTGAGATTCACCGAGATAGGTCCAAAGGAATATTAGGTTTATCTCAGAAGGCACACATTGACAGAGTACTGAAGAGATACAATAGGCATAAGTGCTCTGGCTCACCTGCTCCTATTGTTAAGGGCGATAAGTTTGGGAAATTTCAATGTCCAAGGAACCAATATGAAACTGATCAGATGAAGTCGGTTCCCTATGCTTTAGTTGTCGGAAGTATTATGTATGCTCAAGTATGCACACACCCTGATTTTGCTTATATAACCAGGATGCTTGGCAGATATCAGTCAAATCCAGGATCGGACCACTGGAAGGCCATTAAGAAAGCTTTGCGCTATATGCAAGTTACTAAGCATTTCATACTCACATATAATTCTGATAGCCTTGAAGTTATTGGTTATTCAGATTCAGATTTTGCGGGATGTGTTGATACTAAGAAATCCACGTTAGGTTATATCTTCACACTCGCCGGAGGAGCTATCTCGTGGAAAAGTTCCAAACAAACCCTTATGGCATCTTCAACGATGCAAGCTGAGTTTGTGGCATGTTATGAGGCTACCGGGCAGGCTGTATGGCTTAAAAACTTTATCCCGGGACTTAGAGCGGTAGACAGCATCTCTAAACCACTCACCTTATACTGCGATAACGAACCCGCAGTCTTTTATGCAAATAACAAGTCAAGTGGTGCTGCCAAACACATTGACATTAAGTACCATGTTGTAAAAGATAGAATCCAGGATCAAACCATTAGTATCAAGCATATTAGTACTAAGTTAATGCTTGCGGATCCGCTTACTAAAGGCTTACCACCCAATATTTTTCGTGATCATGTTGCCGGCATGGGTTTATTGGAAAGCCTCTGATTCTGGATAAAAGGACCTTAAAGCAAACCAACTCTCATTAAGTATAATGAATATCCATTTCAAGATGGGATAGTATACTATAGGTACTGGAGTTGTATGGCACTTAATTGGCCATGCAACACATTGCCTTGGTATGTTGTTTTATTGGGCTTATGATGTTAGCCTTATGATCAAAGGGGAGAATGTTGGGTTGATCTCGGCTAACTGTATCCCGAGATTCCAGGGAGGCCATGCCTCCACTCGCGCCCTGATCGAAGGCGCAACCAACTTCTTTTTGGTTTCGGTCCCGGTCATCTAGCGCTACAAAAACGGAGGGGATTCGGTAGGGTTTGTTCACGGTTGATTAAGGCCACGAAATCCCGCACATACCCGATCTCTCACGAGCGCTAAGGTGGACGAAGACCGAAGGCCTCCTTCGTCCCCGTCCACGGCATCACCGCGCCGCCGACCACCTCTACATCGACAGATCCTCAATCCTCATGGCATGTCTAGCCTCGAGTACGTTTCCGCACTAAAGATTATGTTATGTGTTCATGTTTGATCTAGGGTTAATGCTTATAGTTCATGTTTAGCCTTTAGATTTATCCAATAAAGATTTCGCAGAGGTAGTGGAAGAGGGCGACGGGCTGAACGAGATTTGGGCGAGTTGCTGCAGATGAGGCCAATGATTTCGGAGTTCAGTTCTCCCTTTTCTTTCGCACGATAAATTTTGGCATGTTTCTTTCTGCGCGAGTGATTTTGGTGGGATAGGACTGAATGATTCAGTAGTTTGTTTGGTTGGGTGGATAGGATAAACCAATTCTATATTTGGTTGGGTGAATGGAATAAACCAATTCTATATTTGGTTGGGTGAATGAAATAAACCAATTTTATATTTGATTAGGTGGATAAGTGTGGATGGAATGGTTTAGATAACCCCTGGTAAGATGACCTTGCAACTGGCTATCGGCCTTGCAAACTGGGCATACTCGACAAATGCTGCATCTCTTTGCCATTTCTGTTGGAAACCGGAAGGAGTCCAAGGCTGGGAAGAATTGAACAAGACTTTGCAATGGTAAAAATACAGGCTGCAGCAATGACAATGCCAACAGAGGAAATTGAGGTAAACCATCATGAGAGTGTAAAAAATATTAAACACACACTCGAGTGAGCTAACGACACAATTGAGAATCTAACTATATACCATGGAAAACAAGAAGTTTAACGACAACTAGTTTTGATCTAGAAAACTTGAACTTCTAGATATACTCGAGTTGAATTTGTTTCTTTAGATGCACTCTGCATAGTAAACCATCGCAACCATCAGCATTAATGATGGTAAAACATATATACTTAACAAACAAGCAAATAATAATCAGTAGAACCAAGAATCAAACCTCTTTTGGCGAAGCTCTTCAGAATGTTGAGGGCTGAGTTCACCAGGACCATCAATAAGTTCATTGCATACTGCAATCAACTGATCCTTCATCTCCTGCAAATGATTCTTTGCCTTTGGGCAAAAAGCTAGCACAACATATATTTTCTAATCCTTCAAGTTACTTAAATCAACAATATATATTTAAATCATTTTCAAATGACCTATGTAAGTGAGGAATATCAGCAAGATCACAGAGTAGACCAAACCCAACAAATTAAACTCACCGTCACAAGGCACCACTCGCAGGCGGCGGTCACGAGCCTCCGGTCATAGCCGCGGTTGTCCGGCTCCATGCGTAGGCGCCAGTGCTAACCTTAGGTGCTAGTCAGAGTCACCGACATCCACTCCCAAAGCTGTTGCTCAGAGTCCGCTCACTAGCACCATCGCCCGGACTTCTCTTGCCCTTGCCACCGCCTCCTCCAGATGTGGATCTCATTGGAAGAGAGATAGAGTTGGGAGGGAGGTGAGTGGAATGGATGGGTCATGCGAGCATACGTAAGTCAGATGGATGGCACCGTCCGATGATTTTGCACGCATCGCGCCATCCAGCATCTGGGAAGAATATTGGTCTGGATGGATGAGCCGATCCAGGTTGATTTCATCCAATCCAACGAACCAAACACAAGGATAAAATGTAAAAATTGGATGGGACCATCCCATCCAAGCCTCTATCTAACCATCCAAACATACCCTTAGGGCCTGTTTGGATGGACTAGGACTAGTTGTTAGCTAGGACTAGTTGTTAGCTAACTAGTAGTTAGCTGGCTAAAGATTAGCCCAGTCCTGTTTGGATCCAAGGACTAATAAGTGCTACTATGTCAGTGCAAAGTCTGTTATACCCCTATGCATGGTGGTCTGGGAGGGTTGGCGTGGGTATCAACGTCTTTTTTCCATCAGGCTAGTCCTTTAGCCCTCATTAGCTGGGTTTGATGGACTAGTTGGCTAACAACTAGTTGGGGCTTTGGCTAAACTTTAGCCCACCCATTAGCCCTCCTGTTTGGATCCTCAAGGGCTAAAGTTTAGCAACTAGTTGTTAGCCCAAGGGATCCAAACAGGGCCTTAGATGGTGGAGGATTTTGTGGTGAAGCGGAAGGGGAAGGCATTGTGGGGACACTAGAGGAGGAAGTTAGGAAAAACAACAAACAAGAGAATAGGAAATGCGATTGTGCACCGCACGACAATGGCGCGCTTGCCTTGGTCGCTCGCTGGATTTCACTCCCAACTCCCAAGACAGGGAGGTCAGGCCTGATCGGTTCGGCTTGAGTTTCTGACTTCTGGCTTATTTTTTATTATTCATAAATCTCGTCTTTTTTTGAATTTTTGGCTTTTTGTTGAGCTTTTTTGCCGGTTCTTTTTTCCCTGTATTCGTTTGTATTATACATATTGGGCTAACATATTTTTTATATTTTTAAATTTTTTAAATTTAATTATGCTAAATAAGTCTCTGTCAGCTACAGTGTTTTTTTCAGCCAGCTACAGTGTTTTCAGCCATAAGCCATGAGCTTTTAAGCCCAACTGATCACCAACCTTATTGATATTTACTTCTAACTTCTATTTTAAAAAGTTAAAAATCAATACAAACATCTGATTTCTTGAGCAGCTTCTCTACTCTTCTTACTATTGTCTTATTTCAGAGATAAAGTAGGAGGTCACAAATACATCACCCACACCACTCAGGGCATGTTCTTTTCGGCTGCGGCTTATGGCTTTTGGCTGAAATTTTTGAATTTTGGCTATTTACGGTATAGATTACAGAGAGATAGATACTCACTTGCGATTTTAGCTGGTACAGATGTTGGGCTTTTAACGTGTAGATTGTTTAACTTGTAGACACTGTCTTGAAAAAATACTCCGTTTGAAAGTTAGGTACTGTAGCAAAAGCCAAAAGCCACCGGCTTGTGAGGTAAAGAACAGGCCCTCATCTTGCTCCCATCACGCGCACATTTCTTTTTTTTTTGAACATATCACGCGCACATTTCTCTTACACACTTTTTGCATCATTCATCTTTCTTTTTTAAAAATCACTTTTTTCAACCACTACTATTTATTTTTAATCGAAATCTATTAACAAAGGCCCTACTTATTTCGGCTTGAGTTTCTGGCTTTTGTCTTATTTTTTACTCTTCTTAAATTTCATCTTTTTTTGGCTTTTTAGCTTTTTTGAGTTTTTTTGCCGGTTCTTTTTTTCTGTATTCGTTTGCATTGTCCGTGATGGCTTAACCAGTTTTTTTATTTTTTAAAATTTAGTTACGTCAAATAAGTCACCATTAGTTATAGTATAATTTTAGCTAACTATAATATAAATTTAGTTATAAATCAGCTTATTTTAGTTCAATCAAACGGCATTAAAATTTAAAACAAACGCCATGACTCACACAACAGTACAAGCGGTCTCAAAAATAAAAAATAAAAACGGGGTCACACATCAAAGCACAATTCACAAGTCGCAACGACTCACAAAATCCGTCCGTTGGTTCTCCCAATCTCGGCCAATCCCCGTCCGGCGGCTCCCCCGAAAATTTGAAATCACCCCTGGGAGGGAGCCCGAGAGGCACCACACGAAACCGAACCCCCCCAAATCGGACTCCTACCCGCCGATCGACCCGAGATGCCGGCCAAGGACGCCTCCGCCCCTGCGCTGGCGCCGACCCCGCCTCCGGCCCGAGGGACGGCGGCCGGCTCACGGCTGCTGCTGCAGTCGCCGCCGCCCGCCTTCCCGCTCGGCTCGAACGATGACCAGCTCGAGCGCGCCCGCGCCCGCGCCGCCGCTCGCGCGGCCTCCGTCCGCCGCCGCTCCCTCGCCGCTTCGCTCGCGCCCAAGACCCCGCACCCCAACCTCCTCAACCGCGACCAGGTCATGGACCTCTTCCACAACTGCATCAAGCTCGCCTCAGAGAACGTACGCGTCCCCTACTGGTCTTCTCCACCGTCGAAACCCTAGACCACTCTGTCTCTCTTGCTAAGCTTTCTTTCCTTTTTTGCCCTGGGACATTTGCGCAGAAAATTAACCAGAAGAACACGTGGGAGCTGGGGCTCATCGATCACATCAGCGAGATCATCCAGGCGGGGGAGGACGACGACGACGAGACCAACTTCCAGAAGGTGCGGCCGTCCTAATTCTTTCCATTTCCTATCTTTCTTCTCGTGGATTGGGGAGGAGATTCGTCCGGTCATTTTTGAATTTGATTGGGAAAAATGGTTTTGGGGTCAGGCTAGCTGCACGCTGGAGGCAGGCATCAAGATCTACTCGCTGCGTGTCGATTCGGTGCACTCTGAGGCGTACAAGGTGCTCGGCGGAATCAACCGTGCCGGAAGGGGGGAAGAGGCTGGTAAGATCCACTATTGCTTGCTAATTTCTTCCAATCGTGTATCAATTTGAGTGTAATTTTTCTTTTTTATGAGAGTCGGTATCAAGTGCCAATTACTCTAGTGATGCTGGAGTACCACTAAACTACTAAAGTTAAAATTTTAAAGTAACTTGAGATACATGATGGATTTTAGGTTTTATCGAAAGGATCATGGTCTAAATTGATCCAAGAGTAAAGAGAAATACGGTATAAGATTTTAATTTAAAAACTGCAGTCCATGTCAGAATAACTTTTGCTCTCGATTTTTATTTCTTTGAGAAATTACTCAGTATTACATTACCATATTACACAGCTTTGCAAGAGGTATCAACCCTCTGTGAGAAGGGCATTAGTTGAATTTGGTACATCTGATTGTTGCTTTTACTTTTTTAGGGTAAAAGTTTCCGAAGTACTTATCTGTTTTACGCTTTTTTCATGAACTTACGATGTCCTTATTTGATTGCCATTGTAGATTTGGGAGAAGGCGGCAATGCACAGCCTGCACAAGAAGAGGGCACAAACAAAAAGGATGCTGACAGGAGGGTAGAGTCTTTTGACTCTCTGAATTGATCACCGAGTTTATTTTCACTTCAATTCTTCTTGATTATTGCTAATGCTGCTTCATTTGTGCAGATTTCACCTGCTTCGACGTTGGAGCCCTCGTTTGAGGCTCTTAATGTGAAGAAGTTTGATGGTAAGCTCCAATCATTTTTTTCCTCTTTGTGCTTCTATGGAGACTATTCTATCATGTGGCGAAAAGTATAATATAAATTTATTGCACTTGCTGCTAGTTGCTTTCACGGTGGATCCATTATACCATCAAACTACTGCTCAGTTTGACGAAGGTGGGGCGAAGGGTCTCTTGTTATACAACCTTGGAGTATATGGTAGTTGTCGTGTGTTTTTTGATTCATTTGAAGCACCGGACAAGTGCATCTTAAATGATATGCAAACTGAGAAGGCTGAAGTGATTGATCTTTCATTTGCCAAAGGTATTATCAATTTGTGGTGTGCTGCTATAGACGCTCTTTACATGCTATTTCCATTTGGGTTTCCATTAAGTTGCTACTCTTGGACAGAGCAAATTGAGCAAATGGTAGTTCACATGCCTCTATGCAATGCCATTTCGCCTACCTTGAGGGACATTGTGGCTCAGTTTGACGAAGAAAACCGAAGGCCATCACATGAAGAATCTTCTAGGCAAATACCAGTGATGGAAGATCAGGTGGCTGACAGTAATGACGCAGAGAATGATGACAACATGCTACCTGATAGTGGAACTTGGGATTTCGGTGGTTGTGATGATCAGGAGAGTGCATGCGATGAAAACTGCAACCTGATGAATTCCAATTCAACAAACTATCAAGAGGTACTTCCTGTAGACAGTAAAAAGTAGACAAAATTTAGATATGGATGATCCTTCGGAAAAATAGCTACCTTCATCGGGGGATTATCTATTATGATAAACAGCGTTTTATGGTTTCTTTCCTATGTTGTATTACAGTATTTTTCTGTGTAATTCAAATCTGTGGTAAAATGCCATTGACTTAAAAGTCATTAAAGATCTGTGTGAAAACGTCAATTAATCATGGAATAATAGGTTAATGTATTTTGTAGATACATACTTAAACCCATTAGCTTTGTTGCTGTAGTTTGTTCCCTACTACAGTCTTTCAATTCGCCATCCAGTAAAGTTTGTTATGATTGAATTGTTTAAAGTTTAAAACCTGATTATACAAATTGGTTTTCTTGACAGCATGTTGGTATGCAGGAAACTGGTGAATACACTTTTGAGGTTCCTAATGTGGATGAAAGACTCGACAAAATTGCAGATTTCTTGTCGCTTGGCATGGGATTCTCTTCCAAAACAAATGCTTGGGCAGGACCTGAGCATTGGAAATATCGAAAAGTTAAAGGTACTGCCTCGTCCATAGTCATATCTTGGTTTCATTTCATACAGGCTTATTTAATTTTGAGGTACATTCCTATAGATTTGGATCCTGTCCCAACTTCATCTGGTGATTTAGAAGTAGCAAAAAAGACGAAGAAAAGAGGCAAAGATGGACCTGATATTGATTTCACCAAGGCATTGGAACATGAAATTCCAAATATCTTCGCACCTCCGAAGAATCCGAAGTCATTGCTGCTGCCTGCAAATAAGGGTGCCTGCAGCAACAAACTTCCAGAGGATTGTCATTACCGACCTGAAAGCCTTGTTAAATTATTTCTTCTTCCAGATGTATTGGTAATGCAGTGCTAACTTCTCATGAAAATTATTCTTGATATGTACCTAAGGTTATTTGTAATAATTATTGATCTTTTTTTAGTGTCTGGCTCGGAGAAGAAGAAAACCACTTGGTATGTTTTGCCACATTCTTGCATTATGTATTTCAATTGAAGAATTTTGCTTGTTACTTTTAATAGTATTTCTGGGAGTCCTGTAGCAAACATTGAAAGTTCTAAAATCATTATATTACATGTTACTTGTTCTGTTTTATACTACATGTGTTGCTTTTCTCTAGTTCCTTTTGGTTTCTGAGGTCTTGACAAGTTCATATGTTCCTTAAATGAACAATACTGTGAATCAAGTTGAGAGCTCTATATACAAAATCCAAGCAAAGTGATAATTTAGTATGCACGTTGGCAAGATGTCAGGTAGCATCCTATTAACGTCCTCTTTTTTTTCCTAAAAAAATTGAGTGCTCTCATAGTAGATTATGTCTGCGTGTGTTACAGCCTTACAGGTTGATCATGCGAGTATTGAGTACTGACTGCCTATATTCCTGTCAATGTGTTTTTGAAAATTTCCCTTTTTTTCCCCTTATAGATGATTCAAGGGATGGCGACGATGATTTTGTCCCATCTGGACATTGGGATGATGATACCTTAGGCAATGATCATGTTGATGAAGTAAATGCTGGTAGTGATGTAGAAGAGCCAGTAAATCTTATTACTAAACCGAGACAGGTGTGTTCTTTTTCTGGCCCCTTTGACATTCATTTTTGTGTGCTTATATTGGGGTATGCTTCTGTCTGTTTATATTTGGATGTGCATCTGGAGAAAGTTTTAATTGATATCAGTGTAATTGTCCTCTAAGTTGGGGAAATAAATCCTGAAAATAAACCAGAAACAGTGGCCAGAAAATCACCAAATGTATAAATGTCGGTGATATCATAGGCACTATAAATGGTAGGTAGTGTTTTCCAACATTTAGTACCTTATCTTCACTGAGATTTTACTATCGCTGGCTGTATGACTCGTTTTTAAAAGAATCTGCTATATGACTACTGTCTTTAAGGCTTGATTTCGTGCTTGCCATTGAGCTATTCAGTCTATTTTTCTGGCATGCTCTAAGAAAAGATTTGCTTCTTGGGTCGACTCATTTCTATAAATGTCTTTCAGTTACATTTGTTTATTCCTTGTTTTTGGCAAAAAAACATACTTCCTTCGTCCTGTAATATAAGTCCATTGTCTTGGGAAGCACCTTCTCACAATATAAGTTCATTGAGCAAATCAAAATATAGTTATTGCAATATTTCTACTCTATATTCCTGCTTTAAAATTAAAAAGTGGATGATTAGTTGTAGTATGATATTTAATGGGAGCATATCCAGTGCAAATGGCCATTTCAGTGTAAACATGTAAACACAAATCAGGGCCGACGGATCCACCTTCTACGCCTCAGATCTATGCAGTGGAATCCCTTAGAACTTAATGCCATTTTGCACATAACCCCTGCCCCGCCTGCGCTTTTCCATTGGCATAACTCAGTCTCTTTTCCATCCGATCCTATCGCCTCAACTCCCAGTCTTGCGCCGCCCCATTCGCCTCCGTTCCCTCTGCGCCTCCCAGCCTTGCGCAGTCCCCATCGCCTCCCAGCCTTGTGCCATCCCCATTGCCTCCCTCCCATCCCCAGTGTCACCCCTGCGGCCCAATCCTGCGGCTTACCTCCCCCTCCCCTCCCCAGCGCCGCCCCCCGGCTTTCCCTGACGCCGCCCCCTGGACTCCCTTCAGCGCCGGCGACGCCACGGCCTGAGCTCCTCCCTCCTTCCCGCCCCCCTCGGAGTCAGATATGGCCTCACCGCCGCCTTTGACCATAACCATGGCCGCCTTCGACCATGGCCGCCACGACTATGACCGCCTTCGACCGCGGCCTCCATGACCACAACAACCTTCGACCATGGCCACCACGACCACGTATGCCAGTTTTCGAAGGTGGCCGTGGTCGTGATCGAAGGCTGGGGATGGAGTAGGCCGGCAACAAAACGCCAGGGAGGAGGGGCAAAACGCTGGAAAGGAGGGTGGCGGTCAAACCTAATTTGATCCGTAGAACGAGGGCGTTGCCGGTGGGGGAGAAGGGGCGTCGCTGGCAGGGGCGGCGATAGGGGTGGTTTCTCGTGGAGGGAGCACGTGCATTTCTCGCAGAGGGAGGCCAGCGGAGAGGGGAGCAGCGCAGAGGGCGTGGAGGCGACGGGGGCGGCAGCTTCCCAGTTGAGGCGATGGGAGCGGCGTAAGGCTGGAGGTGGACAGAGGGAATTGAGGCGACGGGGATATTGTGTAAAGGGGAGAAGGGAGGTGGGGGTTATGTGTAAAAACACGTAAGTTTTGAGAGGCTTCCACCCTCACGGATTCGAGCCGAAGAAGGTGGATCCAATGGCCCTAATTCGTGTTTGCATGTTTGCACTGAAAAGGTCATTTGCGCTAGATATGCTCCCATATTTAATAGGGGCATCTATGGTCCAATGATTTAGATTTAGTGCTTTTTTAATCTATGTGTATGGTGGGCTTGGACTTATATTGTAGGATGGAGGGAGTACTTTGGTCTTCTGGTGGCATACATACTAGTGTTATGTCTTTAGAAGTTGAAACTTTTGTGCACTTCTGGTTATGTCGGGATGAGATGAATTGTTCGGTAACAGGTCTAGTAAACATGATGTGCTACTGACTGAGACATAATATTGTACTAATATACATAAACCTTTATGGGGATAATCAAGTAAGCAACCAAAGAGACATATAGGTTATGGATTGAAGGAAGTTGTTTTGCATGTTTGCTGCCAGTATTTAAATTGACAAATCTGATGTTTTCACTTGTCAGTACATCCCCAAATCTTACATGATGGTAGCTGCTAAAATAAATATGGGCTTTTATTATGGTAATGTAAATATTACATGATGGTAGCTGCTAAAATAAATACGGGCTTTTATTATGGTAATGTAAATATGGTTATCACTTCTGGTTCAAAATAGATGTCCTTTCAGAAAGTAGGTTTTGGTTTGCAAATACTTGTCCACCAAATGACCCTATTAATTGCTTACTGGTAGTGATGATAAACAATTACTAGATGTTACATATGTTAAAACATAAGGTATTAATTACTTACTTTTTCTATGTGCATGTAACTAAAATGACAAGTAAATTGGACTGGAGGTAGTGTGCATCATGGTTGTCACACCTAATCATCTCCTGGCGATACAAGGGAAACATAAAGGGTTGAATTAAACAGCAAATTAGCGAGGTCAAATTAGTACCAATTATAGGTAGAGTAGTTCTACTTCTACACTAGAGAAGAACAGAGAATCAGATCGGAGAGACCAGAGGAGAGAGCAAAAGAAGATCAAAGTAGAGAAGCTGAGAATAAAGAACCAGAGAACAGATAAGCAGAGGCGGAGGAAGGCCCCCCCCCCCCCCGCCCCAACACACCCACACCCACCCCTCAGATCAACTTCTATAAGAATATGCTTATAGTTGCCCCTAGTTTATAACTCAGTTCAAATATGAAAAATCATTTTTAAAAAAAAATTGAAACTGGTTTTGGGGGCTTTTCCGGTTATTGAAACCCTGAATTCTTTGTGACTATACAGCAAACAAAGGGCTTTTCTGTGGTGTAACTAATTAGTAATTACTTTGATGGGGCTGCTCCGGACGTTAGGGCTCTCTTGGCTGCTGTCAGTGAGGAGATGAGGATTTGGGGTCTAGCCGGAGCAAAGGGTATTTCATACCTATCTGCTCCGCCTCAGGAGTTGGTCTAGATCCTTCTTGGTCGAGGTCGTTATTTTGTTTTCTGTACCATAGGCTAAAGTCGGTTTGTTGGGTGTGTGTGTGTTTGGGTCTGTAAGGGTTTTTTCAAACCCCTGTTTTGTCTTCCTTTCTTAATACAAAGATACGCAGCTCTCCTGCGTGTTCGAGAAAAAAAGTAATTACTTTGGGCATGGTCAAATCTGAGCTGATCCCTGTTTCCTTCCTGATTCAAAGGTAAACAGGATTGATATACAATATGACAAGGTATCGAAACAGGTGGATGTTCATGCCTTAAAAGATGTGCTATGGAACCACATTCATACATCTGCTGAGACTGATGAGCCGGTGAGACAAATGCTCTTATTAATGATCACTGTCATCAAAATATTTTCTATACTTGTTATCTTCGTAAAAATAGATGAGCTGTGGCATTTCCCCTTAGAAGTATTTGCAGAGCTCATGTATTTGCATAATTTGGTCAAATTTACTGATGACAGATGCTCAACAAAGCCCAGAAGTTTGTTATGTTAGATTTAAGTACCAGGTTCAACGCATTACGTGACTACAGATTCTAGGGAATACTTGATATATTACCAACTGTGTTGTCAATGTCATTACCCAATGCATACCAAGTAACAACCATGCTTTGCCAATATTCGGCTTTCTTGGTCCACAACAGTTTTCCAAAAACCAAGTTGTTTAGATTTAGGTCAAGTTTAGATTTGAATTTTAGTATGTGATATATATGTTTTCTATTTTGTAAAATGTCTGGAAACCTGTCACCAGCCGCAACCACCAGGAAAATGGATTATTGTTTAGAGTTGGCCAATTTTGTACTTGTTTTTGGCTTTCCACCAAATGTACCATGTCACTACTCACCTGTGGAAGTGGCAAATTTATTTAGGTCCAACATTTTGAACATTGAGAACAAATACCTGTAAAACTATGCCAAAAACAAGTTTGTTGCAAATTGACAAAACTTCCAAGTGATGTTTCTCGCTTCTTTATCTTATTTTCATTTGTCTCGGAAACTATTCTGTAAAATAGGAACTTCTCCAAATTTTTATTTCAATATTTTGAAACAGCAAAATGATGGGCTTAATACTTCAAACCTAATTTCCTACTTGACTAGATATTCACACACAGTAGATTTGTATTTTAGTTTGCTGACTTTGTTTTAGTAGGGGATTGGTCCAAATCCATCCTGTCCAAACAGAACCTTTCTCCCCATCTTCTGGATCCGTATAAGATTTTTGTATCAAAACTATACTTGACTACAATTTATCCAGCAGGAAAGAGAGGACACAGAATCATCCCTGTGCTTATCGAAGGTACTTCAAGATCTTCCAAACTGCAACCTCGATGCAGCACAAACAGAAATTTCGCCACACCTATATTTCATTTGCCTCTTGCACTTGGCAAATGAACACTGCCTGACGCTACGTGACCGCCCAACATTGGATGAAATTGACATATACATACCCGCTTCATCGCTTGTGAAGTAACCCTTCTGCAGTTCAATGTGTTGTATGTGCTGATCTTAGGTTTTCTTGCGTGGAGTCATTGTTGGCTAAGGAAATCGTCGTATATTATTAGATTGCCTTTTGTATTATGTAAAATAACCTATGATTAAAAATTCTATTTGATGTAATCTCTGACAAAATAATAAGATTTGTCAGATTGTATCCTCTGGTAATCTGGTTATTGTAATTTTTAACAAGGTGGCCCTGCTGTGACAACGTGGACTGTGGGAGCTAGATAGGCTGAAAGTATTTTCTTTTGCTTCTCTTACAGTAGTAGGATATTTAGAAGCATACAGCTAAAAATACGAAATTCACAAATTGTTATTACCACTCTTTTATTGCTGTTTTGTTCAACAACTATATTAGCATCAATCAAAACCATTGCAGCTTATAAGGCTTGATAGATTGTGTCAGTACAGTTATGATTACGACAAACTTACGGCAGTTCAATGTAGATTTTCTACTGACTGGCGACTTCTGACTGCAATAGTTCAGAAACGACCCAGAAAGGATATATAAAATACAATTCTAACATCACAGAAGGGGCTGCCTATTGCTGTGTGATGATCATGTTACAAAAATATGTAGGTTTTGTTTGGAATGCATGAATTTTTCCTGAATCCTGTGAGAATTAAACCGTTTGGTGTCGAAATCCTGCGTTCCAGATGAGCCCTGGATGTTTTGCTCTGTAGTAGGTGTGGAGCTAGACAAAACTTGTTCCAAAATATCACACAAGGTATTACTGGCTTACTTATGCCAGGATTGGCATGTTCAATTTAATGTGTGAACTCCAGATTGACCGAATTTTTTATTTATAGGGAAAATAAAAACTGAAAATAAATATTTAGGAAAACGCTACCTGGAATTCGAAAGCTAGGAAGACCTTGGCCGCTTGTAACACCCCGGCTCCTCCCTGAGCCCAAAGTGCTACCACCTACACTATAATGCTACCAACTTCAACTTTTGCCGCTGGTCTTGCGAAACAATTATTTTATTTAAGTAGCAGCCAGACGACAAAAGCCGGTACACTTGACACTAAGCGCAGCAGAGATATAACTTTGATAATTACCAAAAAGGCATAGAGTAAATATGTCAACTGTAGATGATTTTTGAATCACTGTGATACGTGAACGACTGTGCTACTCCCGCCCATGCATGTCACCTTCAACAATTCCTATAAAAAACAACGATAAAGTAAGGGTGAGTCCGAAAACTCAGCAAGCACACGATAAAACAGTAACATCACTTTAGCAATTCAATCAATTTCACGAACTGTAAGATGTAAATCCACTCTATGACTGTAAACTGTAAATTAATTCTGTAACTGTAAACTGTAAATCAACTCTGTACGGTAATCTGTACATCCACTCTGTAACTGTCATCTGTATCACTTTCATGCAATGCATCTGTAATGCAATGCTATGCAATGCATCTGTAACCACCAAATCACATTTACGAGCTATAACCCAGAATCTCTGGGTTTCCTCTCTGTCACCTGTTCATTTCCTGTAAATGCAATGCAATACACCTCTGTATGCAACCTATAACTGTAGCTTATACCGGTATAGCGGAGCGTCCACCCGTCGATGGACCACTCGGTTGCCTACCTCTGTAGGTCTTACTCAAGAGCACTCCGGACTAGTCACTTGAATTTCTCACCGACCTTGCTCTTATTCAAGAGCACTCCGGAATAGTCATGACTTTCTCACCGGCCTGGCTCTTATGTATTTGCATGATGCAATATGCTTCAAATATGGATGTCTAATCATAAGCGGTACTCATCAAGGTATGATTAGCACAATTCATATACATCTCATAAATACTGTAAATCATAGCATGGAAACCCAAATAACAAACATTCACCACAATTTATTGTTCTACCCTGCACTTGCCTGTTAACCTGGCGGACGATGCGCAGATGGCACCAAACTCGAACCGTCACCTGAACAAGCAATACCCAGCCTCAATACATTATAGTAATACACGCATACAGACGAACGACATCGTTCCTATGCGCAAAACCAACACGAACTCCACTCTTTCACTAGATATCATCCCACTATTTCGGTACTCGAACGATCATGTCTTTCCAACCAGAAACCTATCACAGCAAATATTCCGGGTCTGGTAACCTACATAACTCTACTACATATTCTTGGTTTCCATAATTTAAATATCACACCACCGAACTCGGCGTTCCAACCTTCTATAGAGATCCCGCAAGAGCCAATGTTAATGAGTCTAAACTAATTAACCCATGCTCCTTAATCCATACTAATCATTTACTGAATACTAGTCGGTTACTCATGCACCGACACAACCCCACATGGCCAGCGTTCTTCACCTGTTCTTCTCACACGGCCACAACATCATCGCTCGGCATATGAACTCCAGCTGCTAGCCATGTCCTAACCAACGTATGCATTTATCTCACTATTCGACGAATCGGCCCCTTCATGACTTAATATCAGATGTTGACATTTTAACATTTACGCAAAACGATAAATAAGCGGGAAATGGTCTCGGGGTGTTACCCTAGCTCCGAATAATTGGATCGGACCTCCTCCTTCCTTGTCTTGGCTGGATCTGACAGATCAGACGCCGGATCAGCCTTTCCCCCCTTTTTTTCCTTCCTCCCTTTTCTTCCTTCTTTTCTTTCCTTTTTTTTCCGGTCGGCCGGCTCTCTCCTGGTCTTCCTTTTTTTTCCACGGCCGGCTCCTTCTCTTTTTCTTCACGCCAACGCTCTCTCTCTTTCATGTCCTTTCTTCTTTTTCCTCTCTTCAGTCCGCCGACGCTCTTCCCTTTTTTTTCCTCCGTCGGTCGCCTGGCGTCTCCCGCGCCTCCCTCAACCTCGCTCCTCTCCCTCACTCGGTGGCAGGCGCCTGGCTCTCGCTTTCCCCGCGCTCGGCCGGCGTCTCCCTCTTCTTCCTTCTCCCACTCCTCACAGCCGACGCCCTCTCTTTACCCAAGCGGCGACCCTCCCTGTTCCCTCGACTGACCGGCCCTCCATTCTCGTGGAGCGGCGGCGACAGCAGGGCAGGGAGGCGAGGCACGAACGAACTAGGGCGGCGAAGGCGGGACGCGGCCGGAAGCGATGGCGCCAGGGGACGGCGGTGCGCGCAAGGTGGAGCGGCAGCAACGGCGGCGGCGACAAGCGACGGCGCTGAGGGCTAGCGAGCGGCGGTGCCGATGGGTGGTGAGCGGCGGCGCCGTTGGGTGGCGACGGTGACGGCAGCAGCGCACGGTCTGATGGAGCCAGGCGATAACAGGTGGTGGCAGCGCGCGAGCAGAGCGACAGCAAGGTAAGCGCAGGGGAGAAGCCAAAATGGCTTTTGCTTCCTCCTCCTCCACCTGGCTCTCTCTTATAGGGCTTTAGGAATGGGCCGGGCTGGGCTTCATCGGCCCAGATATTACACCGCTGCTAGTGTCCCATGGGACGCCACTGTTGCTAGCATCCCTTAGGAAGCTGGCATTGCTAGCTTTCCAGGTTTCTTGCTGATAGAATCGATCTGTCCCAAGAATCACACCTTACAACCCCTCTTTGTGCACAAAACTCACGCCGCTCTCTCCATGAAACCCTAACGTCAAAGTAGTCATAATATTTTGGTTCAAATTTGTATGGAGTGGCAAAAGTTGCAATGAGGACCTGTTCTTTTTCAGCTTTAACAGCTTTTAAAATCTGTTTTTTTAACTTTTTTTTACAGTAACTAGCTTTTAAATGAGTATCTTTTCAAGATAGAATCTACTAGTTAATTGTAATATATACTGTACCGATTTTATTTATATTGGTAAAAACCGTACGTGAGTTTCTGTTACTTTGTAATCTCTCGTACAAACAGCCAAAAAGTCACAAGCCGTAGCCAAAAGCTATAAGCTTCAGCAAAAAAAAAAAAACCCCCAATTTGTCAGCTCATTCGTGTCAAAGCTGAATACTGGATGTAGGCGGGATCATAAGCATTGCTCTTTTAATTAGTTCAGTAAGACAAAAGATGAGTTTAATTATAGCAAATAATTGTTTTTGTTTCCTTCGATTGAATCTTCCGTAGCGTTTCCATTTTGCTCATGCCCTCTTTGTACAGTGTTGTAAACTAACTCTCGTATTTGTTCTGCTCCCCTTCATTGAAATTAGCGGCTCCTCTCTAGTTCAGAAAACCAAAGTTTAAAATAGAATAAACTCCTACACGTCGAACCTCCATCAGATACGCTCAGACATACAATAGTTCTGATAGAATACCATAGTACTACGAGCTAAAGCTTACAGAGATTAGAAATTTAATTTGATTCCTCGCAAAAAAAAAAAAAATTGATTCAGAGAGCATGTAGCACCCTGAAATCGGAAGGGTTAAAGTATTTCCAAAAAACTGACAAACCCTAATTAGTCTTCCTATTCGGGCTTGAGTGCTAATAAAAGGGGGCTAGTTTTCCTCCCTTTCCCCAATCAGGTCCCTCTCTCCCATCTCTCTCTCTCTCTCTCTCTATCGGGCCTTTTGGCCAGCCGGCGGTCTGGCAGCAGTGTGGCTGCCCGACCATAGCGGCCTGGCGGCAGCATGGTAGGAGGAGCGTAGGCTAGGTGCGGTGGTGCAAGCTGAGCTGCACGGCCGGGCGAGGCCAGGCGGCGGTGGTGCAAGCTGAGTTGCGTGGCTGGGGCGACGGTGGCCAGGCGGCGGTGGTGCAGTCGACGCATGGTGCTGACATGACATGGTTTGGCTAGTCGGGGCATGGTCAAACTTGGCTTCGCGTGGGGGTTTGGCTAGCTCTTGCACTGGGACGTCGTTTGCTTGGCCGAACGGCGATTCGCACGGCAAAGCTTGAGCGAATGCGATCTTTTCCGAACGCGAATGCGATCTTTTCCGACCGAACCATCTCTTTCTGTCCTTCCACAATTTTGTCTTAACTATCACTTGATTCGCCTTTATCTTCCCCTCGCAGGTTCACATGTGGCCTTTGAGGAAATGTTCGGGCAGTTGCGCACCTTGGATGCTTTGAGTAGCGAGTCAGCCAAACGTGCTCAAGGCAAGTACGTTGCGACCGTAAGCTCTCCGTTCCACATTCTACATCTTACATGATTATTTGTTACCATTGCAATTGGGTACAATTATCATATCACTCATATATGCCTGATTATTATCATATCACAAAAGCTTACATGGTTATTATCATATCACTTATGCTTCCCTGGTTATTATCATATCACTAAAATTTACCTAGTTATTATCATATCCAAGGTTAGTAAGGCGTCGCCTAGTCGTTCGAGCGGTTTTGGAATGGTGGCGTCGTGCTCGCCGCGTCCTCCTCGCATGTGGCGTCGCCTCGCAGCAAAAGTCGTCGCCAAGGCGTCGGTTTGGCTGAGGCGGACGCCGCGGGACCGAAAAGGCGCGGGGAAAGAGTGGCGCGATGCGCGCGTGCAAGGAAAAAGAGGGAGCTGCGCGCGTACACCTCCCGCCAAAGGCTTGCGCCAGTTGAGAGAGGGAGAGGGAGAGGGAGAGGGAGAGGAAGAGAGAGAGAGGGAGAGAGAAGAGGGCGGTGGATGCGGTCGAGATGGAGCGAGCTTGCGGCCGGAGAGGCGGACTGGTGGAGGAGTAGGTGAGGATGGCTGAGATGTGATGGCGAGGCGGCGGGGACAGGCGGCCGGATGTGGAGGGGTCGCCGGTGGAGAAGAGGAAGAAGTCGGGGTGGCGGCGCTGTCGGTGGAGAAGAGGAGGGAGGTGAAGGGAGGAGCAATGGAATGGTGGTGGCCGGTGGATGGAGAAGAAGGGGGAGAAGCAAGTGGAGGCGCAGGAGAGACGCAAAATGCCAGACTCCCTTTGTTCCCAGGCGGCGGCGCTAGGGTTATGAGGGTAATTTTCCGATTTGGCCCTCGAGGATTTTGGGAATTACGAACAGGTCCTTATCCCAATGAGATTTCTTCCATTCTGGTCCTTATCAGTGTATGTTTGTGCTGTTGCATGGTAGGTTAGGGTATGTGTATGGCGTCGCCTCGCCGCACGCCTTATTCGCCTAGGCGTCTGGAAGGGGGTGGGGTCGCCGCACCTCGCCTTACCGCCTTAATAACCTTGATCATATCACTCATGCTTACCTAATTATTATCATATCACTAAAGCTTACCTGGTTATTATCATATTACTAATACTTGTCTGGTTGTTATCATATTACTAATGCTTATCTAGTTATTATCATATTATTAATACTTGCCTATATAGACTTCTAATATTGTATTCATACCATGATGTTCTAGATTATCTTGTTTCACATATTTTTTAGGTTTATTATAATACTCACTTAATAATGTTCTAAAATTTATGCTTTTAATTAGTGTTTTAGAATTCATGTTTAAATCATTAATGGGGGGTAGCATATGAACATATTCCAAATTTATATTTAAACCAATAGCATTCTTTTAACATTAGGGTTGCTATGCCTATTTTTTAGATATTATGACCTATTACTTGTAAGATTTCGTATGTGAGTCATGATTGATGTATATAATACCTATTAATCTGACTAATAATTACTCATTACATAATAAAACTTGGATGGTTGTCAATCCTTATGTGATCTATGTTATAATATCTCTTTAGAATAATTCTTATATCACTATCATCATATTATCATTCCTCATCGCCTTCATATCGGGAATTATGTTTCTTCATTTTTAACATTAGCAAATTTTTCTAGTTATCATAACTTTATCTTAACCTTCCCTTAGTTCATTTAAATTCACACCATATGACCTGTTAATAATATAACAGTTACCTAGTCTGGGGTTACGCACATATTGGGGGGATTTCCACTCACCTGGTAACGTACGGGGGTTGTATACTTTCGTTACTCAGGATATACACCCTGTTTATGGTTATATAGTCGAGGATAGTGTCATGCCTGACTACTCTCGTATAATCGGGTATGTAGGAAGTAATCGCCGATGCCATTGACATTCCTTGCTAAACAACAATTATCATTGATTTCACTATTTCTGTTATCTCTATCTCTAGCTTTTATCAGTGTTTCCAATAATTTAGTTACCTTGCATTAACCTGGGTCAATTACTTGTTAAAAACACTTGTCTTTACTCACCTTGCTTACAATCATTGTTGGGTACTTGTTGAAATTTACAAATCTCACGCTTACTCTTTTTATTTTCAGATAAAAGGTTAGTGGAGTGATTGCAACATGCATGTCAGGGAGCACTCGAGTTTTCAGTACCGTGGTTTATCACTATTTTGTTATCTTATTTACAATCTTTATTTAGTTAGAAGTAAGCCGGTATCATATTTCAAACATTTACTTATAGCTTCCGCTGGTTTTCTAATAAAGCTCTAATAAAGTTTCTATTTCCTTGTGATTTCTATTAGTTTTTTTACTTATTCTTTGTTTTAGCTATGACGTATCTCATATTGATATAGATATGTTAAATGCTAACCTTTTGTAGAGCGTATATATGTACCAAGCACATAGCCAATCACCGAGGTGTCGAGGCGTCCTCCGTGCAGCCTAGTCCCGGGGTTGGCGAGGCCGTCGCCATGCAGCCGATGGAGAAAAGGAAATGAGTTGATGCGGGGACGGAGGTAGGGTTTGTATTTCCCTCTACTTTTTTTTCCTTCGATGCCATCACATGTGCTCAGGGAGGGAGAGGCGTAGAGCCCATTGGGGATACTGGCACAAGGGAAGTCTTAGTTCTTTTCAGGTTATAATTTATAGTTTTTCTACGAACAAATAAATAGAACAATTTTTTCATACTATTTCAAATCAGTCTATCGGAGCAGCTTTTTTAAAGAGGTTTATCGGTATTTAATTCATTCACATAAACGCTCGTACTAAGTCAAACACCGTAAGTTGCAACCATCAGCTACAATCGAAAAGAACAAGATCTTTAAAAGCCATTAGTTATAGTCGAAAAGAATGCGAACGGGCCTCTAGCCTGATGGTTAGGGCGCTGTAGTAGCACCCCCAGGTCCTGGGTTCGACTCCCAGTTGGAGCGAATTTCAGGCTGGGGAAAAAAACCCTCGCCTGCTACCATAAACCAAAGCACAGGTCTAAAGGCTGTTGCCAGGTCGTTGGGTCGTTCTCACGGGCAATGATGCCGCTGTGTTAGGGTGGAGCAGGGATTCGGGGGTTTTCTCGATCTGTGTGAGAAGATCTTCTTCTTAATATTACGCCCAGGGGTCGTCTTACCCCCGCGGGTCGAGTTTATAGTCGAAAAGAATAGACTGATAGCTTCCGGATGATCTTCCTACCTTCCGACTTATAAGGAAATGTTTTCCTAATTTTTTTTTCAGTTTTTATTTTTCCTATCAACAAAAAATTCGGCCAAAGCGAGGAAACGTGTCCTTAGTTTTGACAAATATACCAAATAGAAATACGATCCAATCGTATTTTAACATCAATACGTATTTATAAATGAAAACACCACATTTTGGTCTAAGATTTCTTGAAAGAAAATAGTTGACCATCAAAGTACCGAGAGTCAAAGCACGTCAAAGTTTGGATGAATAACAAACACATCGCAGGGAAGCAGACTTGACATGTAATTGGACAGATCTCAGTCTCATCAGAACTCTTCTGTGTCCCGACCTTCAAAAACCTTTGAGATCTGGAAGCCCCTGACGAAGGCTTGGTTGAAGAGCAACATTGTGTGGCACTCGGCGATGAAGGGAATCCATGACAGGATGACTATGGGCAAGAAGATGAGGAAGCCCATCACACTGTCGTAGGCCCTTGCAAGCTCCACAAAGGAGTCCCACAGTGTCGTCCTGTTGATTAACGGCGAGCATGCTTGCCCGATCTGCGGAAAAAAGAAACGGTACAAACAGGTCAGAAATATTGAAGTTGCAGTCAGGGCCGGCTCAGCGTTTTCAAGGGCCCTAGGGCGAATTCGGCTCTATAGACCCTTTATTATAATTTTTTTTCTACTTATAAAATATGCAGTTTAAACTTTATATTGTCTAGAGTGACACAAATCAATAGTTCTAACATGATAAACTAATTAGGTACTAACTAGTTCATAAACCAAATGTAACTAGTAAGAATTAATTTACCTCAAATAGGAGCGACAAATATCCAATGTCTTTCATAAAAAGGAACTTCTTCTAGCACTTCTTGATGCAAAATCATTACTAATAACATCGAGATCAATGTTATCCAAGATATTCTTCTCAATGCAGCACATAGCCAAGCCATTCAATCTTTCTTGTGGCCAGTTAACTAGTTGTATAATAAAATACAATTATATTTTTGATCATAAGCATTATAGTTGTATAGTAAATATAACTCTATTTTCATAAATAAATATATTAACTCGATGATAAACATGCTAAATGCTCAAGCCCTTTCTTTGCTGAAATAAAGACTAACTCAAAGCTTGGGTTCTTAATCTTATTAATCTCAACCCGCTGCAGAATCTATCTGAAATTGTCGGTTTTGTTCATAGCATAATTATTCAGCATGAACAAAAGGCTGTGAACCTGTGAATAACGAAAGAAATTTTCTCATAGATTCCTAAATACAATAGTAGTAGAATCGGCAATATAAACATCTGCTGCTGCCACTAGAAATGGGCGGTGATAGTAGCTGCACCACCACCATGCTTCCGACAACTCTGAACAAATTCGCAGCTCTGCTCGCCCGAGAGCCGCAGCATGGAGGTCTCTGGTGCGAGTTTTTCTGCGTCTTTCAGCCACCGCAGGGCGAACCGATTAACTTCGGAACTGGAATTGTCGTACATAATTGCCATCCTGAAATGTATGTATCCTCACTTGGATATGCTCGGAGATATCGTCACGATTAGGACGCACACGAGGGCCAGCGCCGCCCTGCACTTAGTAGTCGTCGGGGCGGCGCCGAGGTCGCCGTAATCCGGAGGCGAATTTGATCCGTAGCCAGGAGGGGAAATTGACCCGTAGTCAGGAGGGGAAATTGACCCGTAGTCAGGAGGGGTCATTGATCCATAGACCGGAGTTCCGGTGTCCGGCGTGGTGGGCGTAGGGGTCATCGGCGTGGTGGGCCCTCCCTGGCCCGGGGCCCTAGGCCGTCGCCCCTCCGGCCTACCCCCAGAGCTGGCCCTGGTTGCAGTGTCTCAAAATAACAATAATATAATTATCGAAGTTGAAGCTAGCTGATCAATATAAGCTAGTTAAGTAATTTGTTTATTCGATATCTATTTATGAGTGAGTATTGATCGTATCTATCGATCATAATTGCCCACAAAGGCGCATACATCTCTGAACCCAGAGAAGGTATTAAATGATAACCAACCTTAAGAGAATAATAAAGAAACTCACACAGAGATAAAGTAAATCAATAAACATACTGACCAGCAGAATGCACCAGCCAGTAGGCACGAACCCAAGAATACAAGCGAACAAGTCAGAAACTGTCAGCCCATAGATAACAAATAGTACAGCCATAGCAGAGACAAAGCCAAGGAAGACAAGACAGTCGAGCATGCGGAACATGAGCTCAAAGTGCGCCCTGAATATCCGTCGTACCATGGACACCATCTAAGGAGAAATAGCAATGTCAAACCCACTGATAAAGTCACTACGCCAGAGCAGAGGTGGGTGGCGAACTTACCTTCAGAGCGATGAGAACAGTAAGCATAACAACCCATGATAGCGCATATACCTGGAAATGGAAAGGAAAAGGCGTTAGATTAGAATAACCTGCAACTGTCAAAAGGAAGCACGCAAAAAGCAGATCATGCGCAGTGCAGGGAAGCTAGGTACCAGAATGCTTTTGCGGTGGTGTGCGATATTTAAATGGTACACAACCACATACTGGTAGATCAAGAAGCGAAGTGAGAGGATGATTTCCAAGAGGATAGCACGAAAACTCGCCCTCCTTAGGTGCTCCAGCTCGCTTGTCCACCAAGCCTCCCAGCTCTTGTCAACAGACATACCCAGCCCACCCTGATACTCGATCCAATTCCTCCAGTCTATCCAGTCATGAACCGTCTTCTGCCACTGAAAACCCGATGGATTGAAGATAAATGGCGCAAAGAGCCATGATGCGACTAGGAACCATATGGAGTAGGTGACAAAAAGGTTCAAGCTTGAGCCGCGGTAGGAACTCCCATAGACTTGATACACAACCAGAAGCATCAGCAGTTCGAGCCCCTTAACAAAGTGGCTACGGGAGTACAAGCGGTAATTGTCAGCAAACTTGGCATGGTACACAACAAAGCCACGGCCTGTAGGTATGTACTTAGCTCCACCGTGCAGTATTGCTCTCCCATAGTAGTGGGTTTTGGTGCCAAGCTGGAATGTGAAGAACACAGAGGCCAATTGAAATTGTATGATTAAAAACTCACCTAAGGCTTTGCGGAACCCCTTCTCTAAACCTACTTCCATGACCATAGGGAGTACAGGCAGCAAACCAAGCTGGAAAACAGACTGCAAAGCTAGAGATTTTTCAAGAGGCTTATTGTTCGGCTGAACAACTGGATCTAGAAGAATAGACTTTTCCAGACCACTCATAACGAGATACAGCCTCCCGTACAAAAACACATAGACCGTCAGTACAGTGACCTGAAAGCAAGAAATATGCATGTCAGTAACGTTCCCAAGTTCTCTGTTTGTGATTCTTTGAACACGTGGTCATAAAATAAACCGTTATTTTCCATAAATGACCTGAAAGCAAGAAATATGCATGTCCGGAAAGGACGGCTCAATTGAACAAATATTACAAACTAAAACACTACTTCCAGATCTTGTGAAAAAAATCGACAAATCCAACATATGATGCATTCTTACAACTAAAATTCTTATCATGCTACAAAAGTAAATACCTTGTACAATTTTTTTATAGAAATTGCACATGGGAATCCAATTAAAAAAAATTCTTACCATGCTACTAAAATAAAACCCAACTGTAGTGAAGTAGAAAGATAGCATTCTATAAAAGTCAAATCTGCGTCCAAGCCGATAGATGTCACGACTCAGTGTTTGTTCACCAATGCCACCGGCCACCTTAGCTTCAAAGCTTGAAATTTGATTCATTCCCACATCACGCCCCTTACCGACTTGCATGTACTCATGATGTGTGACATTTCCTTCTCTCATTATCGAGTTAAAACCTAGGAACATTGAATCTAGTAAGTGCAATTTTAGAAAGTGATGATGGAAATATGTTTATATGAGATGCAGGTCTACCTGAAAACATGTATTCATTGAGATTTATATTCTTTGAGGCTTTATTTATGCCACCCCTAGTAATATGGAAGAGTCTATCAAAGATATCAGGATGACCATAGTGGAACCTAACCCTGCATTACTTTGCAACAGTTAGATATAGATATACTAAATCTTATATCCAGAAAAAAAATAACAACATAGTGAAAAGAAAGTGTGCATCTTGCATGCAAAATATTTGCACACAAAAAGAAGATTGGATCAAGTATTACTCAAGAATGTGAAAAGAACCAATTATGTTAGTTAGCTTGCAGTATCGTCATCAATTCCTATCAAGGTCTGTGAATGTTAATTGTATTCCTAGAGCAACTGTTAAAACTTTGTTCTAGGAGAAAATATACATATCGCAAATAAACTGAGAGAATACAGGAGAATTTCTGAAATTTTCTATTCTCTTATTTGCTTCCCTTTTCCTTGCTTTTCTCACAAAAACTGGTTACAAACCTTCTTAATCTAGGCTAATACTCTCCTACTAGTATATGTATTCGAACTTCAAGTTGGACACAACTTCAACTTGAGATACACACGGAGACGGACTTTACTACGACTTGAACTCTAAGTCAAGATTATTTCTAACAATCTCCCCCTTAATCTTGACTTGACATACTATAGTTTTAGTTTCAATGCATTATGAACTACCAGTCATGCCTCCACATAAAGCATTCTACATATAAGCTACATGTAGGAACTTAACTCAACTAGTACGAGCCCATCCATATGCAAAGATTCTAAAATATTGTGGCAGTCGATCTCAACTACGATTTACTAAACTTATACTTGATATAGAACGGTGACACATCTCCTTTGCCTTACTGCGTTGCTTCGGGACGGCTGTGTTGCTTTGCTTCTCTCGGTATCGACTTTTGCTGCTCCAGCTGTACGACGCGCGCGTGGAGGCCTCGAGAGCACCGCTTGAGACGAGCGCGATACGGAATCATCGAGACGATTTTTTTCAGCAACTCACTTCTCGTCTAGGCTCTGATACCACTTGTTAAAACTTTGATCCAGGAAAAAACGCACACATCGTAAATAAACTGAGAGAACACAAAAGAATTTATGAATTTTTCTATTCTCTTATTTGTTCCTCTTTTTTTTTGTTTTTCTTACAAAATTGGCTACAAGCCTTCTCTATATATAAGCTAATACTCTCCTACTAGTATACGTATTCGGACACAACTTCAACTTGAGTTACACACAGAGACGGACTCTACTACGACTTAAACTCTAAATCAAGATTATTTGTACCAGCAACTATTTCCACTCTTTACTAAAAATTCACACTACCTAAGCTAAACCTTCATGGTAATCTTGTTAACAGAAAAATTACGGGGAGCAAGTCACTAACTATCGGTTATTGGATTTCCCAGCAAATGGAAAGGATTGGGTGCAAAACGGCAGTGGTGGTGGTGGCAGGTAGGGCTACTGGAGGCGGAAATTGGCTAGCTGTGGCGACTATCTGCCAGGCTGATCCAGCGACTGGAGGTGGCAGTCGGCGGACCAAAACGAATGTGGCGGCGCAAAGGACTGATGACGCTGAACATGACGATGGTGAGTCCTAGCGCTGCCTCCTTCCTCACCATGGTTGCCTTCTTCCTCAAATGGGGCATTTATGGGATTTCACCTTTTTGACAGCTCCAGTGGCCGATGAAGTTGCCCGAAGGCTACTTGTAATATCAGGGATGAGAGGAGGGAGCTGGGTCGGCTTTGGCGCAGCCCAACCCACACCACCTCCTCACTTAAGGAGGCAAGCCAGTGGAGGAGGCCGGCCTTATCCTCTCCTCCCCTGTGCTGAGCTCCCCCGAGCCACGCACCACGGTGCCTCCCCTTGCTGCTGTCGAACTCCATCGTGCCCCCCTTGCTGCCGCTGCCCGCGTCGCCGCCCCACCCCAGCACGCGCCGCCGCGGACCGCCGCCGCCGCCACCTAGTCCCATGCATCGCGCCGCCGTCGCTAGCCACCAGCGTCGCCGCCCCTCCGGCCACTCCTCGCCTGCTCACGCCCTAACCGCCGGCGTCACCATAGCCACCTACGCGATCCTCATCCCGTCGGTCAAGAAGAGAGGGGGGGGGGGGGTGAAGGAAGGGGGGGCAGTCGTGAGGAGCCGACTAGCCCTGAGAGGGGAGGAGCCAGCCGGCTGAGAGGAAGAAGAGAGGACGGGGAGGGAGTGAAGAAGGAGGAGGCAGTCGGGTGGAATCGGCTGGGAGATTGGGGAGCCAACCGGAGAAAAAGAGAGGAGGAGGCCAACTGTGAGAAAAGAAAGAAAGGAAGGGAAGGAGAAGAAAAGAAGAGAGAAAAAAAAGAAGGCTGGCCGTGAGGGAAGAAAGAGGAGAAGAGAAGGAGAAAAGAAAAGAAAAAAAGAAGAAAGGAAGGAAGAGAGGAAAAAGAAGGGGAAGATTGATCTGGCGCCTGATCTATCAGATTCGATCAAGAAAAGGAAGGTAGTGTTTTGATCCGGTCATTCCGGGTTAGGATAACGCCTCAAAAACCATCTCTCCTGCTTATTTATCGATTCGTGTAGTACTAGCATCTAGTAGTGTGCACTCAGCACTAGTGAGTTGTGTCGGTGGTGGATGCTCTGGCCAAGTGCATGAGGGCCATGAGTTTTAGGGAGTGATTAAGTGAATGACTAGTTAGTGATTGATTAGTGTGGAACAAGTAGTACCGATTAATTAGTGTGGACTAATTAACATAGGTAATTGCTAAAGTTGTATAGAATGCTGGAATTCCACTTTTGGCATATCGGATTGGAAGTTTGGCATCCGAGTAGGATGCTGCCCGGTATGGGACCGCATGTACTTTGGGACTGAAATGGGGATGTGTGTCGGGTAGGTGCATAGGAACGATATCGTTCGTATGTGTGTATGTATTGCAATGATATGTTGAGGTGGGTTTATGCTTGTTCAAGTGGAGGTTCGGGTTTGCCATCATCCGCGTATCGTCCACAAGATTGAATAGGCAAATACATGGTAAAATAGTAAATTCGGATGGTGATTGCTATGAATTGAATTTTAATGTACTACCTGCCATGCTATCGAGAGTTGGATATTTTTGTTTACATATTGACATAATGATGAATGATGAGTAATGGTATATGACATGGACTATTGATACTGATAAGTTGCTGAATAATGGTTATTGGAACATGAAATGTCGATATGCTTAAATGGAGAAATTGCATTGCATGCATTCATGTCATGGAAACAGATGGCCTTTGTGGCATCTATGATCTACTTTGTGTAGACGCTTCATAGGAGTGTAGAAAGATCTATTTCGCTAGGCACCCTACGGGAGTAGTGGAAGACCTATTTCGGTTGGTACTCCACGGAAGTGGAGGTTCAAATCCCTGTATGAAAAAGGACAGGCTATTGAGATCTCCGCATGAAAGATGGCGGGCTTGGGTGACCATCGACGGATGTTCACTTCGCTATATTGGTATAAACTAAAGATGGAAGAGATGTGCATGTGCATACTCATTTGCATTGTGTCAGAGAAATGGGGCAAATGCATAAAGAATGATTGATGAAAAATGAAAGAGGTTAAATGAAAAAGAGCGGTTAAAGAGTCTGTGTTGGATAATGAATGCTACATTTATCTATTGTTTATTACTTTCTAATTGCTGAATCTTTGGCCTCACACTTGATTTGTTTACCTTTTTTAGGTGATTCTGATTGACGATATGTACGTGATGGGAGCAGACCTTTTGCACCGCACTTTTTAAATAATAGTTTAGCCACCCACCTCGCATTCATGTTGAATTCTTGTTAAGTTGTTTTAGTTAAACCTCGGATCGAGGTTGTTTTGGGAATGTGGTAGGCTTGCTGGGACGCAGTCAGTCTCTATTTGCTTAAAGAGGAGAATGAGATTTTTTTTGTCAGAGCTAATTCCATTTGTAGGTCTTTTGTGGTTAGCCATTTTGTTTAGTATGCTGTGGAGCTTGTGATTTGGAGCCTTCGTGGGCATGGAGCCCTAACTTTGATTATGTTACTTTTATTTGTGTTATGAAATCAGTTGTCGTATTGCAGTTATTCTATATATGTTTATTGCCTCCTGTCTGGAGCTATATAAATAGGGGAGATGCTGCTGCTCCCGCCACTCTCGCCGCACGCTCGTCCTCCCGCACGCCCTCGCCCGCCGCCCCCACGGCGACAGCCCCCCCCCCCCACGCCGCAGCCAATGCGCATCGCAGCAGTAAGCCCTTGGCCAAGGCGCTGCCCTCCGGCTCCAACGAAGATGGCCGGTGAACTTCTTACTCCTCTCCATTAACCATTGTTGCAGCTCGTATTACTGACTCCACGGGCGACCCGTGGGTACCCGTTAATCCAGTGGGCATGGGTCTGGCAAAAATCTGCACCCGTCAAGGGCATGGGTTTTTTAGCGGGCACGTCCAACTTTCATGGGCACGAGTTTGGAATAGCAAAACCCAACGGGTTTGTGCCTGTTGCCATCTCTAGAAAAAAAGTCCATTCTAGCTAGGGACTACTTGATACTGGAATGGTTCTACTGGTAATAGTCTTTTTAATCTGATCTAATTTGTCAAAGCCTAGGTGCAACGGAAGGACATATCCAGCGCATCCCACCATTCGGGTACTCCCGTACATCTCAAAACACAGTGCAAAGTCATGAAAAATTCCTAAAAGTTTGGTTAGATGGGTTATGATATGATAAAGTAACCTACAAAAATTCTACCCTGAACTTTGCTTACATTAGGAGAAACAAAAATGACAAATTTTATGCTTTCTTTCTTTTTTGTTTGTCAATGAGTAAATTGAACTTATATTTGAAATTTGTGGCATGATGGATTGATTTTGTATCAATACCATCAATTTTTCAGAATATTTCATGATCATTTGCACCGTATTTTAAAGAGATGCACAGAAGTACCCGAAGGGTGGGATGCACCAGATGCGTTCTCACTTCTCAGGTGTGAAGGATATTTTTTTTTTGGAATAATGCAACATAAGAATATTGCAGAAAATAGTTCAAAATACTCTACCATGGTCATGGTTCGGCCTAAAGGAAAACAAAAGAATTGGGCTACACAATAGTTACAAGTGGGCTTGAGAGTTGATTTAGGGCCTGTTTGATATGGCTGCGGTTTATGTCTTTTGGCTGAAATTTTTGAATTTTAGCTGTTTGCGACAGAGATTATGAAGAGAGATACTCGCTTGCAATTTTGGTTGATACAGATGTTGGGCTTTTAACATATACTATAATTAACTTGTAAACGCCGTCTTGAAAAAATACTCCATTTGAAAGTTAGATACTGTGGCAAAAGCCAAAAACCGCTTTTAGAAGCCGTAAAAAATAGGGCTTTAAACAGATTCCCATTCTAAATAAATGCATTTGATAAAAAAAAACTTATACGACAAGATTCAAGATAAAAACAAGACTACATACTTGAGAGGATTTGCCAGAACTCGCTGCCCAATAGTAACAAAGCTGGTCTCTTGGTTGGACACAAACCAAGCAAGTGACGAAACACTACAGTAGAACGAAGGCAACAATGTTATTAACCGAAATGCTTAGCATAAATGACATGAACAGGGTATAACTGAACAGAATTTTGGATAGAAAAACATATACCTTGAAGTAAAAATGTGTTCACGAAGGCCTAGTATAGTGGGTTTGCTCTTTCCATACTTTACACTCCCAAACTCCTCCAGCACATTTCTCATTTTAAATGCCTCTTCAAGGTAATTGTCCTATGAGTAAAGGAAAATATATTAGATTACTTCATTACCAAATGTACAATGTGGAAACAAACATTACCTGATTCATATCAATGGCCTGGAGTGCTTCTCCCCGAGTGAAAATTATGGCATGGTTTTGGTTTTCAGGTTTGCCCTCTCCAATATTGGTCGGTTTGCCGGGAAGCTTGATGCGGTAAACTTCCTAAAATCGAGTTTTACAGAACAAAGTATGATAATGTCATTTGATTAAACAAACATGTGAACAAATAATGAGTTGTCATGTGAACAAATAATGAGTTGTTGCTTAACCTGAGCTTGTGCTAGTATAATCGTTGCATAAAATTGATAAAAAGCTATTAACAAGTATGATGTACCAGTAAGGACTTAGAAAAATACAAATTGTTAATAAAATGTGTTTCGCTATGAATGAACCTTAACATGAAGTTTTCTACCTACACAATTAAGGCTCCGCTTGGCAGAACTCTAGCTCTAGGAAATCTGTAGATTTCCTAGAGCTGGTCATCTGTAGCTTTAGAAAATCCTGGATCTAGAGTTGCAGGCATGTTAAGTGCATTTACATGACTCATTTCACTTATATTATATATTAAATAAAAATATTTAAATCACTTTAATTTAGTCAACAAACTACAGATCCAGCATAGATCTCGGAGCTAGAGCTGTGCCAAACAGGGCCTAAGACTTTATGAACTGAACAAAATCAAGTGAAAATCTCCATCTTTGTGTTCAACTGCTTATGGTACATGTGGAATCCACCTCATCCTAGGCTCAACATGGTGTTCAAACGAATTTCATATCCATCATACATGTGTTTTAAAACTAAGTAATTTACCTATACAGCAAAACTATTCTACACCCTATGTAGAATGGCAATCCTGCACTCTACACCCTCCCCATGGGCCAAAACCTACCTCGCCCTTCCCATTGGCCAAAACCCATAATGTGGTAAACACCCGGTCAAATAAAAGCCACCATCTCCCACCTCAGTCAACTATTAGCAGCCCCGCTCATTTTGGTTTGAGCTTCTAACTTATGGCTTATTTTTCACTATTTCTAAATTTCGTCTTTTTTCTAGTTTTTTAGCTTTTTTGAGCTTTTTTGCCGTTTCTTTTTCCCCGTATTTATTTGCGTTGTCCGTGATGGGCTAACCTGTTTTTCTATTTTTATTTTTTTTTAAATTTAGTTACGCCAAATAAGCTACCATTAGCTACAGCGTAATTTCAGCCAGTTACAGTGCAATTTCAGCTATAAGCCAGCTTATTTCAGCCTAACCAAACGACACCTAACACGCCACACCTTTCGTGTAGTAATTTGATGATTACATGGTCAGAACATATTCAACAAAGATCTTATTTTGTTAAGTTCAGTTGTTGGATAATAATGTTTTAACATCTTTCAAAGTTTTTAATCAACTCACGTTTCTCTATCCCTTATCCCTCTGTGCATATACTGCAATGCAGTAAATCCTTGTCAAATGGTATGAACGTCTAGGTAGGGTGTAGTAATATTAGTTGTGTAGTAAACGCAAAGTAAGCATGCAGTAAAGTAGTCGGATTAAAAAAGTGTGGTAACTATTATTTTTGTTGTACTCGCTGTCGGATTTCACTACACCTTTCTTGTAACGTTACAGCAGAATGGTGCAATAAATATTTTCCTATTGTACTTACTACTGCATTTTACTAGAATTACTTGCAACTTAAGTACAACACAGATGACTGTAGTGGGGTCGTGTATAGGGGTGGCATCGGCTCGGCTCGTGAAAGCTTGGTGAAATGGAGGCTCGGTTCGGCTCGACTTGGTTAGGATATCAAGCTTTTTTGTGGGCTCGGTTCGGCTCGTGGTGCGGCTCGAGCCGGCTCGTGGTGGCTCGCGAGCCAACAATGAAATATGCACTCCTACAACTTTGTTCATAGTAGCACACACAATAACCTTCATTAATACACGATAAGGTAATCCAGAAAGAGTGGCCTGAGAGGTAATCAGCAAAACGAGAACATTAGCACAAACAAAGTGACCACGGACTCCCCTTGGCGGCAGAAGCAGGATGCGCAGTCGCGCATGGATCCAGTGAGCCACGGACTCCCCTTGGCGCCGGTGTGCCAGTGTGGTGCCGGCGTGCCGCTGACCCGCCGTGCACCAGTGCGCGCCTACGCGGCGCAGCGGCGGCAGGCCACAGGCCTGCGGTGCCGGGCGCGCGTCCATCCCTCGCCGTCGCCGAGCAGAGGGCCTGGGGCGGCCGGTGGTGTAGCGCGGCGTGGACGCCGTCACGCCGGGGAGGGATGGCCAGATCCCGGATGTGCGATGGTGGCGGCGCTGCCGAGAGCCCAAGAGAGAGTGGGGAAGAACGGGGGAGTTGGGGCCTCGGGGGAGTCGGGAGCGGCGGCCGGCGGCTATTGGAGGGACCGAGGGAGCCTAGGGGCCTGGGGGAAGAATGGGGGAGTCGGGGGCTTGGGGTCGAGCGGAGCGGCGGCGTTGCGAAATGCGGAGCAGTGGAGGGACCGAGGGGCGAGGGAGCCTGGGGGCTGGCCGGCTGGGGGCCGGGGGCAGGGAGACGCAGACGCGGAATGCGGAGCAGCTGGAGGGACCGAGCGACGGCGTTGCGGAATGCATTTGGGATTTGGCAAGTGGGATGTGGAAACTAGGGTTTTTACCTTTTAGATGGGCCTATTGGGCCGAGCCAACCGAGCCGCTCGCGAGCTGGCTCGGGCTCGGCTCGTTTAGACCACGAGCTTTTTTGCTGGCTCGGCTCGGCTCGTTTCATCCACGAGCCGAGCCAAGCCTCCACGAGCCCGAGCCAAGCCCGAGCTGGCTCACGAGCCCGAGCTTTTTTGCCAGCCCTAGTCGTGTAGCAAGTCTCTTTAGATGGCCAATGGAGAATCAAAGTCATTTTTGGTATTATTGCGCATCGTATTTACAAAAATAGCAGTATAGCGATCGTATTGACAAAAATGTTGTTTTTGCTGTCCGATGACCAGGCGACAGCGCCCACGAGGCGACACGTGGTGCTGCCGCCAGCGGCAAGCGCTGCCGTCCAGTGGTTGGACGGCAGGCAGCCTATCGCCCAGGGAGCAGGTGGTAGGTAATTCGGCCGGTTGATTAGCTTACTGTCTAATTTTTTTTCGTTTAGTGTTTATTTGAATTTTTAAATATACAAATAAGCTAAAAAAATCATAAAAATTTATGTACAGTCTTCTAACACAACGTTCCTCGCAGTGTAATTTTTGGAGAATTTTGTCCATGGCGAATGTTGCTCAAAAATTCATATAATTTCGATATTTTTATGAGGTTTTACATATAGCAAACGAGTTCCAAAAATTACAAAATTTTATGTGAAACCTCCCGATGCAGTAATAGTTATTATGTAATTTTTTTGAAAATTTTATGAGGTCCAAATTAAACATTTTTGTTCAGATTAAGTTAACCATGAATTTAACGATCGTAACGCTTGTTTTGGAGTGCCATGTGTCGGGCAATCATGGTATATATTATTTGCGGCTATCCGGTTCGCACAATTGTTACTCTCTCTGTATGTGCTCCTCTTGCGCGCTCTCTTATTCGCACTAATGTCATTATTAAGTGTCGTCTCCCTCGCTCGCTCCCTCGTTTGCATATTTGTCATTCTTACCATACCGTCCCCCTTCACCCAAAGTGATAGTAGTGATAATGGATTCTTTCACTCGGACATAAATATGCACCTCTGGCGAGTGCATAGCTCATTAGATCGAGAAGGTAGTGTCCCAGTCTCTCATCGCAGAAGGTCATTATCGCGGTCGTTGCTCATTAATTCGAGAAGGCAGTGCGTAGCTCAAAACTGCTAGTGCTGATTTCTTCTCTGCAAAGACAGGTAATTGTTGATCGTATTCTTTTGACGTTATTCCCGTAATCATAGTCAATTAGTGTTATTTAGTTAGTCGTGATTAATGTAGTTTGTATTACAAAGTAAGTATGTCATAGTAATTAGACATAGTTTGTACTATTATTGTGTACAAACAGTACCCATAATTTGTTAGTTCGGAGTAAGTAATGAGTTAGTGCTAAGGACGACGGTAATAAATGGCTCGTCTTTTTTTGGATGAGTAATCAAATTATTGGTAAGTAGTGAAGTATTCACGCACGCATGTAATCATTAACTTGTAGTATGCTGCTGTCATTATGAATATTTGCAGTAATATTTCGTTTGTCCCATTTGTTGCAAGGTACTATCAAAACTAATAGTGCATACCAAATATTTGGAGAAGGAAGTGCATAAGTCATTGAGGACGTGGCAGTGTGATTAGTTCCCCCTAAAGACAGGTAATTTTTTATAGCATGCTTTCGACGTTACCCCCGTAGTCATATTTACTGTTATTTAGTTAGTTATAATTAATGTAAATTCTATTATGAAGTAATTATTAATGTTCACACTAATATTTTGTCTGTCGTATGTACTGGTAAGTACCGGAGCTTCTGAAACACTCGTACGATGAGAAACACCGTTGCCACGCATGGATGACGACTGACGTGGCTGGCCCTTCGGCTTGTTGCCCTTTGCAAGGTTGGTCTCCACCAGGCATGAGTTCACCATCGACGGCAGCCTACTCGCGACACTGGTGGACAGGTGGAAGGCCGAGACGCACACATTCCACTTTCGTTGGGGTAAGATGACAGTCACTCTGAAGGACGTCGCATTTTTGTTGGGTCTCCCTCTCGGAGGTGATGCATTTGTTTCAGCCCCTGCACCAGCCGACTGGAAGGAGAGGCTGGTGGACCGGTTCGGCCGGGCTATCCCAGAGAGTGCACGTGGTGTCCCCCGCACGTGGCTTAACAATTTCAGTATGTGCCCGCAGGTTGCAACGTCGGAGATCGTCAAGACGCACCTCGTCGCGTTCCTTATCCAGCTCTTTGGTTGGAGCATGTTTCCATCCACACACAACGATATTTGCAATGCCGAATTCATTGGCCTCACAGAGTTTTTGGTGGACGCAGAGTTCGGGGCGATGCCTCGGTACATCTGGGATCAACAGTTCTGTGCGCCACATATCGGGGGTTATGTGATGCTTGCCAGTGCGCCACTGGTGGTACCCCCAATCTGGCCATCTTCTACATGCTCCTGCAGCTGTGGAGTTGGGAGCACTTCCCTGTCGGACGTCCGACGATCGTGATGCCAGTGCACCCGTTCGACGAGTTCGCCGACAACCTGATAGACGGGCCCACTATGGACATGTGGTGTACTGCTGCCCATCCGCGGTGGGCGAAGGGCAAACCATCAAGGTGCTACTTGCTGTGGCACAACGAGTTCGAGTTGTTGCACGACAACGACGTCATATGGACTTTCTGGACGGTAGATTCCGTGCTTCGTGTATCGTCGCACGAGCTGTCCCTACATGCCTGGAGGACGAGGAGTGATAACGACACACCATCTGGTGTTCCCATACATGGTGGAGGCTTACGCGCCACAGTGCGTGATGCGACAGTTGGGTTTGCACCAGGTCGTGCCCCCTCTAGATGGTAGGTTCCTACCGCATGTCGTGCACCGGTGAGTCAAACTTCATCCGACTATTGTGTACACTTTCATATGTCTTGCTATGTAACGTCGATGATTTTGGAAATGCAGGAAATCGAGGGCTGGTCGCCATAGTATGGACTAGCGGCCAATGCAGCAGCAGTGGACGACGGCATGGGCGGAAAGGGCACACATCGATGTCATCATGGAGTAGCATCCGTACGATGTCTAGACGTAGGATGAGTATGTGGCTTGGTACGTACCGCGGTCATGCAGTAGACTGACCATTTCTCCACCAGAAGTCGTTCCGCAGAGGCAAAGTCGATGCCGACATCGCCGCGGGAGTGATTGGCTAGTGGCCCGCCGCTAATGCATTGATGACCCCGGAAATTGCGCCGTCCCCTGGTGCACGACGAGAGTTGTACCATGTCAGGTGGCCGTACGACAGTGGTTGTGCGTTCGCTCTTAAGGGAGCGGACACGTGGCAAGACATGATTGGTACGCCGTGGGGTTTGAGGCGTCGTAGTCACATGCCGTTGTGACACTTCTCCTCCCACCGGTTGGACTACGCGGGCTGCAGGGTCGCCGCGCAGACTCAAGGTTGAGGTGGCCTCCAGTGTCGTTGTACAGATTCGATTGGAACGGACTTTGGAATTTTCGCACGGACTGGAGATCGGAGGGCCACCTGGCGCCTCGCAGCTCGAGGACGGTGCATTAATGGTGTTGTGGATTACGCCAGCGTTTGCACGTCTTCAGACTCCACCTGTCGGAGGCGGTTTATCTGGGCGAAGCCGGTTCCCTCATGTGCGAGGCCAAGTAGGAGGGCCGACTTGACTCCATGGAGGTGGAGTCGTAGTAGGCTCCGGAGTCGTCCTGCGGGCTGGAAGTCGAGGTGGTCCTCGGGTTGGGGCTGTGAGGTTGCTGCGCGGACTTCGAAGCCAAGGTGACCGCCTGCGTTGCTCCATGGGTTCGATCGGAGCTGACTCCAGAGTCTTTGCGCAGGCTGGAGATCGGAGGGCCACATTGTATCCCATGGCTCGAGGACGGCGCCGTGTTGGCGTTGTGTTAGACCGGTGTTTGCGCGTCTCCAGGCTCCGCCCACGGGGGTGGCTCGTGAAGACGAAGCCAAACCCGCGCAATCAAAGACGAGGTGTTCTTCAAGCGCGTCACGCAGACTTGTGATGGCGTAGCGAGGTGCCTTTTTGCGGGGACGGAGCCGAAATCGGAGCCGGAGTGGCCCTGCAGAGGCGAGAACCACGCTGAAGCTGCAGTCGAGGTTGACTGGTCAATGGCCCGTCGATGTTGCATTGATGGCCTTGAGAATCGTGCCGACATGCAGTAGAGGGTACGCCACGCCGTGCGACCTGCATTCATTCCTGAGGGAGCAGACGCGTGGCAGAACGCGATTGGCGCGTCGTGCGTTGTCAGGCCATCGCACAACCGCGGTCATGCGTGCATTCCTGATAGGGCACGACACGCGTGGGCAGCTGTGCCGCTTCGGCTTCAATCGTGGGGAGGCGAGCGGTTCGTCTCCCGCCGGTTACTCTTACCGACGGTGCGGGAGATGAAGGGGCTTTAAATACCCCCTGTGGCACCACGTCTGCGCTCTCCACCTCACGCCTTCTGGTCCCTTTTCCTGCGCCCTGCTCTCTTGTCTCCTTCGCCGCCGTGCTGCCCCCGTCGTCGTCTAGCTCCTAGAGAACGATGGCACCCGGCGAAGAACGCGCTCAATCGGCCGGCGGTAGTTCTTTATCCCAGTGGTCGTCACCGCTCGAGGTAAAGTACACGCTTGAGGGACGCAAGTCATCGCTGGTAGACAAATGGTGGGTGGCGACGGAGAAAGTGGAAGGTCCGTGCTCCCATGTCTTGGGCCCAACGCTTGCGACGGAGGAGACGATCCACACCCTGCTGTGCGAAGGGACGCTATCGGACCACCGGGAGGTTCGACTGTCTGCTAGCGACAAACAGAACCACACCCCGAGAAGTCGGAGGCGATCGTCTTTATCGCTTACTTTGAAGCCAGGCATCGCATCTCGGCCGCCCTGATTGTCGGTGACGTCTTGCGAACCTTCAGGCTTGAGCTGGCGCAGATGACTCCGAACGCGATAGCCCGCCTTGCCGTGTACAGCTAGGCCTTGCGTATGGAGGCATGTTGGCCCAGCGCCTCGCTATTCGTGTTTCTCCACAACGCATGGTGTTAGCCAAAGAAGCGGAGAGACGGGACGTTTTCCAACTTCGGCAACGTCAACTTCGTCCTGCAGTCGTTGTGCGGGAAGATCTTCCTTGCCAACTTGACTCGGGCGAAGTGGGAGCCGAACTGGATGAAACGGTGGTTTTACCACCGTGTGGCGAGCGGTAGCAGCCTCGAGTGCTCGAGCCAGCCGGTGGCGTTCAATACCACGCCTGGCATGCCGGTCGACGACGAGGACAGGCGGAGGGCACGGAGGCTCGTGGGAATCACCGCCCGCTTCAACATGTGCGACCTCGCCGAGGCATTCGTTATGTATGGCGTGGCGCCTCTTGCCGATGGATGGTGCATCACAGCTGGGAGCCTTCAGCGCGACAATGTCCGCCCGTCCGTGTCCTCACTGCCGAGACCCTCCGACCCTCGTAAGTCTTGGTGGAGCCTTGCTTTTCTCCTTCTTCCTATTGGGCTCTGTCCTTTTAACTTTGCCTCTTGCCGCCTATAGGGACTCTCCTAGAGGACGTGGAGCGTGCGGTGGGCGTTTTCCTCGGAATGTATACGGCCAATGAGCACGGCCTGCACGCAGCTGCGACCGCGAGGCGGAGCTGGGGCGGATAAACCATGTGTGCGAGGCCCTGGGCATTCGCGTGCCGGAGCGCGCCACTCCGGCCCTGAGCCAACCTCGCCGCCGAGATGACAACACCAAGGGAAAAGGAGTGGCACCTTGTCGGGGGGCTCGTTCCTCTGTAATCGCACCTGGCTTTGTCGCTGCCGACAGTGCGACAGACCCTGACTCTGATTCGGCGAAGTATGCCGATTCAGAGCTGGAAGTAGGTGCGGAGGACGAAGGCGAGGGGTCCTTGCGCGGTGCCAAGGACCAAGAGTGCAGTGCGAACAATCGGGAGGGGGAAGCTTCTTCGCTTGTGGCGGTCGCTGAGGCGGAGCTGTCACCCGCGAAGGATGCTGGAGCGGAGTCCTCGCCCGCGGTGGTTATTGGAGCGGAGCCCTCGCCTGCGGCGGTTGCTGGGGCGGAGTCCCCGCCTTGCTCCCCAAAGGCGAAGCGGCCGCATATGCGATCACCCCCTTGTCCGAAGAGGGGGGTTCGCTGTGGTGACAAAGGTCAGGGGCCTGTGGGATTCCGACTCCGACACTGAGGTCCCCTACCCCGACGTCCCCGCGGCTCCCTCCGACACTGTGGGAGTGTTTTTAGAATAGTACCCTTACAGTTGAGTGTCCCCTTAAGGGTATTTATGTCCTTATACATGTCCCATTTTGGGCTTTACAACCTCCTAACAGGTCGGGTGGGCTTAGGTGGGGGCCACCCCTACAACAATAAGCTTAATAAAACAAAATCCACATTGAATGTGTTTTGAAGGCATATTGATAACATTGTTTCTCAGTTAGCAATTATAAGTGTTAGTTGCTAGCAACTATAGGTGGTGGCAACTAATGATTCTCTGCTAATAGTAGTTATAGGTTTACTACCTAGTTGATGCAACTAGCAACAGACTAGAAACTAGAGGGTGCTCGTAAATAGCCAAAATGTCCTCTACTAGTAATTACGATTGTTGTTATCTAGATGATGGTAACTAGCAACTTTAGATGTTGGAAATTAGTAATTCTAGGATGCTAACAACTAGCAAATATCGTCTGCTAGTAATTATAGTTGTCACTGTCTAGATATTGGTAACTATGAACTCTACGGTACTAGCAATGAGGAAATCTCCTTTTCTTGCAATTAAAGTTGCTAGGTAACATCTAGATTTATTAATTGCGATAAATTTGTTAGTTGCCAGCATCTTAGAGTTCTTTGTTAACAACACCTAGAATTGCTAATTGTCAATATCTATAGTTGATAGTTACCATCACCTGAAGTTGATGAATGATATGTGAAACAAGTTCAACCTACATAATTTTTACCAGCAGGCTAATGAATGATATGTGCCAGTAATCTCAGAGTGCGAGTGCTAGTTGCCTGAATTATAGTTGCTAGCTACTCAATACCCTAACAATCAAAACTTACAAAAAATTTACTACCATATGAGAAATGGTATATGCTAGCTTCTTAGGGTTGCTAGTTGATAGCAACTATAGCTGTTAGTTGCTAGCATCACGACAGTTATGCTTATAATTTTTACCAGCAACCATGAATTGACACATAGCAACACATTAGAGTTGCTAATCGTTATCAACTATAGTTGCTATCTGTCAACAAACTCGGAGTTGCTAGTTGCCAACTGCAATGATAATTAAACATGCATTTTACAGTTCACAAATCTTAGTTGCTATCAAGTACTATATAGTTGCTAGCTAGTAACATGTGAAGTTGCTAGCAATATAAGATTACAAGCAACTGATATGTAGTTATCGCTCTAACTATGCAATAGTTGCTTCTCAATCACACACAGTTGCCAGTTGTGAGTCCACATTATCACAATGTCTCTAAAACATATGCAATGTGAGCCTTACTTTGTAGAGCTCATTTGTGTCAAACACAATAGTGCAAACGGAAGTAAAATCAAACATTTTGTTAATGAGATATAATTATGTAAAGATTATGATACAAACAAGTATAACTAGCCATTCATTATTTTTCTTGTTTAATATGTCTCTATAAGAGAGAAAAAGGAGAAGCCATAAGCAGAATTGTGGGAGACAAAAAGGTAAGGGCACGTGGTCGTGTAGGACAACTAATACACTACAAGTCACGTGTTAGTCGTATCATTGAACAATTATGCAGATGTAATGAGCAGGGACGTGTGCCTACCCTTTATGAAATTCTCAAAAGAAGCAATTTGTGCTCTTGAAAATTTTCAAATGCAAAATATGTCACATACAAGAGAAACAAAATGAAAAGTTGCAAATGTCAGTAGTATATAAATTATTCACATTCACAATTTCTTACTTTAAAAACTTCGCTATAGATAAATTTGGATTTTTTTCAGATGTGCATAGAACTATATGTACTACACCTATGGTTTTTTTGGTTGGCTTTTGGAATAGTGCAAAGTATATTTTTTTTGTAAAGGAAGCTGCTAGTCCATGCTATATCATTGGAATGCATTTCCAACGGTATAGTAGTTTCATGGAGTTCCATTTGCATATAAGTTTCATGAAGGTTTCAGATTTTGAGTTTGATGTTTCAAATCAAAGTTTTAGTGTGTTTCATGAAAAGTTTTGGAAAGGTCTTAGGTTCCGAGCTTGATGTTTCATATGGGTTTTAGCATGTTTCATGAAAGTTGCACATAAGTTTCAACATGTTTCAGAGATAGTTTTAAGTAGGTTTTAGAATAATTTTAAGTAGGTTTTAGCATGTTTAAGGAAGTTTCACAAAAAGTTTCAGAAAGTTTTCACATGCTTCAGCAAAGTTCACAAAAGTTTTAAAAGTTGAACAAATTCAACTGCTACAACAAGTTTCACAAAGGTTTCATGTTTCATGCAAGTCTCATAATAGTTTCATGTGAAGGCCTCAGCTTGTTTTTAGAGAAGTTTCAAATGGGTCTTAAGAAGTTTTAGAAGGTTTCATTCTTGTTTCCACTAAGTTTCGTCAGGTCTATGCAAAATTTCCAAAGAAATTTAAGGAAGTTTCATAAAAATAGATGAAACACCGATGGAAAAGCACTTTTGAACCAAGTTTGATGAAAGTGTCAAAAACTCCGAGCAAGTTTCATAGAGTTTTAGATGATTTATGGGTTACACCTAGGCTTAACGACCACCGTGCGCCACCCGCCATGGCCGCTCACCGACGCAAGTCAGCCGCTCACCAGTCATATTAGTCACGCCCACAACTGTGCTTTGAATGGCCACAGTGCCCAATCACTCACAACTTGCAATCGTGCATGCCCATGACCTTAGCATCCACTCGTCGTTGTGCTTGCTTGCGGCCACCACAGCTTTGAGCACACCCACATGCCGCTTGCAAGCATCTCCCCCTGTGGTCGCTACATTGTTGGGCTCGCTTGCTATTGACGTTGTTACGCCTACTCCTCACCGTGCCGCTTGTGGAGCTCTGAGATGGCTTGACAGGAAGGTTCAGTGATGGAACTGGCAAATATAATATGGCAGGAAGGAGGATGGGGGGAGAACAAAAGAACGATGGGTTGGTTTGGTCTGAGTGGCTCATGTGACCCCTAGTTTGGATAAGATCTAAGCAGCCAAGATGGTGTTGGGCTATTTTATAATTTACCATATTTTTGGGGAAAGAAAAAGAAAATTGCCTATGGGGCCCACGTGTAAGAGAGGGAGTGATGAAAGGACAGAGAAAATGAGCCGTTCAGACAAAACCTTCAGATGGAATGTTCGGACGATCTGTCCAGACGGTCCATTTTGGATGGAGCCAGATCTGACCGGGCTCTCTCTTACATCCTCGTCTCCTCTTTCTTGGGCCGTGGCTTTGGCTCCACCGGTTTGTGGGCGCTGCCTTCTCCTCCTTGGGATTTTCGGTCTCTTGGGCATTAAATTGGAGATGGGAGAGCCGGGTGGAGGCAGAGTAAGTAAGAGCTATCATATTCAAATTTCATTGGCCGATTTGGTCTTTGGGGGAGTTCGGCGACGCCGTGCTTGTGCAGTACCGGATCGTGGCGCTCGTTCTCTCTACCCTCCGGTCCCGTCTCTGGACTATGTGCTCGCACGCGGTTGTTCTCTCTAATTTCTTGGCTCGGCTGTGGCCATGTGATGTGCGACACAATCTCGCCTTCTTGTTGGCTTTGTGCAGCATCGATCTGTACCTCGGCTCCACGAATTGGTGAGTATTGATTTGTGGAATAGAGCTTTGTATCTCCGATTGCCTCTCCAGTAATTCTCTGGTATTTGCCAGTGATTGGTTTTCTGGGACATCGTCTCCAATGAGCCTAGCCCTTTCGACTGTCACGGTGGCTTGGAGTGCCGCCGCTTAGTGAGCTTGCTCCTTACTCCCTTTACTGTATATTGTGCATTTGTCAGCCGTGCTAGTTGATTTTAATAAAACTTGTACTTAGATCTAGCACTGGGAGGACATTTGCATGTTGGAACATGGACTTATGAATTGCTCGATGAGGAATTGTTGTTAAATTGATATCACAGTGACATTCAGCCTAATTCTGCTAGTATGATCTTTTGTATGCTAGTTGGTTATCTCTGTTGATTGTAGTTCAAGACCCTGTCAATTGTTTATGTTGAAACTACATGCGTAGTATTGCTTACTGTGGTAACTAGGCTATACCGAAATTATGGGGGTGATCGGTTTGGCTGAAAAGCTCATAGCTTATGGCTGAAAACACTGTAGCTGGCTGAAAAAAGCACTGTAGCTGACAGATGCTTATTTAGCATAATTAAATTTAAAAAAATTTAAAAATATAAAAAATATGTTAGCCCATTACGTATAATACAAACAAATACGGGAAAAAAAGAACCGGCAAAAAAGCTCAACAAAAAGCCAAAAATTTAGAAAAAGACGAAACTTATGAATAGTGGCAAATAAGTCATGAGCACTGTTGGGCAGCCATGTTGATCGCGGCCATATTTGTGTTGGTTTTCCAATAGCCGAATATAGAACTAGTTTCTGCAGTAGCATTACTCTGTCCTATTGGCTGTTTTCGGTTCAAATCAGTTGTTTTGCATAATTCTTAACATTTGTAATGCACAGAGGTAATATTTGTAAGTCAAACCAGCAGAATTGTGAGAGATTGTCACTGTGATCGTGAAAGAATTGACAACGAGTTGTAGAAGGCCAAGTTTCTATTAAACTTGTGCAACTCCTTAAATTGAGAGCAAAAGACAATAATTAATCTGTGCATCATGCTAGATTTTGGAGCTCACATGTTCTTGGTATTTTGCATATTCCTTTCTTCATATGAGTTGAGTAGTATTTCTATGTTTAAATACTTACTGTTGATTCTCTTGTCATATGAAGTATGTTGGAATATTGCTCTGCTGCTCATGTTTAAATCTGGGATTAAATTAAAACTAGTGCTACAACCGCTTAATTTCCAACAGATGGTACCAGGAGACTCGAACGGACGGGTGTGAGCTATACTGTTGTTTTGGTGGAAAACGCTACGGCGTTTTGTAGTTTTGCTGTTTTGTAAAAGGTGGGAACATGCCCCTTTACTCAAACACTTTCCATTCAAAAGTTTCTATCTATCAAAAGAAATCGATATATAATTTTGTACCGTACATACAAACTAAAGAATGGTATATAATTAATGGAATATGTTAACGCTCACACAAAATCAATTTACCATATAACAAATTTGTAAGTTTAATTCCACTAAAAACTATATTTTAAAATAAGAGAAAAGGATAAAAGTCTAAATTTGGTGCATCCTAACGCTTTCCACTGCGCTTTATACAACCTGAGTACCTAATAACTACTAAACTCTTTGGTTGATTTGGACAGTCAGCAAATTTGTCTTCAGTATGTTGCAGCAAAAGCTTAGATAAGTTCAACATGGTGTTGGAAGCCAGCTTTGATCCGAGGTAGTTCAGAATCTGGTTTGCTGTTATTAATGTGTTTAGATGAGCATAGGTTTCTAGCTTGCTAGCCCAATTTGGCCCAATGGCCCTTTGACTGCTGCATATGTATATTGACCTATTCGGTCTAGAGTAATGCAAGCTGCGCAAAATCCTCAAATTCCCAAATGTGTAATGTTGGTGAGTTAAAATTAGAGTCTAATAATAGTCTTGAGTACGTATTCTAATGAGTCCATATTAGAGTCTGAATGTAATATTGGGACTATAATACATAAAGGGTGTGAGGTCACGAGGGTCACAAAATTATTCCTAAACTTCTACATGTTTCTTTGGTACAGTGCCTCAGGAAAATAAGGGGTGAATTCCACAAAAACCAGCCATTCTATTCCTTCGATTAGACGCTGATGAACGGTGGATACTGCAGCAACATAACTGATCAACGGTTGCATTATTTTGGAAAAAAATGCCTTTTTAAGGACCTGTAAGTAAATAGAGAGAAGAGGATACGGAAAAAAAAGGAGATATGTGGTATTTTAGAGGAGGGTTTGGTTTTCTAGAGCAAGTTTTACGGGAGATTAAAATCAGATTAGGATAATAAGCCGTGATAAATAGAGAATCGTTGGGGGAGGGAAACCCCAAAAGCCAACTTCTTTTTCATGGCGCCGCTGCTAGCACCTTGTTGCATCAGCACTTTCCACCGCATACAAATCATGCCACTGTGTCGCGGAAGAGTAACGCGGGGAATCATCACTATATTAAAGAGGGGAGATTGGATCATATACCCTCCTTTTAGTTGGGAAATTGAGAATTTATTCTCCACATCTCAATGACATGTGGGGTCATCATAAGTCACTGACACGTGGGCTAGGAGGGTAAATCCTCAATTTCCATCTAAATGGAGGGTATATGATCAATTTTTTCATTAAAGAGGGGGTTCTCGGCCTCCCGTCTATACCACGTTAGCTTTTTTTTACGAAAAGACCTCTGAGATTTTCCTAAATAGCGTAAGGGTCCTCGGTTTTACAAAAAAAGTCCCTACCATATCTTTTTTTACCAAAACCCCCTCCACTTCGCCGAAACTGCATACAGGTCCTCCGTATTTTCATGAAGACCCTCCTTTTGCTGGGTAGCACCTGGCGGTTTTTACAAAATTACGCACGGGTCCTTGGTTTTATGCGGAAAAACACTTCACTTTCTCCGAAAATACGTATTGGTCCTCCTTTTTCAGATAATCCCCTCTTACGAATTTTTGTCTCTTTTACTTCGGTCCATATGGTAGCTAGCATAGCGTGGCGCCGCGCCTATGCTGCTAGTAGATAATGGTTCAGGGGAGTTCATCTACGATCTGGTTTTTCCTATGTATTTTGTTATTTTAATTAGAAATTAAAAACAAGATTAGAGAAGTAGGTAGCAAGTTGTCGTCGGAAGATTTATTAGTAGATCGATTTAATCTACTATGTTGTTCTACTGTAAAGTTGTAGAGAATTTTGATAGATTTCTGTAGAATATTTATTCATGTTGATCGTGTGAATAAATTTTGAGTTATGAATTTTGTAAGCCTACTGTCTCGTAAATTTATCGTGTTTTGGTAGCACATATATTAAAAATAGAATAATTTAGGGATCTAGTCTACATGAAAAGTGTAGATAATTTTTAAGGATTCTAGAGAGTCTAAGAACATGACATTTAGATGAGTAAAGTTATGAATTTTGGAGGACTGCTATCAAGAATCAGGTTGTTGTTGGACGCAGCCATGGAAAAATATTAATTTGATTGATTTAATGGTAGAATTGAATTTTTAAAATAACTAAGAAGTGGTAGATAATTTCATGTAGTTTCTAAAAATATCATGGTTTGCTATATTTGCATGTGTAGATTAAAAAAATATGAAATTATTAAGTCTGTTATCCAGAAGATAATAGATCTATCTTCTTGGTTAAAAACGGAGGTTATAGATGATTTAATCTAGATATTTGATCACTGAGAAATTGTATAAAATTTGTATGGAGTCCAGAATTGGTATGATTTGCTATAAACTGATGTGGGAGTTGAAAGTTACGATAATTTTAGCGCTGGGACAGCAGGGGAGACTGTTTGATAAAGGGGGAAGTTGAAGATTTAGGGAATGTATAAGAGCGTTGTCGATTAAGCATTATATTGTGTTATTGTGGCTTATATTGAGAATGAATAATTGTTGTAGGAGCAATAGCATCGGGTGTATTGCCAACTCCTAATCAAATCGACTGTCGCAACCAGAAAGGCATGTGAATAGTAAAATAATAGTTGACGGTTGATAATTATTCATTATTATTGATTTTATTATGTTATGCAACATTTAATCTTTTTTTGTTCAATATGATATTAATATGGTGATAAATATGATATGTAGTAAAATGATAGAAGATTATATTTATGATATGACATATGTATTACGAGCTAGGAAGGTGAGGAAGTCGAATAGCTATGAGTAAAACTATTTGACTAATCTGACATGCTCTTGAGTAAGACCTACTTCGGTAGGCACCTCCACGAGATAGAGGTAGATGGTAACATCGATGGATGTATCATCCGCTATATTAGTATAAGCTACAAAAGGAGATATGAGCATGAGCATTGCATTGTACTAAAAGAAGTTGACATGAGAAAAGAGAATGGTGGAAATTGATAAGTGAATTAAGTATGATGTTTTTATTATTTTATTGTGTACTTGTTGAGTTGTGGACTCACCTTTACTTATTATTATTTTCAGGTGATCGTTGAAGGCGAGATGCATGGGTAGAAGTAGAATATATAACAATTACACTTTCGTAGCTCTTTACTCCAGCTTGCAATTTATTACTTATGATCATGAACAATTTAGCAATTTCCATGTTATATTGGATAATTTGTGATTTATCTTATTTATTTATGGTTTGTATTATTGCTATTTGTTGCGTTCCTTAGCTTAGCCCTATTTATGACTCATCTTGGTAATTATTTAACTTGTTTTAAGTTCAATTTATGGTCTATCATGTTGCTGAAATTTATATTTAATATATTATTGAATATTTATTTTTGAAGTCTAGTTGTTGATAATGCTTGTTTGCTGGTTAAAATTAGTATCAATAGTAGTTGTAAGTAATATCTTGTGCTTTTGTTAAATGGGAGTGTTACAACGGTTGATATTGTCTCACTTGTGGATGGGAAAACGAGGATGGCAAATCCAAATACAAAAATAGTGCATATACACAGTAGTACAGAAATAAGTACCTCATCATACTTGTCACCTCCTTTGACAAGAACAGAATAGTAAGTCTTCTCTATCATTCCATTTTCGGTCAGAGCGTGTACCTCATCTATGTAAGCAACACGCAACGATGGGTACCTGTGCAATGTAAATGTCAGATGGATTGGAGTAACCTTACTATTTAAGAGATCTCTTTGCAAAGTTTAAAGCGCTAGGTTCTGTACGCCATCATGAGATTAAGGATGTTCAGATAGCAACTTTCGTCTTTGGCATCCTTGGATATTTTTTGCATGCCATAGACTTGACAAGAGACGACATAGGTGAATTTGATATCAGCAATGGCCTGTGCCATATCTACAATGGCCGATCCCTCTTGAGAGGACGATGGCGTTCTATGACGGTCCAATTTAGCTGCAAAATATAAAAATGGAGTCAAAATATATATAGATTTACAAAGATTGGATAAAAAATGATAGACAAAGAAATAATCTAACCAAGATCCGTTTTATCTTGAACACATTGAATCTCAAGTGCTCTCCTATAGTACATCATTCCTCTCACTAAGAAAGTAAAAACAGATAGTTAGACAACAAGTTGGAGGTAACTAACATACCACAAGTTTGCATTAGTGACTTTACCAGTTCTGGTCAGTGTTTGTCCCCTGTAAGATGCCCAGAGACAGATTTCATCCATCCTTCGTCCAAGTGAATCTTCATCCTTTGGTTTAAAATTTATTCGCTCAAGAAAATTCTGCCATTCATCTATTAGCATGCAAGAGATCATGATGAAAAATCATTTACTGACAGCAGAAGATAGTTAATTTGCTCGATTGTGAGATAAAAATGTATGAAGTACCTGGATATATTTTCTGTAGATAGAACAATATGGAGATCCCATCCTCATTCTTTTCATGAAGATATTCTGCCAAAAAGAGCACCTCCTCTTTGAAGTATGGAGTTAAAACACTGATGCAAAAGCACAACGGCTGTCAATGAAATATCCTTTGCAGAAAAAAATTTATTATCGAGAGGTGATGGAAATACTATGCATATACACATGTTTCCAGTAAATTCCAAATGCCATTGGTGGCATTGCATGAGTGCATGCATGTTGGACAGCCATTCTTGACAAGAGGTACGATCAGATAGAAAATTTTTAACTGGTTGACCTTAGCCAACAGTTCAAGATGGAGTGCAACTAGGTCCCAAGAAAAAAGCAAAAAAACTTGCCAACATGAGCTGGTTAAAGAAAAGACGTGGTGGGTAGGTGAGTTGGGTTTCTTACCTGAAGGAAATCATGCTGCGGACCTGTGGAGCCCTTGGCATTTTCATAAAAAGTGAGTTTGCAAAGAAAGTGATCCTGCGCCGAGCTTCCAAGTTCGTTGGTACATATATTGCAGATTCTTTCATTGTCAACAACAATTGAAGCCTAATAAACTGTTAACACAGAATTCGAATAGATATGAGAGGACACTAGTGCTTGTAAATTATAGGAAAATGAATATTACTTTGAAATAAGTTGCTCAAAAGGACAGATGACCTTCTCCCTCCAAGCATAACCCTTTATTGAGTCCAGATTTAGATTTGCAAACAGTTGATTGTGTCTGGTTTCATCCTTCAAAATACTACAGGTGGTTTCATCCTTCAAAATACTACAGGATTTAAAAGAAAGATTATTGTCAGAAATTATTCTTGAGATTGCACATTTCAGCATAGATCTTACTGTTGTCCATTCTTCATAATATCCTGTGTGATGATTTCCATTATATCTTGTAACAGATTGGCAATTTGTGTCTTTATCGGGTCAATGTCCTCATGATCAGTTCTCTGCAAACAGTCCAATCCATTTTTAGATGTTTATAATGAAAAATGTGGTACAGAAAGATATTTGGTTAAGAAAACACAAGAATATTGGTTATTAGTACCAATAGTAGACTTAGCAGCTTATCAAACTTAGCACTTAGCTGAGGAAGTTCATCCAATCGAAATTCTTTCACGAGTGACTGACGATGTATGCTATCTTCAATGCTATCACGTATTCGATCAACAACTCTGTACACATGAATTGAAGCAATATGAACTAAATTAGTTAGCCACATGAAACCATATGCTAAATTAGTTGTCCCAGTATAAACACAAGCTCAAACATCAGCTGAGGGGACAAAAGAAAAGACGGCTTACTTCTTATCACTTGGTTCTGCTACAATCCTGTACAGAATATTTAACAATGTCTCGTAGCATTCTATTACGGCATAATAGGTATATGGATCCTGGTTTATCCTCTTTCTCAATTCTTCATCTTTTTTCTTGACACCCTTTGCCATGTCAAGCGCAATTTGAATCTAAAATATCATAGCCATGAGCACCATAGTACTGCCTCCGGGAGAAAATTGAGTAGTTCAATTAGTGGAAGATTGAAACAGTGTACCTTACTAGCAAGAAGGAAAGGAGGCCACTGAAAAACACTAGTGTCACCAATCGATGATTGTACAATCAATAAATCTCTCTCCCTGGAAACAAACACAAAAACAATCTTAGAAGCATGTTTTAAAAAAGGAAAGAATAACACAAAATCCGAACCTATTGCTTATTAAGTCCTCCTCTCGCAAAGAGATAACAAATGCATTCCATATGTCGGAGAACTTATCAATGTGCAAATTTTTGTCCTCCTAGTGAAAAGATTTTACACCACAGGTATAAAATAACAACAATAAATCCACTATCAAGTCAACCAAAAAGAGTGTAAAAAAATTGCTAACAAAATTTAGCAAACTCCAACCTCACGGTCACGTCTCTTCGATTGACTATCATGTCTAGGCACAAGATTTTTTCTAAAAGCTGTAGGGATCGCCTCGAATCTTGATCTCAACATCTTAAGTGTTTGGATCTGCAGGAATAAAATATTTTATTTGTTCAGTAACACTAAAAAATGTATAATTCTGAGAATAACATCTAATGTGTGGTTGACTAGGGAGCCCTAGGGCCACCTGTCAGTGACACCCCAATGTTATTTTCCACCTCACATAAGACAAGTGCCTGGCACACCAATGTTATTTGCCAACATGAATAGTTTTTATGTATTTTGGACAAATGTGCCCAACTTTTTATAAAGGGAAATTTTACCATCCTTGAGGGGGAAGAGGTACCAAATTTAAGCCGTTGATCACACTGATCGAACGGCTGAGATTTGGCAGTACCTAGTGGTACCGGACGCGAGGTACCAAGAGGTACCAAATTTTGAGCCGTTGATCACACTGATTGAACGGCTGGATCTAATTTGGTACCTCTTGGTACCTTGTACCTCTTGGTACCTCCTCAAGGATAGGAAAACTGCTCTTTTATAAACCTTTAAATGAATATATAAATCGTATTAACACTCGCTGGATTTTGTTTTAGAGCAGTTTTTCTATCCTTGAGGAGGTACCAAGAGGTACCAAATTAGATCCAGCCGTTCAATCAGTGTGATCAACGGCTCAAAATTTGGTACATCTTGGTACCTTGTACCTCTTGGTATCTCGCGTCCGGTACCACTAGGTACTGCCAAATCTCAGGTGGTTTTAACACAGGTGGTCTTCGGTAACCAACCTCACCCAAGCGGCTGAAGGCTCCATTCACTCCTCCGCAAACTGTGGAGAAAATGGCATACCAGATTTGTGTGTCCATGAAGTATACCTATATGACAAATTAAAAGGCAGCCTGGTAATGAGAAATTTAAAATAGCAAAATTATAAAAATGAAACGCATGAGTTGCTTCATACCATGATGATTGGTGCCCAAACAGAAAGAATACCACCTAAATTATGTCGCAATGTGAACACTGAGAATTCTGTGTATGCTATAAACATCATAAGAGGAAAAACAGAGGAAATTACAACGTAATCTTACAATAGGGGAAAAAATCATTCCTTGCAAAAGTCCCAGCTCCCGAAAGCATTATTGTCTTGGTCAGCCTAACCAGAGGAGCTATCTGTCACGGATAAACAAACATGGAATAATCTCATCCTCGGTTTCAGAAACAGCTGGGAACTGACGGTTCCATTAAATACTGCTGGGGACAACTATTTAGACAATCGCATGGTTTCCAGCTCCCGGTGGTGAGTGGTGGGAGACTAAGGAGATGTAAAATCAACGAGGAAAAGAACAATGATAAACCATTCAATTCCTATTAAAATGTCTACTCTTAACAAGTTCACTCAACTTTCACTATGCTACCTTTAATAGCATGGGTGGAAGTGGAAAACCAGTCATAAGGATCCCTGTCGACCGGGTCGAGGAACGGGGTCGCGGGTGGCTAAAAACGTGGGTCGAAGGGGTAGTGTTCTTTGGGATGCTAGTTCAGAACGCGCATAATGCCATGGAATACATTTATTATTCAATACATAATGTCTAGAGAAGACAGTGGCGAGAGTTAGAATATGCCTAATACTAGCCTAATCAGCACATACATGTATCAGAGAAAAAAAATGAAAAGAGATATATTTTAAAATAATCTCTTTTTTATTCGAAAATCTAGAAATATACCTACGTTTTAATTTTTTTTTTACAAAAATAGCCTCCAACCATCCAATCGTTGGGCGACTGGCCCCTCTTGCTCAAGGGCCGAGCGACATGCAGGGCAGTCACCTAACTGTTGGATGATAGGGGTTGTCGCCCAACTGTTCGGCGACAGTTCTTCGACCACGTTGTTCACTTCGACCACTCACTAGTTTTCGATCACGATGTATGATGTTTCGATCACGATATATGATGTTTCGACCATATTGTTCACTTCGACCACTCACTAGTCACTAGTCTTTGATCACGTTGTTCTCTTTTTTCGACCACGATGTATGATGTTTCGATCACATTGTTCACTTCGATCACTCACTAGTTTTCGACCACGATGTATGATGTTTCGACCATGTTGTTCTCTTCAACTACTCACTAATCTTCAACCACGTTGTGTCGATCATGTTGTTTTGACGATGCTAAGCGACCACGTTGTGTCGACCACGTACTTGTCATCCAACGGTAGAGCTACTGCTTACCTGTCGCTCTGCCATTGAGCGACAGGCTCCAGTCGCCTAACAATTGGGTGACTGGAGGCTATTTCTGTACAAAATTAAAACGCAAGTATATTTATGTATTTTTGAATAAAAATAAATTATTTTTAAAAACTCCTAGAAAGCTCGGCCCACTTCCCCACTCAAGCTCAACAGGCCATGTAAGCACAAGATCAATCTCCACAACCGCAGCCGCCTCCACCACTACTCCACAACTGCCGTCGCCTCATCTTCTCCCTCTCATATCGCCTCCCCCTTCCTCACTCATGGAGGCTTCTTCAACTGCTGCTCCACCTCATCCTCAAGCCAATTGGGCCTGTTCATATTGATTTTTACTGATAGCTTTTGGTTTTAACTTATAAATAGTAATAGCTTATAAAAAGCCATATGAAGATAGAGTTGGTGTGCAATTTTGACTAGTATAAATGAAGTCACTATAGTGTGTACTATAATCGTTTAATAGAACCCGTATTGAAAAGATACTCTATTTAAAAACTTGGTACCATAGAAAAACCATTTATGATGAGCCAAAGCAACTACCGCCGACGCAATTATTCACACAGTGGGCCTTCCCGTGCTTCGGCCACCGTCGAGCTCACTCCCCTGTTTTCGATTCAAAGCGGGAGGCAGAGCAGGAAAGGAGAGGAGAAGGGGAGGCTGGCTGGTGGTCTGACCCATGTTCACGCTCGCGTGGCGTGTCTAGTTGGCAACCCGTAAGGCAGGTGGCCTTTAACGTCCTTGAGAATTTTCTCTTAAACGTGTAGCTATGGAAAATCCTCACTAAAGTTACCAAACTGACACTTTAGCCACTAAAGCTACAATTTTACAAAATTTACTCTAAACTAATCTACTAGAGTCCAGCTTAGACAACTTACAATATGGTTCCATTCTAAATAGCGATAGCTTCTAATTTCTATTTTTTTAGAAGCCAAAATGTATTTAGAACTCGTTGGTTTCTTAACGTAGTTTTTTCTTTTACATTATCTGGGAAGATATAATTGTACTTTTATTTTTTCTTTAATTAAATACCCTAGAAAAAAGCTAATAAATATTATAGCGCTATTTTAACCAAAATTTAAAAGCTAAAAACCAAGCAGCAGGTTGTAACAGGATCTACGACCGGTAGTGAATAAAGAGACAAACACTCAATGATTTTATGATATTTTAGACGGCTATTGGGTAGACTGTGGTGCAGGATGGACTGGCAGGGGGAGGACCAACGACTTGCATTACAATGGCCCCTCACTGAAAAATGTATCCCACGGCCTACAAGAACATCCTGGTTGGTGGCCAGCGAGGGACACATACCAACTTTTGAGAGGGGAGGTATAGACGGCGGGTTGCCAGTGATATCGAGATGAGATTACAATTTATAAAGGATTTGTTACGATCTTCGTCATACGACTAAGAAAACATTGTTGACATTATAAATTGATCGTATTTTATAGGTAAAGTATAAACTAACATCAGCTTAATTATCTAAACTATTTGAATAGTTATGTTTACGGTCATAAGTCCATTTAGAAACACAATTGTATACAATATGGTCACAAATGGAAACATATAATGTTTAGAATAAGCCAGGTGGAGGGTGCTGATTGGTCAAAGTCCGGATGGAGGGCATTGAGTGAGTAAAACCCAGATAGAGGGTATTGGGATAAAAGCCCGAAAGGAGGGCAATGCTATACTTTCCTTGAAAACACAGCTCTCACCTGGATAAGGTTACGATGCTATCTTAAACTATTTAGTTGGGCAGAGATAGATTTGGTTAAGTTGTTCGGTCATAGGATTATACACTACGGTATTTCCAAACTGGTTTTGTGCAAAATAATTATAAGACCTTTCCTTGAATCCGTTTCACATCTATAAACTTCCATTTGATACGATGGTTTGTTGAATACATTTATACTCACTCTTGCTTTATCCATAATAATCAATAATCAGAATACAATGAACATGACCCGGTCACGTATTTTTAGGATGCCAACGTTGGAGATGACGGCTGATATGCCTAGGCCTATTGAGCTGGCTACCACTTTTCCTTGTGTTCTTATTTCGCCGTAAAACTCTGAATATTTAAGACATGTTCTTTTTAGCTTATAAAAATTGCTTTTTGTCTTTTCTACAATAACTAGCATTCAAACAGAGTATCTTTTCAAGATAGAATTTACTAGTTAATTGTAGTACATGCTGTACTGACTTTATTTATATCGGCAAAAACCGCAAGTGAGTTTCTGTTACTCTGTAATCTCTCGCATGAACAGCCCAAAAGCCACAAACCGCAGTCAAAAATCATAAGTTTCAGCCAAAAAGAACAGGCCCTTAGCCTTTTACTCCTATCTGTAAGACTTTGTCATAACACCTATTTATCAACATGTAAGCTTAACGTCCTTTATTTATCCGATGTGTTATTTCTAAACCTTCATTATGAACTGTGTTCATTAACTACTTGATCCAGGGACTAATGGTACACAAGGGTGTCCATGTAATTAAACCAGGTCTCCAGGGTATTAGTTTATGTTGTTATGCAGGGGCATTTCCATAATTTCCCAATTGAGAAAAAGGAAAAGAAATGGAAAAGAAATTGCAGGCGGGGCCCACCTGTCGGTGAGCTGCGTGAAGAGATAAAGAGGGGAATGCGTCTCCTCCCCGAGAGCGGTTCGTGCGCGTGCGCGTGCGCGTGGAATGGCTAGGGCTGGCGGTTGGACTTCGCTCAGATCGGGTGAAGCGGCGGCCGATTTCGGCGGCGCGGGTTGGCCCGGGTTCCTCGGAGCCAGCCGCTCGCGTCACCTCCTCGCAGACCCCGTCTCCTCTTCTTATGCCCGAGCTCTCCATTGCTGCGAATACATCTCTTTCGATTTGGTTTTCCTCTCTTTTGGGTTTGCTTCCTCTCGGTTCTTCAGGTGTGTGAGGCTTGGCGCTTCGGCATCACCTCCGATTGAGGCTTTTTGTCTTCGGTTTTCCGTGTGCCTCTTCTGGTGTGACGGGAAATCTGAGGTAGAAGGTCTAGCCAAGGGAAGACAAAGGCGGCGACGACTTCCTGTTGTGTTGAGTACTCTCGGCCGGAGTACTCTTGCGGTCTTGTGCGGTGTTCCCTGGCCTTCGACTCCAGCGTCGGGATTCCGAGGTCAGAGAGGTCTTTGTATCTCCGAAGGCCACACTCCTCTTCTTCATCGGCACAGAGGGGCGATAGGTTTTCTGGGACATCGATTTCATCGTGCCTTGCCCTATTCCTGAGTTCCTCTTCGGCTTGATTGTTTCTGGATGGTTTCGAGTACCGTCTGCACAGTGAGTATATTGATTCTTTGCAAACATTGTCAGCAGTATCTGTTCTTTCAATTCAATTTAAGGTTAAGAACTGGTATAAGACATGTTTGCTTGTGAGCTCGGATTACTTGCTCTGTGATGAACCAGTCAATTTCTAAGATAACACTTGATAACAGGATTAGGATCTTGAGCTCTATTAGCTTGGTTTCCCTGTCAGTGCCTTAATTATCTTTTCAGCTCGTTAGATTTGTTCATATGCAACTATGTCCTGCTGTGCAGTAGCTGTTCTGGGAAGGATTCTTCCTTTATATTCACTTCTGATGTCGCATGTTATTGCTATGATATATACTGCATGTTAAGTTCTGATTTACAGCCTGATTACTGTCTGTATTCTTGTTGTCTGTGAACATTTACCGAAAAGTTTACCTTTACTGCCTTCTGGTTCTGACAGTAGAAACATATTAGAGCTCAAATCCTGGTTACTAGATTATTGAGTTGTTAGTAAAGAAGATTTGACATTAGCATGAGAAGGCCAAGATTTAAAAACTTCTGCAACTTTGTTCTGAGAGCAACATTAAAGCAATTAATTTGTTTCATGCTAGAATTAATTGCTATATTGTTTAAAGATCTGCTGAGTATGCTGTTTTCAGTAGATTTATGGTCATATTCATTGAATATTCACTTGTACTAGAATGGCAATGGGAGATTACATAGTATTATGCAATTTATGTCATTCTTGCTATTCTGGAATCATGTTGTTTATATGTTTGTTTTGGCTGGAATTAAATATGAAAATATACTTATACCGTAAATTTTACAACAGTTTATATCTGAAATGATGAATAGAAAATCCGGTAGTATGGTAATTTGTAATGGTATTACCCCTGTAGCCAAGTAGGTACTATATATGATATATCAAAGCAACTCTAAATGCAATTGTAATCTACATGGGTGTTGTACGGTTTATAACTGAGACGTGTGAACGAGAGATTAGGACATTGGCCGTTTTACGGGTCGGCGTCTGAAGGAGTAGTGGTCACGAGTGTTTAAATAGGTTCAGCATGCGGGAGGCTTCCGTACTCCTATTGATGAGTCATCAGGGAATGCCTCTAGCGAGGGGGTCCATGGAAGCTCACCAGTTTAAATGTTTCTTAGAGCAAGTCCAATAATAGAGCCAAGTGTTTGGCTATAAGTCAAGTTATAAGAGGCAAGTTATACAATAATTTGTCTTCTATTTGTCTACAAAATGTTTTTTATTATTATGTGGTACCATGTCTCACATGCTCTTTCCTATTCCTCCTCACATACATTTATTATCTTGGCCCACCACTTCATAGGCTCCCGTGCCCAGCTTGTTGCTTGCATGAGAGCCAAGCTCTCATCTCTCTCATCTCTTCTCTCCTCCACATCAGCAAAAATGCTGACTAGCTTGGCTATAAGACCATTATTGTACTTGCTCTTATATTACTTGAGAGCTTAAGTTATAAATGAGGGTAAAATAGGATATACAAAGGCTTATGGCATTGTAATAAAGACAACAATGCTCCTCGGGTGCGGGCTGCAAACTAGGGGTATAAACGTCCTTTTTGTGGCTCTGCTGATTTGGACTTTTTTTTTGTGTTTTATAACTTATTTTTCATTGTGTAGTACTGTATCTAGCTTATTTTATATTGTAGCTTTTGGTGTAATTAAATTTAAAAATAAGAAAATAGGTTAACCTATCACGGACAATACAAGCGAACATGGAAAAAAAGACAAAAAACCTAATGGACCAAAAAATTAGAAAAAACAAAAATAAAAAATTAGAAGTCAGAAATTGAAGCTCAAATAAGCGAGGCAAGTACTTTTTGTGGGGCGACCTCGTGGGTTGCATGGGCACAATCGTAGGGTACTTCCCGGTCATGACTCATGAAGGGGCATTTTGGGGGCGTCTGGAAGGGGATTGTCCTCCGGAGTGTTCCAGAGGCTTGCCAACTTGCCCACTCCCATGGGAGCTCCTCGCCTCCAACTCTCCAAGTGCCATGTGAGACGTTCTCGGGAGCCCTCGCATGACGACCTCCTCAAGTAGCTTGCATGGGAGAACTCCAGTGACAAACGGCTCCGTATAGCTTGGTCACCACTCACCAATGATCCCCCGGGTATGGGGTTAGATGCGCGTATCATATAATAACTGGGCTTAAATTAGGAAAACTAGGAACTCCACTTGTGACTGCCCTATCTGTTATGCAAAGTCCAGATATGAGTAGAATGCCACCAGTTCAGTTACACTAAACTTTTGTGGAAAGCCCCTTAATTGTTCCCGCCTTTTCGTTCCCTACTCACCCATCCCTTCCTCCCTGCCACCCCACACCACCAAGCTGAAGATCACACCCACCTAGGTTTCCTCGGCGACGCTCCATTGCAGTACCTTCGTGGTGCTCCAACCACTTTGCTCTTAACACCTTGTCAACAATACTCGTGGTTTCTAAAATAACTCAAAAGTCTTAAATTGATTCGAAAGTGTGCTGAACAGATACTATAGTGCAGTGAATGCACAGTATGAAATTGATGAAAGATCTTCAAAGGAAAAAGAACATTGTTTTTAAAACTAGAGTGGTGTCGGCTCCATTCCAGCTTCTCTCCAAAAACTGTAAGTTTTCTGGCAATTTGAATATGTGAAATTTTGAAACTTCTTTCAATACTGGAAATTATAAGCCTATTGATATGTAAGTTGGCTTTTTTTGTGGAGGGGTGGGTGTTTAAGGGTTTAAATGGTCACATATATAACGGTTGTAGGGAAACAACAGCTCAGCCGGTTTTCCAAATCCTATTATGTCATGTACAGTCCTAGGGCCAGATCGAGGTGTCCCTAGACCCATGTGGTGTGACGTAGTTGTGACAACAGCCACACCACAAGGATGGGGAGGGGATAGAATAAGAACACATCCTTTTCGCAAAAACACCAATGCTATATGGCTACATATATAAAAAAATAAAAAAATACATAACATGGAAATACACGAGGAACTTGCCAGAAGATCCTTAACAATTTAGCACAAAGACACGTATCAAGCGGAGGAGTTGTTGGGCGGCCTAGCCCATCAACGAAAGGGTGGAGACCTAACACAATTACTAATGGCACGGCCCACAGCATAACACAAGCTGGTCGGGTCGGACGGCATGGCATGAGGGGACGACCCATGTTTGGACTGCTACATCAGTCCAACGTGATGGCACGACACAACAGGCTTAGTGTTTGGTCGGGCCTAGCACAGCGGCCCATGTGGCATGCTTGGCCCGTAGGCACATGTAGCCTGGTGAACATGGCTCATTTGGCACAGAAATGTGGCCGTTGGCATGTTTGGTCTAGGCACGGACGGCTTATTTGGCATGAGTAACGTTTGATTTTTTAAAATAAATTTATAGTCGTTTTGTGGCTGTTTGTGAGTTTATAATATAGAAAAATTCAAAAAATCTTAAATTTTTTCTATAAATAGGCAACATACCCCCCTCATTCAGCCACACTCTCACCAACAATGTCTTCTCCAAATTCTCTTGCAAAAATTTCGATACACTTTTTGATAATTTGGCAAAATTCAGAATAATTTTGCCAAAAATTTAAAGTCCAGCCTATAGTAAAGAAAAGAGGTAACGATATTAATTTTCATATACTTATATTGTTCTTATTTTTCTTTATTGTGATATAAAATAGGTAATAGTGTAATTTTCTATTTGTATTTTGTAGTTTTCTATATTTCTCTATGGAAATTTTTGACAATTTTCCTATGAGTGAATACGAAATTGATCTGGAAGAACTTTCATCCTTCGGGAGTGAAACGTCTCCGCCTCCTCCTCCACCTCAAATGGCAGAGCAGACACTGGCTTACCATCATTAGGCTCTACCGGTGCCTCTGCATTAGCAGGCACCAAAGCAAAGAGGTCCAGATCCAACACATTGAACGTGTGGACAGATTTCAACAAGGTAATGAAACGAGACACGTCCAGAGATCAGGTAAGAGTTGTTGTTTGCAAAATATATCATCATTAATTGTCTACAAAGTATTAAGGTGGAACCAAGCACTTACACAGACATGCCCGAAGATGTAAAGAAAAACAAGGTATAGCCATGAGGTAGACGCAATTACAGTACATCCCTGATGGTATGGTATGTAACTAGGATTGTAATCTTGAGGTAACTTGAGAATCTTTAGTCTATTCAATTGTCTCACAAGATCTTTCTTTAAAGTTTGGTGTGTTAGATGCTTTCAAAAACTACATTAAAAATGCTCATAATCCTAGATTTATTCACGTTTCTAGACAGACAATGACTAGAGATTTAGTTAAATACTACGATAATGGTTATGATAAAATTAAAGAACTCTTTAGAAATTATACATTTTCGGTGGCCTCGACCTCGGATATATGGATTGGTCAGTCTAGGGAGGACTATCTTAGTGTAGTCGCTCATTATATAATGATGATTGGGTATTGAAAAAGAAAAATCATAGGCTTTAAACTAATTGATGTAGTAACAGAATGTATTATCAAAGTTGTAAAAGATTTTGGTCTTACAAATAAAAATTTTGCAATTACCCTAGATAATGTTGTAACAAACTACAAGACAATGGATATTCTCACTCCCTTATTTAATAGATACATCAAATTCTTTTTGCTCCATATATGATGTGTCTGCCATATTATTAATTTTATAGTTAAATGTGATTTGAAGAGGTTGGATCCATATATTCAAGCTTTTCGTGATGCAATTTCTTTTGTAAATAATTTTAACCAACGAATTGCAGCATATAAAACCTACTGCAATGGGTGTACATCTACGAAAGTTCACTGTGGACATGCCGGTAAGGTGGAACTCAATGTATCTCATGCTACAAAATCTTTTACCCTATAAGCTCACATTTTCTGTTTATCCACACGTACTATCACAACCATACCATCAACACAATACTAACTGAGCAGCAATGTATGTTGCTGGGAAGTTACTAACATTTCTGAAACTCTTTTATGAATCCGCTATTGCTTTATCCATAGTGTACTATCTTACATCTCCTATAATTGTGCATCATATTCTTGTGATTGTCGTTCACTTGAATGGTAATAAAAATGACCTAGTGTTATGAGAGATTGTGTGCGCTATGAAAACTAAATATTTAAAATATCGGAATGATATTCCGTACTTATAAGCATTTGCATTTATTCTATATCCAAGAGCTAAACTTGTAGGGATCACTAATGCTCTTTTAATTATAGGTGAGTATATAGGGATAGATTATTCTAACTATTTTACAGTTGTTCGTTCATAATTGTTTGAAGTTTGTTAGAAATACGAGTATAAGTTTTAGGGAGTTCGCTTGTAATGCCCTCTACCATCACCCACCATAGGTAAGAAGACAAATATATCGGCAAAATCTTTGGTGCACCAGGATCTTCCGGAAGATCAAGCTCTACATCGTCATGTGCTGCAGCAATCTATATTAGGGCCCGTGGGGAACTATTAGTCTTTCTTGACAGTGATCCTATGCCTCACCACACAGAGAACTTCAACATTTTGGACTGGTAGCGCGAGCACAAGCTAACATATCCAGTGTTATCCATATTAGCATGGGATATGTTAACCGTTTCTATCTCATGGTTTCTTTTAAGTTTGCTTTCAGTCTTTTTGGAAGAATATTGGAGGAGAGAAGAACAAGATTCACGAGTGAGATGGTGGAAGTACTTCTCATAGTGAAAGACTAGGAACAAACTAATGCGCAAGCTCAACATTGCGTGGTGGATACAGAGTTTGACCATGCGTTTAACAATCTCTATCTAGATGGCGACGAAGGTAGTCACAATGAAGACACCGACAATTCTTAGAGCATTCATATATACATTGTACTTTTTCTAATTTTTTATATGTAATGCTGAGCTATAAGCTGTACTCTTTTTTTCTTTTCCAAAGGTTTCTCCAGTTGAGTTTTTTACTTGGCAAAATTTTTAACGAGGCATCCATTTTAACATTAATAAATCTCATTATTATATTTCTACAATTTATTGTGCCTTTTTCTACAGTTTCTACAATTCATTGTATCTTTTTTATTTTTACATATTTTTTAAACTACTATATTTTTTTTCAAATTTTCGAGCTGAACGGGCTTGCCATGCCTATTGGCCCGTCAGGCTAAACGAGCGCGTGTCGGCCCAGCATGGCACGAACCCCCTCTGGGCCATACCTATGCTGCCACCTTGGCCCATGGACCAGCACAACATGGCCCGTTCAGGCTGGTGAGCTAAACGGACCATGCCTAATAGGCTTGTGTTGGGCTAGACCATGCCGCTCATTTGGGTAGGACTGAACACGTCCTTCTCTCTCTATTTCCTACCTCACCCCCGATAGTGTCCTCCCTCTAAGCGACCACCATCTCCAATACTCTGCTCATCTTCTATTGCTACCACCTCTAATCCTCCTGCCCCTAATCGATGATGTCATTTGTGTAATTGAGATGAGCAACAACATTTGTGCAAGGGTTGATGGCAGCGCCGAGCCACGGAATGGTTGCTGCAGCTAGCCACGGGCGATTCTTCTTGGTCTGCTCCTCCTCCTGTCCCTCCCCTCCCTTGGTCTCCTACTTTTCCTCTAGCCACCATATCAGATATGAACCCCGATCTATCGTCCAACGTAGGCTATGGCAGGGCCATAGCTGGCTCCGGTGGTGTCACTCATGGGGATGGCAACTGCGGAACTAGTGGTCGCGCTGACATTGAGGGTGGCAGCAGCGTCATGTTTGCATGTGTGTATGATTTCAAACATTCTTGAATGGAAAAATAACCGAGCTTGTTTATGTTGAACAACTCCTGGATTTGAAGATCCTAAAAACCCAAGCCATATGTATAAACAATCAAATGCACCATATGGTCTTAAATAAGTTCCTAGAGTAAGGTATGAGAGCCTTTGAGATTTTCTACTCTCAAAGGTATTTAAAATAGGGAAGGCTGATACAACATTATTTACAAAAATTATCGATTATGAATTCTTTATATGCCAAATTTATGTTGATGATACCATATTTGGGTCTACTAACCAATATTTTTGTAAAGAATTTGGTGATATGATGTCTAGAAAATTTGAGATGTCCATGGTCACAGAACTTACCTACTTCCTTGACTTCAAATCAAGCAACTAAAGGATGGAACGTTCGTAAGTCAAACGAAGTACGTGAAGGACTTACTCAAGAAATTTGGTATGAAAGATGCCAAACCCATCAAGACTCCTATAGCGATAAATGGTCATCTTCATCTCAATGAGAGAGGTAACCCGGTAGATTTAAAGCTTTATAGATCTATGATTGGCAATTTGCTTATCTTACCGTATCTAGACCCAATATCATGTTTAGCGTTTGCATATGTGCATGATTTCAAGTATCACCTAAAGAATGCCATTTGATGGCTACAAAAAGAATTCTAAGATACTCAAAGCATTCCTCTAGCATTGGCTCATGGTACTGAAAGGTGCTAAATTTGATTTAATTGGATATTTGGATTCAGATTATGCGGGTTGCAAAGTGGATAGAAAAATCACCTCGGGTAGTTGTCAACTATTAGGAAGGTCTTTAGTCTCTTGATCATCCAAGAAACAAGATTCTGTAGCACTTTCCACCGCCGAAATTGAATATGTTTCTGTGGGTACTTGTTGTGCACAATTACTATAGATGAAGCAAACTTTGATAAATTATGGAATTAAATTTGATAAAATATCTCTTTTGTGTGACAATGATAATGTCGTGAAGATAGCAAATAACCCGGTCCAATACTCAAGAACCAAGTATATAGACATATGCCACCACCTCTTATGAGATCATGTGTGCAAGGGTGGCATAGTCATTAGTCACATAGGGACCGAAGACCAATTAGCCGATAGCTTCACAAAGCCTTTAGATGAAAGCCACTTTTACAAATTGACGAATGAGTTAAATGTCATAGATTATTCGAATGTTACTTGGACTCATGCCTCATGCCATTTGCTTTCAATTGGTGTTACTTGGAGTTCTTAAAAAATATAAATATTTTGTTTTTTTCAAAACATTGCTTGAAAAAGTCTATTTTAATAAAACTTATGTTGTTGAGTGATGCTTGCCAATTCTAATGCATAATGATCTTGAAAATGATTTATTTGAGTGATTAAACTAAGAATCATTTGCATATTCCTTCAATTCCCCATGTTCTCAGGGAAAGCGATACTATCGCAGTGTAGTACTACCAGATTTAAAATCGCGGTACTACCGCTCTTGCAGGTGGTCCCAAAATCGGCCAGTACTACCATCTTATCTCCTTGACTTTCTCTCTTGCGGTCAAACCGTTCTTCTCACTGGCACACACACGCTCTCGCTCTCTCTCCACAAACCCCCTTTTGGGATCTCCTCAAATCATTGAATTTCTTCAGTCCTTGTTGATTCATCAGTTTCTAAGGGTCTTCCTCCCATAAAAATAAAGGTAAAACTCTTTTTGATCCTCTCATTACCTTGGATTGAACCCTAAGTCTCAAAATTAGGTTTTTTTACAAATGTATATGAATAGTTGATTTTCTTAGGCAAAATTGATGCAACTAGTGGTTTGTGATTTTGCAAGTCTGTTCCATGGATTCAATCCATGAAAAACACTGGTTAGATTTATATTATACATGCCCTAGAATCAGCTCAGCAAAAGCAGTAATACCACTCGACATCTGCGGTACTACCGCATTGTGGTAATACCGACGCATACACAATGGTACTACCACATCCCAGTGCTACCACCATGTACACTGCAGTACTACCAATTTTGCTGACATAATCAAACTACATTTCATTAGCTCAAAACCTATTATTCTTTGATCTAATTATCCTTTTAACCCTATTTGAAGATGTCGCGGACCAATACCTTAGTGAGGAAGAATGCAACACCGCAAGGTGAGCCCTTTAGCCGCTACGATCCCCTGATCGGTCAAGCAAGGCCATCAGTTTGCAAGGCGGCCTCAAGGAAGGCAGCTACTCAGGCACTAGTCCCCAGTGACAATGGTGACTCAGAGACCAAGTCTTTCATGAGGGACATGGAGGCAAGGGATAAGGGCAAATCCACAACACATGTGACAAAATCTGAAGAGAAGACGAAAAGTGAAGGGAGTTCCTCACATGAAGCCGAAGATGAATTTGGTGAGATGGGTGAGACAGAAGAGCAGATAGTGAACTTGAGACTCATCACCATCAATGGGTATGATATCTTGCGCCATCCCAAATAGTTTCTGAAGATGAGGACATCCACTGATCCCAGATTCCATACCAAGTTCCAGCAGGATATCTTCCATCAGATATATGGCCACCACCATCAGGTCATAGATCAAAAATATGTGAATTGGTCGCATCTAGAGTCACTGGACCAGTACATTGGAGCTTACCAGCTTTTCTACTCAGCCGGTCTTTAGGATAGTGTATCGCTCAAATGTGATTACAATGAGGACGTCATCCGGTAGTTCTATGTGATGGTGCATGTCTCTCCAGACTTCACCTACATGACATGGATGACTAGGCATGAGTGATTGCAGTCTCACAAGAGTAAGTTTGAGCAGGCCCTGAGGATTGAGTCATGCAGATATGAAAAGATCTATTCAAGGTCTGCACTTAGGACTCCAGCTTGGATAGCTTATTATGATCCAAATGTGAGGCATGTGCCAGGCAAGCTTGCAGGCTTACTTTCTCTTCCCAGCCTCACAAACAGGATCATTCACCACACTATTTTCCCGAAGAGTGGTAACTTTTGTGCCATTAGAGGATATGCTTGGAACATCATAGATAATATCATGAATGGCAAAAAGTTTAATGTGGTTGACTTGATCATTCGGGAAATAGCAGCTTCCAAGAATGATAGGGTCAAAAGTATATACTATGCACCATACATTATGGCCTTTATCATTAGGAAGACTAGATACCGTGGAGGTAGGGGAACCACCCATAAAGCCGTAGAAGCCAAGAGAAGGCGCTCCCATCCCTTCAACAGCTCCTCCACGTGTCCAGGAGGAAGAGGTACAGGCTCCAGTTCCAGCTCCAGTCTCACTCTCAGATTTATTCTACTATCCTTCAGGTCAGGGATACTTAGTTGGAGATGTCATCTTAGCTTGCTTCCCTCACTAACAGAGTAAGCTCCATTGAACGGATCTTGGACACCCCTCCTTCTATCCACTACAGGCATCGTCGCCGTCGTGTTCCTCCTCAGGATTAGTCCTTTTTGGTATTTTGATGCCAAAGGGGGAGAGATATGAAAGAAGGCGAGGTGAGGAAGGAGAAGATGAAGAAGATATTGTGTCTAAGTTATAATTATGATAATCTATGTAATATGTGATACTATGGTTAGTTGTGTGTACTTGTATTTAACTTATTGCTTTTATGTTGGCTATGTTGAACTTTAGTACTCTTGTTATGCCACTAGATGATTATGCTTATGATGAATGAAATGGTTAGATGTTCATATATCCTATTCTAATGATAATTGTGATATGTTATTATTGATGTCATTTGTTTCCCTAAGTTCAACAAATGAAACACACTCTACCAAAATTTCCTAAAATACATAAAGATGCTTGCAAATTATCACTTGAAACATGCACATGTTTAGGGGGAGATCTTGTCTTTTGACTTTTGAAAGCAACAAATTCTCAATTTAACTTGAGCTCATTTCAAGAATTTTTTGCTTATAAAAAGTCGCAAGAAGAATATACAACTCGTCTTACAACCAGTGGTATATTCAAACTCTTTTAATTCACTTATAATGTTTGAGTTGTCATCAAATACCAAAAAGGGGAAGATTGAAAGCATCTAGGGACCTAAAAATATTTTGGTAATTAATGACAATGTTTGCAAAAAGGGACTAACATGTTTATCAAGTGGTTTGAAAGGTTTAGTCCCGAAATGAGGTTTACAACTTGGATATGCATGCCAAAGATGACAAGAGGATTGCCATGGCTCAAGACAAATGTATAAATAATCTAGGATCTTTTTGTTTTTATTGGACTTTGGAGAATTGGAGAAAAGACCAAATTTTTAGTTATACGTTGTACTATTAAGAGGGATCATGGCTGGTAGCTTGAAAGCATTTTCTTGTGCCATTTTGATCAATTAGAGGTCATGCATGCACTTAGAATGAAATTTAAAAGCCAACTATATATGCATTCTCAGGAAAATCGGTAGGACCTTAGTTATGTGGCGGTACTACGCACACGGTATGACCGGGAGGAAAATGTGGTACTACCACACCCCGGTATGACCAAAGACCAAAAATTAGTTGGAGATATGTTATTTCCAGAGAGGTACATTTTGGAGCATTTTTGTTCCTCGAAAAAACGTTAGTATCGCTCTTTGAACCAAAAAAATATGACGATACGTTATTTTCAGAGAGATACTTTTTGAAACGTTTTTGCTCTCTTAAAAAAAGGTAGTTCCGCTCTCTAGAAACAGTACTCACAAGTCAGTACTACTGGACCTTGTGAGGATGGTAGTACTGCACCAATAGTTAACGGCTAGTTCAAAAGCATTTATTATGTCCAATATAGCCATTGTGAAGTAAGTGCGGTAGTACCGGCCGATACATGGCGGTACTACCATATTTGCTAATTTTTTAGGGTAATAGCTTCAAACGATTGAATTTGAGGGTGAGGGGTATAAATACCCCCTCACCAGCTCTAGGACAATAAGAGAAAACTTCATTTAATATCCTTGAGTTTGTAGCTTACGATCCACACTTCATTTACTCCTATTACATACATTTGAGGTAGTTGAGGCTCATTTAAGTGCATTCATTCATTAGTTGATCCTTGACACTTGAATTCCTTCAAGTGAAGCCCGTGGTTTATTACTCTTGGTGTTTGCCGATACCTAGATAGCTTGGAGGAGGTTTGCGTGGCGATCTTTTCAAGAAGTTGTGAAGAGGCCCGACACCGTTTGTGAGTGGCTTGGTGTTCACTATCTCCGGAGTGGAGGAAGAACAACACTGGTGAATTTGAGGAGTTGATGCTTAATTCGTGGAGCTGATCTAATTTATTTGGACTTACCTAAATGTGGATTAGTGGAGACCGGCAAATCTTTGAAACCACGGCAAAAGTATCGAGCGTCTCCATATTGGTTATCTCTTGTCTCTACTCTTCCGTATTTACATTCTTAGCAATTGAATTGAATTAATAGTTTGTATAGCTAAGAATTGTAATTGGTAGAGATTTCTCATTGTGGTACCATAGAAATTTAGAAAATTACAATTTGACTTGTGCTAAATATTCATATTGCTCATTGTGAATTAAAATTGTTGAGCCTCTAGCAAAAAGTTTTAGAATCTCCTATCGACACCCTCTCTAGTCAGTTATCCTTGATCCTACAATCAGCAACTTGGTTGTCAAATTACCAAATGACATTAGTTGCATTAGTTGGTATCTTATCTCTTAGTTAGGCAAGATATTATTTAGCTTGATCAAATCTATATCTGTTAGAAGTGTCCTCCAGTAAGGAGGTCTATTGTAATCATTGGCATTAAGCAAAACTAAGAATAGTTCTTAATCTATGCCCCCTCTCCTCTACCCTTGTGGTGCGATTATCATCACAGCTCTGTCGAGCCACTTGGGGTCCAACGACACCTTGATCAAGTCATAGGGCCATTACCCTGACATGTACTACATTTAGTATTATAGCCAACCACCATGGCCTTTGCTGTCGAGCTATCCACATCAATGCTGGCTAATGCACCGTTATTACCCCCTTAGGGCAACATCACAGGAGCCAAACTTGGCACTGCACAGCCTACCATGGCAGATGCGATGTTGCCGCCGCCCTTGACGTTGGCACCATCATTGGTTCTGCTGTTGCCATCCCCATGAGCGACGCTGCCATGGTGCAATTCTTCTCAAATCTGGGCCTTTTGCAGTGGATCGAATGGCCATAAGTGGAGTTTCTGGCATCCTATTTTAAGGCCACTAACTGACATGCTCCCGGTGAAGTATTTACCACGTATGAGTGACTAAAAGTCAATAGCAAGTTCTAACCAATAAACCATAAGCTCTCATATGAAAACACACATAAATATGATGTTATACTTAAAGTAGTAGGAAACTATAATGCCTAGATTATACCAACCTCAACACAAAAACTGAAGGCGAGCTTGCATATAAGCAATAGAATCCAGAAAGATGTGTACCTGTTTTATGAACAAAAACATTAGTTTTAGACAAAGATGATAAAATTGAAAAGTTAGGTATCAAGAAAATGTCAGACTTACTTAAGAAGTGAACATGTGTCCTCGTACATGCTTCGGGCAACATATAGCTTTGGCTGATTAATGAAAAACATGTGTGAGAACTGAACCGACAACTACAAACAATTCTGCTGAGAATACATGTAGATAGATCTAATCAAATATACCTGAGTCCACCACAAAAGAAATATAACAATGCGAGAATTTGAACGCTCCATTGCCCTTCGAATTGGTAGAAATATGAAAAACAAGGCACTGAATATGTTCGGTAACATGTAAAGAGCAACTGCAAACTTATAAATCGATTCGCTCTGCCAATTTCCAATACAACTGCTGAAGAACTTGATAAGGCCTTTGGGATTTTGAATAGAACTTGAGTACGTTGTTGGAAGAATCATCAACCAGGCAATAGCTACAACAAATTTCAGAATATATCGTATCATCTGCGAGCACTCCAGACTCCTCCAAGCCTTCCAGTTAAGAGCTATCTCAAGGGTGGCTGAAAAAGTTTAAGAGACCAATTTCAAAAATTGTGCAGCATATAGTTGTTTCAAATTCTATTGAGATGAGTGAAACAACTTAGTAAGGTTACAATATGCATATAGTTCTCAGTCCCAAAGTGCATTTGTACCTTGAAGGAAGTTTAGGAATGCAGCTGTTATGAATATTGTCAACACATTTCTGAAAACAGTTGGTTCAAAGATAGAAGAAAGTGATCCAGTAGGGCTCCAGGCAATAATTACCATGGCCTACAAGAAAAGAAACACATGATATGGCAAATAAAGAAAAACATAACAACTTTTTACTCAATGACAGGCCAATAATACCTGGAAAGTTAATATAAAGAAAGCCCACATTCGATCAAAACTTCTGAATAGGTGCAAAAATGTATGGACTTCAACAAAGTTAGTTTTGGACATCCTTCGTCTGCTAACTGCATGATCATGTTGCTGCATAGTGCACACAGCTAAAGTTAGTTCCATTATCTTAACAGATATGCTAAATTTTGATCAAATTTCCTTCAGCAAGATGCATATGAACCACTGAATGCAAATGCACACATGTCCACCCTAAGTCTAGATTACATTTAAGCCCCCGTTAAGAAAAGGTTAAATAGAACATGCTTTCCCTTTTATTCTTTTTCTTCGGACACTTATCAGTTCTTTCTCAGTAGTGTGTCAACTTGCACATATTCACTGGCAATATCGCATGTTACAGTTGGCTCACATCACCCAAATGAGTGTCACTTGTTGCTCAGTGACAGGCAGCATGAATAAACGACAACAACAGCCCACAAGTAGTAATAACTAACATGTGGTGGGTAGCTGCACAGAACAAAATAGCGACATGCAGCAGATTGCTAGAGGCTGGGTAGTTGAACAAGCCAGATAGAAAATAGAAAATGTAGAGCAAAAGGAAATAAAATGAAAACAAAGAAAAAGGTAAAGTGTGTTGGTTTTTCTTTTTGGGACAATAACAGCCATATATGCCTTACTAGAGAGACAAATGTAGCAGTTTTTTTATCAGGACATTTTTTGCGCCTTACTGGAGGATGTTTCATTCATGGTGGCATTACAACAACAACAAAGTCTTTTGTCCTAAACAAGTTAGGGTAGGCTAGAAATGAAACCTTCTCAAGGTCAAAGAGATGAGAGTCTTGAAATAAAACCTGCAATGTTAAAATACTAAGCCGTACATCCTGCTATCTAAGCCGAGAGTCTAAAACACTGCCCCTAACTTTTTTATGGTTCCAGTACGTGAATCGCTAACTTCTATGCACTCCTATCCAAAGCTAATTCTTTAGGTACATTCCAATCTCTCAAGTCTCTTTTAACTGCTTCCTCTCATGTCAGTTTTGGTCGACCTCTGTCTCTTCTTACGTTTTCAGTACGTCTTAAAATTCTACTACGTACCAGTGTCTCAGGAGGTCTCCGTTGGAGATGTCCAAACCATCTCAAGAGATGTTGGACAAACTTCTCTTCAATTAGTATTACCTCAACCTTATCATGTATATCATCATTGCAGATGTGATCCCACCTTGTGTGACCACAGATCCACCACAACATCCTCATCTTCGCTGTACTCATTTTCTGTATATGTAGTCTTTTAGTAGCCCAACATTCTGCTCCATATAGTATCACGGGTCTGATCGCCATCCTATAGAACTTATCCTTTAACTTTTGAGAGACTTGTTTGTCACACAGGACACCAGATGCTTGACGCCATTTCACCCACCCCACTTTTATCCTGTGGCTCATGTATTCATCAATCTCACCGTCCCACTATAGCATCGATCCTAAATAACAAAATGTGCCCTTCTAGTCACTACTTGTCCTTCCAGTCTAACATCTCCATCATCTGCCCTGACACCACTAAAATCACACCTCTCAGTTTAGTCCTACTAAGTCTAAAACGCTACAATTCTAATGTCTTCCTCCACAACTCGAGCTTCCTATTAACACCTATCTTACTCTCATTAACTAGTACCACATCATCAGCGAAGAGCATACACCAAGAGATGTCTCGTTGTATGTCCCGTGTGACTTCTCCATCACCAGGGCAAACATGTATAGGCTCAACGCTGACCCTCGGTGTATTCATATTTTAATAGGAAACTCATTAGTAACACTACCACATATTCTAACATTAGTCACAACATTTTCGTACATGTCCTTAATTAGAGTAATATATTTTGTTAGGACTTTTTTTTCCTTTGGAGCATCCACCACATGACCTTTCTTGACACTTTGTCATAGGCTTTCTCCAAGTCAACAAATATCATGTAAATATCCTTCTTTTGTTCTCTATACCTCTCCATCAATTGTCATTGCAAGAAACTCGCCTCCGTGGTCGACCTCCCAAGCATAAAACTAAATTGGTTTGTCGTCACACTAGTCACTTTTCTTAAACGGTGCTCAATCACTCGCTACCAAAGCTTCATTGTGTGGCTCATAAGCTTAATTCCTCTATATTTAGTATAACTTTGAATGTCTCCTTTATTTTTGAAAATTGGTACTAATGTGCTCCTCCGCCACTCGTTTGGCACCTTCTTCAATCTAAAAATGCTATTGAACAGATTACTTAGCCAAACAATCATCATTTCTCCTAGGCATTTTCACACCTCAATAGGGATGTTATCATGCCCTAACGTCTTACCCACTTTCATCCTTTTTAAGGCCTCTCTTACTCCCGACTCATGGATTCTTCGAACAAACCGTCTATCGGTGTCGACAAAAGCATCATCCAGTTCAATCATACTATCATTATTGTCGTGATTGAACAACTTATCGATGTAATCTCTCCACCTATCCTTGATCTCCTCGTCTTTCACCAAAAGTCTACTAGTGTTGTCTTTGATGTATTTAACTTGGTTGAAATTTCTCGTCTTCCTTTCTCGAAGTTTAGCTATCTTGTAGACATTCTTCTCTCCCTCCTTTGTACTTAGTTTCTGATAAATTTCCTCACATGCCTTGCCTTGTGCCTCACTCACCGTTTTCTTCGCATTCTTTTTTGTTGTTTTGTATTTCTGTACATTGTCATCGTTCCTATCATGATACATGTGCTTGTAGCATAACTTCTTCTCCTCGATAGCCTTTTGCACTTCCTCATTCCACCACAACGTGTCTTTAAATTTTCCTCTTATCCCTCGGGTCACTCCAAGCACCTCTGTAGCCACCTTCCTAATGCGAGTTGCCATATCTGTTCACATACTATTCGCTTCTCCCACATCCCATGTCCCTTCCACGACCATCCTCTTCTTAAATGCCTGTGCAGTAAGTCCTTTGAGTTTCCACCACTTTGTCCTCGTGGCTCTGATGACCTTAGCCTATCGAACCTGTAACCTAAAACGTAAGTCGGAGACTACCAACTTATATTGTTAGATAATACACTCTCTAGGTATAACCTTACAGTCTATGTAGACTTGTTTGTCCTTTCTCCTAACAAGAACAAAATTGATTTGGCTAGAGTGCTGACCACTGCTAAAGGTAACTAAATGGGAATGCCTCTTTCTAAAAAGGTGTTAGCTATCATGAGATCATAGGCTACGACAAAATTTATCTTCTCCCTCCTGATTCCTATCACCACAACCACTAGTCGTACCGACATGACCATTGAAATCGCCTCCTAAGAAAATCTTCTCATTGATAGGCACACTTCTAATCATGTCATCTAGGTCTTCCCAAAATTGCCTCTTAGTGGCCTCATTCAGCCCTACTTGTGGAGCATATACACTAACAACATTCAAAACCAAGTCACCAAAGATTAGCTTGATTAGAATAATCTTATTTCCCTATCTCCTTACGTCAACAACTCCACTCTTGAGGCGCTTATCGATTAAGATGCCCACTCTATTTTTGTTTCATTTTGTTCCAGTATACCACAACTTGAAGCCAGTATGCTTCACCTCCTTCGCCTTCTGACCTACCCATTTAGTCTCTTGAACGCACAAGATATTTATACGTCTTCTAATCGCCGTATCAACTATCTCTCTTAATTTACCTGTTAAGGACCCTATATTCCAACTACCCATACAAATCCTACTCTTCTTGGCTAGCTTCCTTGCCCCTCGCACTCGTCGAGTAAAGTGCGAAAACCCTTACACATTTTCCACTACATCTGGGCGCGACGTAGTGCGTTACTGAGGGAGTGACGTCCCGGTCCTTGCTTATTTATCACCACACCCGGGTTCCGATATGGCATGTTGCTAAGAGGGTTACGCCCCAACGAAACTATTTTGAGTTTTATTCTATGAAAAGATGGCTTGATTTTTACGTTGGCTTACCAAGCCTAACACAACCCTTCTCCTTTTTCCTGACTTGGGATAGGCTATGTAGAAAACTACATAGGCGGAGTTCAAGGTGGCATTATATCCTCTTAAAATATAAGCACATAAAAATTATTAAAAAAAGGTACATAAGAGCATCAATTAATCCTCGCAAAAAAGGAACATCGATTAATGTGATATCTCCCCAACACTAATGTAACTTCCAAATCAACTGCATTCCTTATATTCAAACTCAATAAAATCTTATATTATCAACTGCATTGCATTGTGTTTGTGCCCCCTACCCTTTTCCTCACTCCTAGTCACTGCTAATTTGTTTGTGCTATTATCCATGTCATTTCCTTGTATGCATTTTATTGCCAATACCTTTCGAACTGCTATCCTTTAGATTTCCTCATATTTTAGTTGCTAATGTGTTTGTACCTACCATCTACTGCATTGCTATTGTGTTTGTGCCCCCCCCACCCTTTTCCTCACTTCCTAGTCATTGCTAGTTTGTTTGTGCTATTATCCATTTCATTTCCTTGTATGCATTTTATCGCTAATACCTTTTGAACTGCTATCCTTTAGATTTCCTCTTCTTTTAGCTGCTAATGTGTTTGTACCTACCATCCTTTTATGTTCACTTGTGTTTTTCCGTGGAGCAGTTTGAGAGGCCACCACAGACTGCTCTATTATCCAGACATGTACGCAAATTGACGACCAAAATAAAGTATTATTATGCAGATATTATGCAGATGCATCATCAAATGCACTTCACTTCTTTTCTAAACTAATTTATTGGACCATACAAAATTGAATACAATTCTCCTATTGTATAGACGATACAACTCAGCAGAAGTTTTTCCCCAATATTGCCAATATCTTATTTCTAATGTGGAACTTGCATTTTTTGAGAAAACTTATAACATTCTTAACGCAATCATAAATAATTTAAGTGAAAATTTGATTGTGTTTCTAGAGAAGTTTACACCTTTTCACAAAATGATATTGCCTACTCACTAACAATATAAAACAGGTCTGAACAAATCTTCAACATAAAGCTAAATTACACAATTCAGTTAACTAGTAACAGGAACTCGTTTAGAAAAATATTTGAAACCAAATAGTAAAGACTTGTGTATTGAAAACTTTGAGCAAATAATACAGTGAATACTAGAAGTTCACAACATATGTACTATAGTATATTCCCACTGTACTAGAAAGAATGGAACAAGTAATAACTATACTTGACAGAAAACCCCTACAATGTTAACAAATTATTATGTATGCTATGATAGTCTGATGTAGCATCACTTGTTGGAAAATCAAATAACAACCTCTCATTTTGGTTCCAGATTGCAGATAGTATTTGTTGCACAAGAAAAACAACGCAAAAGGATTAATGAATAACCTTGACTTCATTTATAGTTTTTGTAGGATCCGCAAAAAAGTCAGCTTCCTGATTCATTGGCCATCCAAGCTTTTTGAAGCATATCTTTGACCTGAAAGTGTGGAGGTATATTATAAAAAGGTGACCAGTAAGAAATGCTCTTTTGCCTGAATTTCTCAACTCTTACTGATAGGTAAAGCACAAAAATGAACTATTAAGAAAAACTTACCAAAAGTATTCATTCAGGTCATCATAGTTTCTCCACTTTGAGTGGCTCACAGTACCATGTTTACTCCTTGCAGCTTCCTTTCACATCAAATAAACATTACTGAAATAAACATAGCCAAAAAAACATTAACACAAGACATAACATCGAGAGCATACCTTCTGCATAACTCTATAGAAGGGTTGAATAACCTGCTGTAGAAATGCATCATCGCTCCCTTCTTGCAGAAAGGGTGGGTCAAAATAATTTTTTCTTCCATCAGATATTATGACATATAAATCCCTTGCCATCTAGCTCCGATACAGGGTGAAAAATATTGATTAGTTAGTATATGTTCATTAGCCTTAGGTTTGTTTTATGAGAAAATAATGTTGCCTGCAGGGATTCAAATATCGCTACCGCCCACCGGTGAGATCTTTTTCTTGGTGAAATCTCAGAAAATTTGGAAAATATCAAATTTTTTTGTTAAATTTTCAATTGTGATTTTATAACACGTAGAAGAGGCTAAAAAACCCTACTTCAATAGTTAATGATTGCATTTGCGTGGGGGATTTGGGGTGAAACCGGGCTTGCAGTTTTCACCCGTAACCTCTCTGCATGCATGTCCATTTTTCGAAAAATATCTGAAAATGGTTATTTAACAAAAAATACAAATGTGGTAAAAAAAAGTCGATGCCAAAAAGAGACGCTTATATTATTTGTGAACCCATCTCTTATTTTTTGTACTTCAACCTTTACATAGTTCTTTTGGAGTTTTTGCTCATCCATAAGCAGTTGACGTGTTTTATGCATTGAACATGTGCATAATTACTTTCTTGTACTGGTGGCCCAGAAATGTGCTAAAAATGTACAGAATTCCTGAATTTACAAATAAATGTAGCATCACTGTGCACAAGGCGGTAAAAGTATTGCCTGAAATAATCAGTCAGCGACAAGTGTCTTCCTTAGGAACCCTCATGAGTGCGCCTTTGCCAATACTCACGTTTCCCAGATAAAACTCTCTTTGTCATGGGTATGATAGGAATCCATTATGCATAACTCAGAAGTTAATTTGTTATTTTCAGGACTCTACAGTGACATGGCATAGACTAGTGTAATTGGAATAATATGAATAGCACTACGAAGTTCACATGTACACCATACAAAATTCCGATATAGCTCTATGTACAAACAAGATTTGATATTTGCCTTGTCAGCACTACCGCAACTGTGCAGGTACGAAAAGGATTTTTCAATAAAACAGAAAACAAAAATTAAGTGAAAAAATTAAGGAATCGTAAGTAGAAGTTAACTCATTTCGCAAAAAAAAAGTAGGAAAATTGCCACTTACATGGTGGAAGATATAACAAAGGCATTCAGGCATAAAGCGAACATTAGAAGCTTCACCCCAAATCAGCAAATACAGCCCTATGTAAAGAAGCTCTGATTGTTGCGTGAAGGCATTGTTTGGAATTCTGCAATGTGAAAATTCTTTGCAATTAACAAGGTTGATGATTTTGAGTACCAGATGTGCAACAAACAGTTATATTACTTACTTGATGTTTGACTCCAAATGCAGATATCGGCACCATGAAAGGTAATTTTCAAATATTTTATTCTTCAAGTCTATCACTGTATTACTATGTATCTGCAAGTCATATTAGAAGCTCATGAATCAGTTTAACACTGATAAATTTATAAGGAAATTAGAATCATATGCAAAAGGACTGCAATATGTTGAATTGATTCAATATTAGTGAAATAAAAAGAAGATGCAAATAAAAGATTTATCACCTGATGGTGGGAATTACCCCCTTTTCTCATATCCATGTTTGCAAGCAGCAAAATCAGATTCTCCTTTTGATTCTCCACATTGCCTTTCTACAACAATGAAACAAAACATAGTATGAAATGCTAAACAAATAAAGAGAACACGTTTACAGAGAACCTCAGCGCTTAGCCACCCAACTCGAAAACCACTATATTATTTTGTAACTAGAGCACAGTAGAGATAAAAACAATCAATTTTCCCATTAAGTACAGCAACTATAGGTAAAATAAAATAAAATAAATTTAATTAACAAGCCATTTTTATATATTATGCATGATTTTATGAGAATGATTTTTCTACATGTACATGTTGCTACATGCAGGGTTCACAATTTCGGCGAAATTTCGCCGAAATTCCCGAAATTTCGTTTGTTTCGCTACCCAACGAAAAAAAATATTTCGGCTAAATATTTTCGTTGAAGTTTGAATTATGAAGGTTTAAAGAACCATAAAATCCATCGTTTGTCACATAGTTTCTTCTAGCCCAGTGGCTAGACCCCCGCGCTTGTCCCAGAGGAGGTCCTGGGATCGATCCCTCAGGTCCTACTCCGAATTTTTCGGTACTTTTCGGAGGCTGCACTGACATGTGGGTCCCACACACAGTAAAAATTAAAAGACCCGACCCTGGGATTCGAACACGCGACCTCTACGTCGCGCGAAGATAGCCCCCACCACCGGACCAAAGCAGAGGTTGCGAGAAGTACTCACTTTCAAAACGAAACTTTAAACCCTGGCTACATGTACTATCACCACTAACAAATCTTCCTCAAGATTGATGCAAACTTTTAAAATTCAAACCACCACCCCATCTTCCAATCATTGTAATGCTTTTGTACAAATGTTGGAGCTCTAAGATAATAAATGTACCCACATGAAGAAGTGGTTTTGCATTTTCATATTATGTATAACACAATTTGGGAATAAGTGAAGTCAAATTGTATACATAGTAGATGTCATTACTTTGAGTTAATAAATACTTATATGACAGAATTTCTAGGGTACCTTCTACTGCTAGAAAGGGTTGTAGTATAAATCAAATCTGACCGCTGATTTTTTAGGGGCAATATATACTTTTTCACTGAGCCTAACCAAACAACAAGTTTGTATGCAACAGCTGCATCAATCTCGGCCGCCGCCGCTGGCACCCTGCCTCTCCAGTCTCCAACGCCGCTGCCACTCGCATGATGCCTCCCTCCGCCACCTCTCGATCCCAGACCACGATGGGGTTTTGATTCCTGTTGCCGAGAGCTGCCAATAACGCATCTCGTACTTCACAGGATACCATCTAATCCCAACAAATGCGGCAACAGCTAAGCTCCAAGCAAAGAAGTTACGTTACTTGGGTATGGAGCCATCAATTAGTCTATCAGACGTTGTCTTTGTTTATCTCCTTTGTTGATGTTTGAAAGGATCATACTGCATGCATCGTCCAAACATGTAACAACCCAGCATTTTAATAATTTTGAATTTGAACGAATTTTGTTTGAATTTGAAAGTTTTTGCCAAATCCGAAAATTCCAACCAGAAAGCCGCTTTCCCTTTCTAGAAATACGCCCTCCACGTTAAGGAAACACATTCGTGCTACCCATGTTCTGTTTTGTTCTCACCTTGCATCATGTCGCTAGAGGAAAGAGAGGCTGGGGACGAAGCAATGGAGGAGCACAATAAAGAGGGCAGCAACTCTTAGAGAATCTCCAATAAATCTTCTAAAATGCTCATATCCCCTATATTTTAGAAGAAAAGGTAAAAAAAGGGCTCCAACAGATCCCCTAAATGGTACCCAAAAATATAGAGGACTCCATCCTTGATTTTTCGTCCCCCATATATGGAGGACGCACACCATCCCCTAAATCGGTCCCAACGCTCCTGCGCCGTCCGATCCCCTAAATTCTTTGGTTGGTAGTTTTTGTGGACCCAGATTTTAATTTAGGGGACCATATTTAGAGGACTTGTTGGAGGTTACATATTTTTAGTCTTCTATATTCTAGATTATGTCCTCTAAAAAGTGATTTAGGGGATGAGATTTAGAGGTCATTGTTGGAGATGCTCGGCCGAAGTCATTGGGGCCACTCCCTTGAGCCGCACCCATTGCGGGGTTTATGGTGGGTGCTAACTCAGGCGGAAGCTGGAGCAACCCTTCCCCAGATCGTTTCTCCAATGCCACCATGTGATCCTTGGTGACCCCAAGTTCCACGGAGACACCGGCCTTGATCTCATCAAGCTTTTGGGTGAGGAAAATTGTGAGTTCTGCGAATTGATCTATTAAGCTGGTGAACTTTGAGCTCTCTACCATTGACTTTGATACCAAGTTGTCATGAGCACCAAATAATGAGTGCAGATTGTAGTGGTGAGATACTGGTGGCTTGCTGCTAGGGCCTTTGCAGCGTCCTAGAGAGGCCATGGTAGGCGGCGAAGGTAGCAGGAAGGAGCAGGACGAGGGCACCAAACAGGGAATAGAAGAGGATAGAACTAGGGGTGAGATAATATATTGATTCTTTCTTGCCGCAAGAATCCGGATTGAATTAGCCGATCCGGTTATATATGGTAAACTAAGTCGGTTTGTAAGACATATATATGTGTGGAGCATCTCCAAGAGATACTCTATACGGCTCCTAATATTTAAATTTTAGAGTTGAAGGGTAAGAAGTAGCTCCAACAGATTCCCAAATAGACTCTCAAAAATAGAACATACCCAAAAAATGGGCTCTCGCTCTCTACTTATATCGTGGTTAGGATCTGTTAAAAGAGATTTAGGGTGTGAATTTATTGGGCATCTCTTGGAGATGCTCTAAGAGCAACTCCAGCAGGAGCCCTCAAATCAGGGCCCTACTTTTTATTTAAGGGCTCTCCCTACTTTTGAGGGCTCTGTTTTTTGGGCTACACTCCAGCAGGAGCCCTCAAAACAGGACCCTCAAATTCATTCTTAGAGGGGATGACACATAGGACCCACTCTCATCCTCATCCTATTTTTGAGGGCCGAGGGGCAAAAAAACTCACTCCAGCAGGGCCCCTACTTGAGCCCTCAAAAGTAGGGGCTCCCTCCAGACCCCCCAGGAATGAGGGCTCGAGGGGGAGATTTGAGGGCTCCTTACTTTTGAGGGCTCAAGTAGGGGCCCTGCTGGAGTGAGTTTTTTGCCCCTCGGCCCTCAAAAGTAGGATGAGGGCTCAAGTAGGGGCCCTGCTGGAGTTGCTCTAATACCCAAGTAATTCCACTTTCCTAACTCAATACTTTCCCTATTACTTATTGCCGAAGGTTACAGCAAACCTGCCGTATGCTATAGCCTGTCATCCCATTGTCGTCGTTGCTGCCTGGACTTCCCCACTCGGACTCTAAGCTGAAGGATCCAGCGGTTGTCTGTTGCGCCTAGAATATGTGAGCCCCCACATGACAAGGACTAGACCCTTGTGCCAAGTAAATAATATAGAACTCGCTCAATCACAAGTTTGATTTGTCAACCTGGTCTAGTACATTGTTCGATCCGATTGAATGTCTACAGGAACGACTGCTATCCTAGGATTTCGGGATGGCCTGCGAGAAAGGGGTGGGATGGAAGTTGGGCTAGGTATACCACTTGCCATTCTTCACAACGGTAGATCCACTCAATGTTGGGTCGCGATTTCTGCACTGGCCAGTGGATTCCTAATAGGGTTGAAGAACTCCGAGCCTACTAGGTAGAAACTAGAACAAAATGAGTAGTGAAATGACCTTGTTACCTCAGCTCAATCACATGCTATCATGTTGCGTGTCTACAGGTTGACATTTTAAGTCTGGGATATCTTGTAGGTAGAGTTAGAGATATTCAATACGGCATGCTTCCAATCAATAGAGCTGTATTTCGTAGGTGATTCCAACAACAAGGCATAAATAGTTTTGGGATGATTTTAATGTGAAAATTACCGATGACAAACCCCCTTGCAAATTAAATATTATTTTACTATTTTAAATGCAAAGTTCTTTACCAGCAAACTTACATTTATTCTTATTATAACCCTTGATCTATCTAGTTAAACACCTTGTATGATAGTTAAATAGCCTTTTCCTGTGGCTTGCTAAGTACCTAGTGCACTCAATCTTGCTTATTTTCATTAGAATAAACACCTGAAGAAGGAAGGCTACATTAATTAACGTGTTCGGGTTATAACTGCACTCAAGCAGTTCCTGTGGGATTTCATCGGTTCTTTTGAATGTAAGTTAAATTTTAGGCTTGGACGTCCGCAAAGCTATTATAATTTAGCCATTAGATCATATTTTAATTAAGCTAATCTTTTTTAAATACTCGTGATCAAGTATGATACTATTTCTGTCGACGACTGAACTCCTAAGCTGTTATAGAAAATACGACGGTCCTATTCTCAAAATAGGGTCGTTACAAAATATTAACTAATGCCTCAAATGCAATCTATTCTAATTTGCAACAGCCAAAGATGTACCACGATCACTTGTGGCCGCGCTGGCCCATGTCGTCGTTAGCCACACTATGACCACTACCAAAATCCCGGTGTAGCGGTGTTATGTGTGGCTTATATCAAGGTTTTTTTACTGGTTTTTATTTTTAGCCGGAGGGGCCGTCAAGTCCGGTTTAACTGGTTTATGGTTTTTTGCAGAGAAATTTGGTCCAAGAAAATCAAACAAAATTTAAAATTTAAACTCATATCGGCCAGTTATCGGCGATAACCGATCGAAAATCGGTTATCTGCCGAAAATTTTTAAATAAATTTTGGCAAAAATTTCTTCTAAATTTGACAAAATTCATACAAAACGATTTTTTCGTAGCCAGTTTGTATTTCTATCGGGAGGCACTGGTAAACCCGGTAAAACCGATTACTGGTTGGTTTTCAGCCAAAAAAAAAATCTGGCTCATATATGGCAAGGTAAAACGCAAGCATGGACTTGTGGTCCAAATCAGATTATATAACTGGGGTATAAAATATACCACCAAATCTTTTGTAACACTAATTGTACAAAGAAAGAAACACATAAGGACAGATCTGCCGTGATTTGAATCCCGGGGACGTTGGCAAATTGCCAAATATTATGAACAAATCCTTATGTTCTTTGTGTGCTTCTGTGCTTCTTTGTGTGATCATCTTGTTGTGTGCTGCCGCCGGTTCCAACAAGCGACCAAGAAGAAAAATGTGGAATGTAAAAAGTCACAAGAAAGTGATGAAGCGATAATTTCATTTAGCAGCCGGCAAGTTCAATTACAATTTTGCCCGTAATGGAATTATACTCCCTCACACTTGGCGGTGTAGTATAGTTGAATACTAACTAATATAATCCTTTAGAATAAAAACAATGGGCGGCCCACAGTAATCGGTGGGTACCGTAAAGAACTCATGTAATATAACCCCAGCGTGTATGTTTTCATTGCCAGAAGCATCGAATTTCCGAGTTCCATGCCAAACCAATTAAGTACTTAAACTAGTAAATTTTGCAAGCTGATCACCTGAATTGATTTAGAAAACAAAATCCTAAAAGATGGAAATTAAGTCATCACAACAAAAAATGGACAATCAGAAATTTCCAGATCATGCAGTCATGCGAGGTTTGGATCAGGTAAGGTAATAGATTAAGATTCTAGAAATGAATTTAAGTATTAATTTAGTTTGCACCTGAAATCCAAATGTTTCCCGGAGCCAATCAAGCAAATCACAAACAATAGGTCGATCCGGCCTTGGCTTTGGAAGGTTCTCTATCCTGCGAAGAAGCTCCACTGCTGCTTTTATCTGCAGTTTTCTTAGCACAACGAAATCATTCAAACTACATGTTGTATCTATGAAAGCAGCCCTAATGAAATGGAAGGTATATGACCTCAGGAATTTCCATTACTGGTTGTGTGGGACCAGAAATATTAAGGGGTAGAATGTTGTAGTTTGAAAAGGAAGCTTTCTCCTTTTCAATCTCTTTCTCCTTTTCAATCTCTTTAGCGTACTTATCATACTGCAAAACAATTGTCCAAGTTACCATATTTCATGATATAAAAAAGTGGAGAAGATGAAATAGTATCTTGCGAGTATCTGTAATTGCTGGATGAAGAACCTCAGGGTGAAAATTTTCAGGTGCAACTGTTTGTAGCACATCTTGTAGCACATCATATAGGACGGACACAATCTGATAGTATCTAGTCATCTCTTCCCTACGACATTCAAAAAATAATTAGTGAACAAAGATTAAGGATGACAGTTCGTACAAAACAGATTGCCAATGGTATGCAACGCTGGTCAGTCTTACGGTTTTCTATTTTGAAGATCCTCAAGATATTTTCTACAATACTGCTCATAGAACCTTTGAATCTCTTTTGCATCAGTTGACGCAAGCTTGCGCCGTGTCTCTTGTTTATCCTGTCGAATAACAGATATCAAGCATGTGGAGGCACATGTATTACTGATTCTCTTGCACATGTGGGGGGAGCGGGGCGAAGGGGGTCGGGGGATGGAAACAGTGAAACGACAAGCAGGTGCGGTGGGGGGCTGGCTGGCTCCGACGCTTGGAGTTGGCCGGAGTCGGTGCATGTGCCGATGTGGACCCGGGGGCATTGGCACCAGGCCGGCTCGGCCCCGATTTTTGTTTGTAAAAGATAGTGAGATGGGAGGATGGTTATCCAAATTAGTGAAGTTATCGTTTTGTTATTGGCGTGTGTTTTTCTTCTGCTTTGTTAAGTGAAAACAAAAATGATGACAGGTCAATTCCAATGCTACTCTCTCTGCACTATAATACTAGCTGAATGCCCGTGCGTTGCTACGGATTTTAAAATTTTATCATACTACATGTTCTAAAACTAATGGGTGGTGAAATTTGTTGGAACGTGCATATAAATATGTTCTAATTCTTTTTAAATCTGTAGCAACGAACGGACATTCAACTAGTATTTTCATAGTATGACAATTTTATAAACTTTTATTAACTTATTTATATAGAAAATGATGTCAAAGTTACATGTTAGAAATCCGTGCCTATATTCAAAATGTCATATATTTCTAATGGGGGAGTATAATATTATAATATTATGCTGTCTGCAGCTTAGATAAGTACTAGATACTTTAGTCGTGACAACAGGCATTCAGCAGCCAGCATATGCTACCTTTTCCAGCCTATGCCCCAGGTACGTTTTGAACTGCCGAACTCCACGTCCAATTGAATTTGGATCCATAGCCTGAGCCATCTCCGATGCAGCGAGCCGACCTTTTTCAGCATGAAGAAAAGATGCACGTGTCAGCATAACATCTGGTAGCAGAGCAAGACAATGAGGCACATCTAGCAGCCTTTAAATTTTGTCAAGGACGACGAAACAAGATAATTAACGTGCACCAGTTCAAAGATCAGATGACTACATCCTATGGAAGTTTAATTTGTCAATGCCTAGTTATTTTTAGCTAAATTACCGATGTTATTTGTGCTCCGACAATGACATTGACATGATACAGTGATTACGAAAAGCCCAAACTCCCTTTATGGAACCCTAATGTTCCAGTTTTTTTCTTAAAAATAGAAAATTGTTATATACCACTGCTTATATTAAGATTGTATGATTCTGATCTCCCAGATGTTATTTGTGCTCCCCCAGAATTCTGATCTCACCCGTCCATTCTCTCCGCATTGAAGGCAGGCACCGGTTCCTCCCACCTCTCGCCCCTTATTTATTACTCTCCTCTACCTTTCACTCCGAGATACGTGAGTTCTACAGGCTGCTCCTAGCTAATTCATCCACTCCTAGCTTATTCCTCGACGACACCGACTATCGCCTAATCTAGTGCTTTCGTTGTGATACCACGATCGACTGCACAACTGTGCAGTCTCAACATCGTGACACAAAGGTGACGCTACCGCCGCCTCCTTCGCTGCAAGGCACCGCGAAAGTAGCTAGCTATCAAGACAGTGCTCAAGTCGACATCAAGGACATCCAGCTCGCGCACTGCTAAGATCTCTCCTTTTATGTTTTTGCCATAGGTTCGTAGGATTAGGATGTGTTCTTGCCATATTTAAGAGTTGGGTTCGTCGGATTAGGATATGTTCTTACCATATTTAAGAGTTGGATTTATAGGAGGATGTGTTCTTGCCATGTTCTTACTATGTTAGATGGGTAAACTGCTCATTATATTGTGATGTTGTAATGGTGGATTCTAATAGAATATGCTGCTATGTTTGCTGCTGTATTTGCTTGTTTTCAAAGGGCATAACTAACATTTCTTGAGGCTAGCTAAAAACAGAAAAATTTAGGTATAGTATGAACTATCACAGACGATTTTGTGGTATAAACTGTCTATGAAGGATTATCACAGACGGTTCTATATTACAACCGTCTGTGATGTTAGAGTATCACAGACGGTTTTTACTTCGATCCATCTATGATGTCAGAATATCACAGACAGTTCTAGTTACAAACCGTAAATGTTATATTTATCACAGACAACTTGCAAATGATAACCTCCGATTATCATTGACCCATAAATTCGGAAGGTTTAGAAAACCGTTTGTGATGACTCTTTTTATAGTAGTGTTCATAGTTATCGGGCCACATCAGTTGTGGGAATGTGTGTGAATACCTGATGTGTGAATAGTACCACATCGGTTGTGGGAAGGAGAAAAACATAACTTATAAGTGTGAGAAAGATCTCATCTATTGAACTAGTCTTTTTGGGGGAAAAAAGACTAATACGACTTGTAAGGCTGTTGCTTAAGAGTTTGCATACGGTAGTCCGTGAGTTTAGTTATGTTTAACCGGTTTAGATGTGGATCTAGAGGGTAAATCCGATTAATCTAGGTATACGCTAACAAGGAAGAGACAGAATCGTCCATAGTGGCAAATAGTGGCAAGTACTGGAGAATTATACGAATCCGGTGCCAAATAGACAGTTAGTTAGGGGGAGGAGCGGAAAATCAGAGTGGCATAAAACCAATTCCAAAACAAAAAAGCCCAACAAGTCAGGTGCAGTGCAGATGAGTAGAGGCTATGCGTAGAGTGGTGGGGCGCACAGAGGTAGGCGACGCGGGGGTTCTCCTCCTCGATCTCCTCGGCGGCGCGGAGGATGGGGACGATGGGCGCGAGGGAGGGGGGCACGAGCTCGCTCTCCTCCATGATGGTATCCCCACCCTCCTTGCCGGGGTAGCGCTCCTCCAGCTCAGTCGCCCACACCGGCCTCCGCGATGGCCCCTCTCCACTTACGCCGCTTGCCATTGCTCCCCTGGAGGTGGAGGTGGTAGCGGAGTGGTGGGAATTTAGAGGAGACGGGAAGGCTTGGGACGGCAGCAAGGTATCCATTACCATCGTCCCCTAATAATTACTATACTAAAAGAGGAATAAAGTAGGCTTCTCTCGGTCACGCAACGCTGTGCGCGCGCTCCTTCATTTCTTTCCGTTCCCCGTGGCTTTGGCTTTCTTTCTTTCTTCTTTCCCTTTTTTTTTGTAATTGATGACGCAGAGCTCTTTTCCTTTCAAAAATACTAAAGGAATCCATGCTTTTCTACTTTCTAGTATCCATGGCCTGTTTGGAAAAGCAAACCAATTCAACGTAGCGTTCTGTATGGGAAAAATACAGGAATGACGCGTACAGTAATTTGTTGTTTGTATAGTTCGCATGAAACAAGAAAAATTATAGGAATAAAGTAAAGGAAGGAGCTCCCTCTGTTGAAGACCAACAGAGCAGCACGCATAGGGCAAGGGAAAGACAGGGAGGTGCAGGAAACATGCAAAATGGGTCCTAAGGACCATGAGGAAGCTTTAGGAAGTGACGGCATAGCCAGAGACATGGTGTGGTGATGGTACCCGAGCATTGAATGCGGAGAAGTAAGGTGAGCACGGACTAGAACACGGCAGAAAATTATCGGCTTCGCCAAAAACTCACCAGAGACAACATAATCAATGATTGAACGTCGACGGCAAGAAAAAAACTTATATACCGGTACTCGGTGAAGAAAACCCGAATCTACTTGAAGGGTAGCTACCTGAGAGGGTAGAACATGTTTTGACGCAAAAGAATTGAAGTAAACACCACTAGATAGATGGGAACGCACGGTGTCCTAGGCGGCCACGACTAGGCATTGGAAGTAAAAAATTTGTGGTGGGTCTTTAGAGAAATGAAGGGAAACATTGTATAGAACACGATGAGACAAATCTATGAGAGGTGATGGCACAGGCTAAAGCTCACCGGAGACGACGAATCGATGACGGGAAGCGATTTCGAGCAGCTTTGGGAAAAACTTAATTCTGGGCGATTCCCTGCGCAAAAACCAAATTAATTGTGCAGAGGAGTTGCTTGGGTGCTGGAACACGATATTACGTGGACGGTTTCGAAGAAAACCCACCGGAGAGAGATGGCACGGTGGAGGGAGGAGGCCGACGAACGAGGACGGTTTAGGGCTTCACTGGTGCTTTGCGAGGTGAGATAGGATGGCCAAGGGCTTGCAAAGAGATAGAATATGAGGAGAAGCTTCTATTTATAGGGAATAGAGGGAAACATAATTGAAACGGCCGAATTAAAGCAATATCAGTTTTTCAGACTTGAAAGCTTAAGAACTGAAAACTAATGATTTAAAATGCTAAGAAACAGAAAAGAATTGATATTTGGCAGTGAATGAAGACGTTCTTTGCTTTCTTTAATTTTCTTAGTGGGAAGAAATTGATTTTAGCTTGAATGTCCATGGCTTTTGGGTGACTCGGTTCAAAGAACAGAGGAGAAGCTGCTGTCTTCGGCTGGAAATGAACAGTAACTACTAAGCTAAATGATTAAAGGAAGGAAGTGGGTTTCAGACAACAAAGAAGAAAGGCAACTTGGTGCTGATTCGGTTGGGAACTCGATTGTCAAGCGTGCCGGGGTTGGAGAAGGGGTGACCCTATGGGAAGTTAATTGTTTTTTGATAAATTTAATTGAACTTCAATAAATAGCAAATAAACTCTAAAAATATATGAAAATACAGAAAATTTCCTTATGACACAAGAAACCTAAATAAAATATTTTTCAATTAATTAAAGTTTATTTTAGTCATATTAATCTTTTTCTAATTTTAGAAATTTCATATTGAACTTTAATTAATTCAATAAAAATCCAAATAAAATCACAATAATTTTAAATAATTAATTTAGAATTACTTTTTAAGATGGAAAATCTTGAGATGTTTCAACTAATCTCAATAATATGCTGATATGTGCACTGAGATCATCTGGTTGCTTACATATTATTGACCATATGGGAAGTTGATTTTTTTGGATAAATTTAATTGAGCTTTAATAAATAGTAAATAAACTCCAAAAAATCTAACAAAATACGTAAAAATTCCTTGTGACACAAGAAACACAAATAGAATAGTTTTTCAATTAACTAAAGTTTATTTTAGTCATATTAGATATTTTGTCTAATTTTAGAAAATTCACATTAAACTTTAATTAATTCAAGAAAAATCCAAATAAAATCACAATAATTTTAAATAATTAAGTTGGAATTAATTTTTTAAAGACGACAAATTTTGAGACGTTACAATTAACCTCAATAATATGTTGATATGTGCATTAAGATCATCTGGTTGCTAACATATACGATGACATTACACACTTCATGGCTAAGTATGCTGATACGTGCAATGACATCATCTAGTTGCTAGCATATGCGATGACATCACATCCTTCATAGTTAAATATGCTGACATGTGCGATGACATCGTATATTTGCTGACATATTCCTTTGTAAACTTTGTGGACAAAATCTACAAGTACTATATTGGCTGAACCTTGATTGGTCTTGTCCTCTACATGAGCACTCTTTCTTTCACTCTAGCCTAATACATGTATAGCTATTGTATCTCCTCTCTCGGTTTGTTCCTCTTAGATCAAGTTCTCCTTGGCCTTCAACGTTTCTTCATTTTCAAACCTAATAATACATAGAGCACATGTATTGCGTAGTAGCCAATCCTTATATAAATCCATATTTAACTATATTAGGAGAAGATTTACCTGTTAATCAAGTATTTTAACTCTATTTCTTTCTATTGGTCTAATGGATGCTTGTATGCTTGGAATATTTGATACTTACATGCTTAAAATAGTACTTGATGAAAAAGATGGGTTAATGCTAGGGATTTTTTTACGAATAATCTATTTTTATTTGAAATAACAAAGATATACTCGTGCCAACATTTTTTTTACAGAAATAGGCTCCAGGTGCCCAACCTCGGGGGGGGGGGGGGGTGAAAGATCAAACTCCGTTTAAGTTGGTTTTGGTGTTAATGACAAATACCATAATGTGATTTTGGTGATATTAACAAATACCGTTATAATGTTTTGGTGATAATGACAAATGTATATATGAGACTAATATGTTTGTCTAAGTTTATTTATGCTTAGTCTCATTTAAATAAAAAGGTGAAATCATTGAGAAATGCATTTGATATCTTTCTTATAATCTTGTTGCATTTCTCACATCCAAATATATGATTAAAAAATAAATCTTTCACGGGACTAATATGTTTGTGCAAGTATATTATAGCTTAGTCTCATTTGGATGGAAAAGTAAAATGAAAAAGGTATGCATTCGAAATCATATTTTCTCATATATTAGTGCATTCCTTAAATCCAACATATAGATTGAACTTCACAAATTAGTCCAAAATGAATATGTGCATGTCTTCATTTTACACACTTGTATGCATACATTTAGGGGGAGCTCTCTCTATGTTTTAGAGTTTCATAAGTATTGATCCATACTTCTTTTAATATGCATATTTAGGATCTTTACTTTGAAATACATTTTGAGTATATACAACTTGTGTAGTTCATATATACTCATGTGCAATCGGGTTGTTATCTAACTTCTCCATTATGTGTTAATGGTTGAATAAGCTTTGTTTAAAGCTTATCTTATAGTATACAATTGTTGTGTGCAAGTTGTATACTCGCAAATTAATTTTTATCTCATTGTTTGTTGAGATTGTCATGAATTACCAAAAAGGAAAGATTGTTGAATTTAGTCCCTCCATTATATGTTAATGGTGAAGTTTTGGTAATTGATAACAATTGTTTTGTGGACTAACATTTTTCATGAGTTGGATGAATATGTTAGGTTCCACAAATGAGGATGACTTTGGATGACTTCATGTATTGGAGATCATCAAGTCAAGATTGAGAAGAAAATAGCTTCATGTGTTGAAGGCTATCAAGAAGAAGGTGGCTTCATATGTTGAAGGCCATCAGAGAAGAAGATGGCTGCATGTGTTGAAGGCCATCAATAAGAACATACATCATAAGTTGATGCATGTCCAAAGATGATTATGTGTTGATCAAGTCAAGTAAAGACCATCATGTGTTGATGGAGTTGATGAAAAAGATGCATCATGAATTGATGCATATCAAAACGATGACTAAAGGCAAAGGTATGACTAGTTAGGGCTAATGATGTGTTCCTAGTCTTTTACCGGTCTTGGTGTTTGTTTGGAAGACCGGATTGCTAGTATGGGTTGTCGTACTATTAAGAGGGGTAATGTCTAGTAGTTTGAGTCTCATCATGTGTTGATGGCTCAACCTCACTTGCTCTAGCTTATGTTGGCATGAGACTTACATTTACGAATGTGTTTTGTAAATGGTTAAAGCTCATGTGTTGAATCCTAATAACATGGAACTATACATGCAAATGTGTTTTGCAAGTGCATGAAGTCTATGTTTTCATTCTTTGTGATATGAGGCTTATATTTGCATAGACCTAGCGGTTAGACCGGCATGTTGAGAGCGGTCTGACCGACTCGCAGAACTACCGCTCTTTCGTGCGAAACCTTTTTTTCCAGAGAGCGACTCCGCGGATTTTTCTGAGAAGCGGTCTGATTGGTATGTGTTGCAGTCTGACTAGACCTGGTAGTCTAACCGGTCCTGTGTGGGCGGTCTGACCGAACCCAGTGGTCTGATCGGTCCCTATGTGGGCGGTCTGATCGGGGTTTCCTCTGCAACGGCTATATTTCTGACCGTTGGTGAGGCGAGCGGAAGTACCGGCCAGAGGCCAGCGATACTTTTGATTTCCCTGATTTTTGAGGGATTTGGCTCCAACGACTAGTTTTTTGGTGTGAGCTATAAATACCCCCTTGTGGCCAGTTGGAGATGTTTTTGCTTCACTCATTCCTGTGTTCTTGAGCTAGTGTGAGGCTCTCCACTCAATTGTGCATGTGTTGCACTTTGTAAGAGAGGAGGAGGATCTAGAGTACATGTGTTGCATCTAGAGGTGGACTTTCTGTCCGATTGAGCTTGTGCATTCATTGCATGTGGTGAGAGTCAAGCGATGGGCTTGACTTATTACTCTTGGAGTTTGCCAACTCCTATATGGCGTTGGAGGCATCGTGCGCGGTGATCTTCTTAAAGAATATTGTGAGAAGACCCGGTGAAATTGTGAAGGTTGGAGCTCATCTACCCGGAGCAGGAAAGAGCTATCACTAATGGAATTGAGGTGGAAGGTTTAATTTGTGGAGCTGGTCCGATTAGTCCGGGCTTACCTCAACATGGACTAGGGGAGACTGGCAAGTCTCTGAACACCACGGTAAAAAGAGAATGTGTCTATCATGGTTTGTTTTCTTGTGCTCAATTTACATACATAGAATTAATTTAATTGCTTGACAAGCTAGGATTGCAAACCTTAACCTAGGCTAGAATTGTTAGTGCACTTAGGCGAACTTAATTAATTTAGGCTCTATTTGTGCTAAACCATTTTGATTTAAGCTTCCGCATTGTTTACTTGGTTTAGGCAAATAGAAAAGGTCTTGAATTGATATTAATAATTAGAAGAGAATTTTTAGACCGCCTATTCACCCCCTCTAGTCGGCCTCCTCGATCTTACAGGCGGCGACTGGAGCTAGTCGCCCAACGGCCAGGCGACACACAAGTAATCCGCCGGCCGTAAGGCGAATAATTGCTATCGCCATATGGTTGAGCGACTGGAGCTCCGGTCGCCCAATGGTAGGGCGACTGGGGGGAAGTCAAAACTAGTCGCTCGGCCGCCGCCTTCTCACTCACAGAGACACTCGTTCGGCCGGCGAGAGGGAGAAAAGAGAAGAGAAAAGGAGAGGGAGGGGAGGAAAGAGGAGGAGAAGGAGGAGGGGAGATGAAGGATGAGGGGGAGGCGAGAAGAGGGAGAATCAAATTCAGATATTTTTATTTGTAATATTATATATGCTGTAAAATTTTCATTTATTGTTAGTGTTAGTAGAAAATTGTAGATGTAGATAAAAATAGTTCAATTTTTGGTGTAGTAAATTTAGTTAACGTAGTTATAGGAAATTAGCAGACGTAGAAGTGGATAGGAAGGAAGAAGCAACTGTAGTTATTTTTTTGTATTTGCAATGTTATATATAACTGTTAGTGTTAGTAGCAAATTGTAGATGTACATAGAAATAGTTAAATTTTTGGTATACAAAATTTAGTTAATGTAGTTTAAGAAAAATAACAGCCGTAGAAACGTGTAGTTGTGTATAAACTTGCGAACATAGTTTTATAAATTAGCATCCGTAGAAAATTGGCATGCGTACTGTTGTAGGGGTGGCCCCCACCTAAGCCTAGCCGGCCTGTCTAAAGGCTGTAAAGGCCAGTATGGAACATATGTAATGACATAAATACACTTGAGGGGGTTGCTCGGGTGTAAGGGAAAGGTTGTAAAAACACTCCCCATGAGGGTATATATATACGATATAGGCCATGGGGAAAACCCTAAGCATTGCTCACCTAACTCTCCACTACCATACCTCTCTCTCTGTTTGGTCTGTAACCACAACAGTTGACGCCGTCCGTGGGGAGGACGAGAGCAAGCCTCAAGATCTGAAGGATGGCACCGAAGAAGGCTTCATCATCGGTGGCTAAGAAGAAGAAGGGGAGCGAGACGGAGTCCCGCGTCACCATCAGGGCTTCGGCGTCGGCAGGCGCGGGCGTCGACGATGACGCAGGTGCGGCAGCCACGAACATCAATGCTCATGGCACGACAGTCGACCCTACCACCATCGGCGCAACGGTCGACCCCGGCGCGCGCGACAATCGACTCCGCGGCTGGCGCGATGGCCGACCCCACCCCGCGCGCGGCGAGCGACCCCGCCGCTGGCGCCACGGTCGACATTGGCAGCACTGACCGGGTAGTCGGGGGCGGTAGCGCCAGCGCCCACATAGGCGCGGTCGCCGTCCCTATGCCCGGTGTGGGAGAGCCGGGCGGTTCAGGCGGCAACACCGGTCTCCTCATCGACACCGGAGTCTACCGCCCTGGCGCACCGGGCAACCTGGGAGCGTAGGCCGTGGTCGCCGCTATCCCAGCAGCGCGACCAGGTGTGCCGATTGCCCCGGCCATGCCAGTGGTGGAGAGCGCCCTGCCGATGATCATCGGCACGCTCCAACGGGAGTTGGCGGATCTCCGCGGAGCCGTGCGGGACATGCAAGAGGCTCGGAGTCAGCAGACCCCACCGGTGGTCGCGCCAGAGCCCACACCAGAATGGGTGGATAGCCGCGACGCCCCCACGTCTAGCCGCATCCGGCTGCGACATGTGGACCCAGAGTCCCCACTCTCTGCAGGCCTGCAGCAGTTGGCATGGCTGGAGGACTTCAAATTCCCCAGCGCCATTGAGCCGTACAAAGGCGACACGGACCCTCGGGAGTTCGTGTGCATGTACGAGACCGCCATCGAAGCCGCCGGCAGAGACGACACCACGAAGGCGCAGGGACTCCCCCTCGCGTTACAGGGAGTGGCGCTCTCTTGGTTTTTCACCATCGAGCCAAACTCCATCTACGCATGGGAGCAGATCCGCGACCGACTCTACAACAACTTCAAGGGAACTATGTCGAGCGCGTCGACGCGGATCAGCTCTTCACGGGCAAGCAAAAACCTTCGGAGAAGCTCCAGGATTACTTCAGGTGCTTCATGAAGGTCTGCTGCCAGGTCAAGGATGTCAATGAGACAACCATCATCAACGCAGCGGTACAGGGCCTCCGTCCAGGGCCGCTGGCCGAGTACAACGCGCGAAAGCCAATCAAGACGGTGGCGAAGCTCTTTGACAAGATGGAAGAGTACGCCAGAGCGGAAGAAGACGCGCGGCGGCGCCAAGGTGACGACTCTGACACCAATCAAGCGGAGGGTATGACGAAGAACAGAGATTCGCTGAAGGAAGGCTCCTCGAAGGGCAAGCGCAAGCGCAAGCAGGAGCCATCGAAGGATGCCTCCGGGCGCAAAGATGCCAGCACAAGGACTCGTCGGGTGACAAGCCCAAGCGCGGCCAACAGAAGTCTCGGAGAGCCCGCTATGTCTTCGACATTGAGGGCGGCTCCGAAGACAACGCCCCCGCTGGCCGCAGCGGCAGAGCCCGCTGGGGCTAGGGGCGGGGGCGTGGTCAGGGTCGCAATGATAGAACCAGCGGGGAATACGACGACTAGCACCATGGTCAATGGTGCGAGGTACATGGTCGGGGCAGCCACGACACGCGCGCATGCACCACCATCACGGCACTTCGGCAGAGCATCACCAGGGATAGAAACCTGGAGGCGCGGCCGCCCATCGTGGCCCACGTCCAGCAACCCCTGGAAGGCCCCATGCGAATCCAGGATCAGGGGTTGCAGCCTCAGGAGTGCCCCCTGCGGATTCAAGCCCACGTGCAGCAGGCTCAGGAGGGCCCCCTGCGGATTCAGGCCCCGAAGGGAGCCCAGCGTAGGGTTATAAACGTCATCTCTGGGGGCTCCTCACTGGAGTTCACCTCGGTGCGGCAGCTGAAGGCCTATGCGAGGAGGCTACACCACGTGGCGGCATACCCGGCGCAGGCACCGCCAAACTAGGCGCATCACAAAATTACCTTCACGCCCGCTGACGCTGAGGGCGTAGAGTTCCCCCACCAAGATCCCCTAGTCATCCAGATCGCCATCGCAGGATGCGACGTTAGGCGCGTCCTAGGCGATGGAAGAAGCTCTGCGAACATTTTGTTCGTAGTGGCCTTCGACCAGATGGGGATCCCCCGAAGTCGTTTGGGCCCCTCGGGAATCCTGCTACAGGGCTTCGGAGGTCAGCCCCTGCGGGCGCTGGACCAGATATACCTGCAGGTCTCCTTTGGCCGGGACGACAACATGAGGAGCAAATATGTCACCTTCGACGTCGTCGATATCCTGTACCCCTACAACGCCATATTGGGGCGATCAACCCTCAATTCCTTCGGGGCGGTTCCACACCACAGCTTATGCATGAAGCTCCCGGGCCCGCGAGGTATCATCACCGCCCATGGCGACCAGGATATGGCTCGGCGCATAGAGCTCGGCACCCGAGGCCTGCCTCGCGAGGTTCAACGGGACTCTTAGATCGGGCACGCCAGCCTTAGGACCCTCAGCGGCCTCAGGAAGCACCCCGCTGGGCTCCCGTGTGGACCGCTTTGGCAGTAGAGGTTCCCACCGTGCCTCGCCTCGCCGCCACGGCAACGACAGTCGCTGCTGTTCCCGCCCTCGAGTGATCAGTGGTTAGTACCTTGTCTTTTGTAATCGCTCACCCGCGCAAACGGTAATTCAATAAAGTTCATCGTTTGCGAAAACCGTCTTATTTCTTGCAAAAATGCGTGAGGCTTGCCTCCACGCGCGCTCTCTGTGAATATAAACAAAGACACGCATTCGCGCGCGCACTCTCTGTGAGTATAAACAAAGACACGCATTCGCGCGCGCACTCTCTGTGAGTATAAACCAAGACACGCGTTCGCGCGTGCACTCTCTGTGAGTATAAACAAAGACACGCGTTCGCGGGCGCACTCTCCGTGAGTATAAACAAAGACACGCGTTCGCGCGCGCACTCTCTGTGAGTATAAACAAAGACACATGTTCGCGTGCGCACTCGCGCGTCTACCTCGATTATGTGCCAGCTCCGCTGCGACCACTTCGAAGGGTAAGGGACGGAGCGCTCGCGCGTCTACTTCGACTAGGCGCCAGCTCTGCTGCCACCGCTTCAAAGGGTAGGAGACGGAGCGCTCACGTGTCTACTTCAACTGAGCGCCAGCTCCGATGCTGCCGCCTCGAAGGGTGGGGGACAGAATGCTCGTGCGGCCACCGCCTCGAAGGGTAGAGGACGGAGCGCGTGAAGGTCTACCTAGCGTATAGGCGACCGTGAAGCCCTACGAGTCTACTGGAGGAAAACGCGGTCGTAAGAAGTGACGGAGACATAGGAGGCATACTTCAACTAAAGCCATTTCTGCATTCGTCGGAGGATGTTTACAAGGGGGCGCAGTAAAAGTCAAATCTACAAGCGTCCTCGGATGCTCACAGCCGCTACTCGGCCGGCTCCTCCTTAACATGCGTCCGAGCTGAAGCCTCGCCCGAAGAGCCCCGGGCTGCCCAGAAATCCAGTAACTCTTTGGCCCGCCGCCAGCGTTGAAGACGTCGTCGGGTCACGAGGTTAGAAACTAGCAACCGGTCCCTATCGAGCAGCTGCTTGGAACACAGGGATACACTAGTCAGAACATGGGGACAATTTCTACTTTATTCATAGAAGGGGCACGCATATTACAATGCACACCAACACACGAAAACCCCCGGTGTCACACTTGTGGGTTCGCATCACGCCCCGAGGCTTCGGCGCCACCTTCATCGCGTCGCGGGACTTCATCCAGCCATCGGCCGAGGTTGCCCTCATTGTACATGGTCCACTGTAGCTCTACCTTCGCCGGGGCCTCCCCGATGTACTCCCAATCCTCTTGTGGAAAACCTGAACAGCGGGGCGAACAGCGCGCACGGCACAGGACATCACCCCGGCCCCGGCCGGCATCTCTAATTGGGGGTCAGCCAGCTCGTCGACATGCCGGCAGCCCCGGTGCCGGAGAAGCGCGCACGCCAGGCACGAGGTCACGTAGGAGCAGTGGTTGCCGAAGGACGTTGAGAGACCATGTGGAGGTGACCCCGTGTGTCTGATGAGTAATTGACGCATGTTCGGGAAAGTTTGAGATTGGGTTGAGTGGTTCGAGCCAAGTCGTTGTGCGGTGCAATCGGCTTCGGTCGGACTTGGTCAAACTCGGTCGAAGTATTTAGGATGCTTATTCTCTTGATTCGACAGGTTTTGGCTTTTTCATGCTTAAGATTTCTCTTAATGCTATTGTTGATTACATGTTTTGAGCGGTGCTATGTAATGTGTTTCTTATCTGTGATGGCTGCAGGACGTCGAGGCGAAGTCGTGGCGAGGCACGGGATGACCGGACTAGGCACAGGTGGTGCTGAGGTCAGAGCGGTCGGGATGTGCCGAAGACGGCGAGGACTCGAGGTGGTTGCAAGGCTTGGGCGGCAAGAAATGAGGAAGCTTCCCGGAAGGTGCAGGAGGGGCGTTTTGGTGAATATGCAAAGCTGCAGTAAAGGAAGTGGATTGTGGATAAAGCGCCATGAGTTGTTGAGAGCTAATTGGTAAAGTGTGTTGTAAACCCATTAGTGGAGGCTATAAATAGAGGATGATCTCTAGTTTTGGTTCTCTCCCTACATGAGTTGTAAAGGTTTTTAGGGCAGCACTTGTGTTTTATTTTGGGGTGTTCCTCTTAAGTTGTGAGATGGGGTGAACTGATATAATCATTCATCTCTCCTTGTCTCAATCTAAGAAATCTTTTGTATTTGAGATGTTTTAGTGATCTGCTTTCTTTCGGATTGCCTTTGTTCATCTTTTATGTTTCCTGTTTTTGTCTTGCCACTAGGATGTTCTTCTTGTTAATCTACTTTTCTCTTTTCAGTTTTTACTCTCATCCTTCTCCTGGTGCTTCTAGTATGTGGTTTCGGTTTTGATAGCTATGGTAATTTCTGTGCCGACTAACAGTGCTGCTACCGAGTGAGAACTTAGACATGCTCTTCTTTCAGATTGGAGAAAGACAGCTTTCGGACAGCATTAATAGTCAGTTTGCCTCCTTTTCTAGTCTGCAATTTCTTTGTTTTCTTTTGGTTCGCAAGTGAAAGTCTCCACGGCAGCTACTGACTTCGGTCAGATTATTGCTTTAAAATGCTGTTTTCGGTTGAAAAGCAGTCGGTAGTTTTGATTTCATGTTAATCTTTCTCGGGTAGCAAGCTGTCCATCAATTTGGTAGTTTATGTTCTTTGGGAACACTTTCTTACCGACAAAGTACTTCTGAAAGCAGCTCCAATCTGCAGGTTTTTTTTGTCTCATTTGTGATCTCTTTGTTCCTTAGCTTTCTCTTTTGTTTTCACTACTCTCTTGCAGAGGTGTGTCCGACTGCAGTCCCAGTTTTTGCTCTTAATTTTCAGTCTGCAATCTGATCACTCTTTGCTGCTATTTAGGTCTGCAGTATTTGCTCTTGATTTTAGCTGCAGTCTGTCAACCAGTTCGGCTAACTGCAGTTCCCTGCTTTGTGTTTCTTTTCTGTCCGAATAGCAGCAGTCTCTATTCCCTTTTTCAGTCCTTGTTTGCAGCCACAATTTAGTCCTCTTTTTATTGCGTCAGCTCTGTTTTGCCTTGGTATTTCTGCCTCTTCACTTGTCGGTCTGGTTTTTGGTTTCAGTGAGCGAACTCCTTTTTACTTCATAGCTGTTATAGCTATCGGAGAATTGGGGGTGGCTACTCGGGGGCAATTGTTTTTTCAAAAGGCACCATTCACCCCCCCTCTGTTGCCGTTTTTGATCCAACAGACGTCGTGGCGTTGCGAGCAAGGTTGGCTGCATCCCTGATCCGACGAAGCGCCCGCGATAGCTCTTCAGGCCCAAAGGAGCGAGGTGGCACTTCGGCGATAAGATCTTCAAGGGCACCTTCCAAAGCCAGCATGGCATCCCATGCGGCCACCGATGCGTCACCCAGAGTCCGGTCCCGCTCCCCAAGAGACGCGGTGAGACGGCCTCTCTCCTTCTCCAGCGCAGCGATTTGCTGGAGCAGGCCATCCCGCTCCTCCGCGGCTGCTCGCCGTGCCGCCTCTGTGGCTGCTAACCGCGCCGCCGCCACGAGCGCCTCGGCGTATGAGACCACCTCCACACGCTCCGCCTCCAAACGCTGGATGCGGTCGTCCTTGGCAGAGTGCGCCTCCTGGGTTGCACGAAGGGCCTCTTCGGCAACGCGCAGCCGGTCCTCTAACGCCCCCCGCTCGCAGGCGTGAGCTGTCTGCAACGCCCGACTAAGGGTGAGGGTCTGTATGACAAGGCCGTTAGTAAACTTCAAAAGGACCACGCGTCGCTAAAAGGTCAGATACTCACCCTCATACCCGAGACCTCCAGGGCACCCCAAGGAGCTCCAACCCGCATGTCAGTAGCGCCTGGTGATCTAGGTTCGTGGCCGCATTATCCGTGACCCATTGCCATGCTCCCAGCACCTCCGGGCAAGGGACGAAATCCGCGAGACTTGGGCATGCGACATCCACGATGACAGTGTTGGGGACGTCGGGTGTCCCTCCCAAAGGAATGTCCCCGCACCCTGAAGTTGTCCGCGCTCAGGAAAGCGTGCCCCTGCGGAGAAACGTAGCGGTTAGAGCCCGACAAACGCCTCACAGGATTAGACCAAAGACGATAAGCCTACCTTCAGCATCAGCTGGTGGACTCCTCCAGGACGTCCCCTCAGCCCCCGAAGGAATCGCAAGAATACCTGCGTCCCCCGAAGAAGCCGGCCCGCCAGGCCAGGGGACCTCCGGGTCGGAGGCCAGTTCCGGCAGACTTCTGACCCCGGTCGCCATAGATTTGGAGGGAGCCGCGGGGACGTGGGACCGCGGGGCTTCAGTGTCGGAATCGGAGTCCCACAGGCTCCCGACCTTGGTCACCACAGTGAACCTCCCCTTCGGGCGAGCAGGTGATCGTACGCGCGGCCACTTCGCCTTGTGGGAATAAGGCAGGGACCCCGTAGGTGGTACCTCTGCCTCGGTAACCGCCGCGGGCGGGAGCTCCGCGCTAGCAACCTCCGTAGGTGGCAGCCCCGCCTCGGTAACCACCGCGGGCAAGGACTCCGCCCCTACATCATCCGCGGGTGGCACCCTCACCTCAGTGACCGCCACGGGCGATGAGGCTTCCCCCTCCTGGTCGTCCGCGAGACACCCTTTGTCCCTGGCACTGCCCAGGGGCCCCTCGCCTTCGTCCTCCGCACCCGCTTCTAGGTCCGAATCAGCATAATTCGCCGAATCAAAATCGGCGTCCGCCGCACTATCGGGAGCGGTGGTAGCCACCACGCTAGGAGTGGCCGCGGAGGACCGAGCCCTTCGACGAGACGACAGTCCCTTCCCCTTGGCATCGTCGTCTCGGCGGCGAGGTTGGCTCGGGGCCGGAGTGGCGTGGTCCGGCACTTCAATACTCAGGGCCTCGCACACACGGCTGCACGCAGGTCGTGCTCCTTGGCCGTATACGGCCCGAGGAACACGCCCGCCGCACGCTCCGCGTCCTCTAGGAAAGTCCCTATAGGCGGCAAGGGGCGGGGTTTACAAAACAGTCCAATAGGCCGAAGGGGAAAAGCAAGGTGTCACCAAGACTTACGAGGTTCGGCAGGTCTTGGTAGCGAAGACACGGACGGGCGGACATTGTCGCGCCGAGGGCTCCCAGCTGAGATGTGCCATCCATCGGCAAGCAGTGCCATGCCATACATGACGAACTCCTCGGCGAGGTCGCACATGTTGAAGCGGGCGGCGATCCCCACGAGCCTCCACGCCCTTCGCTTGTCCTTGTCGTCAATCGGCGTGCCAGGCGTGGTATTGAACGCCACCGGCCGGCCCGAGCACTCGAGGCCGCTACCGCTCGCCACACGGTGGTAAAACCACCGCTTCATCCAGTTCGGCTCCCACTTCGCCCGAGTCGAGTTGGCAGGGAAGTTCTTCCCGCATGCCGACCGCAAGACGAAGTTGACGCTGCCGAAGTTGGAGACGATCTTTCCGCTTCTACGACTAACACCATGCGTCGTGAAGAAACGCAAACAGCGACGCGCTGGGCCAGCATGCCTCTGTACGTAGGGCCCAGCTGTACACGGCTAGGCGGGCTATCATGTTCGGGGTCAGCTGCGCCAGCTCAAGTTCGAAGGTTCGCAAGATGGCACCGACAATCATGGCGGCTGGGATGCGAAGTCCGGCTTCAAAGTAAGCAACGAAGACGATCACCTCCGACTTGTCAGGGTGCGGTTCTGTCTCGTCGCTGGCCAGCAGTCACACCTCCCAACGGTCCGACAGCTTCCCTTCGCGCAATAGGGTGCAGATCGTCTCCTCCGTCGCAAGCGTCAGGCCCAAAACGCGGGAGCACGGACCTTCCTTTTTCTCTGTCGCTACCCACCATTTGTATACCAACGTTGAATTTTTCTCCTCGAGCATATACTTCACCTCGAGCGGCGATGACCGTCGGGAGATGGCGTTACCGCCGGCCTGCTGAGCGTGTTCTTTGCCGTGTGCCATTGCTCTCCGGGAACTAGACGACGACGGGGGCAGCGCGGCGGCCAAGAAGGAAAGAGAGCAGAACACAGGAAAAGAGATCAGAAGGCGTGAGGAGGAGAGCGCAGACGTGGTGCCACAAGGGGAATTTAAAGCCCCTTCACCTCCCACACCGCCGGTAGGTGTAACCGGTGGGAGACGAACCGCTCGCCTCCCCACGATTGAAGTCGAAGCGGCGCGGCCACCCATGCACGTCATGCCCCGTCAGAAATGGACGCACGACCACAATCATGCGATGGCCTGACATCGCACGACGCACCAATCGTGTTCCGCCATGTGTCCGCTCCCTCGGTAATGAATGCAGGCCGCACGACATGGCACACCCTCTGCTGCGTGTCGGCACGATTCTCAGAGTTGTCAATGCAGCATCGGTGGGCCTTTGACCAGTCAGCCTCGGCTGCAATTCTGACCCAGGATCTGCCTCCGCAGAGCGGCTCTGGCTCCAACTTCGTCTCCGTTCACGCGAAGAGGCACCCCACTGCGCCCTCACAAGCCTACGTGGAGAACTCGCAGATCACCTCGACCTCGACTGCGCGGGGTGACCCCAGCATCTACTCTGGCCTATATTTCTGGGGTCCAGTCGGGCCTCCAACTCGGCCTCGCATATGGGGGGCAACTTCGCGCCCAATCCTAACATTCTAATTATCTTTACGCGATTAACATTTCGCACATAATACCCACGAAATTCGGTTGGATGCAAGTTTGGCTTCGCCTTCACGAACCGCCCCTGATGGGCGGAGTCTGCAGACGCGCAAACGCCGGCCTAACAACGCCGACGTGGCACCGTCCCAGAGCCGCGAAATACAATGTGGCCCTTCGGTCTCTAGCCCGTGCGAAGACCCAGAGCTAGCTCCTACCAAACTCGTGGAGCAGCACAGACGATCACCTCGGCTTCGCAAGTCCATGCTGCGAACTCGAAGATCACCTCGACTTTGGTCGCGCGGGTCCGGCCCATATTTTTGAAGTCCAGCCGGGCCTCTGAATCGGCCTCACGCGCCGGGGGTACCTTCGCGGCCCGACCTCCCCACCAGTAGAAGACCAGCTAGACTGGCCGAAGTCCAACCGGCGGGAGTTCAACCTGCGAAAGGTTAGCGGGCGAAACTGAGGGCGACACACTCAGGCCATTGACCAGGCAGCCTCAGCTATGGCCTCGGCGCGGTTGTCACCCTGCTCTTACCAAACACCGCACGCGTAACCACAACGCGCTGATCCACGGCAAATCTTGACCCAATTCTCATAAATAAGCCTCCTTTTGTTCATCAACGCCCGCTGATATTAGCGTCCGTAGACGCAATCATTGAATGCAGATGAACAAAAGAAGGCCTACTCGTGAGAAGATAACCACGCACAGGAACAAGACGAGCAACCAAGGATGAGGGAGGAACATGCCGTGGTACTGACGTACTTATACCCATGCTCGCCCGGCGGGGAGTCGCCAGGTTGGCGGAAGGTCAACCGACGGTATTTTCAACTGGGGGGAACTCAACCGGCGGGACGTCAACCGGTGGAAGGAGAAGCGTCGCAATGGCATGTGACCACGACACCTCAAACCCTACGCCGCGCCAACCGCTGCCAATAGGGCAGTCGGACCGCACAGTTACGGGCCGCCTGGCAACGCACGGCGTGCCAATTGCGTCCCGCCGCGTGTCCCCCCTCTCGGGAAGGGACGTGTGACCGTGGCCATGCAACCACGAACAGCCCACGGCGCGCCACTCGCGTCCCGCCGCATGTGCCTTTCCATCGGGACAGCGCATGTGGTTGCGGTTACCCGCCCCGGACCGGTCGGCGCGATTCCCGCCGCCAGTAAGACGTCCACCCCGGCCCCTGAAGCTGTTGGGCCACAGGCCGACTCCACACCTGCAGCACGACCCCGGAAGGCACCTTCGCGATGCATCTGCTTCGACCCACCTCCACGCAAAGACCCCGCACTCGGCTATGGCGCCATGAATGCCAGCTGGACCTGCATCGCGCCTCGGCACGTCTGCAACATGAGCCCGTCTCCGAAGGACCCTGAGGCCGAAGATGGCTTCGACAGCCAGTCCGGATCCATATCCTCGGTACAAGGCGGGGACTACACCAAGCAATAATGCTCCATCAAACAATATAGAAGTTCACAGGCCGTGGGGACGGAGGGGCTCCTGTTGTAGGGGTGGCCCCCACCTTAGCCCAGCCGACCTGTCAGAAGGCTGTAAAGACCAGTATGGGACATATGTAATGACATAAATACTACTACGATGTATATCCTTGGAACTGCAACAACCTAGACTTAGAGCTAATCAGACAGTACAAGGAGATTCGCAAGGCCAAAAATCATCTGGTGATGAGGACTACGAGATGTACCATTAGCTAAAAATTGTCGTGCTTGGCAAAGCTAAAGAACTACACGTCGAGCAACACCCAGAAACCCATTGCTAGCCAATATAACCCTGCGTGCTTCTTTCTACTCTACCGGAATCTCGGGGTCGAGATTCATTTAAGGGGGGTAGGTTTGTAACATCCCAAAATTTGAAATTTGAAAATGTGAAGTATTAAATTATTTTGCGATGTATTCCCTTGAAAATTTGAATTTGCCATGGTGTTCTCAAAATTTTGGTTAAGTTTCCAAAACATTGAAGAAAATTTCTGGAAAATAAAAAATAACATGAATAAGCCATAAAGAAAATATGGGAGTGAAAGAAAATTAAAATGTTGAATTCAAAGTTAAAATGGTAACTCATCATAATGAGAGAGAAACTTAAATTGAAATATAAAATAACATTTTGAAAATAGGGTAATGGACAGTAAAAATAAGTAAAGCACAAACATGAGCATATATATATATATATATATATATATATATATATATATATATATATATATATATATATATATATATATATATATATATATATATATATATATATATATATATATATATATATATATATAGAGAGAGAGAGAGAGAGAGAGAAATATGCAAAAGATAATTATGCAAGAAGATGGGACTAGTAATATAGGAAATGGAAATATTAAAATATTGTGAGCAAGCAAAATGGGCAAACAATAAAAATATTTATATGCAAACCTACATACCAAATATATATATACATATATATATTTGTATAAATATATATACACACAATAAATAAACAAAAAGAAAAAGAAAAAAAAGAGAAAGGGGGTCCGGCTGGTCAAAGGCCCAGCCCAACCCCGCCTGCCCCATTCTTTCCCCGCACGGCCGAAGTGGCCCAGCGCCACAATCCCCTCTCTGCTGTCGCTGCGCCGTGGGCCACTTCCCACGCTCGCCTCCTCACTCTGGCCCCGCGGGCCCGTGCCCCCACCCGCACCTTTCCTCCTCGCTCTGCCCGCGTCTCTCCTTTCCCCTCTTCTTTCTTTCTCCCGTGAGCTGCAGCCGTGCTTTTCCCTCGTGACCTCGCAGCGCACTCAGTCACGCGTGCATGCCCCGTCACATCGCTGCTCCTCTGCACAGCTTCTGCCACGCGTTGCTTGCCTAGCCAGTGCGCCGAGCCCCACGCCCTACGCACGCCTGCCGCCGTCCCATCACGTTGTGCCCGCCATGCCGTTGCCCCGACTTTCCACGGCACCCCCTCTCTGCGCTATAAGTTTACCCAGTTTTCCCCCTTCGCCCGTGCTCCACGCTTTCTTCCCCTATCTTTGCCTCCCTCCACCCGAGTCCCTGAAGCTCGGCCACCGCCGCCATTTCTCCCGCCGCCGCCTCCTCGGTTGGCCACTCTCCAATTCTTCGCCGGGAAAGCATCTCCTCGGTGCCCTCAACTGGCCCCACCCATCAATTGAGCCTCCCCGCCACCCTAGCTCGTCGGCGCCGTGGGCATATCTGCGCCGCCGCCACCCCACGCCGCCGGACCGCCCTGGACCCCCTCCGGCTCAGTGAGCTCCACGGTGAGCCTCCCCGCCGCGCCCTCATGCTTCCACCCCCTCCCAATTTTGCCCTCTCCTACCCCAGCGCCGGCGCCCCCAATTTGTCCCCGCCACCGGCCGCTCGTGCCGACGCCGGCCACCCCCGACACCGCCTCCATCCGTGATGACACCACCGGGGGCTTCACCACTCATCGGGTAACCCGTTTTACCTGTTACTACTGCCTCCTCAACCACCGTCGTCGCCGGCGAGGTGAGTTCCGAGCGCCGCCGCCTTGCTCTGTTTCAAGCTGATCCCGCACGTCACCTTTTCTATTTTACCCGCCCTTACCAATCAAGTAACATAGGATGCTTCACTGGTTAACGGAGCGCGCTCTCAGCCCCACCACCCGTGTTCGAGTCTTGCAGCCGTAGTGTTTAGTTAGGCTTTTTATTTTGTTGCATTGCTAGCCGAGAGCAACCAAGACAGCTGGTTCGGTTCTCCTTTCCTGCACCATGACCAGTGGGTCCCTTTTCAATTAAAAGCTAAACCCCACTGCTTAACGATCATTCAAGTAATAAACTTTGGAAAGACAAGCTTATGTCTCTTACAAAGGAAAATTAAAAGTTGTTCGGTGAGGGTTAGATGATTAACATATAATTAGTAAGAAAGAAGGATAAGAATTAACCCTCTCTCTATATTGCAAGTAGGCAGTCTCCTAGTTGGTAAGTGTATCCAAATACTAAGGCATAGATCTTGGGTTCAAGTCCCCTTGGTGCACATTTTGACCCATTTTTCTTTTAGCACATTTTAACTAGCAAACAATTAGGGAGTCAAACAAGGGAGCTAAGCTATTTGGTTTGGATCCAAATAACGTTTATGTATACCTCAAAATATAGGAATATATGCATATCAATAATTAAGTGGTTAAAGGAAATCTAAAAAAATAATTATGAGAGCTAATAAAAATTTGAATAGAAAGTAAATGAGATTATTTAAGACTTCCTATAGAATGAATCATCATGATCATGGCTTGAATATTTATTTAAAGGCTAGATATTAATTAAAGTCACTAATAACGAATGACTTTAGTTAAGAATTCAAATGTAAATTAAAAATATAATTTAGGTAAAAAAAGGGGAATAAATTGGATATTATGTAAGAGCTGGACCTTAAAATAAAAGTTATCTTTATAACTAAAAATTTATGCCCTAATATTTAACCTGCCTCCATTAAATAAATTTTCATGGTAGATTTTGCTAAATAGCAGGTATTGAAGAATGACATTATATACCAAGCTTTGCCCAGATAGCTAGGTTTAAACTAAAATTTGAAGTAAAACTAAGCCTAAAAATAACTAAAGTATGGACAAGATACCAATAGTGCTAATAATTAAATCTTAACATAGAATTGGTAACAAAGATGGACATAGCTGAATATAGTAAGCTAGGGCCCGCACAATGGATCCTAATTCAACTTGAATTATGCATAATAATATCCAAAGGTACATAAAATATCGTACTACAAAATGCTATAAACACAAACTATAAAATTGATTCGGTAAGCAAAAATTTATATACATCGCGTATATAGCATATGCCCTGAATATGAGCACTCAACAAAATAATGCTCCGCTAACCTTGCATGCTGACTCTTAGGCCTAATCTAACCCGTGAAACTTACTCGATGACTACAAAAATAATAGAAGGGATTATTAATAAAAAAATCAAGTCATCATATTCCACCACCGGCCTTGCCTCAAATCACACAAAGCACCCGTTAACTCATAACAAATTTAAATTAAAACTAAGTTCAATTGGATTTATTTGGATCTTCTGAGTTATTTGCTTTTATTTGGATTCAGTCATTTATCGCGTAATTAGAAACTGGAGTCCTAAAGATTCTACGGATCAGGCGGGACCGAGATCGATGAAGACCAGGAATTAAAGATCATCGTATGAGGCAACTTTGTGTGAGCTCAAGACCGCGGTAAACCGCGCCAGGCGAGTCAATACTTTGGTCATGTTGAACCTACATTTTCTGCAAATTACTTTGGTTTTAATTATCAAAGTGCATGCTAATATATTATATGCAAATACATGTTTAATTTAATATTCTAGTTATATGCCCATTGTTTATCTTGAATATTATTATACCTCCTTTGGAATAATTGAATGTGTGAACCTTGTCGCCCTAGAAAAACTATAATAGTAACCTTTCGAAAATAAGTCCCTAATTATACGCCATGCTTAGTACTGCATAGATATTCAGGGGCGTTGAAATGCCCCAAGCCTCATTATCATTTTTAATCATGAGAAACTGGTTTGGATAGTCATGGTGGGAATGACTGGTATATTTTGACATGATTATTTTATGCTCCCAAAAATCCCAACTTGCTTAAATATCTGAGCGGATGGTTTGGGGGCTGGTATGTGGTGCAGTGGAAGCACAAAATTGTGGAGTGTGGTAGAACCGTTTAGGTACTCCTAAGGACCGAATCTTGTCATGACCTCCTGTGTAAAACAGTGCAACCACAAGTCTGCAAAGTGCAACTTGGCTAAGTAAATTTATCAAAATTCCCGGACTCATCTCACTGGTAGTGGATAGAAGTGGATGCGCAAGGGCAAGAGAAGGCCTAAAGGGACACCGAGTGGAGGGTGAAGTTTCCCAGTCGTACTAGCGCTGAGGGGAGTGGAGCCCGAATAACGCTAGTAACCGTGGGGAACATCCCGTGCATAGATGGGACCCACCACAAGTGGGCAGTTTCCCATAAGGTGAGATGACAAAGGGGACTAGATACTTTGAAAAGTCACTGTAATGGTCTGCTCAACCACACGACCAAGGAATCGTGTGGGGCAATGAGTTGATTGTCTCTTATGGTGAAAGTGTACAAACTCTGCAGAGTCAAAACTATTCGAATAGCCGTGCCCACGGTCAAGGGCGGACATGAGAACTTAACCAGATATAGTTCTATTTCAAAACCTTTGTGGGTGGGAATGGTGAAGGAATGCGCGTATGCTACGAGAGCAGAAAACAAAAATTCCTACCGCGCACACCAGGACATCATGCTAAGGAGGGATCATGGATCGTTACCACTAGACACGCAGCGCAGCAGAAGAAGAGTTGGAGAAGCCGATCCAACCACACGCGTCGAGGTAGTAGTGGAAGTAGCCGATCGTCCCGAACAGATCGTCTCCTCCACGCGATCAACCACACCACGAGCATATCCAATCTGTAGGTTGTTGATGCCGATCAACGCCGCAACGAGCAGCGCCTCCACCGGTATCCACACGTCTGGGGCTGGAACGCCGATCGCGAGTGTACCAGCACTCGCGAGCGGCTAGGGTTTGGCTCGGGAGGTGGCGGAAAGGGTTTTGCTCGGGAGGAACAGAAGCATGCACCCCTCAGCCCCCCGCCTCCATATATATAGACCTCCTCACTTGGGCCTCGTGGACCGAGGCCCAATAGGAGTCTATCCGGATCTCTATCCGAATTGAGCCCACATTCGAATCACATTCGAATTAGTGTTCCAACCCGTTAAGTGTGCGACCCTGTAGGTTCACGTATACTTGGTCACGACCCAGAAACGCCTTTCCGGTCACCCTGTTAATAGCGGCCTCTAGAAGACATATTAACCCCAAAGTATACGTAAAGATCATATCGGCTGAACCTGTAATGTTCTCATGTACGAATCCCTTTGCCTCATGATATAGATTAAGCTCAAGGCGAGACCTGTGTCATCCTCTTAATAGCTCAATCACTCTCTCGATTCCGTGATGGATTATAAACTCGTGATTGACTCCTCAATCACCTTGGCATGGCCATGCACTTTCATAATCCATTAAATCGAGGGGCCCAGAGATATCTCTCCCATAAGGAGGGGCAAATTCTATCTTGATCATTCACATCCCACTACATGTTTCATGGCAAACCCAAAGACTACTTTTATGACTACCCAGTTACAGAGTAGTGTTTAGTAGTCCCAAAATAAGCTACTACGCATGTTGGGAACCATGATGATCTCAAGTCTAAGGATTCCACATAAACACTACTTGAGACCAACTGATGACACATGGAATCTCTGAAGTGTCTCATGGCGGGTCTATCCAACATATGTTCACTAACACATGTCCATATTATTGATTTGGTATCTCCATACCATGATCCATGAGACATGATCATCAATCAATACATATGCTGATCTTTGAATCATATTTGTTCCTCATATGATATATAATCAGGGATCATTTAGAAATAGCAACATTTTGGCATTAAGAGTCTCATGAATAAGTCACATACTCATTGATCAATAATGATAATGTCTATTTCAAGGAACAAACTAATGCATCATAAACATAGTATGTGATATATATAACATCTCCATGTTGCCTCTAGGGCATATCACTAACAAATGGAAAAGTGGAAGGGCAGTGAAAAGCCCTGATTTGTGTTGCTCTGGGTGTCGTCCCAGTGATAATGTAAACGGCTATAACGCTGAAGGTCTAGCATATGGTGCAGAGACCATGTAACGGTGGATGGAATCTGGATCACTATTATTATTGCATTCTCTTACACATTATGCCTTTGGTCAAAATTGCTAGGTCTCAGGATTTTTTATGTTTGAAACAATGGCACTTCTATTCTTACCAAATAAAATATAGGGAATAAATAGAGTCGTGTGTAAAGAAGATGGATGTTTGTGGTAAACACATAAAGGTATTAGTGGACTCATGTCGATCATAAAAAGGAAATGATAATGTGGATTCTGAGAGAAATAATTTGGTGGAGCCTAAATGAATATATAGGCTAGATAGATGATTTAAATGATTTTTGGAAAATTGGGAAGTGCAAAAATAATGTTTGGATTACAACACAGATATCTAATATAAATTCTTGGAAGATGTTGGCGATAATGGGATTAATAGGAATTGATCAAATACTAGTTGGATGAATTGAATTTTTGAGAATTGGGATGACTAATAACAATTATTGGAGTATAATTTTGATCAATGATATTCTGGGTGGATATATACTAGTGACTCGTAGACTTGATCACTGATATTCTTGGTGGATGTATAATAGTGAATCGTAGACTTGATCGCTGATATACTTGGTGGACCAGTTAGAGGTAGATAACGGAAAATAAGGTTGATTATTGGAAGAGCAAATCATGGTTTTGGATCAATAACCAAAAGGATTGAATTGTTAGAGAATCTTGATACAAATGATACCGGTGGATTTGAAAGTAATTATGTTAGAGAATCATTAGAAGTCACGAGTGAGGAGCTGATGAATAGCAATTACAAGATTGGATTATTAGGAATTCTAAATACAGAGTATGATCTGTGGATTAAATAAATGATTACACTTGCTGTTTGGAGTTTTAGACAGCACTCGATATAGAAAGAGTATGATCGGTGATTAATTAAATGATGTCACTCGCTGTTTGGTGTCTTAGACAACAATCAATAAAGAAAGTGTATTTTTGGTGGATTAAGTCAATTATGGCAATCGTTATGTGGAGTTTAGGTAGCAACAATAACACTATGAATAAATAATAATAATGCTACTATAAGCAATTTTTGGCAAATAAAATAACCCGAGCCTCTCCTTTGATAAGCCATGCATACTGTTTATTTGCATCATGTGTATTGGCTCGTGGAGCACGGTGGTTTGTGCTCACACTCGCTTTTACAACAAATCCAGAATCAGGAATCAGATTGCTACGCGTCAGCAACACTATTGGTCATGGTGGCAAAGATGATGAAGAGTCAAGAGCTAGGTCGCGCACCTCTAGTTGGCTGCCTGTGGGCATATCCTGAAGGTCCCACTTGCGTGCTTCATTCTTCCGCTGCTGCAATTTAATGATTTCGGCCTAATAGGCCCTTGAGTAAGTTTACTATTATATTTACGCTTTCGCATGATATGAACTTTGATATTCAGAACTGTAAACTGTGAGCGCTATCTACTGATCCAGGGAATAGTGCGGTGGAATCACAGAGGAATCCGGATTGTAAAATCTGGGTCCTGACACGTAGTCTCCCTCTTGAGCTTCATATTCTTCTGAGATGATTTTTAGTGCAATATGTGAGGACATAAACTACTCCGTAAGTCTTGGGAAAGAATGCAGTAGATGCAAAGCTTAACAAAGGAAGGCTATATGGTTCTTTTGCACAAAGCAATATTTTATTTCAAATAACATTAAATATTTTCGAAGGCATTTACTTTGTAAAGTATTTGTTTTAACTGAAACTAATAAGCATATTATAGTGAAGGTTCTATCCACCAACACTAATTAACCAACTCTAACCGTTAAGTTTCAAAACATCGGGTTCCATCCACCCGCACTAGCTCCAACCACCAGGATACCCTTCCGAGAGTTCCCTCCACTCTCAGAATACCAAAGTTTTGTTTTTAAAACGAAAACCAAAGATCTACCATGTGAATGCATTCCTTGCCCGCTCTTGACCGTGGGCATGGCTATTCGAATAGTTTAACACTCTGCAGAGGTTGTACAACTTTACCCCCAAGAGATAAATTATCTTAATAGTCACCACACTTCCTTTGGCATGAGACACAGATAAAATATCACAAAGCCTTTACCTCACTCTAGTCTAGCTAGACATCACCCGCTAAGGTTTCACCGCTGGAGGGTTAAATCTACCCAATGAGATGCCCCCTCTTGCGCCATATGAGTACAGTAAATCCCTGTCTCTCACTGTGAATAACCAGTAAATCCCTGGCACCCACTTTCCACTGGTGGCACCTAAACTAGACTATCGTAAGTTAATCAGCTAGGTCGTACCCATATAGACTTGGCGTTGTACGGTAGTGCTCAGTCTGGACAATCACAAGCGTCAGTCCTTAATTGACTAGGGCGGAACATACACTTTACAAGATCTTGTGCTTACTGCACCAATCCAAACCAACCATCTGCCCGGTCTAAAACAATTTTTACATTTTAATTTATTTTAAAAGAACAGTGGTAACACCAATCGCCACTAAATTTTGAAAACAAAGGGCCTGTTCTTTTTGGCTGCGACTTGTGACTTTTGGGTTGTTTGTACGAGAGATTACAGAATAACAAAACTCACGTGTGGTTTTTGTCAATATAAATGAAGTTAGTAAAGTATGTACTATAATTAACTAGTAGACACTATCTTGAAAAAATACTCCGTTTAAAAGCTAGTTACTGTAGAAAAGCCGAAAAGCAGCTTTTAAAAGCTGAAAAGAACAGGGCCAAAGATTATTGTAATGAAACATAATTTCCCATTTCAAGATTACAAAGGTTAAATAGCATGACTAAGCATTTTACTACCGTTCTAATATTTGTCAAAGATTTAATAATAATCTCATTATTGAGACAAAGGAAATCCTAAGGTTACAAGGGTACATGGCATTCAACTTCAATTGAGGGCATAACAAGGTTGGATTAACTATTACCTTAAGAGAGAAATTATTGTTTTATGTAAATAGCAATGCAATTAAATTTAAAATAATAAAAATCATTTCTCAAACATAGGTCCAATATGATCAAAGGACTTGCCTTCTTGTGCGCTATTTGGTCCTTCTTGCTGCGGCTCGACAAATTCTTTGGCGACGTCGGGTTCTACGCGCGAAACGACAAAACAAACAAACAAATAAATACAAATAAAATCAAAAAAATATAAAATATGTACTGCATGAAATTTTATGATTTTATACGAATTTATAAATTTGAATCACTGGATTCGGAGTTTGGACGACGGAGAACGAGCGATTGGAAGATTGAATGAATTGGAAATTCCAGAAAATGCAAAACCGAGAGAATATTCTATTTCTGGCTGATTTTGGATATTTTTTAGTGTATGACGTGTGGGGCCCAGCTGTCATTGAGTACAGATTTTTTTAATAATATATGACAAGTGGGTCCCGCTTGTCATTGGCTGAGCAAAATGGATGATAGCATCCGAGAGCTATGGATAGGAAAAATGTTGTAATTCCCTGGATTTGAACACAACACCTCCCACATGCATGCTTGAGCTTGCCTCCACTAACCAAGTGAGCATTTGTTCTTTTGTGACAAGGAAGTATCACCAAGGAATGAAAAACAAAAAAGATGCTATTACCTAATGAAGAAACACACAAAGTAGACAGAGAGGTGGCAACTATGGAGTTTGGGGGCGCTAGGGAGGGAATAGAGGGGCGGCGCAGGAAGGGGAGACCGAAGGGGTGCGGTTCTTACCGGCGGTGGCTCGGGAGATGGCCGGAGAAGGCGGCGGCGAGAAAAAGCGGCGGCGCGCGCATAGGAGAGAGTGTTTCGGCGGCGGCGGCTTTTGGCAGCATGGGCGGCGGCGGCCGAAAGTTGGAGGAGGTGCGGTGGGGAGAGGGGAGACCGAAGGGAAGAAAACCGCGCATGGGAGAAGGATTTATAGGTGGAGAAAGAAGAGGAGCGGCCAGCGGTTTTAGAGAGGGTTAAAGGATGGGAAACGGCCGGTATTAGAGAGGGGTGATTAGGGTCTTTCATTGCGCACTTGCTCGGGGATTAAAAGAGGAAGAAACTGTTGCATTTAAAAGCTCTAATTCGGCTCTAATGGAGGAGGAGAGAGAGGGCTAGAGGAGGAAGGTGAGGTAGAAGAAACATATGACATGTGGGGTCAATGCGTCAGTGAGAGAGAGAAGTGAAAGGGTACGGGCCGTCGGATTGGTGACACGTGGTAAGTGAAAGAATCAAGGCCTTTGGATTGAATGAAGGGGTAAGTGACTTTGGATGGCTAGGATTAAATCAAAGAAAGAGATGGATTCAATCTGAGAGCGACACATGGCAAGCTGAGATTAAATTAAATTTTATTTTCGGATTGCTTTTCAGAAAATACTAGAAACATTATAAATACTTAGAAAATAATAATTAATGTCTAAAAATTCCAAAAAAATTTATAGAATATTCCTGGAGTTATTTTAGATTTAGGGAAAATATTTTTAATTTCAGATTTGCCTTTAATAATTTTAGAAAATACTTTTTAACTCTTTAAAATTGATTTTTAATTCCAAAAAATTCTCAAAACATTTTTAAAAATTCTGGAAAGGTTGGGAAAAATAAAATAAACTCTTTTTGGATTTAATAAAATATTTAAAATACATTTTCTTGATTTAGACTTTGAAATAAAATCCAGATAAATCCAAATAAAGTTCAAATAATTTAAAATAATTAATTTAAAATTAAATTTTTCTGAAAGCAAATTTTTGGGATGTTACACTTGTCCAGGGTTGGCCCCGAACCTTCCAGGGTCGGGCTCACTACCTTGCCCAAAGTTGGTCTAGGGACTTGGCTCGGGGTAGACCCTCCAACAGGCATTGCAGCTCCGAGGTAGTGGTGGACCCGAGGTAATGCGGGGACCCTCCCCAAATAGTAGCCTCACCTATCCGGGTGGTCTTCAACCGCTTGCTCAGGCTGGCGCACCGACTTGCAAAAGGGGTCGGCGCATTGGCTTGGGTCGACGATCCCACTTATAGCCTATAATGCATTTCGATAATATGTTAAAATACCTTAGTCCTCGCACGAACTTCAGATGATAGGACATATCCATGCCTCTGTGTTGGGTTCCCTGGTGTTCGCCAACGAGTCGTTGCTCTACTCGACTTATTTTGGTTTGTATTTGGGGAGTTCACCGTTGCATAGAAAGACATTGGGTCGTGAACAGTTAAGAATTCAAGCATCGACCGCCCAGATGCCGAAGTTATGCGAATGCACGGGGTTGGTACTTAGCCAAAAGGAGTGACTCGTGAAGTCAGTTGTCAACCTATGGTGTTTAATAGACACCGTGAAGTCAGTTCTTGACCTATGGCATTCAAGAGGTGAAGGTATACACAAGGGGTGCCAAACTCAACTCGTGTAGGCATGGCCACCAAAGGACGATAGAACCCAATGGGGCAAAAGGTCGACCCACGTGAACATGTTAGGAGTAAGCGGCAAACTTTCCAGTTCAAGATGCACGAAGTCCTTGGGTAATCGGGTCGTTGCATGACCTCGAAGGATGGGTGTCCATATACCGCTAGTTCGAGGTGTCAAAAAGCTCCAAGAGCACGAAGGTGACTGGGGCGTACATATCCCTGAGACTAGCCTGATGAGGTTTGACCTTGAAGGTGAGGGGGTGCACACTAAGCCATTGTCTACTCGACCCATCGAGGCACGACGCTAGAAGCTTGGAAATGTGCCATGCACTTAGCTCATAGACGCGTGGCCCATGAAGCAAGGAGTGTTTACCGTGAATCCACACTCTGTCGAGGCCCTTGAGGCTGATCATGCTGCTCTCAGGTGATGTGCTGACGCTTGTTGTTGTGAATCGATCAACCCAATAGACGCGCATAACTGAGGAGATGTCAATAGATCGAGTCGAGCTAGGTTGAGGGAATACCCCATATGTCGAGTCGTATCATACAGAGGTGAAGCTGTCGTGGAGTGTTGCCCCTTGCTAGGCAACCTAACCTGATGACCAGGAGTGCGCTAGGGTGCGAAGTACTAGAGGCCGATGAGTTGCCTCAGTATGACCTTACAAGGAGTTCTTGGCTTATTGAGGGTTGGCTTTCGAGGTAAGGAGATAAGCACCCAAACACAAGGTGGCCAATCCATTGGAGCCTACGTGGCTGACTCATCGGGGCAGTGATTGTGAGGCACAGAGTACTTCACAAGTCAGGGCGTGTCCTGAACGGAAGGAGGTGATTTGGTTATCCGTAGAGCCAGAGAAAGTCCATGGTTGGGGAGATGCAATCAAGGTGAAGCAAAGTTCGGCCGAGGGGAAGCCATCATGACCGATTGAGCCATGTCGGGGTCAAGCCATTGCTGTTGAATGCTCAAAAAGCATTGCCGACACACTGGAAGGGCCAAGGCAGCGGTCGCGGTGAGCCACCTTCTTCGGAGTGACACCGACCTTGTCTTTGGTGAAGCACTGACTTGGTCTAGGGGATAGTGACCTAGGGGACAGGGAAGACGATGACACCATGGCTAGATCTACTATCCCTAGCCTGGACTTGCACAAATGCATGGTAGGGTTGAAGATGATGCGTGGCGGACGTCGAGCCCAGACAATGGTGTGAATCCCTTATCGAGAAAACTTGGCGCTCGGGACTCATTTTTGTGCGGGAGTAGTGCTGGCTTATGCGCCGGCTAGTGCGACGCGAAGACAAGATGCCTGAAGGGGTCATAACTGCTATTGCTCGTTATGTTAGAATAAAGCTTGTTTGCTACTCTTTTACTAGTGGTATCCCACTACCCCGTCCCCTATCAGAAAAACATGTGCTCAGGGCAAAGCTCATGAGTGGCATTTTCTTGGGGAGGCGAGAATATCATTATCTCCCATCAGAACAAACTTGGCACTCGGGACAAGGCTCACAAGTAGCACGACCCCTAGGGGAACGTTAGGCGAGTTGACCATTGCAAGGACGATTCCGTAGGGGGAAAATAAGCTTGACCCTGAAGGGGAGAATTGACTCGACCCCGGTGGAGGAGAAGAATTAGCTCAACCTCGGAGGGGAGAAGAATTATGTAGAGACCCGAATATGCAAATCCGGACTCTCCTGTGTATTCTGCACTAGTCCAGGATCACGCTAGTGCACACAGTATGAACAAAGATAAATATCATCCACATCACGATATACTAAGGAAAATCCAAATTATATTGATAATTATCAGAGTACGACCTTATGGTCAAGCTTACAATTATTAGCCTGAAGGGCTTAAAGAAACTAGCAGCGGAAAACCAGAAATAAGCGTAGTAGCCATTCGACATGCCCACATGCAATCGACTGGGGAGCGAAGTCCTAATCCGTGAAGTCGTCGAAGTATCCTCCTAGTAGCTCCTGCTGATCTGGTCCTTCCTCCTCAACTGAGCAAATATGAATGAAGCCGTGAGTACATAGAGTACTCAGCAAGTCGTTTGTAACAAAGATGCAATATAGTATGCAAGGCTTAACAATGGATGGCTGCAGGGTTAGTTTTGCAGAAAGCGACAATTTTAAAGTAAATACAATTAATAGATTGATAAGCAACTTTATCAAAGGACGTTAAATAAATAATCAAAGGAATTGAATATAATCACAAGTGAACTGACCATTCACTTTCCAGCTTAACCCAACCAGATTTCATAAAAACTCTACCCCTCGTGTGAAATCACCGAGCATTGTCCATGACCGAGGACACGACTATTCGAATAGTTTTACACTCTGTAGAGGTGGTACAACTGTACGCACACGATGTGATAATCCTCACGTTAAAGATAATCACAAGAAGACTTTTACAATGATCCATCTCAACCCGATCCCACTCGCTAAGGTTTCGCCGTCGAGTAGGGTAACCCCCTAGTCGATAATTGCCCCCTCTTGCGCCACAACAGCATCGGTAGCGAAACCAAAGTTGAGACTTCACAAATTATTATGCCAGGTCTATCCCATACTAGACATGTGGTTTGCACAGTAAAGCTCAGATCAATGGCGCACAAAGTTAAGTCCTTAAATATTACCCAGGCGAAGCATCCACATCCCATGTGAATCCTGCACCCCCTTTACTGCACGATCATTCGCCCAAGTGAAAACCAAGTTTGTATAACCAACACCAATGACACTACCCATGTCATGGCACACAAATTTTATAGCTGTGGTTGACCACCACGTTCCAATATATCATTAAGTCAAGATTAATTAACCACATGTGATGATAAACCCAACGTACTAGCAATAAGCATGGCTAAGCAATTCTAAACGTACAACCCATGTGACAACTAATATTGTATCACTAAATAATTTCCCATCCTATGGTGACAATAGAATCATGGCACTCAAATTATCAAGGAGGGAATAATCAATTAGGTCATTGACTACCAATACAAGGGTTTGGTAATAAGATAGCGATGCATGATAATGTAAAACAAAGTTATACATAATAGATTTGAAAACTGGGTTCAACATGATCAAAGGACATGACTTGCCTTGGCCTTGCTCAGATGACGGCTCTTGATCTTCAAATCCAATGGCGGCTCCCTCGAACGCGTGATCTAACGAGAGAGAAAGCAAATCGAAAAGACAAAATAAAATCAAATAAAATTCAAATGAACTCCAAAAACTTTCAAACCTGAACCAAAAGGTAGAGCTCAATTTTAGATGAATTTAGGAAAAAGAATCGGGTCAATCGGATTTCGGATGAGGGAGACCGGGCTCTTGGAAAATCTAATTTGGGATAAAGGCTGGAAAAATCAGAAATTGCACTGTGCTGTAGACCCGGTGCAAGGGAGAACGGGTCTACGGTGAACCCGGCGCAAGGCACAGTGTGGCTGACGGAGCATGCTGACGCAAGGCTAGGGCTGACGCGGCGTACATGTGGCATGACACGTATGCACCCGGGCTGACGTGGCTTGCTGATGTGGCAAGATGACGTGGCAGGCTGACGTGGCACTGAGGTCGGCTCGGCCGCTGACTTGGCACTCACGTGGTGATGACGTGGCATGACACGTCGGCCTAGGGCTGACGTGGCTCGGCTTGCGTGGCTTCGGTCCACGGCTCACGGCTGACGGGTGGGTCCCACTTGGCAGCGGCTCGGTGCACGGTGGACCGGGCGCACGGGACGGTGAAGCGGCGTGGTGCGGGTGGCGTCAGCGATGACGCAAGCGGGCGCGGGGACCGAGGCGACGCGGCGCGGGGCGCGGGCGCGGCGACCGGGCGGCGGGGTTGCGGGGCGGGGTTGACCGACGGTCAGGTGGCACGGCGGCGCACGGCGGCGGCGGGGGCTCACCAGCAGCGGACGACGACGGAGACGGCGGCGTCGACTTGGATGGCGACGGAGTGGCGGCGAGCAACGGCGAGCGTCGGCGGTGCACACGCGCGACGTCGGCGAACGGCGGCGCACAGGCGTCGGCGGACGGCGGTGAGCGGCGGCGGAGGCGGCGGCTGCGGGATGAGGGAGCCCCGGGGGGGTCGGCCCCTTTTATACCCGGGAGACGAAGAGTCCCGGGCGGGCACGGACGTCGAGTCCGGGGCGGACACGGCGGCGGAAAAGGAAGGCGGCGACGGCGGGTTCGAGCCGGACTCGGAGACGAGTCCCTCCCGGAAACGACGCCTGACAGGTGGGCCCCACCTGTCAGTGGCACCGAGCGAGCGAGCGGCAGCGATGGTGCGCGGGCAGGGCGGCAGCGGGGATGGGCGACGCGTGGCGCACATCGAGCGGAGGGGCGCGGGCGCGGGCCGGGCACGGATGCGTGCCGCGTGGCACGGGGGCGGGGTCGGCCGGGCGGGCGGGTGGCTGGGCCGGCTGGGTGGGCAGCGGCCCACCTGGCTTTTAGGATTTTCTTTTTCTTCTTCTTTTTCCAGAAATTCAAATAAATACTTTTAAGCTCTAGAAAATAGCAAATAAATCCAGAAAAAACCCAGAAAATTCACAAAAATTCCTTGAGACTCCAGAAACTCAAATAAAATAATTTTGGCAAATGTTAATGTTTAAATTAATCATATTAAACCCTTTTTAATTAATAAAAATTCCAATTAAGCTTGAATTAATTCCAGGAAAATACAAATGGTGAATTTTATTTTAAAAGCTTCAAAAAGGCTCTGAAAATCAGGATGTTACAAACCTCCCCCCTTAAACGGAATCTCGACCCCGAGATTCAGGCTTACTAAAAGAATAGGTTACCAGGTGCGATGTTGGAGACGACGTTGTTGATGCTTCCCCTTGCAACGCTCTGAGGTATCCGACTTCCTTGACCTGATGATGTTGCATGGCTTGCTCCTGGAGTCTTGGTAGGGATACTTCCAAGGTTGAGTGAAATTGGCTTGGCTGCTCGACGCTTTTGTGGACACTTGCGAGCGAAATGACCTGGCTCTTTGCATCTGAAACAAATGAATGGAGTTGCATAGCTTCTCTCCCTGAGGCTGATTGCTGACGTTGATAGGGCATGGTCCTGAATTATCATGAGGAGGCATTGGAGCTGGAGTCTTGAAATCTAATTGTTGCGGTACCTGAGCTGGCTGGTATGTGTTGAATCTGACTCTTTGTGACTGTTGCAACTGAGTTCCTTGTTGAACCATCTTCCTCTTCTGAGATTGAGTTCCACCTAGAAGAGGTGTCTTGTCTGAAGGGACCATGTCATTGTCCTGGTTGGGTTGTTGTGTCTCGACTTTAGATGGTATCTTGGTAAATGTACCTGTTGCCCTGCCTTCTTTTGTCAATGCACTCATGGTAGTAACTCGGAATTTCTCTCGTTGATGCTGCAATACTGAGGCCAATATCGAATGCAGGGGGCATTGAGCTGGGCTATGGTCCTGGCTTTCACATAGGTAACAAGTGATCTTGCTCATAGGACATTCTCCAAGAAAATGAGTTCCTTCACGACTAGAGCAGCTGATTTCATGTTCACTAGCATAATGTCCTATCTCTCCACAGCGAGTACAAGCGCAATTCTTAAACTTATTCTCTAGGTAGCATTGTTGGATGCAATGCTCTTTCTTGTCACAACGATTGTGGGCTTCGTGCTGGATTTCCTTCCTTGTAGGACATCTGGCAAATTTGTGGCCGATTCTGTCGCGTTTGGCACAAAGAAAATCTTGTGCTGGCTTCCCTTTTTGAGAACATTGGAAGGCTACGTGTCCATCCCCACCACAACGGTAGCAAATAACATATCTCCCTGGATAATGGTTTTTAGAAAGATGATTTCCCATGCTGTCATCCTGACAAGGTATTTCTTGTGCCTTAATTCTGAACGACTCATCAGAGGGGCACCATTGACAAGGTATAAATGGAATGGCCCAGGAAGCTTTGGCGTCGTTGTCCACTTGTTGTAACACTGTTTGTATGAGCCGAGTGAAGGAACGCGCGTAGGCTACGATAGCAGAAAATAAAAATTTCTACCGCGCACACCAGGACATCATGCTAAGGAGGGATCATAGATCGTTACCACTAGACGCGCAGCGCAGCGGAAGAAGAGTTGGAGAAGCCGATCCAACCACGCGCGTCGAGGTAGTAGTGGAAGTAGCCGATCGTCCCGAACAGATCGTCTCCTCCACGCGATCAACCACACCACGAGAAGATCCAATCTGTAGATTGTTGATGCCGATCAACGCCGCAACGAGCAGCGCCTCCACCGGTATCCACACGTCCGGGGCTGGAACGCCGATCGCGAGTGTACCAGCACTCACGAGCGGCTAGGGTTTGGCTCGGGAGGTGGCGGCTAGGGTTTTGCTCGGGAGGAACAGAAGAGTGTATCCCTCAGCCCCCCCGCCTCCATATATATAGACCTCCTCACTTGGGCCTCGTGGACCGAGGCCCAATAGGAGTCTATCCGGATCTCTATCCGAATTGAGCCCACATCCGAATCGCATTCGAATTAGTGTTCCAACCCGTTAAGTGTGCGACCCTGTAGGTTCACGTATACTTGGTCGCGACCCGAAAACGCCTTTCCGGTCACCCTGTTAATAGCGGCCTCTAGCAAGACATATTAACCCCAAAGTATACGTAAAGATCATATCGGCTGAACCTGTAATGTTCTCATGTACGAATCCCTTTGCCTCACGATATAGATTAAGCTCAAGGCGAGACCTGTGTCATCCTCTTAATAGCTCAATCACTCTCTCGATTCCGTGATGGATTATAAACTCGTGATTGACTCCTCAATCACCTTGGCATGGCCATGCACTTTCATAATCCATTACATCGAGGGGCCCAGAGATATCTCTCCCATAAGGAGGGGCAAATTCTATCTTGATCATTCACATCCCACTACATGTTTCATAGCAAACCCGAAGACTACTTTTATGACTACCCAGTTACGGAGTAGTGTTTAGTAGTCCCGAAATAAGCTACTACGCATGTTGGGAACCATGATGATCTCAAGTCTAAGGATTCCACATAAACACTACTTGAGACCAACTGATGACACACGGAATCTCTGCAGTGTCTCATGGCGGGTCTATCCAACATATGTTCACTAACACATGTCCATATTATTGATTTGGTATCTCCATACCATGATCCATGAGACATGATCATCAATGAATACATATGCTGATCTTTGAATCATATCTGTTCCTCATATGATATATAATCAGGGATCATTTAGAAATAGCAACATTTTGGCATTAAGAGTCTCATGAATAAGTCACATACCCATTGATCAATAATGATAATGTCTATTTCAAGGAACAAACTAATGCATCATAAACATAGTATGTGATATATATAACATCTCCATGTTGCCTCTAGGGCATATCACTAACACCGAGTTTGTGCTGCCAAAAACTGACTTAAGATCGGATCCAGACCCATTGGAGTTGCTTGCGGTCCCTGAGTTGCCTGGTTTGCGTTGCTGCCCTCTGGGTCTTGGTTCATCTGACTACGTCCTACGGTGCTTCGAGTGTCAACCATTTCTGCTCTGCTCTGAAAGAAAGATCACTTGCTGAGAACTAACTCTTCAAGGCTCAATAGGTAAGAGGGAAAAGCAAAGGTAAGAGGTAAACTCGTCTAAGGGGGATAACTAATGGCAACCTAAACTAAACAAACACTTAGCCAAAAAGGCTAACAAAAGAAGCAATAAACTCCACAAAAAGACTTTTGATGTGACTGCATCATAATGCTAGAAGCAAAACTGCAGCTCACATCTCACACAACGGCAAATAAGAAGCAAGACGATCTACCCGATACTAAAAACTATAACAGGGTTCAAATCTAATGGCTCCTAATCTTCACAAAAATCTCAAATCTTGTCTTGACACATTGGGTGCTTTCTTCATCCAAACTTCATAGCACAGCTTGAAAAATTCCATGCCAACTCTCACTTTAATGGAGGGGCACTCGAGACAACTATGGACATGATAGGGATAAGAAGTCAAATTGAGTTTTGAAAACAATATTTCGAAGGAGGCAAGGAGTAAGAATCCTAAGAATGAGGTAAGAATAAAGAATTACTAGACAATCATTTGGTTGATTTGATTTTGAAAATAAATTTTGAAAACTTTGCTAATTCGACCATTCTAACTAGGACTTCGTCCTACAGTCGATATAGCTCTGATACCATCTCTGTAGAGACCCGAATATGCAAATCCGGACTCTCCTGTGTATTTTGCACTAGTACGACGACGCTTGCGCCTTAGCAATCGCTGAACCAACCCCAAGATGTTATCAACCGTGCCAAGAACGCGGTTGACCTGACCACGAAGGTCTATTCCTGCATGCAACCGAAGAACACGCAAGAACAAGGATAGTGAGCAACCTGAAATTTGCTAGATATAAAAGTTGCACAAGGAGTTGAGGTTCTGTAACACGAATCTGTTGGTCTAGCCGACACAAGAGACATCGTGGAGTTTGCACATGGGGCTAAACTAATCTAAACAAAACCTAAGTCCTAGAAAGGGTGGCGGCGGCTCCTTTATAGGGAGAACAACCAGGAGGGGCGTCCAAAGTGCATGCTCTAGGGTTACAAGGCCCATGGGCCCAATTGGTGGTGGCGCAGCACCCCTTTTGACTCGGACTCAAAAACCAACGTGAATTGTTTTAATGATTGCAACCGGCTCGAATGGAATTTGAAGATGAGGTTGGATCCGTTGGAAAGTAGACTTCATAAGCTTTTCATAAAGTACAAGAACGTCCCAAACGAAGTCCGTATGAGAAAGTTACATTCGTTTCAACTTGCACCATTGCAGCAGTCCGAATCTGATTCCAGTACGTGACCAACACGGACTCTTTTGATGATTGCGGCTGTCTCGGATATAATTTTAAGATGGGGTTGAATCCTTTAGAAAGTAGACTTGATAAGCTTTCCATCAAGTCCAAGAACGTCCCAAACGGAGTCCGTATGAGAAAGTTACGTCCGTTTAAACTTACACCATTGCAGCAGTCCGAGTCTGATTCCAAAACGTGTCCAACTCGAATTCGTGCTTGACTTGGTCCCAAAGTGACGTGGTGACCTCCATTATTCCTTCCATGCATGTCCAGGACTCCATGTCCCTTTCCTTCATCCTTTCCCAAATTCCTAAGCACAATTAAATCACTTGCATTAGGTAGCGGTCTATTCTCAGTAACATATGAAGGCTGAAGAAACGAATTCACCTTTAGTTCAATCTTGATATTGGGCGCGATTGTCGTATGTGTTTGTGGCGTGGTCACATCATTCTCCCCTTCTTGATAGAAAACTGTCCTCGGTTTTAACATATGTGTAGCCTCACGTATTGCATGATCTTCATCATAAATCTTGGTACATAATAACAAACGCAACAAACTCTCATTATGTAATATCATACGTTCTTTATCACACAAAGTAAAACCTTTTTGAAACGAGCTCACCTTATAATTTAAGTGATGCGTAGGAGCTCTTGTAATTGGAACAACAAGCATAGCAAATATGGTTGTATCCATAGGGGTTGTGTCCTCATCATCCTCCCCTTCTTGAAAACAAAGCCGTCCTCGGCTTTTGATAAACTGAAAGTATGGTAACAAAGAAGCCAAGGTGTATGCATGGTATATGTATATGTCATCCGTTTTAACAGTTCTTCGTTGTTGCACAATTAATGTTATAACACAGCAGCAATCATAAAAGCTCATTGTATTATTAACCCAAAAGTAATGATATATGTTAATGAACAAATCAAAATTTCTCACACAGTAATTATCGCAACTTGTTTTGCAAATGTAAGTGAAGCATTTATGCAATTCAAATCTTTGAAGTTGTAAACTTGTTGTGGTGGCACATATAGGCAAAGCTACAACTTTTGGAATCAAACAAAGTTTATCCATATAATCAGATTTCAATTGAGCAATAGCAAATTCATCTAGTAAGGGTGAAAATATTTGCAAGTTCTTCCATACATCAATTTCATTATTCAGATTGCCAATGTTAGATGGTTCAATAAGAGAAGAACACATAGGCATTGAATGATCACTAAATTTTATTTTTCTTTCATAATGAACAAGATTGAGCATACAAAAGTTGTTGTTCAAAACAACAAGCTGCAATTCATCCATGTGGTCACAAGTTATGCATATTCGATATACAAGAAATTGATTTCCTACACCATAATCTCCAATCAAATTAAACTTATACCCAGGGGTGTAGGCACTAAACAAGAATTTTGAACATGTAAGTTCAGAAACTTTCTCCAAAGCATGTGACAATTTCATAGGAAGATCCAACATGATGTAACACAATGAATTGGCAGGAGAAATTCTAGTTAAAACTTCTTTATGTCTAACCAAAGCCACATGATCATTGTATGTGATTAATTCATCACGTGAATCACTCAAAACAGCAGGCAATTCAATTATTTTTTGACAAGGTGCACAAAACTCATTCTCAATACTCAAATCAATGCAGTGTGAATTCTCTACTTGAAATATGGGCGTGTCAGAATTGTTTTCCCCTAAGTTTTGCTCTAAAATAGCATGAACAGTGCATAATTGTTGTTCTTCACAAGCATACTCACCGTGAGTGATGATAGCACCATGATCTTTATCTTTTTGGCTCCCCTCAGATGATGTAGGTACATCCATCTCCTCATCTTCGTTCTCAACCAATGGAATCGATGGTTCAATCAGCTCATGCTCCTCTTCAACATGATTCTCAACTGCCTGCAAGTTGTTAGTTACAGCAAAAGGCACAAACATGGGTTTGTTCTCACATTTCTTATCATCAAGCACTCTCAATTTCTCCTCAATCTGACGTTCAACATTACAAGCAAGTATAAACAAATGAGGGAGAGAATTATATTCTTTGCGAATGAGAAGGTCCTGAATTTCTTTATTTAGCCCACGTAAGAATCTATTCTCTGTAGCTTCAGCATGTTCCTCTAAACCACAACGCAATAAACGAGTTTTTAATTCACGATAATATCCCCTTACAGTTCTACTTTCTGGTTTTAAATGTTGCAATTTAGCTAGCAAATAATCAGCATGATATTTAGGAACATAGTGATCTCTCAAAAGTTTCTTTAATGCATGCCACGTTTGAGGCACTCTTCCAAGTCTACTTATGTACTTCCACCAAAGTATTGCATTATCAATAAAAACACTAGTGGCAGCTCTAATCTTTTGCCTATCAGACCAATCATAACAATCAAATTTTTTATCTAGTGCTATCTCCCAGTCAATATAGGCATCAGGATCAAATTCACCAGCAAAGGCACAGTGTGGCTGACGGAGCATGCTGACGCAAGGCTAGGGCTGACGCGGCGTACACGTGGCATGACACGTATGCACCCGGGCTGACGTGGCTTGCTGATGTGGCAAGATGACGTGGCAGGCTGACGTGGCACTGAGGTCGGCTCGGCCGCTGACTTGGCACTCACGTGGTGATGACGTGGCATGACACGTCGGCCTTGGGCTGACGTGGCTCGGCTTGCGTGGCTGGCTGGCGTGGCTTCGGTCCACGGCTCACGGCTGACGGGTGGGTCCCACTTGGCAGCGGCTCGGCGCACGGTGGACCGGGCGCACGGGAAGGTGGCGTCAGCGATGACGCAAGCGGGCGCGGGGACCGAGGCGACGCGGCGCGGGGCGCGGGCGAGGCGACCGGGCGGCGGGGTTGCGGGGCGGGGTTGACCGACGGTCAGGTGGCACGGCGGCGGCGTCGACCGGCGGTGACTTGGACGGCGACGGAGCGGCGGCAAGCAACAGCGAGCGGCAGCGGCGCACACGGGCGACGTCGGCGAACGGCGGCGCACAGGTGTCGGCGGACGGCGGTGAGCGGCGGCGGAGGCGGCGGCTGCGGGATGAGGGAGCCCCCGGGGGGGTCGGCCCCTTTTATACCCGGGAGACGAAGAGTCCCGGGCGGGCACGGACGTCGAGTCCGGGGCGGACACGGCGGCGGAAAAGGAAGGCGGCGACGGCGGGTTCGAGCCGGACTCGGAGACGAGTCCCTCCCGGAAACGACGCCTGACAGGTGGGCCCCACCTGTTAGTGGCACCGGGCGAGCGAGCGGCAGCGATGGTGCGTGGGCAGGGCGGCAGCGGGGATGGGCGAGGCGTGGCGCACATCGAGCGGAGGGGCGCGGGCGCGGGCCGGGCACGGATGCGTGCCGCGTGGCACGGGGGCGGGGCAGGCCGGGCGGGCGGCTGGCTGGGCCAGCTCGGTGGGCTGCGGCCCACCTGGCTTTTAGGATTTTCTTTTTCTTCTTCTTTTTCCAGAAATTCAAATAAATACTTTTAAGCTCTAAAAAATAGCACATAAATCCAGAAAAAACCCAGAAAATTCACAAAAATTCCTTGAGAGTCCAGGAACTGAAATAAAATATTTTTGGCAAATGTTAATGTTTAAATTAATCATATTAAACCCTTTTTAATTAATAAAAATTCCAATTAAGCTTGAATTAATTCCAGGAAAATACGAATGGTGAATTTTATTTTAAAAGCTTCAAAAAGGCTTTGAAAATCAGGATGTTACAAATTGGCTCAACCCCAATAGGGGAGAAGTAGCTCGACCTTGGAGGGTAGAAGAATTAGCTCGACCCTAGAGGGGAGAAGAGTTAGCTCGACCTCGGAGGGGAGAAGTAGCTCGACACCAGAGAGGAGAAGAATTAGCTCGACCTTGGAGGGAAGAATGATGCATCGACTCGACCCCAGAGGGGAGGATGATGCATCAACTCAACCCGATAGGGTAGCATGATTAGCGTCGACTTGACCCCGAAGGGGAGGATGATGAGTCGACTCGACCCTGGAGGGGAGGATGATTAGCGTCGACTTGACCCCGGAGGGGAGGATGATGCATCGACTCGACCCTAGAGGGAAGGGTGATTAGTGTCAACTCGACCCCGAAGGGGAGGATGATGCGTCGACTCGACCCCAGAGGGGAGGATGATCAGCGTCGACTTGACCCTGGAGGGGGAGGAACCACCAACTCGACCCCGTATTAGGGGAAACCGCTAACTCGACCCCAGATCAGTGGAAACCGACAACTCAACCTTGGAACAGGGGAAACAACCATCTCAACCCCGGATCGAGGGAACCGCCAACTCAACCCCAGAACGGGGAAACCGCCAACTCGACCCTGGATTGGGGGATGATGCATCGACTCGACCATGGAGGGGAGGATGATGCGTTGACTCGACCCCGGAGGGGAGGATCTACCAACTTGACCCTATATCGGGGGACCGCTAACTCGACCCTAGATCGGGGGAAACCACCAACTCAACCCCAGAATGGGGGAAACCGCCAACTCGACCCCGGATCAGGGGAAACTGCTAACTTGACCCTGTACCAAGGGAAACTGCCAACTCGACCCTGGAACGGGGGAACCGCCAACTCGACCCCAGAACGGGGGAATCACTAACTTGACCCCGGATCAGGGGAAACCACTAACTCAACCCTGGATCAACTTCGTATCGGGGGAACTGCCCATTCAACTCCGTATAGGGGGAACTGCCAACTCGACCCCAGATCGGGGGAAACCCCGAACTCGACCCCGGATTGGGGGAAAACACCGACTCGACCATGGATCAGGGGAAACCAACAACTCGACCCTGGAATGGGGGAAACCGCCAACTCAACCCCGTATCGGAGGTAACCACCAACTCAACCTCAGATCAGGGGAAACCGCCAACCTGGGGAACCAACAAATCGACCTCGGAATGAGGGAAACTGCCAACTCGACCTCGGATCGGGGGATGATGTGTCGACTCAACCCTGGAGGGGAAGATGATGCGTCGACTCGACCCTGGAGGGGAGGAACCACCAACTCGACCCTAGATCAGGGGAAACCGCCAACTCAACCCCGGATCGAGGGAAACTGCCAACTCGACCCCAGAACAGGGGAAACCACCAACTCGACCTCGGATCAGGGAAAATCGTCGACCACGCCGAGGCCACGACATCGAGGCATGTTAGAGCTCACCAAGGTGGGTCCCTCGAACTAGGGGATTCTCTAGTTGAGAAGACGCCATCGAGGTGAAGCGACGCTCGACTGAGGTGAACCATGCTGAGGCTAGGCTATCGAGGCATGTTGGAGCTTGCCGAGGTGTGTTCGTTGAACTAGGAGGAGCCCCTAGTAGAGCAGATGCCATTGAGGCAAAGCGACACTTGGCAGAGGCAAAGCCATCGAGGCCGAGGTGAACCACGCCGAGGCTAGGCCATTGAGCATGTTAGAGCTCGCCGAGGTGAATCCATCAAATCAGGGGAGCCCCTGGTCGAGGAGACATCATCGACCGAGGTGAAGCCATCGATGCCAAGGTGAACCACACCGGGGCTAGGCCACAGAGGTGTGTTGGAAGTTGCCGTGGTGAATCCTTTGATCTAGGGGGCCCTAGTCGTGGATACACCATCGAGGCGAAGCAATGTCTGACCAAGGCAAAGCCGTCGAAGCTGAGTCAAACTACGCCGAGACTAAGCCATCAAGGTGTGTTGGAGATCGCCGAAGTGAATCCATCGAATCAAAGGAGCCCTTAGTCGAGGAGACGTCATCAGCCAAGGTGAAGCCGTCGAGGCCGAGGTGAACCACACCGAAGATAGGTCACAGAGGCGTGTTGGAGGTCACCGAGGTGAATCTTTCGATCTAGGGGGCCCTAGTCGTGAATATACCATCGAGGCGAAGCAACGTCCAACCAAGGAAAAGCCGTCGAGGCTGAGTCAAAGCACATCAAGACTAAGACATCAAAGTGTGTTGGAGATCGCCGAGGTGAGTCCATCGAATCAGGGGAGCCCCTGGTCGAGGAGACGTCATCGGCCGAGGTGAAGCCGTCGAGGCTGAGGTGAACCACACCGAGGCTAGGCCACAGAGGCGTGTTGGAGGTTGCCGAAGTGAATCCTTCGATCTAGGGGGCCCTAGTTGTGGATACACCATCGAGGCAAAGCGACGTCTAACCAAGGTAAAGCTACTGAGGCTGAGTCAAACCACGCCAAGACTAAGCCATCAACGTGTGTTGGAGATTGCTGAGATGAATCCATCAAATCAGGGGAGCCCCTGGTCGAGGAGACGCTGTCAAAGCAAAGCAAAGCTCGGCCAAGGCAAAGCCATCGAGGCCAAGTCAAACCACGCTGAGATCAAGCCATCGAGGTGTGTTGGGGGTTGCCGAGGTGAATCCATTGAATTAGGTGAGCCCCTAGTCGAGGAGACACCATCAAAGCAAAGCGAAGCTCGGCCGAAGCAAAGCCATCAAGGCCGAGTCGAACCAAGCCGAGGTCAAACCATCAAGGCGTGTTGGGGGTCACCGAGGTGAATTCATCGATCTATGGGGAGCCCCTAGTTGAGGAGATGCGGTCAAGGCAAAGTGTAGCTCGATCGAGGCAAAGCCATCAAGGTCGAGTCGAACCACACAGAGGTCAAACCATCAAGGCATGTTGGGGGTCACCGATGTGAATCCGTCGAATCAGGTGAGCCCCTGGTCGAGGAGATGCCGTCAAAACGAAGCGAAGCTCGGCCGAGACAAAGCTATAGAGGTCGAGTCGAACCACGCCGAGGTCAAGCCATCGAGGCATGTTGGGGGTCGTCGAGGTAAATCCATCAATCTAGGGAGAGCCCCTAGTTGAGGAGACGCCATCAAGGCAAAGTGAAACTCAGATGAGACAATGCCATCGAGGCTGTGTCGAACCACACCGAGGTCAAACCATCGGGTTGGGGTCGTTGAGGTAAATTCGTCAATCTAGTGGGAGTCCCTAGTTGTGGAGACACCCTCAAGACGAAGCAAAGCTCGGCCGAGGTAAAGCCATCGAGCTCAAGTCGAACCACGCCAAGGCCATGCCATCGAGGAGTGGTGGGGCTCGCCAAGATGAAGCTGTCAAGCCAGGGGGAGCCCCTAGTCGCGTAGACACTATCAGGGCGAAATAGGGTTTGGGCAGTCGAAGGAGGAAGTCGCGCAGTAGGCGCGATTCGGGCGGCCGAAGGGGGAAGTTGCGTGGTAGACGCGGTTCGGGCTGCTGAAGGAGGATGTTGTGTGACGGACATAGTTCGGGCAGACAAACGATGAAGTTGGGTGGTGTACACGGTTTGGGTGGCCGAATGAGGAAGTCGCATGACAGATGGGGTCTGGGCGCCCGAACGGCAAAGTCGCATGGCGGACGCAAAGTATCTCAACTTCTTGGTTCGCTCTGTCAGCTCGATCTCCAGGTTCTCCTCCATCAGTGCGTAGTACGTCTCCAGCGCATCCAGTTCCCGCTGCACAGCTACTGATGACATGCCCTTCCTGGACGTTGCAGAAGAGGGACTTGAGGCTCTTCATCTTCTGGTGAGGCCAGCGGGTGACGCCAAGCTCGAGGCACTACTCCTTGAGCACGTCGAGTTCTTCTGGCTGAAGCAGCTGATCCGTTGCTGTTGCTCCAAACCCGCGCACCGGCACCACCGGTGGTCTCGCTTGCTGCTGCTCGTTTTTATATCCCACACCCGTTTCATAACCCTTGACTCCGATCATGGAGTCATCATTGCGATCATGGACGAGGACACCGCGTGCTGCATTCTGTTGTTGCTGGTTACTAATCTCCATTGGGCGCATGTACTGCTCCCTGACCACAAAATGGTGATCCACTAGCATGATCGCCGTGTTGGGAGGCCCGGTCTTATGCTTGTCGACAACATCACTAAACACCCACGTCGATGTCACTGAACGAAAGCAGCAGAAGCACGTCGTCGAGGCTAGCCTTCGCGCCATCCGGAGGCAACGACAGAAGGAATCAAGCGGGTATCTAGAGAGGTTATTAGCGGCACCCGGCATAGGGATCATTGGCTGGTAGCTTGTTGCCTTTTCCTCCTTCAGAATGAGAGCTACCGAGCAATCACCTCATGAGGAGCGGCGAGGGTGAAGATGAACACAGGGGGAATGAGGTGAGCGGGTGGTATGACTAGTTGCCATCACTGCTGTCGTAGTAACCCTGCACCTCCACATCACTTTAACTTACCTGAGGCAATTTACCGAGTCATTTCATCAAACACCTTACTTGCACTCCCCAAGTGCCCGCATTTCACACACATTAGCACCAATTTATGCCCGAGAACACTGTCCACTCCATCTTTCCCAAAATCAGATGCACGAACCAAAAGACAGGCCTTCCTCCCACCTCCAAAGATCTCACCTCTGGACAGAGCTGGACCGCGCCATAGCTCCGGCATCAACCCCCTCCGAGCTGAGCAACTTCAAAGCCTCCGTCAGGTAACTCGGCCAATAGAAACTCTAAATTTGTAACACCTCCATTACTGGGAGCATTATGAATCCCTCGCAACTATCCAGGACTGTTCAGCTGTGAGTTACATCAATTGAGTGTACAACATTGCCAACACATGCTTAAGCACAAAAGCCAACTTTATTACAATATAAAGGTTTAAAGCCGAGTTTACAATAGGGCAACGACCCTTAGATACATTACAAGCAAAAGGATGCCACATGCACGCCTGAGCGGAAGACAACCCTAATTCCACGCATCGTCTATCTCATAGAATTCCACTATTTCGCCATCATCTACATCTTCATTGCAGGCTATTTCTGTTGATGTTTTAGCAAGTATGAGTACAACTACCAGACTCAATAAGTCACACGGAGATTACCAATAACTACATGCGAGATGTACCATGTGAAGGAGAAACAAATTTATTATTTTATGTGGATGCAGTTTTAGTTGTAAATTAGTTTAAGACTAAAAAGGAAGATAACTTCATTAATTAAAGGGGGTTTCAAACTTGATTACCAACTTCCAATATTCCCAAACCATCTCAAATCTATTTATGCTTTGCTATTGGATTCACTCAGTAAACACAGCTTCATTTACCAGAAGCACAGCGTATTCGAATACCATTATTTCATGACTCTACAGAGCTGCCTTTCTTTACCCATAAGATCCTTTAACTCTCATGACATAGTTAAGAAAATAAGGTTGTTCACTACTCAATTCTTTATATAACCTGCACCCAGTAGGTTTTAGATCTCAACAAGCTCGAGTGACCCCACGGATCTCGCCCGACTTGTCGCAGCCCTATAGTTGTATGGTTAACCACCTCCCATATGGACTCACCCTCGGTCTCCCCCACCAGTTGCAGAGGTTCAATCGAACTTGAGCAGCTACTAAGTCAGATTTGATAAAGTCAACGCTTGTGATTGGACAGTTACTATGTCCTTTACTTAGCATAAGGGTCTAGCCCTTAAATTTTTATCTGTGGCATCATCCACGCACAAACCCATATTCAGTGCCTGCAGCACTGCCACCAATCTACTACCAAGCCTCCACCCTAGGATAAGGTCTTGGGATCCTGCCCACTTATGGCCCTCTGCAGTCCTCGCTTACCCTAGATCCAACTTTTCAAAACTCTAGACAAATACCAAAATTCTGAATAGTGGAAAGATTTTGATGTGTTCCTAACTGTCATGATTACTGTTGTGGTTACAGACCAAACGGAGAGAGAGGTATGGTAGTGGAGAGTTAGGTGAGCAATGCTTGGGCCTTCCCCAATGGCCTGGATGGTATATATATTCACGTGGGGAGTGTTTTACAATCATGCCCTTACACTCAAGTATCCCTCTCAAGGGTATTTATGTCATTATACATGTCCTATTTTGGGCTTTACAACCTTCTAATAGGCCGGCTGGGCTTAGGTGGGGGCCACCCCTACAACAGGAGCCTCTCATGGTGAAGGGCTTCACGGGCCGAAGCCATGTTGCCGAGCCATTTGGCCCCCTCCGTCCCTGCGGCCTGTGACCTTCTGTACTGTTGGATGGAGTCTAATTTGCTGGTGCAGCCTGACCTCGCGCCGAGGATACCGAGACGATATGGTTGCCGAAGCCGTCCTTGACCACGGAGTCCTTCGGTCATGGAATCGAAGTTGAGGCAAAGATGAGTTCATTCTGCGAACACGTCGAGGCGCTTTGGAGCCTTTGGGGAAAACTTGCTCTTTCTTCTGCTCCTTTTGTCAACATGGTCATTAGCATTATTTTCTTTCTCTTGGACCATGTTTGACTTTCAAACAAACTCAATCTTATGCTTTTTCTGTGTTTGTCAATATACTCATCAAGGGGGAGATTGAGAGACCATGTGGAGGTGTCCCCATGTTTGTGATGAGTAATTGATAGGTATTTTAGAGAGTTTGAGTTTGTTTTGGGTATTCTAGGGTTGAGTACCTTTTGTTAATGATATTATTGATTATGCTGTTTTGTGCGGTGCTATGTGACGGTTTGCTTATCTGTGTGACTGCAGGACTTCGGAGCTAGGTCATGGTGAGGCGAGGAGGACCGGGACTAGGCACAGGAGGTGTTGCGATCCAGACGGTCGGTGATGCCGAAGATGATCGAGGCTGCTGAGGTGGTTGCGAGTCGGGAGACGAGGAACCAGAGCTGGAGCTATTGGTGGTGGACACGACGGGCAACGACGAGCTAACCGGGACTAGGCTCAGGGAGGAGTCGGAGGTCCAGACGGTTGGGTGTCGGTTGCAGTCGTGTGTGACAGAACAAACCAGGACTAGACTCAGGTGGAGTCGGAGGTCTTGGTCGGAGTCGGGTGGACACGACGGGCAGCGGCGAGGTGAACCGGGACTAGACTCTGGTGGAGTTGGAGGTCCAGACAGTCAGGATGCCGGGTGCGGTCGTGTGCAGCGGAGCAGACCGGGACTAGACTCAGGGAGGAGTCGAGGTCCAGACGGTCAAAGGTGTCGGTTGCGGGAAGCTTCTAGGAAGGTGCTTGAGGGGCAAATTGGAGATTTGACTCAAGCCATGAGTTGGAGGCTGGTTTTCCCTCCAAATTCTTGTGTTGACTTCTTGCCTTACGTGTGTATGTGAGGTTGAAGTGGAGAGTGTATGCCACTTCTTGAATTTCTTCTTTGGTGTGAGCTCTTGCCTTCATAAGTGGAGAGGTAGAGGCAGTAGATGGCAGTTCAGCCAAGCAAGAAAGGAAGTCTGTGAGTGGGTGTGTCCAGTGTGTTTAGCTCATGCGTGAGTTCTTCCAATAGTGAAGCATGTAGTGAGAGTTGACACAAACCATTTGTAATCATTCATCTCTCTTCCTCAATACTGATATGAGAAGGACTGTGTTGGGCTGCTTTCATTTCTTGCTCTCTTTGTGATGAATTTCTTTTTCAATCTTCTCACTGTTCTTCTCTGCTAGAAATGATTTTGAGTTAATTCTTTAGCTTGAATGGTTGGCTCTTGGTTGCTTAGTGATGGGAAATACTTAAGGCCACTTGGCCATTCCATTCCCAAGAGCAAATGGAGGATTCAATGATTTTCGTCATTTCTCTGCCCTTCGCTAAAATTCCTCTATTGTTACCTGTTCTAGGGTTTTGAGGCAGAGGAAGATGGATGCTTTTGATTTCTCCTCAAAAGTTGTTCTCAGACTTGTGCTCTTATGTGGTGACCTCATTTCCAGCTGAGATTCAAAAGTTCTTGAGCAAAGGATTAGAGGATATTGAGTAATTTGGAAATCAGCTCATTCTCTGTCAAAGTTTCAGTTTCTTGGCTCAAATCTTGATTCCTAGTTCTTCTGGTGTAATTTCTTGTTTCCTGAGGTCTCTCTGGTGTTTAGATTGTGTTCTTGATCTTTTGGCCTGGGGAGAACAGAAGCTTTCCTCTAATTCCCTTGATTTCAGCCAATTTCAGTAATTGCAGTTTTTCAGTTGGCCGCTTGCTGGCTTTTGCCCCTGCCTGCACCAGGGCCTGTCAGACCGGACCCCCTTGGTGGTTAGACCGCTCCTCTCATGGCGGTCATACCGCTAGGGTTGGCGGTCCAGCCGCTCGAGCACTGGTGGTCTGACCGGTGATGATGGGGCGGTCTGACTGGAGCTCTCATGGCGGTTAGACCGGGGCTTTAGGGGCGGTCAGACCGGCACTCTAGGACCGGTCATATTGGCTATGCCATTGCGGTCTGATTGGCCCCCGCAGTTCCTTCTTTTTCTGGTGCTGCTTCTTTTGTGCTCTGTCTTCTTTCTTGCTCTTCTGTTTTCCTCCTTGCGTCTTTAGTGTTTGTTCAGCATGAACATACAGAGAGCATGACTTTTCTTCTTTATAGCTTTTGGTAGCTATCGGCGATAAGAATTGCTCGTGGATACTTGGGGGCAAGTTTTTAAAGGCACCATTCACCCCCTTCTGTTGCCATTTCTGATCCTATAGCGTTGTATTTATACTCCGTAGAGTGCGCGCAGGGACGACATCCGCGCGTCTTATTTATACTCCGTAGAGTGCGTGGGGACAACATCCGCATCTTATTTATACTCCGTAGAGTGCGCGGAGACAACATCCGCGCCTTATTTATACTCCGTAGAGTGCGCGCGGAGGCGTCCCTCCACGCTTCTTTTTTATACTCCGGAGAGTGCACGCAGTTTTACAGACGGTTGGCTTTATTAATGTTCCGTTTGCGCGGACGAGCATCTTGCAACCGGTAGGGTGCTGGCCTTGCTACAGGCTTTCCTTTGGTCCTAGACATAGTATCGCCGCAACCTGTCTGCATTCCATGTGTGGCGAAGTGCCTGCCCTTCCAGCGTTGCGAGGCGATAAGCTCCCTGCTGCAAAGCTGCAGCGACGATGTATGGCCCCTCCCACTTGGACTCCAGCTTACCGACAGTCTTCGCGTGGAGCGCCATTTTTAGGACGAGATCTCCTGGCTAGAACTCCTGTGAGTATACGGTGCGGTCGCGCGCGCGCCATTTGACGCGCGTACTTTGCGACGTGCTGGGTGGTGCTTACTCGATCTCTATCGAGAAGATCCAGGGACAATTGGCACTCCTCCAACGGCGCCTGGACGAGGACCCTCCTCGAGCCAACCTTAATTTCTTCGGGCGTCACTGCTTCATCGCCAAAGAGGAGTTTGAACAGCGTGAATCCTGTCAGACGTGTCACCGTTGTGCGGAGGGACCAAAGTATGCTATGGAGCTCGTCTGGCCACTTGCCCTTTGGTAGCCCGACGAGACGCTTCTTGACTTCGGCAGAGATGGCGCCATTCGCCTACTCGACCGCTCCGTTGGACTGTGGGTGCCCGACCGAAGCAAATCTGAGTGTGATGCCCATACTGTCGCAGAACTCCTTGAATGGGGCGGAGTTGAATTGCAGACCATTGTCTACGGTGAGCTCCCCAGGTACTCCGAAGCGGCATATGATGTTCTGCCAAAGAAAGCGCTGCATGGCCGCGAAGGTTATCCTAGCCAGAGCGACAGCCTCTGGCCACCTGGAGAAATTGTAGGATCGAAAATGGCAACAGAGGGGGTGAATGGTGCCTTCAAACCGCCCTGAGTATTCACACAAAATTTCTCCTCCGATAGCTATGGAAGCTATGAAGCAGGGATCGGAAACAAAGCAAGAAAAAGTAGCAGTCCAGAGAGTCACAATAGAGAGCAGTGACAAAAGACAAATAGCGCCAAAGTCTACTAAAAGGACATAACAGTAAGACGGAAGGAGAAAAAAAATAGCAAAAAGGATCAACCGAGGACTGACAAAAGAACAAAAACAATTTTGCCTAAAACTGAAGAGACCAGCTGCTACAGGCCCGAGCTAGAAAGCATAGAGATCAAACTGGACTGAAATTGCCGAAAAGTTCACAAGCTACAGACTGTCCAAATTGAACACAGAACCAACTGAAAAGAGAAGAACAGCCGAGAACCAAAGGGGCACAACAAGAACTGATGCAGAACCGAAAACAGAGAGTTTGATGAATACTTGCTGCTGTTCTCAGGCCATCTGATTCGGAATTCAAATTAAATAGCAAAGCAATCTCAAGAAAAGGAAAATACAGACCCACGAACAGTTCGGCAGAAAAGTAGACATTGAACTAAAAAAACGAAAACCGACTAAAACTCTGAACTTGAACCTGAAAAGCAGATATTGGGGCAAGGTTTGAACAGAGAAAACACAACAAAGATCAAAAGAGAAGGATTCGCAGGACTGCAGAAGAGTTGCCGGTCAGACCACAGAGGAGTCGCCGGTCTGACCACAGTTAAGATGGCGGTCTGACTGCAGTAGATGAGCCGGTCAGACTGGTTCCAAATCAGTGAACGCAGCCAGAGAAGCAGGGATAGATTCAGTTTCAAAGCACAGACTAAAGAAGTGACCGAAAAGATCAAACACAATAATTACTGCTAAGAACAAACCACAACCGAGAAATCAAAATCAGACTGCTGTGCTTTTTAGGATAACAGGCCATGATTTCAATCAGAATAGCCAATCAACCTCAAGATGAGGAGCAGACAGACAGAGAGCAATCTCGAGTAAAAGAACAAATAGTAGAAAGAAAATCCTGCAAATCGGGACATTGAATCCTGACAAGGAGCAGGAAAGCCGAAGAAACTGAAAACTGATAGCATTGTCAAAAAGGAACAGAAGAGAGAGACCAAACTTATGATCGTGAAACTTATGATTTCATCAAGTAAATGATCTTAGATCACAAGAACTCACAACTCAAACATTTCTTAGTTGGCACAAACATGTCCACCAGATTCCCCTGCCTCCAAACCCTAGAATTTATAAAACAGAGCAAATCTTGGGCAAAGCTTTTCTAGGAAAAACCATGGCAGGGAAAGATTGCTCTCAGGGACAAACTAGCCAAATGGCTTTGATGAAGATCCCCCAGTTCAGAGCAACTCATTTTGCAGCTTCTCAATCAAGGTTCACTCAGAATCAAAAGAATCAGCAGAGAAAAGTGGAGAACAAACTGAAACAAAAATCCATCACAGAGAGAAAAGTAGCTAGAATAGCTCAACCGCAGTCCATTTCATATTGATTCAGAGACATGGGCGATTACATATGGTTCTTCTACAGCCCTCTCATCCCAGGTCTCTCATCCTGGGCAACACACTCCAACTCATATAGACAAGCAACTACACTAGCATGGGCTACACTACACTGCCAACTCTCACTCACTATATAGAATGAAAGAGCTCACACACTCAAATAGAAAATCAAGAAGTGGCAGCCAAACTCCACTCCATGCTTCTTGCACAAGCAAGGAAACTCACAAAGTGCCAAAACCCTTCAACCAGATGGAGGGAACCAGCACCTCACTACCGGATTCACAATTTTCTTTACCCGTTAGCACTAGCAAACTCAGCCCTTTACCCCGTTGTCTTCAACAAGATCCACTTCCATTTTGCAGCCTTGCGCATTTTACCAAAATACCCCTACTGCACCTTCTTGGAAGCTTCGTCTTTTCTTGCTGTCCATGACCCGCAACCGCTTTGAATCCTCGCCATATTCGGCATCTCCCGACCGCTTTGACCTTAGCACTGCCCGTGCCTAGTCTGGCCATCCATGCCTTGCCACGACCTAGCTTCAAAGTCCTGCAGCCATCACAGACAAGAAAACATCACATAGCACCGCTCGAAACAGTATTAGCATCAATGAAAGGTACTCAAGCATGAAATACCCAAAATAAACTCAAACTCTCTAACTCAGGCATCAATTACTCATCACAAGCATGGGGATACGTCCACATGGTCTCTCAATCTCCCCCTTGATGAGTATATTGACAAACACATAAAAAGCGCATAAAATTGAGTTTGGTTGATTAAAATAAAAGAGAGTCACACATGGTCTAAAAGAAGAGACAAGGAAACTTATGACCATGTCGACAAAAGGAGCAAAAACAGAAAGAGCAAGTTTTCCTCAACAGCTCCAGAAAGTTCCCTTGAAATGGCTTTGGCTTTTTCTCCAATATTCTCCCCCTTTTGGCAATAAAATCATCAAGGTGCAAGGAGGAAAATAAATCATGATTTGGATGAAATGGCTGAATTTTATGCAATCTTAAGCAAGTAGAGCCATGAAGATTATCCAAAATACCTTTTTGAAGTATTACACCAAGCCATAACACATAAGAATGCTATCTAGATCATGACAAGACATATATAATCAAGCTAAACCAAATAAGTCACAATCTGAAATTTAGTCAAATTTCTTAGCATGTCAAGTTATCCAAGTTTATAGTCTAGCTAGAGGTATCCAAAGATGATGCAAGCCATGTCAATAATCTAAGTGGAACCAAGAAGCTAGTATTGAATCATTTTAGAGTGCTACAAGTTCAAGAATGAATCATTTGTTCAAGTACTTGGTCTTTTTGTGTAACTAAGCAAATTTAGCACAATTGACATGTTTTACCTTATAAAATCTCATGGTTGTTTCCAACCAGATTTTTGTTTAGTCATGTGCTAAATCTCAAGCCTTATGCGACCACTCCAAGCTAGAAACTTAAGAAGATGATCTTGGTCAACCAAAACTCCCCCTGAGTTCATGCCTAGTGCAATGGCAAGCAGTCTCATAAGAAAGAATTGGTGAGATCAGTTCTTTCATACAAAAGAGATCTTTTTGCTTTTGCTGAATTTAGTGCAAGAACAAGAAGTTAAAAATAACTCATTTTTCACAAAGGAACTAGCATAGCTCAATCTAAAACTCAATAGAGATTCAAGACTCAACTCAGCCTATTTGACATGGCATGAATCAAAAAAGGATAACTAAAGACAAACTAGTCTCAAGAGCTAACATGACAGGATTTAATTCATAAATGGTGATGCCTACAAGGCGGGTGGCGAAGCCTTGCCGCCCCGCCGAGGCGATGCCTACAAGGCGGGCAGCGAAGCCTTGCCGCCCCACCGAGGCAGTGCCTGCAAGGCAGACGATGAAGTCGCGCCGCCCCGCCGAGGTGATGCCTACAAAGTGGGCGGCGAAGTCGCGCCACCCCGCCGAGGCGATGCCTACAAGGCGGGCGGCAAGGCGTTGCTCCGAAGCTGGGTCGTCCCGCCGAGGCAGTGCCTATGAGGCGGACGACGAAGTCCTGCACCAGAGTCGCGCCACCCCACCGAGGCGACGCTTACAAGGCGGGCGGCGAAGTCGCGCCGCCCCGCCGAGGCGATGCCTACAAGGCGGGCGGCGAAGCCTTGCCACCCCGTCGAGGTGATGCCTACAAGGCGGGCGGTGAGGCGCTGCTCTAGAACCGGGTTGTCCCGCTGAGGCAATGCCTGCAAGGCGGACGACGAAGTTCTACGCCGGAGGAGAGTTGTCCTGCTGAGGCATGGCCTACTAGGCGGATGGCGAAGTTGTGCCGCCCCACCGAGGTGATGCCAACAAGGTGGGCGGAGAAGCCTTGCCGCCTCGTCGAGGTGGTGCCTACAAGGCGGGCGGCGAGCGGCGTAGGCAGAGGGTGCTACACGCGCAGAGGCAGGAAGGCGAAGCCGCCGTTCCCCTACCTTCAAAACCCGTTGCCGCAGAGGGTGGGCGTGAACGGCGTAGGCCGAGGGCGCTACGAGCGCGGAGGCAGGGAGGCGGAGCCACCGTTCCCCTGCCTTCAAAAACTGTACCCGTGGAGGGCGAGCGAGAGCGGCGTAGGCCGAGGGCGCTACGCGCGTGGATTCAGGGAGGTGGAGCCACTGTTCCCCTACCTTCAAAAACCGTGCCCGTGGAGGGCGGGCGCGAACAGCGTAAGCCGAGGGCACTACACGCGAGGAGGAAGGGAGACGGAGCCACCGTTCCCCTACCTTCAAAAACCGTGCCCGCGGAGCGCGGGTCGGCAGGCACGAGCGACGTAGGCCAAGGAAGCTACGCGTGCGGAGCCAGGGAGGCTAAACTGTCGTTCCCCCACCTTCAAAAAAAGTGCCCACGGAGGGCGGCGTGAACGGCGTAGGCCGAGGGCGCTACACACGCGGTGGCAGGGAGGTGAAGCTGTCGTTCCCCTACCTTCAAAAACAGTGCCCACGGAGGGCGGGCGCGAACGGCGTAGGCGGAGGGCAGGCGCGAACGGCGTAGGCCGAGGGCGCTACGCACGCGGAGGCAGGGAGGCTAAGCTGGGATTCCCCTACCTTCAAAAACCGTTCTTGCGGAGGGCGGGCGCGAGCGGCGTAGGCCGAGGGCGCTACGCATGCTCAGGCCAGAAGGGGGAGCCGTCGTTCCCCTACCTTCAAAAACAGTGCCCGCGGAGGGCGGGCGCGAATGGCGTAGGCCGAGGGCGCTACACACGCGGAGGCAGGGAGGCGAAGCCACCATTTCTCTACCTTCAAAAATGGTGCCCGCGGAGGGCGGGCGCGAGCGGCGTAGGCTGAGGGCGCTACGCACACTCAGGCCAGGAGGGCGAGCCGCCGTTCCCCTACCTTCAAAAATAGTGCCAGCGGAGGGTGGGCACTTGTGGTTAGTCCGAAGGCACTACACACGCAGAGGAAGGAAGGCGAAACTGCCATTCCCCTACCTTCGAAAATGATGCGTAGGCCAAGGGCGTTACGCACGCGGAGGTAGGGAGGCGAAACTGCCGTTCCCCTGCCTTCAAAAAGCGATGTACTCCCTGGTGCAACGCGCGTGAATGCGCGATATCCAGGTTGTGCGCCGCTAAAGTGAGACACTCCCTGGTGTCTCGGCCATCGTGCAATTTTTATACTCCGTAGAGTGCACGGGGACAACATCCGCGTCTTATTTATACTCCATAGAGTGCGCGCTGGGGCGTACCCTTGCGTGTCTTATTTTATACTCACAAAGAGTGCGCGCGTAAACCGTGTGTCTTTGTTTAGACTCACGGAGAGTGCGCGCGTAAACTATGTGCCTTTGTTTATACTCATGGAGAGTACGCGTGTAAACCGCGTGTCTTTGTTTATACTCACAGAGAGTGCACACGTAAACCACGTGTCTTATTTTATACTTCGTAGAGTACGCCGAGGCGCGAGGCCATCGTGCGATTTAAATCAGAAAGAGGACCAAAACTGAGGCACTGAAGAAACGGCCAAAGAATTGCGATAACACAATGTTTCAAAATGCTATACTGGGAAAGCATTAGATGCTGCGGTAACCCAGAGCAGGCCAAAACCAGAGAAGCAAACATGGCCACATTAAATACTCTTAGAATGGAACTGCAGCCGCAATAAATGGTATGATGCACAACCGTCTCCTTAATGCCATGCACGCAAGAAATGCAGCGGGGATTATTAAAGCGCCGCGTGTAATCAAATGCAGTGCGTACTAGGCGGGATGGTGGCGACGCAGAGTAGACTCTGCAAGTGCGAAGACCCTGGCTGCACGAAGCTAGCGGAGGCCTCGTCGTGAGATACGGAGCCGACACCATGAGTCAAGTGCTCTGGTTGCGGCTACCTGGCGTGACATCTGGTTTGACGTGCTCTTCATCTCATGTGTAGGTGAAGCACATGAGCCATGCACGTGCATGGGCCATGCATGCAATGCAGTATGAGTCTGCCTACACTCTTGCGTTTCCTCCTGCATGCACCGGGGCCAAGGCGAAGTGGCGCTGGTAGGCCGGCGAAGCCATCGCGGAGTTGAGCGAAGGCCGGCAAAGACTTCCTAGAGCTGAGGTAGAGTCGCGCCGGCAGGCCGGCGAAGCCATTGCGAAGTTGAACGAAGGCCGGCGAAGACCTCCCGGAGCCGAGGCAAGGTCGGCGTGGACAGCTCGGACTCTGGCGAAGCGAAGGACTAAGGATGGAGCAACTGCGAGAGCTGGTACAGGCCGGCTCGTACTCCGGCGAAGTGAAGGCCGGAGACGCCGTTGCGGAAGCGAAGCCTTCGCCGAGGTCAGGGAAGACCTTGTCGGCGTGGGGGCCATAACTAGCCTGGAGTGGAGGTGGCCTTCGATGAAACGAAGACTCGAACATGGAGGCCGAGGCGGGGTGGCTCTGAGGCGATCTTCGATGGCTCGAAGTGCCCTACTACACGGAGGCAAGCGGTGTCCGTCAACGCACTGATGTCGGTGTAGGGGAAGGGGCCGCAGAGTAGAGACTCTGAGCCGCACGGCCATTTATGGGAACGCAGACCTCCTCGAACGTGTGAATGGAGATTCCCCAGAACGGAGGTAGCTGCAGAGGTTTGCACGGAGTAGACCTCGTTGAGGACGCGCGAAGGCCCGGAGCCCATCCTCGGCAGCGTGGAGACGAGCGGAGGTCGGAGGATGTCTGACGCGGCGATGTGGGTGCGAAGACGGGCACGGAGATGATGCTGCTGGCAGCTGACACGGAGTCTGACAAGGCGAACTGAGCAAAGTGCATGGTGGCACGCGACGTGCATGTGCCATGCATATGCACAAAGTCGGGCCACCGTGGAGGAGTAGGAGCGCGAAATCATCACCACATGCATGCGTGTTAGCAGGGCAATGTCCTGAGCAGCTTTGTACACGTTCATGGTGCTCTCCGCAGCTTCCTTCCTCTCTGCTTGAGGCTTAAACTCCGCAATGTACCTGTGGTAGTCGCCGTTCATCTTGAGGTAGGAGACCTTGGACTTGGCGGCGCTGGCGGAGGGGACGTTCTTGTACGTGACCGACAACAGGTTGCGCTCCTCCATAGAGAGTTCGTCGTTGCACTCCTCCATGGAGAGCTCGTCGCCGCCTCCGGCCGTGCGCGCCACGCGCTCCATGAACACCACCATTTCCTCGTACTGCTCCGCCTGCTCTGCTAGCTTCGCCGAGTACACGCACTCCTCCCGTGTTGGCTCCGGCAGCGACATGGTCGCTCACTCGCTCGGGCGCGCACACACGGAGGCCCACAACAACAAAACCAGGGCGAAGGGCGGCACTGAGGTAGACGCCATCGTGCCTTGATATTTCATGCATGCATACATGGGGTTGGTGCATGCATGGTGGATGTTTCATGCATGCGTATGTGGAGTTGACGTGCAGCATGGATGGATGCGTGGAGGGGATTGCAGCCATGCATGCCCGCATGCATGCGCATGGGCGACTGCATCATACGTACATACTCGCGGAGGCTCGACGTTGTACAGAGACTCGTGCATGGAGGCTCGACGCGGAGGGCTCGACGTCATGTGGAGACTCGCGGGGCCTCAACGTCGAGCGGAGACTCGGCGCGGAGGCTGTCCTCGGCAGCACAGAGGCTTCGGGAGCTCGTATCATGCATGTATGGATATCTCATGCATGCACACGTGAGGTTTGTTGCATGGATGGATATCTCATGGATATCTCATGCATGCACACGTGAGGACATCAATCCATGCATGCATATGTGAGGTTTTCCCATTGGCTTCCCTTCGATCTGAACTTCGCTAGTAGCTCTATACCCGAACCGCCTACCTGCTTCTTTGTGGATTTGATGAGCACTTGGTGCTGTCGTAGAAATGGATGCAGATACGCTCGAACAGCCCCGTCTGCAGCGCCTTCTCGACGCGCCAGTTTGGGCACGCGCACCGCGGCGTCGCCGTCGGCCGCGGCCTGACTCTAGCACGGTAGTTCTTATTGTAGCTGTAGAGACACCTGGCCAGCTCATCGTAGCGGTCCTGCGGGAATACGCCCTTGTGGGAGCCGCTGAGGTGGTCACGGAGCCAATATGCACGGAGACGAGGTCGAGGTCGAGGATGCTGGCGCGGAGTCTGGCCCGAAGACCTCAGGGTAGAAATTCACTCACTGGAAGCCAAAAACAATTTTTGCCCAAAGAGAGAAAAGCAGACTTGACAAGGAGGACAAAAGATTTACATGAAAATAAATAAAGAGAAAACATTGCTGCCAACTGAGAAAACCAAATATTCCAGATCAGTTTTGCCGAGAGACTATGAGTACAAGTCTTGACCAAGAAAGCTCACTGGAGAAATACGAATAGACTGCCAAAAACTGAAAGAAAACATTGATTGAAACAGAGGTCTCAAGTACCAAACCGAGAATGATCAAAAGGAATGGAAGAGACCAATCGGCATAGCAGCAGAACGGAGTCAATACAGTGAATACTCTTGTTGCTGGAAGCAGACTTGGCTGAAAAATGGCACAAAGACTGAAAGGGCTCTTGGCCGAAACTTGCAGTCGGGTAGTCTGAAAGATAAAACCTGAAACAGAGAGTTGCAGTTTGAAAACAGAGCCAGCAGCAAACCGAAGATCAAAAATGAACCTGAGTGCTTGCAGACTGAAAGCCGAATAAGGAGACTGCAGGATAATCTTGACCGACAAAGCACAAAAATAGTAAATACCGAACAGGGCTGAAAAAAGAGAAATGGTGAATGCGAGCTGCTCTTCTCAGGCAAGGGAAAACAGGATATCAAACTGACTAGCAGACCCACTCTCAAGAAGAGAAATTACAAAAGAAAGAGGAGTTGGGCTGAAAAGAAGACAACATAAGGAATGCAATTGAAAGAAACTCTGAAAACTGAATGCTGCAGAACCTGCTGACCCGAAAACTGAAACTGAAGAAGAATCGAAAATAAAATGAAGACACCTCACTGATCTGGCCGAAAAGCTGAGAAGCACAAATTAATTGAACATGAGATTTTTAGACACAAAAGAAAATAGCTTCAGGAGGAGAAAGTACAAAGCTAGTTCACTCTCTCGGCCGAGACAACCAAAGAAACAGAATACTCTGTCTCCCAACAGTAAACCCTAGAGTAAGCAAAGGATGTCTGTTTAGCCAAAATTGCTCATGACTAAAAGGAAGGATTTTTGCCTAACTTTAGGATCTATCATCTTTTGATCATGGGATCTTAACCCCATCTAGCATTCATCCTTTAATCAAACAGAAATAAGAGAATATACTTCCTCTGCCAACCAAAACAATAAAACCCTAGAAACAGAGCACATTTGCAATGAATGATTTCTAGAGAATGGTACTAGCTTTGAAAACTTTGCTCTTGGGAAAAACTAGCCAAGGGCTTTGAGAACCGATTCCCAGATTCTGAGCAAGGAGTTTCTGCAGCTACAAACTCTATTCACTCAGCAGAAGGCAATGAACAAAGAACCTCAAGAACAGAAAACAACAAAACACAGGAAAGAATTAGAACCCATGTCATCTCTGGCTCAAGACTTCTCATATGGATTCAAGGAGATGAATGATTACATGGGGTTCTTTTACAATCATCTCAACAAAGTCTCAAGCTGAGAGAGAGACACACACACAGAAAAGAAACCACCAGAGAACACAAGACTCAAGCCTACTCCTACATCCTGATTCACATGCTCAACCAAGAAAATCAAGAAGTGGAAGCCATTTTCAACTACTGGACTCACACCCACAAGAGGCAAAAACACCCTCACATGCAAAAGAAGAGGGAAAACCTGGATACAAGCATACATCTTCCAAACCCTAACCTCCTCTATTTATACCCTTTCACTACCAGGTCTCCAACCCGCTTTACCCATCAAGATCCACTTCCATTTTGTAGCCTTGCATTTTACCGAAATGCCCCTGTCGCACCTACCTAGAAACTTCCTCTTTTCTTGCTGTCGACGCCTCGTAACCACTTCGAACGCTCGCCGTCTTTGGCATCTCCCGACCGCTTTGACCTTAGCACCGCCTGTGCCTAGTTCGGTCATCCATGCCTCACCACGACCTAGCCTCAAAGTCCTGCAGCCATCACAGACAAGAAACCATCACATAGCACCGCTCGAAACAGTATAATCATACATTAGTATCAGCGAAAGGTACTCAACCCTGGAATACCCGAAACAATCTCAAACTCTCTAACTCAAGCGTCAATTACTCATCACAAATATGGGGATACCTCCACATGGTCTCTCAAATAATAGATAAAGGATCGATGGATCTATCAGATCCACATGGAGACTTACATGCAACAACAACTGATGAGCGAGTTGAATTATTCAGAGATGCCCTACCTTTTCTTACTTTTGGCAGTATCTTTTGTTCCAGCCGACCGGGATCCAGCATGCCAGGATGTATCCCAGCCCGGCCATGGAGCTGTAGGATCTGATATGGCAACAGAGGGGGGTGTGAATGGTGCCCTTTAAAAAAAATCGCCCCTCAAAAGTATCCACTGAAGTCTTCTCTCCAATAGCTATGAAAAACTATGAAGAGGAGGCTTCATGCACTCTGGAACTTCACTACACAACTCCAAGAAAGAAGCAAGGAGTAAAAACAAAGCATGAAAGACAGCAGCATAAAAACCTGAGAACAGCTCAGTCCGCAGGGGGGCCGGTCAGACCGTGGGCATTAGGCCGGTCTGACCGCACCCTGGCCGCCGGTCTGACCGGTGTATCTGGGCCAGTCTGACCGGTGTAGCTGGGCCGATTGGACCGCCTATGTGCCGCCGGTCGGACCGGGTATGCATGGCCGGTCTGAGTTGCACATTTTAGCCGGTCAGACCGCTAGGGTTAGCGGTCCGACCACCATAAAAGGAGCGGCCTGACTTGCATGGCACCTCCGGTCTGACCGGACTTTGGTTCGGTAGTGAACCTGAGCCTGAACCGAAAAACCAGAGGAAATTGAAAGTACTGCAGGTCAACTGAAATGAGAAGAATTGACAGAAACCTGCTGCTCTCTTCTTGTCAAATGATCAAGGCTACAAACCAAATAGCAAATCAACCTCATAAACCAAAAGAAAACATCCAGAAGGGACACAATCAAGAAAATGAGCAGAAAACTGAAAAACTCACTGAGAGTGAGATGATCTCCAAATTGCTTGCCATTTTCAAGTCTCTTTCTCATGAACTTGTGAGATTCAGCTACGAATGTCTTCACAACAACAAGGCATGAATCTTAGATCTTCCATTGAAAGGAAATCACAAGAATCAACATGCCCCTGACATCAAACCCTAGAGCATCTAAACAGAGGAAATGTGCCTCAAAGCAATACCCATTGAATCCAAGAGAAGCTCTCAGGGAAATCTGGCCAAATGGCCTGGAGGCTATATCCCACCAAGGAGAGCCATGAATTGCAGCTATTTAACCACGAAATCAACTCAAACTCAAAAGAGCAGAAGAGAGCAGAAAATCAACTGAGATCAGATAGCAAACTAAGTTCTTCAAATGGATTCATTTGCAAGGAGATGAATGATTACATAGTGATTACAAGCATCCCACTACGTTCCCATACGCAGTTAATACAAGGAAATCACTCTACATGCTTGAGATGAACACACCCAACTCTCACAGCACGAGGAGGAACACTCTGCTACTGCTCACTTGAGCTCACTCTCCTGCATACCCTCTTTCTACAGCTGAATGCATACCTCTCCACTTCCTTGCCATCTCCTTTTAACAGCCAACACTCACACCTAAAAGGAAATTCAAGAAGTGGCATACCACCTCCACCCATTCTCCTCATATCCACATGAGGCAATAAGAGGTCAAACCAGTTTTTGGAGGGAGAACACCTCCTCCACTCATTTGCTTGAGTCAAATTACCAATTTACCCCTCAAGCACCTTCCCGGAAGTTTCCACCTCTGGTACCTTGACCGTCTGGACCTCGACTCCTCCATGAGTCTAGTCCGGTCCGCTTCGCTGCACACGACCGCACCCCACATCATGACCATCTGGACCTCAACTCCTCCCTGAGTCTAGTCCTGATCCTCTCACCGCTGCCCGTCGTGTCCACCCAACACCGACCGAGACCTTCGACTCCACCTGAGTCTAGTCCTGGTCTGTTCCGTTACGTACGACTACAACTGACCTCCAAACCGTCTGGACCTCTGACTCCTCCCTGATCCTAGTCCCAGTTCTCCCGTCGTCACCCGTCGTGTCCGTCACCGGTAGCTCCAGCTCCGGTTCCTCATCTCCCGACTCGCAACCACCTCACCAGCCTCGATCATCTTCGGCATCACCGACCGTCTGGACCTCAACATCTCCTGTGCCTAGTCCCGGTCCTCCTCGCCTCACCATGACCTAGCTCCGAAGTCCTGTAGTCACACAAACAAGCAAACCGTCACATAGCACCGCACGAAACAGCATAATCAATAATAGCACCAGTAAAGGTACTCAACCCTAGAATACCCAAAACAAACTCAAACTCACTAAATAAACCGTCAAGTACTCATCACAATATGGGGATACCTCCACATGGTCTCTCAGGAGCAAATCTTCCTCGCGGTGGTGACTCTTCTTTTCGCGACTTCTTGTTCGGTCCCCACGGACGATGCCATCTGTCGTGGCTACTGGCCAAACAGTAAAGAAGGGGACTAGTAGGAGAGGAGAGCCAACACAGGGAGGATATGTGGAGAATAATGAGAGGATCCCCCTCCTCCTGCCCCTCCTGGGGGTTACATACATGAGTGGGGTAGATTGGGAAATTCTCATTCTACCCCCTTAGTACTTACAAAGGATGAGGGCACATTGGTATATTTACATTGGTATATTCCTCTACACTATCGAACTTATTACATATTAGGCCAGCTACAAGGCCCAGTCGTGGGGGGTTGGGCCACCCCACAACAATTACTATTTTTAATACTACTATGGCTTGTCAAGGTGAATGTGGCCATCAAATTAAAATAGGTTTTTGGTTGGTAGGGCATAGCTAATAGCATGTCATTCTAAACATTTATTGTACAAGAAATAAAAATGCAAAAATAACATAATTAAAGTACTGATAAATAATAATCAACGGAATGTAGGTTCAATATGATAAAATATGTGACTTGCATTGCGGATCTACGATCTCGACAAGCTCGAACTCTTCAGTGGGCTGGACTTGAGTTGGGCTTCTCCTTCTGGCTCCTAGGAAACTGCGACGTCGGAGGCTAGTGCCAAACAAGTAAAATAAATTAATTCCACGCCCAAAGGGTTGAGCTAGGAATAAATAAATAATATGAACTAATAAAATTAAAAAAATCCAAATAAATAGGGCTTTGAGCTTTTAGGAGGATCCAAATGGGGAAACAGGCCTGAGAAATGGGTTGGAGGGCTCGAAATGGTCAAAATGGGTATATTTTGTGTTTTCGGGTTCTGGATGAACAGTAACAGGTCAGGTACTGTTCATCGCAGGTTTTACTGTATGTACTCGAAAGATCCGACGAGTACTCAGGTGGTCGGTGGCATCGTTGGGGCTGATAGTGTGGTCGTAGCCGGATAATGACTACGAAAACAGAACACTACGCGTGGTTGCTAACCACAACATGGTCAAAAGCTTCAAAGCAGTTGAAGATCATAACGTGGCCAAAAATCAAACCATGGTCAAAAACCATAGTGTGGTCCAAAGCCACATCGTGGTCCAAAGCCGTGACGTGGCCAGAGACCGTGGTCGAGGGCCTTAATGTGGTCGGAGACCGTGGTCGAAGCCACACCGCGGTCGAAGACCGTGGTCGAATCCACACCACGGTCAAAGCCATAACGTGGTCGGGTGTCCACAACGTGCTCAGGAGGCCACATCGTGGTCGGAGGCTTCAACGTGGTCGGAGGCAACGGAAATCGGATGACGTACGAGTTACTCACAAGATTGGATGGCATCCAAGCACGGGGCTTGCGATAACGTGGTCGAAGCCTGGGTATCCAACGGTGTACGAGTGGCTGCGGGGGCATCAGACGGCGTCTGAGCGAGGTTGCACGATATCTTGGTTGAAACCTCCTTCGACCACCCAGTGGTCGAAGACCCCAAGCAGCGGTCGGAGCCGAAACAGGGAAGCGGTGGTCGGAGCCGAAACAGGGAAGCGGTGGTCGGAGCCGAAACAGGGGAGCGGGGGGAGGTGCTGAAGCAATCAGGGCTATGGTGTTTTGCAACGGCATTTGGGGCTATGGTCGGGTTGCTAGGGTTATGGGGAGTCCATTTCTAGGGTTGGCTGAGCCGGCGGATTTCAGGGAGCTCAGGGAGCTAGGGCAACGATTTGGGAGGATTTCTAGGGGCATGAGGAAGCTACGGGTGATATTAATTGAAGAATGGTTGATCGGAGAGGCAGAATTGAGGTAGGGCTTACCTTGGGGTTTTCCGACGATTGCCGGCAAAGGGAAAGACGGCTGGAGCTTTGGGAGTGTTTGGCTAGCTCTGGGGGTTGATGGCCTCGAATGGAGGGGCTCAGCGGTATTTATAAGGCCATTGAGGCGGTTCAGCACAAGGGGCTGGCCATGGCAACAGCGGCGCATGGCAAGGTCGGGAGGGTTCGGGGAGGTGTAGTGCGGCTGTCAGAGGGGAGTGTCAGGGCGACCTCGAGCAGTGCATTGTGGGGTCCAAAGCTGCTGATGGAGTTAGGTCGGCCGAGAGAGAGCGGTGTGGTCAAGGGAGCCAAACCGCGGGCAGACGGTGGCGAGCGTCGCCGCGGTGCCTGACACCGGTGCAGGGGCAATTAAGGATAGGGTACAGTCACTGGCAGGTGGAGTAGAGCTGGCAGCAACGTGTGGACGCGAGAAAGAGCGGGAAGGCTTGGCGGAGAAGAAAGAACCGGGGCAGCGGCAAATATCAGCGGCAGCGGGGATTTTTTCGAACATGAACAGTGCCGGCACAATTTTCCTCCGTTCAAGCCGTGATGACAAGGATTGGGGCAGATTTGTGTTGAGATTAGTGCGGAATTGGGTTGGGAAGCAAAGGGAATCAAATCCAAATCAAACTCAATTTTGAAATCAAAATTCGGTTTTGTTTCAAAATTCGCATGGTCACGTTGGTTCTTGGGATCCTATTTGGCGGCTTCTTGGTGTTCCTCAGAGCAACGGTTGTCTCCGAGACTTGACTGAGCAACGGCCGGCTTGAAGGGCCCGGAGCCATTCGTGTGCACCCCGGAGTGATCTGGGGCAATGCCAAACAGAGGACCCAGGAGTGCCAAGTAGGGAGCCCCTCAGGAGGTCCCATACTTGGTCAGAGGAAGCTTATGGGGAGATCCGCTGGGAGCGAGTGTAGGAAGCCTTTCGGGGCATCCGAGGCGAAGCCAAGCAGGAGTTTCGGGAGTGCCCCGAGCGCTCGTTGGCACTCAAAATCACGGGAGGACCCCGGGCAGGACACCCCCCGGGGAGTCTGGGAATGCAACGTGGGAAGACCCTCGGGGGGTCTGGGGCAACGATGTGGGATGCGCCCCCAAGGCAGTCCGGGAGCAGCGTGGGGGTTTGGGAGAGCGCGCCTTGGGGGTTCACGGAGAAGCCTCCGTGGAGCTGGATGCCAAGGAGGCTGGATGCCGAGCAGGCCGAGGCGCCGCTAAGCTTCGGCACAGTGCGGTCAGGCGAGATGGTCTATTCCCACTCCGGGGTAGACCCGACACAGGCAGAGGCCGACAGGGCCAGCGCGGCGTTGGTGGAGGCAGAGGGCCTGGTGCGTCGATAGGGGAAGTCACGCCCGGGAGAGACATTCTCAAGGGAAGAGGGAGAAGCGCTGGAGGGACATGTAGAACACGAGAGGTGCATGAGCTGGATCCATGGATAGGATATCCATAAACATGTTCGCGGAGGGAGGCCTAGATGGATTGCTACATGGATTGAGTTGGACTGTGTGTGGACTGCACATGTCACATGCATGTGAGAGAAGAAGAGGCCAGAAGAACATCACGGGGTTTTGTAGGACCGAAATGGCGACAGAGGGGGGGGTGAATGTCGACTTTAAAATTGTTCCCCACAAGTATTCTCAAAAGACTCTAATCTCCGATAGCTATAATAGCTATGAAAACAGAGGAAAATAGTTCGCTAGAGGCCACAACTAATTTTGTCGAAAGATTGAAGAAACTCACTGAACAAAGTAGACACTACAAATGAGAGCGGAAAAACAAACAACAAGCCAAAAGGAGTGAATACTTGCTGACCAAAAGCTAAGGAAAATAGCACTAAAGCAGAGAGAACTTTCAGCTCAAAACTGCACTCGAATGGACTAAAAAGGGAGCCTGAATCAGAGCATTCGGCAAGGAGAAATGAATACTTGCTGCACAAAGTGACGTGCAAATTACAGCTGCATGCAGACCCAAAAAATATTGAATAGGAACTAAGAACCAAGGCTGGAACTGCTACCGAAAGCTTAGGAAATTTGCTGCTCAAAGTAACATGCAGATTGCTGAACTCTGAAACAAGCACTGTTCAAATAGATGAAGTGCTACAGCTGGACTGCACTCAACCGAAATGAACCAAGCACTTGCCAAGACCGAAAAAGGAATGCTACAGCCTAGATTTTCAGAAATTTGCCAAAAACAAGAGAAGGGAAGAAATGCTTCAAAGCCCTTTAAGACAAAACTTCAAGGGACTAAACTAAGCACATCTGAGAAGACAAACTACAAAAAAAATCCAACTGAAACCCTAGAAATTCAGATTTGAGGCCACAATCTGAAAATTACAGAGACTTGACAAAAATCACAATTTCTCCTAAACCCTTGATCCTTTACACATGACATTTTGAGGATATATTAGCAATCACCTCAGGAGCCCAAACCTCAAATATCATGCCAACTTGAGAGGAGAAAAGAGAAATAAACCAAAACCCTAGAAAAGGAGATGTAACTACAGAGAGAGCACAAAAACTTGAGTTCCCATCAAACCCTTGAACCTTTGGCCATGAAATTTCGAGGATAAAATAGCAATATCCACTGGAGTCTACAGTCCAAATTTCATGCCAATTCTCAAAGGAAAACAAGAAATGCTCCAAACCCTAGAAGAGGAAAAATGAAGAACAGAGCAAGCCCAATCTTCAAAACAGAAATTAAACTTGGTTTGCTCTTTGGATCAACTAGCCAAATGGCTTTTGAGCATCTCCCATGTCATAGCAACCCATTTTGGCACTCCTTAGCAACAAAGAACTCAAAACAACGAAAGTCAAGAAATCATGCAAAAGGAGAAACGAAGAACAGAGGCTACGAACAGATAAACCAAACTTCAGATTTCATTTCTTGGAACACAATGAATACAGAGGAGTCCCGATACCCCGACTTGATACAAAAGGAAAGATTACAAGGTTTCTCTACTCAATCCCTCTCCTCACTCTCTCCAATCTCAAGAACACCACTCAAGAACACATGGAGGAGAAGTCTCACATGGAAAACATCGTAGAGAACAGAGGGAGCACTACTCTGTCACCTCTACCCACTCTCAATAACTCACCAACTAAAGCCTAAAGCCTAAAGCAACCACTAAAGACTCTTTTGACTCTAGCAAACCCTAATTCCACCCAAGTGCTCATGAGGGCATGCAGCCCCTCCTCTCCTTTTATAGGTCTTGGCTAACGGGTCTCCGCCCCGTTACGCCCGCTACGTCCAACGGAGCCCGCTCCCGCTCGTGCAGCCTTGCGAATTTCCCGATTCGCCCCTCCTGCACCTTCCGGGAAGCTTCCGCGCTCCTTGCCTCGCACGCCTCGCAACCACCTCGAGTCCACGTCGTCTTCGACACATCCCGATCGTTCTGACCTCAGCGCCACCTGCGCCTAGTCCGGTCCACCGTGTCTCGCCACGACTCCAACTCGACGTCCTGCAGTCACACAGACAAGAAAACACGTCAAATAGCACCGCTCGACACATGAAAGCATAAATACTTACCACAGACGAAGTCCAAACCCGTCGAAACATTAAAATATACATCCTAAGCCCAAATGACCAAGTTTGACCAAAGTCCGACCGAGCCCGATTGCCCACGCAACGGTTCGACTCCGAACCACTCAAACCAAACTCGACTATCCTAAACCTTTGTCAATTACTCATCATTCACATGGAGTCACGACCACCTGGTCTCTCAATCTCCCCCTTGATGAGTATATTGACAAACTCAGAAAAAGCATGAAGTTGAGTTTGATTTTGAAGAAACCAACATGGTCCAAAGAAGAGAATGAAGCTAATGACCATGTCGACAGAAGGAACACTAGAGCAACAACTGAAAGAGCAAATTGATCTCCAAAGCTCTAAACTGTTCCCAACAGACTTTTTCTTCTCTATTCTCCCCCTTTTGGCAATAAACACATCAAGATGCAATAGAGAGAATATGACATGTCAATGGATGAATATGGCTGAAGTTTGTTTATTTTAAGCATTTAGAGCCATGAGAATTATCCATATTGACCATAATGAGATACACCAAGCCATAACTCTATAAAAAGCTATCTAGATCATGACATGACATGTATAAGCTAGCTAGAACACATAGATGACAATCTGAAATATAGTGCATTAAGTGAGAATGTCAAGTCATCAAGAGGTAAAGTCTAACTAGAGATACCCAAGGATGATGACGGCCATGTCAAGTAAGCTAAGCGGAACCAATAAGCTAATATTGAGACCAACTAGAGTGCTATGCTCAAGAATGAAACATTGGCGCAAGTACTTGGTTCTTTTTGTAGCTTAAGCAAATTGAGCACATAAGACATTGTCGTTTCTAACCCAAATTTTGTTTATGTGCTAGATCTCAAGCCTTATGCGACTACTCCAAGCAATAAGCTTAAGAAGATAGTCTAGGTCATCCAAAACTCCCCTGAGTTCATGCCTAGTGCAATGGCAAGCCGTCTTATGAGAAAGAATTGGTGAAATCAGTTTTTTCGCACAAAAGAGATTTTTTTTTTGTGCTAGATCTCAAGCCTTATGCGACTACTCCAAGCGAGAAGCTTAAGAAGATAGTCTAGGTCATCCAAAACTCCCCCTGAGTTCATGCCTAGTGCAATGGCAAGCCGTCTCATGAGAAAGAATTGGTGAAATCAGTTTTTTCGCACAAGAGAGATCCTTTTTTGTTAAACATATTGTACTACCTCATGCTACATCAAGAGACTAAAATAGCTCAATCTAAGGCTCAATAAAAGATTCAACGCTCAGCTAAGCCTAGTTGACATGGCATGAATCATAAAGAGATAACTCCAGAAAGACTAAACTCAAATGCTAGCATGACAAGTTTTACTTCAAGTTGGGCAATTTTAATTAACTTATCATGGTAAAAGCTAGTCTACACATATGAAGTCATGATCAATCTAGCATATAAAGCACAAATCATGGCAAGGTGTAAAGCATTGTAAACATGTCATAACAGGATAATAATCAAGGCTCAATGTAGTTATATTACAATGCGAAATGCTAAAATGCAGAAAAATCAAGCTCCCCCTCAACATGACATGTAACTTTTAGTTCAAGTTGAGTTAAGTCACAATTAAGCTCCAGAAGCTTCCAAATGAACTCTCCCTGAACCAAAGCAATAAATCGAGAAGCTGGCAAATAAAACCAAAACAGGCAGTCCTTAAAGCATAGATAAGATATAGAGACAACTATGGCTCAGATTGACTCTCATCTACCCCATATGACTCCAGGACAATCGGCTAACAGTAAATCACACACTAGAGAGCAAACACGTACCCTGTCTACCCGAGGGTGGCCCAACCCTCGCTAGAACCTACAAGAAGTGAGTGAGCTCGACCTAGTGAGATAAAAAGCAGCTAATCCTGGAAGCACAAGATAAGAGTTAGAAGTCTAAGCATCTCGGCAAGAGAAGCACTCTAACCTATGCTGGAAGGACTAAACCAAATGCACCCCGAGTGCAATGTAACAGAAATGAGACAGAAGCATAATCAATAGTAAAGCAGTAAAGCCCAAAGCTCCCCCTCACTACAATCCGTAAGGACACACCACCCCAAGCTCTCCCCGTAGAGCTGAAAACCTCGAACTATCCAAAGGCTTGGTGAAGATGTCAGCCAACTGGTGGTCACTCTCCACAAACTGGAGCACTATATCACCCTTCTCTACATGGTCTCTAAGGAAGTGGTATCGGATATCAATGTGCTTGGTCCGAGAGTGCTGCACTGGGTTTTTAGCAATGTTAATCGCAGAAGTGTTATCACAGAAGAGTGGAACACTATCTATGACCAACCCAAAGTCCCGCAGGGTCGAAGCCATCCAAAGTACTTGGCTACAGCAGCTGGCTGCAGCAACGTACTCGGCCTCTGCGGTGGACTGTGCAACTCCGGACTGCTTCCTCGAAGACCAGGAAACAAGAGAAGTGCCAATGAATTGGCAGGTGCCAGAGGTGCTCTTCCTATCTATCCTACAGCCGACAAAGTCTGCATCTGAGAAGGCTCTCAAGGAAAGACAGGATGAGGAAGAGTACCAGATACCATAGTCAATGGTAGCTCGAAGGTACCGAAAGATGCGCTTCACCGCCTGGCGGTGAGATACGCGAGGAGAAGCCTAAAACCGAGCACACAGACACACTGAGAAGTGTATGTCTGGTCTCGAGGCAGTGAGGTAAAGAAGGGAGCTGATCATACTTCTGAACTCTTTTTGATCAACTGGCTCGCCATCCTCATCTGGGTCAAGATAGGCTATAGAAGCCATGGGAGTCGACACAGGCTTACCATCGCTCATGTCGAAGCGTCTCAGGAGGTCACGAGTGTACTTTCCTTGATGAAGAAATGTACCCTCCCGAGACTGCTTGATTTGGAAGCCAAGGAAGAAGGTCAACTCCCCCATCATACTCATTTCAAACTCGGTGCTCATGACATCCGAGAACTGTGAAACCAGAGTATGGGAAGAGCCGCAAAAGATGATGTCATCGACATAGATTTGGACGAGCAGAAGGTCATTGCCATGACGGCGGATGAACAAGGTCTTGTCTACTTTACCCATTTCAAACCCATGACTCAACAAGTAGGACTTAAGCCTCTCATACCAAGCTCTGGGGGCCTGCTTAAGTCCATACAACGCTTTGGAAAGCTTGAAGACATGGTGTGGGTATTTGGGGTTCTCGAAACCTGGAGGCTATCTGACGTAAACTTCTTCCTCAATGACTCCATTAAGGAAGGCACTCTTGACGTCCATCTGGTAGAGCTTGAAACCCTTAGAAGCTGCAAAGGCAAGCAGGATTCTAATGCCCTCAAGTCGAGCTACAGGGGCAAAGGTCTCCTCGAAATCTAGACCCTCAACCTGGGAGAACCCCTGAGCTACTAGTCTAGCCTTGTTCCGAATAACCACTCCATCCTCGCTCTGCTTGTTCTTGAACACCCACTTAGTCCCAATAATATTGTGACCTCGCGGGGGCTCGACAAGTGACCAGACCTTGTTCCTCTCGAAATTTTCTAACTCCTCATGCATGGCATTGACCCAAGACTCATCGAAAAGAGCATGAGAAATATCTTTGGGCTCAAAGGAGGCAATGAAAGCAGAATGGAGACAGAATTGAGATAAGCCAGATTTTGAGCGGGTAACACGCTCGAACAGGTCTCCAATCATCTGCTCAGAAGGATGCCTTTTCTGGATATGTCGGGGAGGTCCAGGATGAGATGAAGAAGTGGCCTCTACCTCGTGAGCTGACGAGGTAGGGACAGAGCCACTAGCTCCAGAGGAAGCAGAAGGCATGGGCTGATCACCTGGAGGTGCAGTGGAAGACGGCACCTCAAGGGGTGGATAAGGGACTGGATCGGGTAGACAACCCTCATCTCCATCGTCCTCGTCATCTACAAAGATGGTCTCGGACTGCTCTAAAGAACCTGAGATATCAGGCCTAGTCCCCGGACTGGCCTCGTCAAAGGTCACCTCACAGGTTTCTACCATTTTGCTAGACTCGCAGTTCCAGACCCTATAAGCCCGCGAAGAAGGCGAGTAACCTAGAAAGATCCCATCACAAGAACGTGACTCGAACTTATCTAGGTTCCCGGTCTTCAGAATAAAGCACTTGCAACCAAACACACGAAAATGAGAGACGCTGGGCTTTCGCCCGTATCTCAACTCATAAGAAGTGCGGTGCAAGTGTGCCCGAAGAAAAACTCGATTTGAGACATGGCACGCGGTGGCTATAGCCTCAGCCCAAAACTTCCGCGGTGTAGAGTACTCATCAAGCATCGTCCTGGCCATCTCGACCAAGGTACGGTTCTTCCTCTCCACAACGCCATTTTGTTGTGGGACGAGCGGAGAAGAGAACTGGTGCTCTACACCTCTCTCACCACAGAAACTCTCAAAGTAGGAATTCTTGAACTCCGTGCCATTGTCACCGCGGATCGCTCGTAAGGCACCTGGAAGCTCAACAGAGAGCCTACTAAAAAGACCTCGGAAAAGTGAAAACGTCTCATCCTTCGAGGCTAAGAAAAACACCCAAGAATACCTCGAGAAGTCATCGACCACAACAAGAACATGCCACTTCCCTCCTGCTGACTGCACTCGAGCTGGTCCAACTGTGTCCATGTGGAGCAGCTGTCCCGGTGCATCGGTCATAGTAACTGTGACCGGAGGATGAGAAGCGGCAACCATCTTGCCATGCCGGCATGGAGCGCAAATAATATCTTTGACCATCTTGAGTTTCGGCAGACCACGAATGAGATCGTGGCCGCTAACTCGGGTCAAATGGTCAAATCCAATATGACCAAGTCTCCTATGCCAGAAAGAGAGGTCGCGGAACTCAGAAGCAACTAAACACCTGAGAGGATCACCAGAAGACTCAGAAAAATCAGCACGAAAGATCCTCCCATAACGAGAAATCCCGCAGACCAGACTACCCGAAGAATCAAGAATTTTACAAGCATTTTTCTTGAAGCTCACCTCGAAACCGTCACTGGTAAGCTGAGAAACGGAAAGCAAATTGTACTGCAGCTTACTAACCAAGGCTACATCTTTCAAAATGAAAGAATCATTAATGCGCACAATACCTTTGGCGATGACGCGCCCAGATGAAGCATCTCCGAAGGTGATCGTCTCATCACCTGGAGCACGGGCAAGGGAAGAAAACCAACGGGAATCTCCGGTCATGTGTCGTGAACACCCGGAGTCTACGAGCCAAACCTTTCCCTTCCCTGCCCGGCGAACCTGAGTCAAACAGAGAGTAAAGTCTCAGTACTGGGATAAATCAAGAGTGATTTTGGCACCCAATACTGAGTAACACGTGGAGCAGATGAAGTAGTCAAACACGACTGACCTCTATCTATCCTACGCTCTCCATGACTCAAAGAAGCAGAAGGTCTGTGAGCAGACCTGAAGCTGTTGCGGGGTCCGACTGCTATGGGAGAACGAGTCAGAACACCGGCAACACGCTGATCACGCCGCGGGTAGCTATCTCGACGGGGAAACCGAGATCTACCCTCAGGACGGCGGAAGACACGACCAGAGGCACCATGAGGACGAAAAACAGAAAACTCGGAAAAACCAAGTCCTCTATGCTGCCCAAACTCCGCAACAGGAGCAAACCTAGACCTCGTGTTGGTCTTAGGTGCACTCAGGATCTGGGGCTGACCCTGAATACCCCTAAGAGACTCAACACGGTCTCTACGCGCGATCTTGGCGCGCCTGAAGCATCTCTCGATCGAGTGTCCATCCTTTTGACAGAAGGTGCAATGATACTTCGCCTTCTGAGAGGCAAAAGTAGCATGATATGGCTTCGCCTTCTGAGAGGCCGAAGCTACGGGTGAAGTCACCTTTCTGGCAGAGATCCCTTGGACAAAGCCCGCTGACTTAAACTTAACCTCATCGGATCTGGGCTCAACCTCGATCACACCTCCTACTATGGGTCTAAGAATAGCAGGTGGATGCTTCCTCATGTCCTCATAGAAATCATATCCTAGACCCTGATTGAACTTGCAAATCTTGGATTGGTCTAGAATAAGATTGAGCTTCTTCTTGCCGCCTACAAATCTCTCGAGAGTGTTCATAAGATACTGACACTCCCGGAAGAGAGAGGTGCAAGAAGAGCAGGGGGAAGAGGGAACAGCAGGAGGTAAGGAAGCAGATGAAGAACCAATAGCAGAGGAACGAATGACTTGTGCACGCACAGTCGACTCAGAATGGACAGTCCTACTGCTAGCAGGTTGGTTCACGTCGCTAAGCGTCTCAACCTTACCCTGGGGCTTCTCCCCCTTCTCAGCACAGACAATACAAGCAGATGGTGGCTTCTCTAGTAGGTCCTTAGAGCAACTCCAGCAGGGCCCCTACTTGAGCCCTCATCCTACTTTTGAGGCCGAGGGGCAAAAAACTCACTCCAACAGGGCCCCTACTTGAGCCCTCAAAAGTAGGGGGCCCTCAAATCTCCCCCTCGAGCCCTCATTCCTGGGGGGTCTGGAGGGAGCCCCTACTTTTGAGGGCTCAAGTAGGGGCCCTGCTGGAGTGAGTTTTTTGCCCTTCAGCCCTCAAAAGTAGGATGAGGATGAGGGTGGGTCCTATGTGTCATCCCCTCTAAGAATGAATTTGAGGGACCTATTTTGAGGGCTCCTGCTGGAGTGTAGCCCAAAAAATAGAGCCCTCAAAAGTAGGGAGAGCCCTCAAATAAAAAGTAGGGGCCCTGTTTTGAGGGCTACTGCTGGAGTTGCTCTTAGTTAGCTTCACACATTTCTCATTCAATGCAACCAAGTCAGATTTTAGTTTGTTACAATTAATGCATGGTGAGCTAATAGGATCCTTAGAAGCATACTGAGCCAACTTCCTATCATGATCAATCATTTCTCGAAACTGTTTGGAGACAGCTTCAAGTTCAGCAGTTAACTTAGGACAGTTCAGCAATTTTATGATCTGCCCGTTTTAGATTCATCTTCAAGTTATTGCAATTTTCACAAGACTCAGGCAGATCAAGGAGCATGGCATAAGGTCCTCTAGCAGCAATGTCCTTAACCTCACATGAGGTGGGAGAAGTAGTCTCATCAGTAGTAAGTAGGGTAACAGCCATCCTACTCAACTCTAACTCAGCAAGCAGACTAACATTCTCCACCTTAACAATATCAAGCTCGGAGGACACACTATCATGCGAGGTCCTTAGTTTCTCCATGTCACCCAACAGAGCACAGCAAGTATCACAATCATCACGGGAGGGAGCAGATGTAAGTGAAGTAAGCTCCCGTGATAGTCTATCTACTTCCTTCTCTAACTCGGTACACCTAGCCCTAGCTCTAGCATGAAAACCACCTAGCTTAAGAAAAGCATGATTGAGCTGGTCGTAGGTGGGGCATACCTCGTCCGAGTCGGAGTACAGCTCGCTGTCGCTCAGTTCGCCCTCGTGGGCCATGAAGCACATGCCGGAGAAGTCGTCGCCGCCATCCTTGGGCTCTTGGTCACCCGTCCCGTCGTCGTCGCTCCATCCCTCCACCTCGCTGAGGTCAAGGTCGTCGAAGGCGGTGAGGACACGGTGGAAGAGCTTCTTGGCCTTCCCGAAGTTGCGGAACTTCTTCTTTCTCAGCGTCTGAGCTGGAGTCTTCTTGTTGCGGTTCTTGTCGGTGTAGTCGTTCTTGCCCGAACCGCCGTAGTCGTTCTTGCCCTTCTCCAGCTTGGGACAGTTCGCTCGAATGTGGTTGGGGCCACCACACTCGAAGCAGATGACTGGTCCGCCTCTCTTTCTGTCCCTCCTCCTCTTGTAAGCATGGGAGAACTTCCGAGCTAGGAGAGCCAGCTGTTCATCCTCTAGCTGCTCTAACTGATCATCAGTTACGTCACATAGAGCAGCTAGGGAGAACCCACAAAGCGAATCGGCGGAAAAACCAGAAGCCGAACTGGGATCGATGACCAAAGCCATCGACTGTGATTTCGACCGACGAGAGACAACGTCAATCTCGTGAGTCTTGAGGCGCGAGTACAGCGCGTCAAGAGTCAGGGTCGAGAGGTCTGTCGTGTCTTTGATGGTGGTCACCTTCATCTCCCACACGCGCAGATCGAGTGCCGCGAGCATCTGACGAGCGTTGTCCGAGTCGGGGTATGTGAGACCGACCGCTCGGAGGTTGCTCAAGATTTTGTGAAATCGCGAAAAGCACTCGTCCAGGGACTCACCAGCAAGCATCTCGAATTTGTTGTATTCGCGCTTGAACTGGTCCTGTCGAACCGTCTTGATCTGGGTGGTGCCCTCATGGTATGCGTCGAGGGTCACCCAGATGTCGTAGGCGGACGACAGATGAGATATACGGTCAAACTCGCTACGACTCAACCCCTGGATGATGATGTTCCTTGCCTTTGCATTCGCCTCAACATCAGCCATGTTCCCGGCATTGATGTTCTCATCGGCAGGAACAGCGAATCGTACCTTGACCTTCCGCCAGATGGCATACCCCTGGGCCTGGATGTATGTCTCCATTCGGCTCTTCCAGAAGGGGTAATCGATGCCACCGAACACGGGCGGCTTGGTCGACTACTTGTCCGTCGCCATGGCTCTTGAGACCGGTTAAGATCTATGAATTAGAGCTAACCGGCTCTGATACCAATTGTAGGACCGAAATGGCGACAGAGGGGGGTGAATGTCGACTTTAAAATTGTTCCCCACAAGTATTCTCAAAAGACTCTAATCTCCGATAGCTATAATAGCTATGAAAACAGAGGAAAATAGTTCGCTAGAGGCCACAACTAATTTTGTCGAAAGATTGAAGAAACTCACTGAACAAAGTAGACACTACAAATGAGAGCGGAAAAACAAACAAGCCAAAAGGAGTGAATACTTGCTGACCAAAAGCTAAGGAAAATAGCACTAAAGCAGAGAGAACTTTCAGCTCAAAACTGCACTCGAATGGACTAAAAAGGGAGCCTGAATCAGAGCATTCGGCAAGGAGAAATGAATACTTGCTGCACAAAGTGACGTGCAGATTACAGCTGCATGCAGACCCAAAAAATATTGAATAGGAACTAAGAACCAAGGCTGGAACTGCTACCGAAAGCTTAGGAAATTTGCTGCTCAAAGTAACATGCAGATTGCTGAACTCTGAAACAAGCACTGTTCAAATAGATGAAGTGCTACAGCTGGACTGCACTCAACCGAAATGAACCAAGCACTTGCCAAGACCGAAAAAGGAATGCTACAGCCTAGATTTTCAGAAATTTGCCAAAAACAAGAGAAGGGAAGAAATGCTTCAAAGCCCTTTAAGACAAAACTTCAAGGGACTAAACTAAGCACATCTGAGAAGACAAACTACAAAAAAATCCAACTGAAACCCTAGAAATTCAGATTTGAGGCCACAATCTGAAAATTACAGAGACTTGACAAAAATCACAATTTCTCCTAAACCCTTGATCCTTTACACATGACATTTTGAGGATATATTAGCAATCACCTCAGGAGCCCAAACCTCAAATATCATGCCAACTTGAGAGGAGAAAAGAGAAATAAACCAAAACCCTAGAAAAGGAGATGTAACTACAGAGAGAGCACAAAAACTTGAATTTCCATCAAACCCTTGAACCTTTGGCCATGAAATTTCGGGGATAAGATAGCAATATCCACTGGAGTCTACAGTCCAAATTTCATGCCAATTCTCAAAGGAAAACAAGAAATGCTCCAAACCCTAGAAGAGGAAAAATGAAGAACAGAGCAAGCCCAATCTTCAAAACAGAAATTAAACTTGGTTTGCTCTTTGGATCAACTAGCCAAATGGCTTTTGAGCATCTCCCATGTCATAGCAACCCATTTTGGCACTCCTTAGCAACAAAGAACTCAAAACAACGAAAGTCAAGAAATCATGCAAAAGGAGAAACGAAGAACAGAGGTTACGAACAGATAAACCAAACTTCAGATTTCATGTCTTGGAACACAATGAATACAGAGGAGTCCCGATACCCCGACTTGATACAAAAGGAAAGATTACAAGGTTTCTCTACTCAATCCCTCTCCTCACTCTCTCCAATCTCAAGAACACCACTCAAGAACACATGGAGGAGAAGTTTCACATGGAAAACATCGTAGAGAACAGAGGGAGCACTACTCTATCACCTCTACCCACTCTCAACAACTCACCAACTAAAGCCTAAAGCCTAAAGCAACCACTAAAGACTCTTTTGACTCTAGCAAACCCTAATTCCACCCAAGTGCTCATGAGGGCATGCAGCCCCTCCTCTCCTTTTATAGGTCTTGGCTAACGGGTCTCCGCCCCGTTACGCCCGCTACGTCCAACGGAGCCCGCTCCCGCTCGTGCAGCCTTGCGAATTTCCCGATTCGCCCCTCCTGCACCTTTCGGGAAGCTTCCGCGCTCCTTGCCTCGCACACCTCGCAACCACCTCGAGTCCACGTCGTCTTCGACACATCCCGACCGTTCTGACCTCAGCGCCACCTACGCCTAGTCCGGTCCACCGTGTCTCGCCACGACTCCAACTCGACGTCCTGCAGTCACACAGACAAGAAAACACGTCAAATAGCACCGCTCGACACATGAAAGCATAAATACTTACCACAGACGAAGTCCAAACCCGTCGAAACATTAGAATATACATCCTAAGCCCAAATGACCAAGTTTGACCAAAGTCCGACCGAGCCCGATTGCCCACGCAACGGTTCGACTCTGAACCACTCAAACCAAACTCGACTATCCTAAACCTTTGTCAATTACTCATCATTCACATGGAGTCACGACCACCTGGTCTCTCAGGTTTGCAGGAAACACGTGCACATGACGCCCCTGCTACTCAGTTCAATATGGAGGGGATGTGGTCTATTGCTTGCACCAACGCCAACCGACAGCTTCCACGGGCACCATATCATGTGGGGTACGGAAGCGCAGCTAAAGATGGAAGAGGAGGAGCCGAAGGGGTTCAGAGGCCTCCACGCAGTGGAGTCTGGAAGATGGATGTCTGCAAGATGCATTCCACGGAGCAGTGCACGTGGACGAGGGCTGCAGCAGAGCGTGCGGACTAGGCTGGGGCGGGGCGTGTGGGTGAAGGTCGGAGAGGAGCACGTAGACGAGGCTGGGGCAACATGCGCAAACAAAGGCCAAAGCGGGGCACACGGACGAGACTGAGGCAACGTGCGCGGACGAAGGTTTGAGCGGAGCACGGAGGTGACCTGTGGAGGTTCGGGGCAAAACGTTCTCTTCCGTAGGCAGCATGATTTTTTGCCTGAGTCCTCATGGACTGTCGTCAGATGGAATCTCGATAGTAAATTTAGAGACACTTCAGTCTGATGTGAAGACTGCTAAAAACATCTTAGGCTTCAAAAAATAGTTTTAATAATTAATGATATTATGTGAATACGAGACTAACTTGTTTGTTGAGTGTTTAAAAGGTTTAGTCCCGGTAACGAATGTGAGATGCATAGTAAAGGTCAACATGAGGATCAATATGATTTAAGACAAATGTATACGTAATCTAACATCCCTTTTTTATTTTGTCGGTCTTAGGAGAAAGGATGGAAGGCCGAATTTTAGGTTAAACACTGTACTATTAAGGGAGATCATAACTAGTAGCTTGACAGTACGTTCTTGTTCCACTTAGATCAATTTAGAATCATGCATGCACTTAGAATTAAAATTGATATCCAACTGTGCATTCTTAGGAAAATCGGTAGTACTGGAGTTTACTCAACAGTACTATCGCTGTGCAGTATGATCGGGAAAGTAGTTCAGTACTACCACAATCTGGAAGTACCGAGGTTTAGTTGGCAGTATGTTTTTTCCAAAGAGTTCATTTTGAAACTCTTTGTTTCTCTGAAAAATGGTAGTACCAAATTTATAACGGTAGAACTACCATAGTGTGGTACGACCGCAGCTCTTGAGTAGTACTATCATGTTGGTGATATGCCCTAGAGGCAACATGGAGATGTTGAATATATCACATACTATGTTTATGATACATTGCTTTGTTCCTTGAAATAGACATTATCATTATTTATCAATGAGTATGTGACTTATTCATGAGACTCTTAATGCCAAAATGTTGCTATTTCTAAATGATCCCTGATCATATATCATATGAGGAACAAATATGATTCAAAGATCAGCATATGTATTGATTGATGATCATGTCTCATGGATCATGGTATGGAGATACCAAATCAATAATATGGACATGTGTTAGTGAACATATGTTGGATAGACCCGCCATGAGACACTGCAGAGATTCCATGTGTCATTAGTTGGTCTCAAGTAGTGTTTATGTACAATCCTTAGACTTGAGATCATCATGGTTCCTAACATGCGTAGTAGCCTATTTTGGGACTACTAACCACTACTCCGTAACTGGGTAGTCATAAAAGTAGTCTTCGGGTTTGCTATGAAACAGGTAGTGGGATGTGAATGATCAAGATAGAATTTGCCCCTCCTTATGGGAGAGATATCTCTGGGCCCCTCGATGTAATGGATTATGAAAGTGCATGGCCATGCCAAGGTGATTGAGGAGTCAATCACAAGTTTATAATCCATCACGGAATCGAGAGAGTGATTGAGCTATTAAGAGGATGACACAGGTCTCGCCTTGAGCTTAATCTATATCGTGAGGCAAAGGGATTCGTACATGAGAACATTACAGGTTCAGCCGATATGATCTTTACGTATACTTTGGGGTTAATATGTCTTGCTAGAGGCCGCTATTAACAGGGTGACCGGAAAGGCGTTTCCGGGTCGCGACCAAGTATACGTGAACCTACAGGGTCGCACACTTAACGGGTTGGAACACAAATTCGAATGTGATTCGAATGTGGGCTCAATTCGGATAGAGATCCGGATAGACTCCTATTGGGCCTCGGTCCACGAGGCCCAAGTGAGGAGGTCTATATATATGGAGGCGGGGGGCTGAGGGGTGCATGCTTCTGTTCCTCCCGAGCAAAACCCTAGCCGCCACCTCCCGAGCCAAACCCTAGCCGCTCGCGAGTGCTGGTACACTCGCGATCGGCGTTCCAGCCCCGGACGTGTGGATACCGGTGGAGGCGCTGCTCGTTGCGGCGTTGATCGGCATCAACAATCTACAGATTGGATCTGCTCGTGGTGTGGTTGATTGCGTGGAGGAGACGATCTGTTCGGGACGATCGGCTACTTTCACTACTACCTCGCGCGCGTGGTTGGATCGGCTTCTCCAATTCTTCTTCCGCTGCGCTGCGCGTCTAGTGGTAACGATCTATGATCCCTCCTTAGCATGATGTCCTGGTGTGCGCGGTAGAAATTTTTTATTTTATGCTATCGTAGCCTACGCGCGTTCCTTCAGTGGTATCAGAGCCATCTTGCTTAGTTTGCGATCTGGATCAGCGCATATGTTGATATGCGGTTGTAGTAGATTGGATCTATTACAGTCTAGATCAGTTGGTTCATGTGATGAATCGATGGTAGCACGGGTTGATGAGATCAATCGGTGAATAGGGGTTAGATGAGGCGCAGATTGTATCACTACTAGTGCCCTAGAGAGTGCCATACTACTTCACAGTTAAATGTGTTTATCTGTGATATTATCTATCTTATTCTTTTGCCATGATATGTTGCTTTAGTAGGATAGAATCCCTCATAAAAATTAGGTGTTGATGCCCTTCCATATGTTGCACCAAAAGATAATGATCACCGCATGGTAGGTCTACCAAAGTAGAGTGCCGTCGGTTATCATCATTATTTGGGGTAGATGTCGGACATCTACATGCGGAAGCATTTGGTTTACTTAACAAGGTTATCAAAACAGTTTTGGACCTTGGGGCATAGGTTGGGGCCGGGGCATATTGATGTCACCCAACAAGCAAGAGTCACATAGGGATGTGATTAGCAAGGTGTTGCTTACCCATGTCACTAGTTTTCTAGCCGTGATGCCAAAGCTCACTAGGAATTAGTGAAATGAGGATCTTGACCCACTATGTAACTTAGAGGGAGTTTTGTTGCAAAACACATAGTGGGAGTCTTTTGTTAAATAGTTTAATAAAAGATGAACATAAACATAGTGCTAAACTTTGCATATTCTTTGTTGTAGATCATGTCAACTAATGCCGCATCCAGTTCTTTTAATTTGCGATCTATTCTTGAGAAAGAAAAACTCAATGGAACGAACTTTATGGATTGGTATCGCAACTTGAGAATTGTTCTCAAGCAAGAGCGCAAGGAGTATGTCCTTGAGTCTCCTTATCCTGATGACTTGCCTGATAATGCTACTGCGGCTGCACGGAGAGCTTATGAGAAGCGAACGAATGATTACCTTGATGTGAGCTGTCTCATGCTTGCCACAATGTCCTCTGAGCTTCAGAAGCAATATGAGAACACATATGCCTACAATATCATTGTGGGGTTGCGTGGTATGTTTGAGAACCAAGCAAGGGCTGAGAGGTTCAACACTTCAAAGTCCTTGTTTGCGTGCAGGCTTGCAAAAGGGAATCCCGTCAGCCCTCATGTGATTAAGATGATTGGCTACATTAAGAGTCTGGAAAAGCTTGGTTTTCCCCTTAGCCAAGAGTTGGCTACTGATGTGATTCTCCAGTCGCTCCCCCCGAGCTTTGAGCCATTCATACTGAACTATCACATGAACAACATGGATAAGACCTTGGCAGAGTTGCATGGGATGCTAAAAGCTACCGAGGAAAGCATTAAGACAAGCAGCAATCATGTGATGATGATGCAGAAAGGCAAGGGCAAGCCCAATGTCAAGAAAGGCGCGGTCAAAAGAAAGTTAGCTCCCGATGAGATCGCGAGCAGTTCTAAGGCCAAGCAAGTCAAGAAGGGCGCTGCTCCTAATGCAGATTGTTACTACTGTAAGCAATCAGGTCATTGGAAAAGGAACTGCCCAAAGTACTTGGAGGATCTTGAGAAGAAGAAGGGAAGTACGACTTCCTCTCTAGGTATAAATGTTATAGAGATCAATCTTGCTACTTCATCCACTGATTCTTGGGTATTTGATACCGGATCGGTTGCTCACATTTGCAAATCGTTGCAGGGGCTAAGAAGAAGTAGAAGTTTGAGGAGGAGCGAAGTGGATCTTCGCGTTGGCAATGGAGCAAAAGTTGCTGCGGTGGCTGTTGGCACCATGCCATTGTCTTTACCTTCAGGATTAGTTTTGGAATTGAATAATTGTTATTGTGTTCCATCTCTTTCCAAGAACATTATTTCTGCTTCATGTTTGCAAGCAGAAGGTTATGACTTTAGATCTATGAACAATGGTTGTTCTCTTTATTTCAAAGATATGTTCTATTGTCATACTCCATTGGTGAATAGGTTATATGTTCTTACTCTTGAAGAGTCACCAGTCTATAACATTAATGCAAAGAGGCAACGTTCGAATGATTTGAATCCCACGTTTATTTGGCACTGTCGCTTAGGTCACATAAATGAGAAACGCATGGAGAAGCTCCATAGAGATGGTATTCTGCACTCATTTGATTTTGAATCATTTGAGACATGCGAATCTTGTTTACTTGGCAAGATGACAAAGACACCTTTCACCGGTCAAGGTGAACGGGCAAGTGACTTATTGGCACTCATACATTCTGATGTATGTGGACCAATGAGCTCAACCGCCAGAGGTGGTTTTCAGTACTTCATAACTTTTACTGATGACTTTAGTAGATATGGGTATATCTACCTGATGAAGCATAAGTCTGAATCCTTTGAAAAGTTCAAAGAATTCCAAAATGAAGTGCAAAATCATTTAGGCAAGACAATTAAGTTTCTACGATCTGATCGTGGAGGCGAGTATTTGAGCCATGAGTTTGGCAATCATCTGAAGGATTGTGGAATTGTTCCACAATTGACTCCGCCAGGAACACCTCAATGGAATGGAGTATCTGAACGGAGAAATCGCACCTTATTAGATATGGTGCGCTCTATGATGAGCCAAAGTGATCTTCCGTTGTCTTTTTGGGGGTACGCTCTTGAAACAGCCGCTTTTACACTAAACAGGGTTCCATCAAAATCAGTAGAAAAGACACCATATGAGATGTGGACAGGACAACGTCCTAGCTTGTCTTTTCTTAAGATTTGGGGATGTGAGGCTTATGTAAAACGTTTACAATCTGATAAGCTCACTCCTAAATCTGATAAATGCTTCTTTATCGGGTATCCTAAGGCAACAAAAGGATATTACTTCTATAATCAAGGAGAAGGCAAAGTGTTTGTCGCCTGGCATGGTGTCTTCTTAGAGAAAGAGTTTCTCTCAAGAAGGGTTAGTGGGAGCACGGTGCAAGTTGAAGAAATTCGGGAAACACCTGAAAACGTTTCAGCTCCTACAGAACCACAACAGGATGAACAAACTGTTGAAGAACCTGTTCTGGACACACCGGCACCACGTAGGTCAGAGAGGTCACGTCGTGCACCTGAGAGGTACATGTTCATGACTACTCAACAACGGGACATATTGTTGTTAGACAATGATGAGCCTAAGACCTATGAAGAAGCGATGGTGGGACCAGACTCTGAGAAATGGCTTGAAGCCATGAGATCCGAAATTGAATCCATGCACAGTAATCAAGTTTGGAACTTGGTTGATCCACCTGATGGTGTTAAAACCATTGAGTGCAAATGGATTTTCAAGAAAAAGATAGACATAGATGGAAATGTTCACATCTATAAAGCGCGATTGGTGGCCAAAGGTTTCAAACAAATTCAAGGTGTTGATTATGATGAAACTTTTTCGCCCGTCGCAATGCTAAAGTCTATTCGGATCATTCTAGCGATTGCTGCTTATTTCGACTATGAAATATGGCAAATGGATGTCAAAACAGCTTTCCTTAATGGAAATCTGAGTGAGGATGTGTACATGACACAGCCCACGGGTTTTGTCGATCCGCAATCAGTTGGAAAGATATGCAAGCTGCAAAGATCCATTTATGGATTAAAGCAGGCATCTCGGAGTTGGAACATTCGTTTTGATGAAGTAATCAAAGGGTTTGGTTTCATCAAGAACGAAGAAGAGCCTTGTGTTTACAAAAAGGCTAGTGGGAGCGCACTCGTGTTTCTAGTCTTATAATATGTGGATGACATATTACCGATCGGAAATGACATTCCTATGCTCGAATCTGTTAAGTCTTCATTAAAAAATAGTTTCTCTATGAAAGACTTAGGAGAGGCGGCATATATTCTGGGCATCAAGATCTATAGAGATAGATCAAAAAGGCTGATTGGATTAAGCCAAGATACGTACATTGACAAGGTGTTGAAAAGGTTCAACATGCAGGATTCCAAGAAAGGCTTTCTACCTATGTCACATGGTATAAATCTTAGCAAGAGTCAGTGTCCTAGTACACCTGATGAGCGGGATAAAATGAATGCGATTCCATATGCTTCGGCTATGGGGTCCATTATGTATGCCATGCTTTGTACACGTCCAGATGTCTCGTATGCTTTAAGTGCTACAAGTAGATACCAGTCAGATCCAGGTGAAAGTCACTGGATTGTCGTAAAGAACATCTTGAAGTACTTGAGAAGAACTAAAGATGTGTTCCTCGTCTATGGGGGTGAGGAAGAGCTCGTTGTAAATGGTTACACCGATGCTAGCTTCCAAACTGACAAAGATGATTTTAGATCGCAATCTGGATTTGTGTTCTGCCTGAACGGCGGTGCGGTGAGCTGGAAGAGTTCCAAGCAGGAGACGGTTGCTGATTCTACAATAGAAGCCGAGTACATAGCAGCTTCTGAAGCTGCTAAAGAGGCTGTTTGGATCAAGAAATTTGTTTCTGAGCTTGGTGTGGTGGCTAGTGCCTCCAGCCCAATGGACCTCTACTGTGACAATAGTGGGGCCATTGCGCAAGCCAAGGAGCCTAGATCGCACCAGAAGTCCAAGCACATTCTACGGCGATTTCATCTCATCCGCGAGATTGTGGAGAGAGGCGATGTGAAGATATGCAAAGTACAAACGGATTTGAACATTGCAGATCCGTTGACAAAGCCGCTTCCCCAGCCAAAGCATGAGGCTCACACTAGGGCAATGGGTATTAGATACCTACATGATTGACTCTAGTGCAAGTGGGAGACTGTTGGTGATATGCCCTAGAGGCAACATGGAGATGTTGAATATATCACATACTATGTTTATGATACATTGCTTTGTTCCTTGAAATAGATATTATCATTATTGATCAATGAGTACGTGACTTATTCATGAGACTCTTAATGCCAAAATGTTGCTATTTCTAAATGATCCCTGATCATATATCATATGAGGAACAAATATGATTCAAAGATCAGCATATGTATTGATTGATGATCATGTCTCATGGATCATGGTATGGAGATACCAAATCAATAATATGGACATGTGTTAGTGAACATATGTTGGATAGACCCGCCATGAGACACTGCAGAGATTCCATGTGTCATTAGTTGGTCTCAAGTAGTGTTTATGTACAATCCTTAGACTTGAGATCATCATGGTTCCCAACATGCGTAGTAGCCTATTTTGGGACTACTAACCACTACTCCGTAACTGGGTAGTCATAAAAGTAGTCTTCGGGTTTGCTATGAAACATGTAGTGGGATGTGAATGATCAAGATAGAATTTGCCCCTCCTTATGGGAGAGATATCTCTGGGCCCCTCGATGTAATGGATTATGAAAGTGCATGGCCATGCCAAGGTGATTGAGGAGTCAATCACAAGTTTATAATCCATCACGGAATCGAGAGAGTGATTGAGCTATTAAGAGGATGACACAGGTCTCGCCTTGAGCTTAATCTATATCGTGAGGCAAAGGGATTCGTACATGAGAACATTACAGGTTCAGCCGATATGATCTTTACGTATACTTTGGGGTTAATATGTCTTGCTAGAGGCCGCTATTAACAGGGTGACCGAAAAGGCGTTTCCGGGTCGCGACCAAGTATACGTGAACCTACAGGGTCGCACACTTAACGGGTTGGAACACTAATTCGAATGTGATTCGGATGTGGGCTCAATTCGGATAGAGATCCAGATAGACTCCTATTGGGCCTCGGTCCACGAGGCCCAAGTGAGGAGGTCTATATATATGGAGGCGGGGGGCTGAGGGGTGCATGCTTCTGTTCCTCCCGAGCAAAACCCTAGCCGCCACCTCCCGAGCCAAACCCTAGCCGCTCGCGAGTGCTGGTACACTCGCGATCGGCGTTCCAGCCCCGGACATGTGGATACCGGTGGAGGCGCTGCTCGTTGCGGCATTGATCGGCATCAACAATCTACAGATTGGATCTGCTCGTGGTGTGGTTGATCGCGTGGAGGAGACGATCTGTTCGGGACGATCGGCTACTTCCACTACTACCTCGACGCGCGTGGTTGGATCGGCTTCTCCAACTCTTCTTCCGCTGCGCTGCGCGTCTAGTGGTAACGATCTATGATCCCTCCTTAGCATGATGTCCTGGTGTGCGCGGTAGAAATTTTTTATTTTATGCTATTGTAGCCTACGCGCGTTCCTTCATATCAGACCCCAGAAGTTTTAGATTTATGGATGGTTCATTTTTTTCCAGAGAGGACTAAATCGGAACTACTGAAGAGTGGAACTACCAGACTTATAACGGCAGTAGTATCGCGTTGCATTTCAACAGCTAGTTCAAAAGCTCTGCTATAGCCGCTACTTTTGTGTCAAAATAGGTGCGGTAGTACTGGCCGATGAAGGCAGTATTATCGCTCATCCTGATTTTTCCAGGAATCCTCTTGTAACAGTTTGATTTGGTTGGTGGGGGTATATATGCCCTCCACCAGCTCAAGGATATGTGCTAGAGACTTGTGTTGTGCTACCTTAGCTATACTAGAATTGTGTAGGTTTGAATTGCAATATAAATCGTGCTTAGCTCTAAAATTATGGAAATTAGTTTTATAAAGCAAGCATTTTGTTGGACCCGAATTTTACAATATAGAATTATCTGTGATTCCACCCCACTATTCCTTGAATCAGTAGATAGTGCTCACAGATACAGTATTAAACATCAAAATACATATATGCGGAAGTGTAAATATAATAGTAGACTTACTTATGGGCCGATCAGGCTGAAATCAATAAAATGCAGCAGCGGAAACGAAGCACATCGGTGGGACCCTCAGGACGTGCCCACAGGCAGCCAATTGGAGTTCACGACCTTGTTCTTGACACCTTCATCCTCTTCATCATCATGTTCAGGCATATAGCTGAAGTGTAGTGATCTGACTCTTGATTCTGGATTAATTGAGTGAGGGAGGGTGAGCACAAACCAACATGCTCTGCGAGCCAATATACAGGATGCAAATAGACAACATGCATTGCTTATCAAGGGAAGGTTCGGGTTATTTTGTTTGTCACAAATTGCTTTTAAAATATAATACATAGAAATTTTCTGAGACCTAGCAGTTTTAACTAAAACAAAATTTATCAACATATGAAAGAATGCAATAATAATAGCAATCCAGATTCCATCCACCGTTACATGGTTTCTGCACCATATGCTGACCTTTCAACGTTATAACCGCTTACCTTATCACTGGGACGACACCCAGGGTGTAACATCCTGAAAAATTTGAATTTGAAAATATGAATTTCTTGAATTATATTTGCAATATATTCTATTGGAATTTGGATTTCATGGTATTTTCTTGAATTTGTATGAGGTTCCAAAAATTTAAGAAGCTTAAAAAGAAACAAACATATTTAAATACTAGAGAATTAAAAATTTTAAATATGAATATGAAAAGGTGATCCAGTATAAAGAGGGAGAAACTTGAAGTTAAAGTATAAAAATCTCATTTTCAAATAAGAATGGCAAAAATAGCAATGAAAAGTATATGAATAAAATACAAGCACATATACATATACATATGTGTATATACAAATCGTGCAGGGGAGTGTGAGCAATATGCAAAATTAAGAAGCCAGCAAAAGTAACAACATGTAAAGTGTATGTATAAATATGTGTGTGCATATATAAGCACATATACACATATAACCTAAACAATAATAATAATAGCAATTCTCATTTAAATAGTTACAAACTCAAAGCTTAAATTCAAAATGTCATGCAAAAATAAGTGATCCTAAATATGAGACAAAAATTTAAAATAGAAATCTAAGATTCAAAATCAAGCCCAACCTTTTCTTCTCTTTTCCACTCCTTTTCTTCTCTCCCCTTTTCTTTTCTTCCTACCAGTTCCTCTCACTGTCGGCAGGCCAAACCGCCCCCTCTCTCCTTCTTCCTCAGTCCCTTTTCTTTTTCTTCCTGCTCCTGGTCGTGCTTGCTCCACGTCTCCCTTCCTGAAGCGCCCACGCACGCCGTGCGACTCAAGCCACTCATGCGCCTGCCCTCTGCTCTGCACAGCCCCTGCTCTCGTGCCGTCTCTTCGCTGCCCCCTCTGCGCAGCGCCGAGCCCCGTGCCTCCGTCGAGCGCCGCGCAGGGTCCTTACCTGGCGGTTCTTCCCCCTCTCGCGCTATGAAGAGCAGCTCGGCCCCTTCCCTTTCTCCCCGTGCCGCTCCCCTTCCTTTCCACCGGCTCCTTGCCCTTTTCCTCGGTTCACCGCCGCCTCTGCCAGACTCCCCACGGCCGCATCGCTGGCAGCCCCACCCAGTGAGCCCCGAGCCATTCCAAGCCCCTCCCTGAGGTCGGCTCACCTCTCTCCTGCTTGTACCAGGTGCTATTGGACTCTCATGCTCTATAGGCCGCCAGCGACTGTGTCTTCCCCAACTCCGGTGTCCCGGTCTTCCCGTCGATTCGCTGGGCCTCAACCCGATTACCAGCGCCTGGGGCTCCCCCAGAAACGACTGAGGTTATTCCCGGCGCCGCCCTGCGCTTTTGTCCCCCGCAACAAGCTGTCCATGGTGGCTCCCATTGCGCTGCCGCCCATGCTCGTCGCCGGCCCACTACAGCACCCCCTTGCCGGAGCCGCACCACATGGAGCATCCCCTCAACGCCCTGGAGCTTCCCCGACCGCCGGCCACGGCACCCCGCCAACCCAGCTCGTCGGCGCCGTGCGCTCACTTGCGCCGCCGAAGGCCCTCGTCGCCGGCTCGCCTGAGTTCTTCTCCCGCTCAACAGACGCCCCGGTTGCTCCGGCCGATTCCTTCCGGTGGAAGCGTCTCCGAGGACCCCCCAAGGCTTCCCGCACGGTCAATTCGAGCTCCCGTCCCCTCTAGCTGACCGCCGTCGTCATCCCGTGGGCACCGCCGCAAGCACACGTCGCCGGAGCCGCTCACCGCGCTTCCACCTCTATGGCTGGCTCGGTGAGGTCCCCTTCCACTCCTTCTCGCTCAAACTACTGCCCATCTCCTTTCTTGCCCACTTTGGTGCTGACGCCCCCGACTTGTCCCCGCCGCCCGAACGCCGCCTGGAGCTTCCCCTGTTTCGGCCCCTCTGCAGCACTTGGTTAACAACCACCAGTGAAGCCCCACAGAGATAGTAAGTTGATTCATAAAGGTGCTAAGAATTAATTAGATTATAAATGAGCTCAACAAAAATTTAAATCTTGCAATCATTAGTTATCATATGTTAGCAGCTAAGGTGTTTTAAACCTTATGTTAAGGCACAATAAATACAAATCAAATGTGAGGTATGCTTTAAGAATGATTGTAAAGACTCATGCTCTCATGAAATGATGAGTTTGTAAGTGATATAGGAATTAACAATTGCGAAGTTGCGTCATAAACTATTGTCTCTAACCCTATCAAATAAGATAATCCCTTTTGCTATTAAATACTGTGGACAATAAGCCAACCACCTTAGGCTATGGTTCCCATTTAATTAGAGATTATATTGCATATAAATGACTTACAATTGGACTATACATAATTGTAATAGAATCATTCTAACATCAAGTTAAAGCTGAAGGAGGGATAAGTTAGATATAAAGGCAAGGTTTTAAATTAAGGATCATCACTCATTATACCTAAAATATATACCCTAGCATTTAACAGGCCGCTAATGAATAAATCCCAGAGGTGAGGTTAATCAAAGAGTAGTACTGAAATTAAGACTCTATATGATAAACTTAGCCTAGAAAAATAAATTTAAGCTAAAAATAAAGCTAAACCTAATGATAACTAAAGTATAGGCAAAAATTAATTAAATCCTAACGCTAGATTTAAATAAGTAATAACACCGAGCATTAATAGAGGGTGGTCTAAAGAAATATATCCTAACCCGTGGCATACTAGTAAATGTTATAGAATTAACCATGGCATGGTTTAATGCATAACCATCATCTCTATGTCCCAAGCAATTAGAAGAACCCTGGTGATCATTAGGTGATGTAGATATTAAGCCACTAATATTTGGACTAGATCATGTATGCATGATCAATATGGTTTGAGCAATCATCTAAAAGGCTGATTATTAAATTCAAAGCAATAATCAATAAATATGGCTTTGGTTAAATACTCAAGAAGATTACCCTTAAAATATAATATATGCACTAACATTTAACATACCATCATTTAACAAATCCTAGAGAAAGATTTGGCTAAACAGCAAATATTAATAATATACCCCTATGTGACAAGCTTTGCCCATATGAATAAAGTTCAAATTGAAATCAATACTAAGCCTGATAATAATTGAAGTGTAGACAAAGAAATAGTGGTGTCATTAATTATATTCTAACACTAGATTAAATAAATACCCATGTTGGACCCTAACTACACATATAAATGAAATTAGGCATATAAAAATGTGCATAAGAAAGGTGCGACTATGTCGGTATACACATATATGTATATAATAGCCGTGGGTCGTCAATAATTTCACTAATGTGTAGTATGCTGTCTAGTGATACTGCTTAGCTAGGAGTGGTGTTTCATCCGAGCTGTGTTTAAATAGTTCAATGGTCGTGGGTCAATGAACAATAGAAATCAGATAGTGTTAACCATTTGAATAGCAGTGACTAAATAAATAGTCCCGGGTGATAATAAATTATGATATTAATCATTCAACTGATTAATTGATAGTAAAACTCACCTAAAATATCATAGGTGAAATACCACAAACACAAGGTCTGAGATTAATTCGACAAGTTAAACTAATGTACACCACGAGGAAACCTCCTGACCTAATTCTTAAAAGATGAACTTCGGCACGTAACACTCAACACCTCCATACAAGTCTCACACCTGCTCATAAGTCTAATCTGACACATGGAACGTCCTTGATAAATACAAAAATAATAAAATAGATTATTAATAAAAAGATCAAGTTATCGTATTCTATTACCAATCTTGCCTCAAATCATCTCAATCACCCATTAACTCGTAATAAAACTAAATTAAGTTATTTGGATTTACTTGGGTCTTTTGAGTTATTTGCTTTTATTTGGATTCAGTCGTTTGTCGCGTAATTAGAAATTGGGAGTCGTGAAGATCCAGTGGATCGAGCGAGATCAAGATCGAAGTGAAGATAAAAGACCGAACGCTCGAGAGAAAGCATTGTGTGAGCTCAAGTCCGCAGTAAACCACGCCAGGCGAGTCAATACTTTGATCATGTTGAACCTACATTTTCCACAAATTATTTCTGTTTAAATTATCAAATTGCATGCTGTTATTTTATATGCAAATCCATGTTTAACTTAAGATCTTAGTTATATGCCCATTGTTTGCTTGATTAATATTACACCTCTTTTGGAATATTTGAATGTGTGAACCTTGTCGCCGTAGCAAAATTATAATAGTAACCTTTTGAAAATAAGTCCCTAAATATATGCCTTGCTTAGTATTGCTTAGATAATCATGGGCGCGAGAGCGCCCAAGCATCACTTTTAATCCTGAGAAAAATTGGTTGGGCAGTCATGGTGGTAATGACTGGTGTACGTTGGATATGGTTATTTTATATTCCCAAAAACCTCGAATTGCTTATTTATCTGGGCGGATGGTTCGGGGGGTATGGTGCAGGTGTGCACGAGAGTGTGGGTTGTGGTAGAACCGCCCAGATAACCCTAAGGACCGAATCTTGTGATGACCTCCCAGTGTACAACAAGTACAACCACAAGCTGGCAAAGTGTAGGCAGGGCTAACTAATTTGCATCGACCTAGTAAGAGTTGCGCCGGTGTGACCACGGGCGGGTAGAGGATGGCCACATCCTCCGACGTGACGGCGCAAGAGGGGGCTTCTGGAAGGGTGGTCGTACCCGGAGGAAGTGGAAACCTTAGCGGACGTAACTCTGCTAGGAAAAATGCATTGTAAAGGTCCTGTGATAGTCTGCTCAACCGCATGGCTAAGGAATCATGTGGGGCAACGAGTGGATTTATCTCTTGTGGGTAAAGCGTACAAACTCTGCAGAGTCAAAACTATTCGAATAGCCGTGCCCACGGTCAAGGGCGGACATGGGAACTTAACCAGATATAGTTCTATTTCAAAATGTTTTGTGGGTGGGATGGAAAGGTGGAGGGCAGAGAAAGGCCCTAGTTTGGAATTGTCCTGGGTGTCGTCCCAGTGGTAAGTTAAGCGGCTATAACGCTGAAGAAATTGATATATGGTGCAGATGCCATGTAACGGTGGATGGAATCTGAATCGATATTAATAATGCATTCCCTTGTACATTATGATTTGTTCCAAAATTGCTAAGTCATAGGGCTTTTTAATTAATTGTATTCAAAAGCACTCTACGCAAAATAAAATAGCCCGAGCCTCTCCTTTGTTAAGCCATGCATACTATTTATTAGCATTCTGTGTATTGGCTCGCGGAGCACGGGGTCGGAGTGCTCACGCTCGCTTTTGCGACAAAATTCAGAATCAGGAATCAAATCACTGCGCCGCAGCAACAAGATTGGACAAGCTGGCAGAGAAGATGAAGATGTCAAGGGCTAGGTCGCGAACCTCCAGTTGGCTGCCTGTGGGCATGTCCTGAAGGTCCCACCTGTGTGCTTCGTTCTTTCGCTGCTGCAATTTAATGATTTCGGCCTAATCGGCCCACGAGTAAGTCTACTATTAAATTTTACGCTTACGCATGATATGTATTTTGATATTCATTACTGTAACTGTGAGCACTATCTACTGATCCAGGGAATAGTGCAGTAAAACACAGTAGATTCGGATTGAAAAATCCGGGTCTGACAGCGATGGTATCAGAGCATATCGACTGCAGGTCGTGACCTAGCTAGCCTGGTCATTAGTTTCATGACTAGAATTATTTCTTCAAAATCTATTTTGAAAAATATAAGTTGTATCACTCATTCTCATCTCTCTTAGCTGATTCCTCATCTATATGCTGCCCAGCCGTTTATACTTCTAAAGCTCTCTTATCCTGAATTCAAAATGAAAAAAAAAATCCAGTACTCATCTGGTAAACTCCCATGGCAAACATACTTTTGGCCAAAGCCACAAAAGCTTAAATTTGAAACTCATTTCCAAAAATTATTTTACCCTTGGAAGATCGATTATCAAATTGATTACAAAAATTCATTTTCAAACTTGATTTAACAAGCCTTATCTTCCGAGGAAATTTTCATAAATTCAACTACTTAAAAAAACAGAGAGAGGGTTATATTGATAAAAACATATTTTCCATGTTTGGTTTTATTAAACTGTGGTGGGAAAAGCACTTCTTTTCAAAAATATATATACATATATTTCAAAGTTCTGTATTTCAAAAAAAACCATGTTTCCACAAGGATTTACTTGCCAAAATAATAATAGGAGAGTGAGTATTAATATCAATCAAATCAGTCTTGAATACTATCCTCTTCCTTCTATTGATTTCAAAAGGAAAAATTTTGTTACCCTTCTCATACCCCTACTCCAAAATTTAAGGTTAGGGACGTTGAAGATATCCATGAAGATAAGATGGATTCGTTTTAAACGAACTATGAACCATGTGCCTCCTATGTGTGCTTCCCAAGTAGACGATGTATTGTTGCAAGATTCTATTTGGCCCTGTGCACTGCCTTCTTGCCCTCGGGCGTTACATTTCGCGGTCATAGGAAAAGAGTGTTTTAAAAACTTATGTGATTTATGTGCCACCCCAGCTTTCGGGGAATACCCTTTAAAAATCGAAATGGGTTTAGGGTGTCTTATCCCCCACGATTCTATTCGTATCTCATGCTGTTCCCTCTCACCTTTCTGTTGAAAATCCCCTCGGTACCACTGAAGCAAAGTGATGGATCGTCAAAGACCAAGGCTCAAGATTCTGTCTTGCTAACACTCTCTCCTTACCCACTCGGAGGACCCTAGATCAGATCGCCGCGAACTAAACAGAATGACAAGGAATGCGTCGATGATATGAAGTGAAAAGACCTTGCGCCTACCAATGCTCCGTAGACTATTCCCAACTACGAAGACGACCATCACCTTGGCAAATATCCTGTAAACGAGGCCATATGTTTTCCCTGTGGAAGACAATACCGCTAACCCGAAGAATGCTTCCCAAAACCGATTACTGATCAAGCAGCCGAAGAACCACGGATGAGTCCCCAACCCGCCACAAGACCCACCATACATTGAGCTAGGGGAGACAAATAATGATTAGTGGCATTTATTTTAAGGGGGGTAGCACTATGCGATAGAAATGCCGAAGAGCTGCTGCGACGTATATTTGGAGTTGCAACAACCTAGACTTAGAGCTGATCAGATCAGTACAAGGAGATTCGCAAGGCCAGAAATCTTCTGGTGATGAGGATTGCAAGACGTACCTTTAGCTAAAATCGCCAAGCTTGGCAAAGCTAAAGAGTAAGAACGAGATCCCAGTAGAAGTGAAAGACCACCCTATAGATATGTCCATTGGCACCGCTGCATTCCTAAGGCCCTCTACCCCTTCGAGCACCGACCATTGTTACCCACCTATCAATATGAAATTCTGCAACCGTATATCCAATAGGCGATGCAACTACCCCATTCTACGATGACGTGAAGACAACAATGTCAAAGAGCAAGTAATTGGAAGTCTACGATCTATCCAGGAGAACAAGGTATCTCTCTTCCCTTTTGACTTCTCCAAGTGCTAACTCCTATTGTGCAGATTTTCATCTCTCTGTGGAGCTAAGGAACTATATGTCGAGCAACACCCCGAAACCCATTGCTAGCCAATATAACCCACCTCCATTCTTTCTGCTCTACCGGAATCTCGGGGTCGAGATTCATTTAAGGGGGGTAGATTTGTAACATCCTGAAAAATTTGAATTTGAAAATATGAATTTCTTGAATTATATTTGCAATATATTCTATTGGAATTTGGATTTCATGGTATTTTCTTGAATTTGTATGAGGTTCCAAAAATTTAAGAAGCTTAAAAAGAAACAAACATATTTAAATACTAGAGAATTAAAAATTTTAAATATGAATATGAAAAGGTGATCCAGTATAAAGAGGGAGAAACTTGAAGTTAAAGTATAAAAATCTCATTTTCAAATAAGAATGGCAAAAATAGCAATGAAAAGTATATGAATAAAATACAAGCACATATACATATACATATGTGTATATACAAATCGTGCAGGGGAGTGTGAGCAATATGCAAAATTAAGAAGCCAGCAAAAGTAACAACATGTAAAGTGTATGTATAAATATGTGTGTGCATATATAAGCACATATACACATATAACCTAAACAATAATAATAATAGCAATTCTCATTTAAATAGTTACAAACTCAAAGCTTAAATTCAAAATGTCATGCAAAAATAAGTGATCCTAAATATGAGACAAAAATTTAAAATAGAAATCTAAGATTCAAAATCAAGCCCAACCTTTTCTTCTCTTTTCCACTCCTTTTCTTCTCTCCCCTTTTCTTTTCTTCCTACCAGTTCCTCTCACTGTCGGCAGGCCAAACCGCCCCCTCTCTCCTTCTTCCTCAGTCCCTTTTCTTTTTCTTCCTGCTCCTGGCCACGCTTGCTCCACGTCTCCCTTCCTGAAGCGCTCACGCACGCCGTGCGACTCAAGCCACTCATGCGCCTGCCCTCTGCTCTGCACAGCCCCTGCTCTCGTGCTGTCTCTTTGCTGCCCCCTCTGCGCAGCGCCGAGCCCCGTGCCTCCGTCGAGCGCCGCGCAGGGTCCTTACCTGGCGGTTCTTCCCCCTCTCGCGCTATGAAGAGCAGCTCGGCCCCTTCCCTTTCTCCCCGTGCCGCTCCCCTCCCTTTCCACCGGCTCCTTGCCCTTTTCCTCGGTTCACCGCCGCCTCTGCCAGACTCCCCACGGCCGCATCGCTGGCAGCCCCACCCAGTGAGCCCCGAGCCATTCCAAGCCCCTCCCTGAGGTCGGCTCACCTCTCTCCTGCTTGTACCAGGTGCTATTGGACTCTCATGCTCTATAGGCCGCCAGCGACAGCGTCTTCCCCAACTCCGGTGTCCCGGTCTTCCCGTCGATTCGCTGGGCCTCAACCCGATTACCAGCGCCTGGGGCTCCCCCAGAAATGACTGAGGTTATTCCCGGCACCGCCCTGCGCTTTTGTCCCCCGCAACAAGCTGTCCATGGTGGCTCCCATTGCGCTGCCGCCCATGCTCGTCGCCAGCCCGCTACAGCACCCCCTTGCCGGAGCCGCCACCACATGGAGCATCCCCTCAACGCCCTGGAGCTTCCCCGACCGCCGGCCACGGCTCCCCGCCAACCCAGCTCGCCGGCGCCGTGCGCTCACTTGCGCCGCCGAAGGCCCTCGTCGCCGGCTCGCCTGAGTTCTTCTCCCGCTCAACAGACGCCCCGGTTGCTCCGGCCGATTCCTTCCGGTGGAAGCGTCTCCGAGGACCCCCAAGGCTTCCCGCACGGTCAATTCGAGCTCCCGTCCCCTCTAGCTGACCGCCGTCGTCATCCCGTGGGCACCGCCGCAAGTACACGTCGCCGGAGCCACTCACCGCACTTCCACCTCTACGGCTGGCTCAGTGAGGTCCCCTTCCACTCCTTCTCGCTCAAACCACTGCCCATCTCCTTTCTTGCCCACTTTGGTGCTGACGCCCCCGACTCGTCCCCGCCGCCCGAACGCCACCTGGAGCTTCCCCTGTTTCGGCCCCTCTGCAGCACTTGGTTAACAACCACCAGAGCAGTGACCAGTGAAGCCCCACAAAGATAGTAAGTTGATTCGTAAAGGTGCTAAGAATTAATTAGATTATAAATGAGCTCAACAAAAATTTAAATCTTGCAATCATTAATTATCATATGTTAGCAGCTAAGGTGTTTTAAACCTTATGTTAAGGCATAATAAATACAAATCAAATGTGAGGTATGCTTTAAGAATGATTGTAAAGACTCATGCTCTCATGAAATGATGAGTTTGTAAGTGATATAGGAATTAACAATTGCGAAGTTGCGTCATAAACTATTGTCTCTAACCCTATCAAATAAGATAATCCCTTTTGCTATTAAATACTGTGGACAATAAGCCAACCACCTTAGGCTATGGTTCCCATTTAATTAGAGATTATATTGCATATAAATGACTTACAATTGGACTATACATAATTGTAATAGAATCATTCTAACATCAAGTTAAAGCTGAAGGAGGGATAAGTTAGATATAAAGGCAAGGTTTTAAATTAAGGATCATCACTCATTATACCTAAAATATATACCCTAGCATTTAACAGGCCGCTAATGAATAAATCCCAGAGGTGAGGTTAATCAAAGAGTAGTACTGAAATTAAGACTCTATATGATAAACTTAGCCTAGAAAAATAAATTTAAGCTAAAAATAAAGCTAAACCTAATGATAACTAAAGTATAGGCAAAAATTAATTAAATCCTAACGCTAGATTTAAATAAGTAATAATATCGAGCATTAATAGAGGGTGGTCTAAAGAAATATATCCTAAACCGTGGCATACTAGTAAATGTTATAGAATTAACCATGGCATGGTTTAATGCATAACCATCATCTCTATGTCCCAAGCAATTAGAAGAACCCTGGTGATCATTAGGTGATGTAGATATTAAGCCACTAATATTTGGACTAGATCATGTATGCATGATCAATATGGTTTGAGCAATCATCTAAAAGGCTGATTATTAAATTCAAAGCAATAATCAATAAATATGGCTTTGGTTAAATACTCAAGAAGATTACCCTTAAAATATAATATATGCACTAACATTTAACATACCATCATTTAACAAATCCTAGAGAAAGATTTGGCTAAACAACAAATATTAATAATATACCCCTATGTGACAAGCTTTGCCCATATGAATAAAGTTCAAATTGAAATCAATACTAAGCCTGATAATAATTGAAGTGTAGACAAAGAAATAGTGGTGTCATTAATTATATTCTAACACTAGATTAAATAAATACCCATGTTGGACCCTAACTACACATATAAATGAAATTAGGCATATAAAAATGTGCATAAGAAAGGTGCGACTATGTCGGTATACACATATATGTATATAATAGCCGTGGGTCATCAATAATTTCACTAATGTGTAGTATGCTGTCTAGTGATACTGCTTAGCTAGGAGTGGTGTTTCATCCGAGCTGTGTTTAAATAGTTCAATGGTCGTGGGTCAATGAACAATAGAAATCAGATAGTGTTAACCATTTGAATAGCAGTGACTAAATAAATAGTCCCGGGTGATAATAAATTATGATATTAATCATTCAACTGATTAATTGATAGTAAAACTCACCTAAAATATCATAGGTGAAATACCACAAACACATGGTCTGAGATTAATTCGACAAGTTAAACTAATGTACACCACGAGGAAACCTCCTGACCTAATTCTTAAAAGATGACCTTCGGCACGTAACACTCAACACCTCCATACAAGTCTCACACCTGCTCATAAGTCTAATCTGACACATGGAACGTCCTTGATAAATACAAAAATAATAAAATAGATTATTAATAAAAAGATCAAGTTATCGTATTCTATTACCAATCTTGCCTCAAATCATCTCAATCACCCATTAACTCGTAATAAAACTAAATTAAGTTATTTGGATTTACTTGGGTCTTTTGAGTTATTTGCTTTTATTTGGATTCAGTCGTTTGTCGCGTAATTAGAAATTGGGAGTCGTGAAGATCCAGTGGATCGAGCGAGATCAAGATCGAAGTGAAGATAAAAGACTGAACGCTCGAGAGAAAGCATTGTGTGAGCTCAAGTCCGCAGTAAACCACGCCAGGCGAGTCAATACTTTGATCATGTTGAACCTACATTTTCCGCAAATTATTTCTGTTTAAATTATCAAATTGCATGCTGTTATTTTATATGCAAATCCATGTTTAACTTAAGATCTTAGTTATATGCCCATTGTTTGCTTGATTAATATTACACCTCTTTTGGAATATTTGAATGTGTGAACCTTGTCGCCGTAGCAAAATTATAATAGTAACCTTTTGAAAATAAGTCCCTAAATATATGCCTTGCTTAGTATTGCTTAGATAATCATGGGCGCGAGAGCGCCCAAGCATCACTTTTAATCCTGAGAAAAATTGGTTGGGCAGTCATGGTGGTAATGACTGGTGTACGTTGGATATGGTTATTTTATATTCCCAAAAACCTCGAATTGCTTATTTATCTGGGCGGATGGTTCGGGGGGTATGGTGCAGGTGTGCACGAGAGTGTGGGTTGTGGTAGAACCGCCCAGATAACCCTAAGGACCGAATCTTGTGATGACCTCCCAGTGTACAACAAGTACAACCACAAGCTGGCAAAGTGTAGGCAGGGCTAACTAATTTGCATCGACCTAGTAAGAGTTGCGCCGGTGTGACCACGGGCGGGTAGAGGATGGCCACATCCTCCGACGTGACGGCGCAAGAGGGGGCTTCTGGAAGGGTGGTCGTACCCGGAGGAAGTGGAAACCTTAGCAGACGTAACTCTGCTAGGAAAAATGCATTGTAAAGGTCCTGTGATAGTCTGCTCAACCGCATGGCTAAGGAATCATGTGGGGCAACGAGTGGATTTATCTCTTGTGGGTAAAGCGTACAAACTCTGCAGAGTCAAAACTATTCGAATAGCCGTGCCCACGGTCAAGGGCGGACATGGGAACTTAACCAGATATAGTTCTATTTCAAAATGTTTTGTGGGTGGGATGGAAAGGTGGAGGGCAGAGAAAGGCCCTAGTTTGGAATTGTCCTAGGTGTCGTCCCAGTGGTAAGTTAAGCGGCTATAACGCTGAAGAAATTGATATATGGTGCAGATGCCATGTAACGGTGGATGGAATCTGAATCGATATTAATAATGCATTCCCTTGTACATTATGATTTGTTCCAAAATTGCTAAGTCATAGGGCTTTTTAATTAATTGTATTCAAAAGCACTCTACGCAAAATAAAATAGCCCGAGCCTCTCCTTTGTTAAGCCATGCATACTATTTATTAGCATTCTGTGTATTGGCTCGCGGAGCACGGGGTCGGAGTGCTCACGCTCGCTTTTGCGACAAAATTCAGAATCAGGAATCAAATCACTGCGCCGCAGCAACAAGATTGGACAAGCTGGCAGAGAAGATGAAGATGTCAAGGGCTAGGTCGCGAACCTCCAGTTGGCTGCCTGTGGGCATGTCCTGAAGGTCCCACCTGTGTGCTTCGTTCTTTCGCTGCTGCAATTTAATGATTTCGGCCTAATCGGCCCACGAGTAAGTCTACTATTAAATTTTACGCTTACGCATGATATGTATTTTGATATTCATTACTGTAACTGTGAGCACTATCTACTGATCCAGGGAATAGTGCAGTAAAACACAGTAGATTCGGATTGAAAAATCCGGGTCTGACACAGGGCAACACAAATCAGGGCTTTCCACTGTCCACCACTTTTCCAATTCCACCCATAAAGTTTTTGAAATAGAACTATATCTGGTTAAGTTCCCATGTCCTCCCTTGACCGTGGGTACGGCTATTTGAATAGTTTTCACTCTGCAGAGTTTGTACACTTTACCCACAAGTGACAATCCGCTCATTGCTCCACACGAATCTTTAGTCATGCGGTTGAGTAGACTATCACAGTAACTTTTCAAAATACCTTACCCCATCCATCATCTCACCCATATGGGCTTCTCCCACTTGCGGCGAATCCCATAAGTTGTGTGGGATGTTCTACCCCTAGCGACTAGAAGCTGGGCTACCCACACTGACTAGCCCGCCACGATAAACTTCACCCTCAACGAGTGTCCCATTCAAGTTGTCACACAGATAGCTACTTGCACTACCTCACTCCCCCACCGATGAGATGACTTTCAGGGTCCAGTAAATTTACTAAGCCAAGTTGTAATTTACAGACTTATAGTTGTACTTGTTTTACACAGGAGGTCATGACAAGATTCAGTCCTTAGGGTTATCTGGGCAGTTCTAACACTAACCACACTCTCGTGCACGACTACACCACACCCCCGAACCATCCGCCCAGATAGATAAGCAATTTGAGATTTTTGGGAGCATAAAATAATCATATCAAATTATACCAGTCATTTCCACCATGATTTCCCAAATCAGTTTCTCATGATTGAAAGTGATGCTTGGGGCATTTTGGTGCCCCCGAGTATCTAAGCAGTACTAAGCATGGCACATAATTGTAAACTTATTTTTAAAATGTTATCATTATAATTTTCCTAGTGTGATAAGGTTCAAATGTTCAAATGTTCCAAAGAAGGTATAATGCTAACAAGTCAAGTAATGGGCATATAGCTATAATCTTAAAACAAACATACATTTGCTCATGAAATAATAGCATGCAATTTAATAATTTAAAATGGAAATAATTTGCAAAAAATATAGGTTCAACATGATCAAAGTATTGACTTGCCTTGAGCAGTTTACAGTGGTCTTGAGCTTCTGGTCTTCATCTTCATGTGGATCTTTGTCTCGCTTTATTCATTGAATCTTCAGGACTCCAATTTCTAATTATGTGATAAACAACTGAACCAAATAAATGCAAATAACTAAAAAGGTCCAAATAAATCCAAATAGACTCAATTTAGCTTTATTATGAGTTAATGGGTGTTTTGAGACAAGGTTGATTGGGAGCGGTGTTTTGACAGAGTTAAAGGGGTTGAAGCGAAGGGATGAATGAAGGAGAGAAATCTACCGAGACAAATGTCAACGAGCCTTCATGACAAGAGGAATATTTATGACAATATTGCGCTTTGGATTTGAGGATGGCTAGGCATAGCTGACTTTAGAATACCATGAATTGATCTTTTATTTAATAACTTCTTTTATTATTTTTATATTTATTTAGGAAGTTCCATGAATTAGGTTAGACTTACGGGCAATTGTAAGAGTTTGGTTGCGGTACTGAGCACTATTTGTTGGATGTTAATATTTAAGATTTAGGGCATGAGTTCTACACGCGAGGTGCGTCAAATTAATCTTAGAGTTTATATTTCTAGCAATTTGGGAGGTAATATTTTATGGGGTCCTAATATTACCTTGCCCATTAAAACACAATTTAGCGAGATTATTTTAATTACCGATGACCTCGGGGATTTCAACAGACGTGCCAACATGATCTTTAATTAAAGATTCCCTTCGGATTTGGCGCCATTAATATTTTATCTACACTTTAGTTATTATTAGGCATAGTTTTATTTTTAGTTTAAATTTATTTATCTGGGGCCGAACTTGTTATACAGTGTCATATTTCAATATTGTTATTTAATTAAATCTACCACTGAGATTTATTTAATGGTGGCATGTTAAATGTTAGGGCATATATTTTAATTATAATTAAAGGTAATCTTTAATTTAAAGCTTTGCTTTTGTAGTTAAACATAATATCCAATTTATATCCCTTAACTTTAACTTGGATGTATTTTTAATTGGGATCTTTATTAAATTTGGACATTTAACGAAAGCCATCTTTTATTAATGCCTTTTAATTAATAATTAGACTTTAAATAAATATTAAATCCATATTAATTACTCATATATGATAATTAATCTAATATTAAATCTTAAGTCATGTTATTTACATCCTAATCAAATTTATTAGCTCCCATGGATTAATTTCTAATTTTCCTTAGTTTTTCATTAATTGAAATGGATTAAAGAAAATAAATAGAAAAAGATAGGGGGAAATGGGAGTCGAACTCGGGTCTGTGCGTTAACCATCGGCTCAGTTGACCGTCTGGGCGTTGCCCCGAGGTGACGAAGTGTACGCAATTAATCAGAAGAGATGTGGGTAACCGGGGCCAAAACAAAGGAGGTGGGCGGCGTATGGTGGGTAACGGCATCGCCGGCGAAGGGGCAACTGGAGGGAGGCGGCGACCAGTAAAACAGGATGATGGGAGCACAAGGGAGCCAAGGGAGGCGCTAGCGTGAGTCGAGGAGCTCCAAGGCGGGCCGATGGCGAGGCTCGGTGGCCGAAGGCAGGGGTGGAACGAGGCGCCGGTGACTGGGAGACAGAAGGGGAGAATTCGTGTGCGCACGAGCTGCAGAGGGTCAAGGGGAAACTTACCGAGTAGTCGGCCGAGCCGAAGCCGGTCCGAGGTGAGCTAGCAATGGGAGCCCACGGCGGCATGGGGTGGCCTCAAGTGCTGGTGAGCTGGGGCGGTCTGTAGCTCTGGCTGGTGGCGGGGGAGGCTAGGAGATGACTAAGTGATGCTCCAGTCCCGTGGAATCGAGCCAGAGTGCAGTGAGCAGGAAACGGAGGCGGTGGCGGCGGTGTTGGCCAATAATGGAGAAGAAAAGAGGCGAGGTGATCCTTGGTGCGTGGAACTCTGATTAAGTTGGAAGGGAAAAGGATGGGGCTTGGGAACACCAGATGACGCGAACATATTTGGAAGAGGATGGCTGGACTGACCGAAAAAATCGTGGGGCATGACGGCCCGTGCATAGCTTGGCCACAGTGGAGCACAGCAATGGGAGGGGCCAGTGGTTATTTATAGCCGCAAGGGAGGAATGGTGGAAGCTGTAGTCGGTGACCTAGGAGTAGGGCTCGGGATGGGACAGCGTGGCATCGTCGGTGACGCATCTCGATTGGGCGATGGGACGGCCGATGGCAGAGCAGGGCATGGTGTGATGTGGAAGCAGGTGCGGCGACGTGCAGCGCAGGAGCGTGACACGCACACAGGGCACGGCAACATGCGCACAGTGGAGGCGGGGCCGGCTGGGCAGGCGCACGGAGGAGGAAGAAGACGGCACGCGACTAGGCGACGTGACGGCTACCACATGAGACATGTGAGGCACAGAGCGAGGTGACTCGGGGCAGGCGAGGTGATGCGATGGAGGCAGTTCGGGCGATGTGCGCACAGGAGGCATGGGGTCGGCCGGTCAGAGTGATGAGAGCGACGAAGAGGACGGTGGAAGAAGAAGACAGAACGAGGAGGAGGGAGAAGAAATAATGGGGAGAGGAAAGAAAGAAGGAAGCGGGGGGATGGGCCCACTACCAGAGAGAGAGGAAAAAGAGAGGGAGAGAGAAAAGGGACTGGGCCCACATGGAAGGGAGAGGGAAAAAAGGCTCAAGCAAAATTTTGAAATTTGAATTTTTCATGTAAATTTTAATTGCATTAGGATTTATTGATTTTGAATTTTGCATGATTTTCAAAATTTGAATTCTCAGTTCAATTATTTAGATGCGAGTTTTTAATATTCCTTTAGCCATTTCTTTTCTCTACCTAGTTAAATTGAATTTCAAATTTTTATTTCCTTTATGTAATATTTGAATTTTAATTTGTGTGTAGATCCTCGGATTTTTCTATTTCTTTTATTAACACCATTATTGTTTTTACTTGGATATTATTTCTCAATATATTTATTTGTATGTCACAAAATTCAAAAGATTTCAAATAAATATTCAGAAGATATTTGAATGCCAACAAAATGCAAGAAAAAGTTTTAAAAATTCTATATTTTTGAACTTTCAAAATTTAGGATGTTGCACATTTTAAGAACCTTCTATTCACCCCTTTCTAAGCGGTTATCCTTGATCCTATAAGTGGTATCACAGCTTAGTCTCTTGTTGATTTAGACTTAACCATCTAAGAGAGAAAAGGATGGCTAGTGAGGGTATTGCTATGGGTAAGACACCTCTTTTTGATGGCTTTAATTATTTATATTGGAAGATTAGAATGTCTATTTATCTTGAGGTCATGAGTCCAAGCATATGAAAAATTATAAATGAGGGTTACATCATGCCTTTTGATCCACTATATCCCACAGAAGTTGAAAGGCATAATGCTTATTTAGATGCTCAAGCTACGAATGCTCTTTTTGGCGCTTTGAATGCAGATGAGTTCATTCAATAGAGTGAGCAATTTGGAAATTGCTCATGATATTTGGACTACTCTTTCGGAAATCCATGAGGGAACATCCACAGTCACAGAGGCCAAATTGCATAGACTCAGGATTAAATATGAGACATGTACAATGTTGCCTCTTGATAACATAAATGAAATGTATTCTGACCTCAACAGCATTATAAATGAACTGAAAAGCTTAGACATGTAACTAACTGATGTTGACATTGTGAGAAAAATGCTTAGGGCATTGCTGAAGAAGTATGAGACTTTAGTGACATTCTTTCTCAACTCTCCCGAGTTGACAAGGATGGCACAAACACAACTCTTAGGAAACATTATAACTAATGAGTTGTACAAGAAGGAAAAGGAGGAACTTTTGGAGCAATCCTTCTTCAAGAATAAGGTCATCGCTTTCAAAGCTAAAGCAGTGTCAAGTGATGAGTCCAAAGATGATGAAAAAGACTTCGAGGAGGAATTGGCCCTCCTTGTGAGAAAAAAATGAAATTCATGAAGAAGCACTCATACCGAAATGCTAGTCATGAGAAGGGCAAGAAGGGGCGCTCCTACAATGACAACAAGCGATATAGCAATATCTGTTGCTATGAATGCGATGAGAAAGGACATATTGCCTCTCATTGCCCCGTCTACTACAAAAGAGGCTATACTGGACGGCTACATCACAGACAGTTCATACGGAACCGTTTGTGATTAAACTGTCATAGACGGTTTATACTGGCAACCGTCTGTGATATTTTCACAGACAGTTATTAACACAAACCGTCTGTGAAACTATCAGAGACGGTTCTTAATATGAACCGTCTGTGGAAAACCTGACAGACCGTTGTCGTATGAACTACAGAAGCTAAACTGAGATGAGAGTCAAATTCAAGGCAATTTTATTACAAAAGTGCAAAAGAAAGGGATTCCCAGATTTGAATCTTCTGGGCTTCATATGCTTCTTCGTCGACTTCTGGAGTTGGAGGATCAGCCACTGTGTTCTCGAATGCCGTCAAGATTGTCCTTGCCCTCTCCACTTCCTCCTCAAGCCTGGACAAATCATTAGCATGTTCCATAATCTCAAACAGGATGCCATGATAAGCTTCCTCAGAATCGGCCAATTCTACTTGATCGGCAAGGTTATCCATGTGTGTCTGCACTGCCGCATGATCTTCCTCCGTTTTTCGCACATTGTAGAGAAGAACGAGGCTGAGGGCGGTTTCCCTATCCTGAGCGGCAACGAGACACCTCTGTCGACGGTGGATGATGAGGTCCAGTTAACAGATGGAAGTGAGTCGAGGAAGGAGAGCAGGGCATAAGCGGAGGAGCTGCTCCAGATGTAAATTGTTGGCCGCCTGTGTAAGGTTGCATCCGAACAACTCATGATGGATAGATGAGAGGAAGGAGATCAAAAGAATTTTAGATGTCATTATTGAGAAATGTGGTGATGAAGAAAATGAGGAGAGGAAGTACAGTGTGTAGAAGAGCAGGATTAGGGCACGCATAATTAAGCATTAACACAGACGATTCGTATTCCAAACTATCTCTGGTATTAATATCACATACGGTTCATATTCCAAACCGTCTCTGATCTATCACAGACGGCTGGTATTACAAACCGTCTGTGATATTATGGACATCACTGACCTTTCGTGTTAATAACCGTCTGTGATGATTACATGTCACCGATAATTGGCATAGATCTCACCCGTTCATTCTCTCCACATCGAATGGCAGGCAGCAGTTCCTCCCACAGCTCGGCCCTTATTAATAACCCTATCTACCTTTCCATCGGTACTAGTCATGCGTGAGTTCATCCACTAGCTAGCTTCCTTCATGCATCTCCCCTCCGCTATGAGCTAGCGCCTCCGTCGCGGCACGGCGGGTGGTTGGACAACACACTCTTGCCGTAAGTGTGTCTTGTTCAGCCGCAACGTCGTACCATGAAGGGTTCATTAGCTTGTTATCCTGTAATAGATCTGAATGTGTTGTTATGCTTGCCTCTGTATTTGCTTGTTCCTCCGCAACGCCGGCTACTGCCGTGAGCTAGCGCCTCCGTTGTGGCACGGTGAGAAGTTAGACAACACACTTTTGCCTAAGTGTCATAAGGGTGTCTTGTTTAACTTCAATGTCGTGCCACGAAGTGCTCATTAGCTGTAATAGATCTGAATGTGTTGTTGTGCTTGCGTCTGTATTTGCTTGTTTTCAAAGACCATGGGACATTATTTAATTTCTTGAGGCTAGCCAAAAAAATAAAAAATTTTGACGTATAGAGTGATCTATCACAGACGGTTTGTGGTATAAACTGTCTGTGAAGGTCTATCACAGATAGTTCTATATACGAACCGTCTGTGATAAGCACAATCACAGACGGTTAGTATTACGAACTGTCTGTGATATTATGGACATCACAGACGGTTCGTGTTAATTACCGTCTGTGATAATCAAATGTTACCAATAATTGGCGTATACCCAGGATTTCAATCTCACTCGTCCATTCTCTCCACATCGAATGGCAGGCAACAATTCCTCCCACGGCTCGGCCCTTATTAATAACCCCATCTACCTTTCCACCGGTACTAGTCACGTGTGAGTTCATCCACTAACTATCTTCCTTCATGCATCTCCCCTTCGCTATGAGCTAGCGCCTTCGTCGCGGCACGACGGGTGGATGGACAACACACTCTTGCCGTAAGTGTCGTAAGTGTGTCTTGTTCATCCTCACCATCGTGCCATGAAGGGTTTGTTAGCTTGTTATCCTGTAATAGATCTGAATGTGTTGTTGTGCTTGCCTCTGCATTTGCTTGTTCCTCCACAATGCCGACTACTGCCGTGAGCTAGCACCTCCGTTGTAATAGATCTGAATGTATTGTTGTGCTTGCGTCTCTATTTTCTTGTTTTGGAAGGCCATGGGTACATTATTTAATTTCTTGAGGCTAGACAAAAAAGGGAAAAAAATTTAAGTTATCGAGTGAACTATCATAGACGATTTGTGGTATGAACCGTCTGTGAAGGGCTATCACAGATGGTTCTATATAGGAACCGTCTGTGATACGCACCAATCACAGGCGGTTGGTATTACGAACCATCTGTGATATTATGGACATCACAGACGGTTCGTGTTAATAACCATCTGTGATAATGTAGGACTATCACAGACGGTTATTAATACGAACCGTCTGTGATACGCATAAATCACAGACGGTTGCTATTACAAACCGTCTGTGATATTGTGGACATCACAGATGGTTCGTATTAATAACCGTCTGTGATAGTCCTACATTATCACAGACGGTTATTAACACGAACCGTCTGTGTTATATTGGTTTCACAGACCGTTTGTGGTTGGAACCGTCTGTGATATTCTGCACTATTAATTACTGGGCGTACTTGCTCGGTATCGACCCAGATCTGTCTTCATTCATTCATTGCGCTGCATCGGTGGAGCAAGGCGGCCGGCTTTAGGGAGTTCAGGGTGAAAACATATCGCCGTCTTCTTAGAGATCTGATAAGAGGTTAGTACTCAATTACTTTTAATAACTTATATGCATGCATGTTTTTGTAATTGAAGGCGGGAGATGATAGCTAGGTTTAATAATCATTTTTTACACCCATTTGTTACTTGTGTAGCGTAGATGGACCGAAGCTGGATGTACATTGAGAACCGTGTGAGTAAAGAGTACATTAATGGCGTGTCTGCTTTTACAAGAGCGGCCGAGCTGGATATGTTGAAGAAGGGGATGAAATATATGTATTGTCCATGCATTGATTGTGATAATCTCAAGATGTTTAGCAACTCAGCGCAGATCGAAGCTCACTTGATTCAAAGGGATTTCAGAAAAGGGTACAAATGTTGGACCAGTCACGGTGAAGAGAAGAGTACGTAAGAAGGTAGTTATGACACAGTCGAGGGAGACAACGATATGCCAGCTGTTGTTGACTGTTCTTTTGATCATGAGGATAGGTCACAGGATGACAATCTGGATCAGATGTTACGTGATGCAGAAGGGAACTATAGTGAGAGCGAGTTTGGTAAATTCGAGGGCTTGATGGAGGACTCGGAGAAACCTTTGTTCTTGGGCTGCAAACCGCAATACACGAGGTTGTTATCAGTTCTAGAACTGCTGAAATTGAAGGCAAGCAATGGTTGGTTCGACAAGAGTTTCACGACATTGTTAGGTCTCCTAGCTGACATGCTTCCAAATGGAAATGTGTTGCCGAGAACCACCTACCAAGCCAAGAAGATTCTTTGTCCATTAGGAATGGAAGTAGAAAGAATACATGCATGTCCAAATGATTGTATTCTGTACCGTAAAGAGTATGCTAGCTTACATGTTTGTCCGGTGTGCAAAGCATCCCGATACAAGCGTAAAAATGACTCTGATAATGGGAAGGGCATCGAGGTGAAGCAAGGACCTCCGGCTAAGGTGTTGTGGTATCTTCCTGTAATCCCCTGTTTTAAGCGTTTATTTGCAAACCGCAAGGATGCAAGATTGATGTGTTGGCACTGGGAGCAGCGTAAGAAAGACGGAATGATAAGACATGTTGCTGATTCTGCCCAGTGGAGGAACATCGATAGGATGTTTGTAGATTTTGGTGTGGAACCGAGAAATATAAGGTTTGGGTTGAGTACAGATGGAATGAATCCTTTTGGTAACATGAGCAGCCGACACAGGACCTGGCCCGTGACTCTGTGCATGTACAACCTTCCTCCTTGCTGTGTATGAAGCAGAAGTATATTTTGATGTCACTACTTATCCAAGGGCCGAAGCAACCTGGCAACGATATTGATATGTTCCTAGAACCATTGGTGGAAGATCTTGCAATACTGTGGAACGAAGGGGTACATGTATGGGATGCGGACAAACGAGAGAAATTCACTCTACGCGCCATGTAGTTCTGCACCATTAATGATTTTCCTGCCCTTGGTAACCTGTCAAGGTTGAGTACAAAAGGAGCCAAAGCGTGTCCACATTGCTTAGATTATACCGAGAGTGTGTGATTGAACAACTCGCGCAAGACTGTGTACATGCGTCACCATAGGTTCCTTCCAAAGTATCACCTATACTGCAAGATGAAGAAACAATTTGATGGAAAAAAAGAGGATGACTCAGTACCAAGACCTTTTAGCGGGAAAGAGGTGTATGATATGGTCAAGGATATAAACGTTGTGCTTGGAAAGGGATGTAAATTGAGGAAGAACATGTGGAAAAAGAGGTCAATATTTTGGGACTTGCCTTACTGGGAGCACTTAGAAGTTCACAATTGCATCGATGTCATGCACGTAGAGAAGAATGTATGTGACAGTTTGATTGATCTCTTACTGAACATTCCTGATAAAACAAAGGATGGTGTTAACGCAAGGCATGACTTGGTCGCTATGAACATCAGGACCGAGTTAGCACCGATAGAGACCGATAAAAGCCGGACGTACCTTCCCCAGCTTGCTACACTCTGTCTAAGTTCGAGAGAACTGAACTGTGCCAGTCCTTACATGGTGTGAAAGTTCCATCCGGTCACTCCACCAGCATGAGAAACTTGTTTCCATGGAACATTTGAAATTAATTGGCATGAAGTCTCACGACTGTCATGTGCTAATGACACAAATGCTACCTGTTGCAATTAGAAGTATTTTGCCGAACAAGGTTCGAGTGACAATCATAAGGCTATGTTATTTCTTCAGCACAATTGCTCAGAAGGTCATTGATCCCGATGGACTAGATGCTCTGCAATGTGACAACTCTATGTCATCTAGAGATGTATTTTCCTCCATCATTTTTTGATATCATGGTCCATCTCATTGTCCACCTTGTGAAAGAGATAAAAATATGCGGCCCCGTGTTTCTACGTCATATGTACCCTTTCGAGAGGTACATGGGAATTCTGAAGTCCTATGTACGCAATCGATCTTGACCGGAGGGTAGCATCATCGAAGGTTATACAACAGAAGAGGTCATTGAATTCTGCATCGGCTACATGGCTCAGGTAGAGCCGATAGGTGTACCTCTATCTCATCACGAGGGGAGGTTAGAGGCTATCGGGACTATCGGGAGGAAAGCAATAACTCCGGATCAAAATACGTATGCTCAAGCCCATTTCATGTTTTACAACACATGACTGAAGTGACCTCATATATTGAAGAGCACAAGGACATGCTACGTCAAGAGAATGCAGGCCAGTCAGAAGTTTGGATCACGAGACAACACAATCGTTAGTTCAACGAATGGTTGAAGGCACAATTGACTAGGAGGTCGTCAAGTGAAACACTACAATGGTTGGCAAAAGGGCTAAAATTTACAATTGTGACATGGCAAGGATATGACATTAATGGCTACACATTTTATACAACATATCAGAATAGAAAAAGCACAATGCAGAACTCAGGTGTCCGCATAGATGCCTATGATGCGCACGTCAGTACCATTGGCCCAAGCTCGTTCTACGGGCTTGCAGAGGAGATTTGGGAGCTTGACTATGTAATTTTCAAGATTCCTCTATTTCGGTGCCGTTGGGTCCAACTCCCACGGGGTGTAAAGGTCGATAAGTACGGCGTCACTACCGTGGACCTCGAATGTGTAGGATACAAAGACGAACCATTCGTACTCACGAGGCAAGTTGTTTAAGTATTTTATGTAACCGACCCAACAAATAAGAAGCGCCATGTAGTTCTTCAGGGAAAAAGAAGGATTGTCGGAGTTGAGAATGTTGTGGATGAGGAAGAGTACAATCAATTTGATGATTTGCCTCCATTCGGAGACGGCATCAGGCTAGAAGAAGAACAAGGCGATGAAGCAAGCTATATGTGTGTCGATCATCGTGAAGGGCTTTATTTAAAATGAAATAGCCAAGTGTAATAATGTAACTATGTTCCATTGTAATTGTAAAATGACTTAGGAACTAAGAAATAGTTATATTTATGGTTATGCTTGCATTTTTCATAAATGTAACTATGTTCCATTGTAATAGTAAAATGACTCAGGAACTAAGAAATAGTTATATTTATGGTTATGCTTGCATTTTTTATAAATGTAACTATGTTCCATTGTAATTGTAAAATGACACAGGAACCAACTATCACAGGCGGTTTATTGGAAGAAACTGTCTGTGATAACACATCACAGACAGTTCTATAAATAGAACCGTCTATGATAATATGATATCACAGACGGTTATATAAATATAACCGCTGTGATAATATGCATATCACAGATGGTTATATAAATAGAACCGTCTGTGATAATATGAATATCACAGACGGTTATATTTATAGAACCGTCTGTGATATAACTATCACAGACGGTTCGTTTAAGGAACCGTCTGTGATAGTTTCCCTATAATTCTATAAATACCCGCAGCTAGGTCTGCGGAGTCCGCACTCGCGCACTCTCTAGTCTCCAGCGCCATTTCTAGCTAGGTTTTGCTCACTTATGCCGCCGTTCCCTCCCGATGCAGCCGCCGGTCCCTCCCGACGCCCCTCGCTCCCGCCGCCGGTACCTCCCGACGCCGGTCCCTCCCGACGCCGGTCCCTCCCGACGCCGCTCCCTCCCGACGCCACTCCCTCCCGCCGCTGGTCCCTCCCGACGCCGCTCCCTCCTGACGGCCCTCGCTCCGGCCGTCGGTCCCTCCCGACGCCGGTCCCTCCCGATGCCGCTCCTTCCCGACGCCGCTCCCTCCCGACACCACTCCCTCTCGCTGCTGGTCCCTCCCGACGCCGCTCCCTCCCGACGCCGCACCCTCCCGACGGCGCTCCGACACCGCTCCCTCCCAACGCCACTCCCTCCCGCCGCTGGTCCCTCCCGATGCTTTTCCATGCTTTTCCCATATGCTTGACATGTATTTTATGATATATGCTTCACATGTTAGCTTTATGATATATGCTGCACATGTATTTTATGTTATATGCTTCACATGTTAGCTTTATGATATATGTTTTATTAGTACTTTATGATATATGCTTCATATGTTAGCTTGCAAGGTCTATTTGCAAGGCGCATAGCTCACTGCAGTTAGGCAATGTACTTTATCAAAGGGCATGAAGCAAGTGACGCACTCCAATGTATCACGTTCAATGAACTTGATACATTGGTTTGTGTCATTTGCTTCATAGAACTTTTTTTAGGGACCTTGTAGTAATAATATATGCCACATAGACCTTCAAAGGGCATGAAGCAAGTGACGCACTCCAGTGTATCCGGTTCAATGAACTTGATACACTGGTTTGTGTCATTTTCTTCATAGAACTTTGTTTAGGGACCTTGTAGTAATAATATATGCCACATAGACCTTCAAAGGGCATGAAGCAAATGACACACTCTAGTGTATCCAGTTCAATGAAGCAAGGGACCTTGTAGTAATAATATTAGCTACAAAGTCGATTTGGAAGGCCCATAGCTCACTGCAGTTAGTGTTTTCTTAGAAGAGAGATGGCGTCCACACAGTCTTCGTCGCCGTCATCTGGGTCTTACGGTCCCAACATGAAGCCAAACCGGCAGAGTGCATTCACTCTGAAATATAAGGAGACGCATTTCCTCCACGACTTGGGCTACATCGTCGTGACATTCGAAGACTTATTCTTATTATTCAATCTCAACAAACTCGATGCCTCACTTCTACGATGTTGGACACTGTAAGTGTACTGTACAATGAAGTTCTACATTCATGTTATACAGATAAATGTCATTACTTTTTCTTTATGTATAGATACATGATCCAACAAGTCCGGCGATCGCGACAACCAGTGGGTTTCCTCGACCCTCACTTGGTCTCCAAGCAATCTATCAACGAAGATGCATCCTTCGTGCAAGGTTACATAACGAGGGGATTGATTGCTCACAGCGACAAGGAGTACGTCATGGTACCCTTCAACCAAGGGTAAGTGCTTCACTAGTTGCCACACATATGAAACACATATGTTTCATTTGTACTTTACATGTAGCATGAACGTAGGATTAATCACTATAGCGACACACATGACTAGGCATCACTGGATTTTGACTGCGATTGTACCAAAGTGGAGCAAGGTAATATACCTTGATTCCCTACTTAAGAGTAACCACGACTTCAGTCGTGTGCAAGAAGCAATTAACAGGTAAACTCATTTCCTCCATACATAACTCTATTGTAATATTTCCTACGTTTGCAATGGCCGAGGCTAACATTTTTGAATCACGTAGGTCATTTGCCGCTTATGTTGCCCTAGGAGGAAGACACAACAAATCCAGTGACACATTGCGACACAACACGCGATTTTCGGTACCCGCTACAACACAACAATCCTATATTACACTTTGTTATAATGTCTTTAGAATTGACAATACCTATGTATGTAATTCTATTTTTGCAGTGCCACCAGCAGCTACAGGGCAACGTATGTGGATTCTACGTTTGCCGCCATATGAAGGAAATCATGGATACTAAGATCAATGATCCAGAAGTTTGTCAGGTCCTTCCAATAATTATTATTTTCTGATTATATATATGTTGAGAGACCATGTGGTTGAGACCCCATGTGTGTGATGAGTAATTGACATCGGTTTAGGAGAGTTGAGTTTGGCTTGTGTGGTTCGGACCTTGATGTTGCGTTGTGCAATCGGGCTCGGTCGGACTTGGTCAAACCTGGTCAAAGGGCTTAGGATGCATATTCTGATGATTCGACAGGTTTGGACTCTATTATGCGTAAGTATGATTTCTTGATGCTATTATGCTTACATGTATCGAGCGATGCTATTTGATGTGTTTCTTGTTTGTGATGGCTGTAGGATGTCGAGGCGGAGTCGTGGCGAGACACGAGGTGACCGGACTAGACACGGGCAGTGTCGAGGTCAGAACGGTCGAGATGTGTCGAAGACGACAGAGACTCGAGGTGGTTGCGAGGCTTAGATGACAGGGAGCGCGGAAGCTTCCTGGAAGGTGCAGGAGGGGAGAAATGGTAATTTCATGAGGCTGCAAAAGCGGGAGCGAGCTCCGTTCGGGTTTAGCGGGCGTAACGGGTTGGAGACCCATTAGCCAAGGGCTATAAATAGGAGGGAGTGGCTGCATGCCCCCTTATGGATTTGGGAGAGAGTTAGGGTTTTGTGAGTCAAAAGAGGCTTTGGGAGGTGGTTTTACCTTTGAGTCTTTAGTGGTTGAGGGATACAGAGGTTCTGTTGTGTTGTCCCCTTCGTTCATCCCCTCTTCCAAGAAACATGTAGGGAGTGTTCTTGTGTTTGGGAGAGGGAGAGGGTGGATTGAGGAGCTTGTAATCCTTCTTGTTCTAATGTCCATGCGTATCGGGACTCCTCTGTAATCATTGCGTTCCCTGGAATGAAATCTCTGAACTTCTCTTTCTGTTCATGCTTGTTTTTCCTTCGTTACCTCTCTGCATGATTTCTTGAGATTTTCGATTCCTTGTTGGTTCTTGGTGGGAAGGACCAAAATGGGTTGTTCTATGATGGGGTTATGATTCTAGACCATTTCGTCAGCTAAAATCCCAGAGACAAGTGTTTGATTTTAGTTTTTGCCTTTTGGGCCTCCTCTGTTCATCCTTGTCTTCCTAGGGTTTTGGTGTATTCCTTGATTCGCTTCAGGAGATGGCCTGATTTTTGGTCTGAGAAGTCCTTCTGCTATTGCTAACTTGGCTGCAAAATCTCATAAACAAAGGACTTAAGACCATTGAGCAATTTGGATTTTGTGTGCCCTCTCTGTAGCTTTTCAGGTTTTTGGCTTTTCTAGGGTTTTGTTGTGAATCTTGTTTCTCTTCTTAAGATGCCCCGAGATTTGATCTGGAGAGCCCTGTGATCATTGCTAATCTAGTTGCAAAAGCTCATGATCAAAGATTCAATGATTGAGGAGAAATTTGGATTTTGATGTTCCCTCTGTACTTTTTCAAGTCCTTGGCCAATCTCTGAAATTCTTGAGTTTTTGGTTGATTCCCTTGTTGTTTGAAGTCTCTAGGTTGTTTAGAATAGGTGTGTAGACCTTTGGCTAAAGGAAATCAGCTGCACTTGCTTCAATTGGCCAAATATCGGTTTCTCCAAGTTTCTGTTTTGAAAAATCAGTCTGCTGTCCAGGTTTTCGGGGGAGCAGTCAGACCGGGGTGAATATGGTGGTCAGACTGGCTCTTGAAGGGCGGTCAGACCGGCGCCTATAGGGCGGTCTGACCGGCCCCGGGTAGTTTAACTGGCCCCGGCTGAGGTTTTTATTGTTGATTCTCTTGGTTGGTCTTGCTGTTTTGTCTAGTTGTTCTCCCTCTGTGTGGCTTGTATTTTCTGTAGGCATAACTCTTTTGTTTTTCTTCATAGCACTTGTTGCTATTGGAGAAGAATGTGTTGATACTTGTGTTGGGGACGAATTTTTGAGACGACATTCACCCCCCCTCTGTCGCCATTTCGATCCAACAATTGGTATCAGAGCCGGTTAGCTCTTCTTCGTAGATCTTAACCGGTCTCTAGAGCCATGGTGACAGACAAGTACTCGACCAAGCCTCCCGTCTTTGATGGCATCGATTACCCCTTCTGGAAGAGCCGAATGGAGACATACATCCAGGCTCAGTGGTATGCCATCTGGCGTCAGGTCAAGATCCGGTTTGTTGTTCCTGCCGATGAGAACATCAACGCCGGGAATATGGCTGATGTTGAGTCAAACGCTAAGGCAAGGAACATCATAATCTAGGGCTTGAGTCGTAGCGAGTTTGACCGCATATCTCATCTTTCGTCCGCCTTCGATATTTGGGAGACCCTCGATGCTTACCATGAGGGCACCACCCAAATAAAGACGGTGCAACAGGACCAGTTCAAGCGAGATTACAACAAGTTTGAAATGCTCGCTGGCGAGTCCCTCGATGAGTGTTTTGCGCATTTTCACAAGATTCTGAGCAACCTTCGAGCGATCGGTCTCACATACCCCGACTCGGATAACGCTCGACAGATGCTCGCTGCACTCGACCTTCGTGTTTGGGAGATGAAGGTGACTACCATCAAGGACACCACAGACCTCTCGACTTTGACTCTTGATGCGCTGTACTCGCGCCTCAAGACTCACGAGATTGACATTGTCTCTCGCAAATCGAAGTCACAGTCGATGGCCCTAGTCACCGATCCCAGTTCGGCTTCTGGTCTTTCTTCTGATTCGCTGTGTGGATTCTCCCTTGCTACTCTCTGTGACATAACTGATGATCAGTTAGAGCAGCTTGCGGATGAGCAGTTATGTAACACCCCAGGACCCACATTACCCTGGGATGCTACTAAAACTGCTCTACAACGAGCCAATTTACAAGATAAAATAAACTGGCAATAATTACTAAATAAGATAGTATAAGCGGAAGCATAAACAACTAAGGAATAACAGGATAGTGATAGCAATTCACTATTTAAAACATCCTCCAACATTTTAATCTAAAACATAGTTCACAAATTTAACATTTTTAGGATAATGTAAACAAAGCTATGCAAGGTCTAGAATCCTTTCAACTTTATTACAGCATAAAAATATGATTCACGTGCATCAGTGTGGTGCCGTTCTACCCTTCCCATGCATGCTCAAAGTCTACCTGTAGGGAGGGGGAAACAAGGGTGAGATAAAAATCTCAGCAAGCAAACTGTTTAATAGGCTATTCAAACTACAAACAATTATACATCATCATTTATAATTCCATACAACTACAACCACAATTCATGTCTACAATTATTAAACCACCACAACTTCCGTATTCATACCTCTTCAGTTTCAGATTTAATTGGCATATGCATGCAATCATTTTATCCACGGTTAGATGCAAGAGAAAACATTTAATCTTCTACAATCCACAATAGATTAATCATCAACATTTAATCTTCCACAAATAACAATGTTTATATCCTCGACCTCAAATCACCATCAATGACGGTAAAGCATTTAGCAAATAAATCTTGTTTGACTACTTTAAATCCTCGACCACTACCACTACCAAAAGCAATAAAACATATGTATGTCTTACTTCAATACTTTATTATTTCCCACATCCACAATTGATATCATCAATTACTACAAGAGAAAAGAATCTCATGCCACCATCACAACATTTACCATACACAAGGGAGGAACCACATTCCACGACCACAACCACAACCACAATCCTCATACCACAATTAGCTCACATGAGCCAATTCCACATTGCAACTATGAAGTTGAATATTCCACAAAATAACTTCACCACAACATATTGCATATGTATGCAAATGAATCTTTCCACAATGCAATGCATATGAATGCTTTCATGCTATGCTCCACATCACTCTTTCCAGGGCACGAATTGAGGTGCATCGTATTACGGCAATATACGATGCTTCCCGCGGGATAAGAGGTGCATCGTATTACGGCAATATACGATGTTGTACCGGTACGGTCGCGGCTATGTGCGGCGACATCCACATATGCATATGACATGATATGATATGATATGATAATCATAAATCACATTAATCCATCCTCAAAGGAGCATCAACATGCTCACAACATATCCACATCCACCACATGTTATTTTCATGTTCCACATTATAACATTAAGCAAGAATTCCACATGTCTACTAGCAGATTATCAACATATCAATGGATCAATAGTTGCTACCATCTCCACAATTAAAAAATCATGCAATCATGACATAATGTATTAAATTATGATAATAATGTAAACTGCAAGTAGAAGGAATAACAAGTTAAACGGTAGCAACCACCGCTACGTTTACTTGCCTCAATCCGACGATGCGAAGTAAAATCAAGAGCGCTCAGGGACAAGACCACCTGTCCAAAAGACATCTCTCAGCACAAAGCAACAGCATACAAACACGACATAAATAATTAAAGACATCGCTAGAACCCCCGAACCCGCACTTACTCCTCTCCGCTCAACAATTCAGTAAATTACCCTCTGCAGCAGCGCTGCTTAACATTTTCGTAACTTTAAAAATATTGATCCAAATATAGCAAACAATACCTCTATGGATTCAACACTTAAAAACCTACATTTTTCATGTAGAACACATATTTTTATTTTGATCACAGCTAGGTGTAATTTAATGCCCAAAACAGAGGAAGAACTCTGTTCTGGCAGATTGGACAGCGGTATTCAGTTGCTTTCCCAGCAATAGTACAGGGGTCTAACAATTATGAATTTTACACAGAAGCTATATCTCTAAATTATCTACAACTTTCTCAATTACGGCCATGACCACAAAAATCATTTACTACCTCAAATTCACAGATTACCGTCGGTCTGTGCCAATCTGCTCGCCTGACGAACAGCAGTATTCCCGACCGTGTAACTCCCAGATCCCACGGCAGATAATTCCGAAACAAATACAGGAGATGCGTCAGGAAGTCCTCTACAACTTTCCTTTTGGGAGAGTCCGCAGGAAAATTCGTTTACTAGGTCAACACCTCGCGAACAGATGTGCTGCGCGAATCAATCTACAGGCAGACAGCAACTAATCTCTAATCGGGCAATTAATCTATCAGCTACCTTCAAAATCCGTGCCAAGAACCCTAATTATTTCAAAAATCAGAGGGTTTGGGATGAGGAAAAATTACCTAGATGAAGAATCACCCCTTTTTTTCCTCCTCCTCTTCTTCTCCTTCCTTCTCCTTCCTTCTTCTCTTTCTCCTTCCTCTCCTTGGCTCCAATGGCAGCAGCACTTGTGGGGGGGTGATGGAGGGGGGAAGAGGGCTGCGCCCAGGGGGTGGAGGAAGGGGGGTGGCGGCTGCAAAGGGATGGGAGAGGGGGAGAAAAAGGGCTAGGGTTTTTGGGGAGGGGGAAGGGAGGTGCGGCCACCCCTTGGGCCTCCGGCCCAAGGCGGTCGGCCCACTCCCCTTGCAGCCCACTCAGACGTTTTAATTTAATTTATTTTATTCATTTTATACTGTTCTACAATTTTTATTTTTTTTCCTTCCTGCGATTTACCGAAAAACCGACGACTCCGCGATTATTTTAAAACTTACGCCGAATCGATGATCAGGGTATTACATTCTCCCCACCTAAAAAGGATTCGTCCTCGAATTTAACTCCTCAAACCACAAACCAAGAGAACAGCAAAGAAAAGAGCAATGAAGGAAAGAACAACCACAAGAAAGAGCATCCCAAGGATAGAACATCCCAAGGGAACAACAACTACGGGTTCTCACCCGCCTTGAAGAACTCGGGTCCTTCCTCTACATTTGAACTTCAAGCTCCCACGTCACCTCCCGCTCGGACTGATTCGCCAAGAGGGCCTCCACATACATGGTGGCTCTCTTCCTCATGTCCAACTCCGATGAGTCCACGACACGCGCCGGTCAACGCCGAGCACCCACAACTCTTTTGTCGGCTCTGAGCGGCCAACAGATCCTGTCGTTCTCACAAAATTTTCCGCCACAACTATCAAGCCACTATCTAATACCATCCTTCTTATTAAAACATTTTCCTTTATATATTATAATTGGGATAATACATTGTACCCCTTTGAAAAGAATTCAACCACAGATCCACTCATAACATTTTACTCGAAGCACGAACAATAACTTCGCAAAAAAACCCAACGAAAAGAGGAATAAAGGATTCTCAAGCAACATACTAGCAAACAACCTTCCTTCAAAGGACCACAATCCAAACAAAGGATTCACAACAAAACCATTCACACTCTCCAAAAAGACATTTGGAGAACCCACACTGCACAAGCCAAGAGTGAAAATCACTCGACAGACCAAAACAATCGTTTTCTTTTCCTAACTGGAAAAGAATACACCACAACATATAACAACTCAATTTGCAGATGACCTCTGCCATAAATACACAGTTTAAACAAGAATCAAGAGAGCATATTACTGCTCGAGTTATTAATAATTTCTCAATCCATTTCCTTTGGAAATTTAACTTCCTTGAACCAAGGATTTCCAAATCATCGCCCAACACATCAACTCATTTAACTTAGGTTGGCAACTTCGACGATGCGCTCAAACTGAGTACATCCTCCACACCCTTGCAGAGAGACTCTACTGTCTCCACAAAAAAAACATGCTAGCCAAGCCCTCGACCAATGGAATTACTTTGACAGATAATTCCTAAAACACCTCAATCCTTTTAAGGATAACAACTCGAAATTCATATCACACCCACAATCTCACCAAAATCAATCACATGACCACACCAACTAGATGCCATACACCTCTTAAGGACTTTGCCACTCAACTTGATTACCCCTTTCTTGGAGAGGCAAAAAGAAGTAAATTTCAGCACAAAAGAAGATGTTACCATCTGCAATAAACACAAAACCAAGAGAAATAACTTGGACAACAAAAGATAAGATCACAGCTGAAGGCACATGCCTCCTCAAGAAGAAAAATATCAAATCTCAACCAATAAGAATACAGCATTGCCATTTGAGCTCAAGAAACTCTTAGGCGGCGGAAAAAATATTGCCATTTGAGTTCAAGAAGCTCTTATGTGGCGAAATTAAGAAGTCAAACACACATAAAAAAATTGCATAACATGACTTCAACCTCCAATACTTTTACCGCACTCTTCCTTTTAACAAGGAGAATAACTTTCTTTGATTATGGTATTACCTTGATAATTCCATTAAAGAGAATTGAAGACCACAACACATTAATCCCTTAAGAACTAATAAAAGCTCTCAACGCGTCACTTTGCTCAAAACAATTGCAGCTGCCACATAAGTCATGAGATCATAAAGATCGCATACGCAAATCTCAAAACTTTTGATTTAAATAGTATCATGGAAGTTATTTATTTAAAGAGCCTTCAACATTGTCATCACAACCACATACTGACCGTCATGCTAACATCAGAATAATACATTCTTAACAAGCATCATCATATCCACAAATTCCTTCATAAACTTTTCCAAAAAGAAACATAAGAAATCACATCATCATGTTTCTATTATCTGAATAAGATTGCGACTACTTAATCCAGGAAATCCTAGTGCATAAGCCACCATATTAAATCAAAGCTCTTAAACAAGATGATACTAGAACATGACAATCTCACAAACATGCTAGTATGAATCTCTTATTAGATTCCATATATTCAATTCTTATTGATGCTCAACTCTAATTTAGCACAAATTGATTGTACTCTAGTCATTACTAGCAATAATGGATTATTATTTTATCATAACAACATTCATGATCCTAACTCCGTTTTACAATCATAAAACCATCATGAGCATAGATTCAGTATCCCACCTTACGTTCAGAAATTAGAACGAAATAACTTTAAACTTCAATAATACCAGCTTTGTAAGACAAGATTCTACAAGTCAATACATCCACCTTCCTCTATTTCTTTATACATGTTTCAACAATTTAGCATGGTGAAAGATAGATGAATCTAGCAATTGTACATGCTCATAAAGTATCTAAATAAAGGATAGATTAAAGGTTAATATTACCAAGGCAATATTCCAACACCTCCTTACTTAATCATTCCAAACGGCCAGATTAATTACTATAGACAAAAATAATTCAATTTATCCAACATGATAGAAATTTAAACAATCATAATAATCATTCCAATTCTTTTGCACACTCCTCAATAACTCCATGAGTTCCAATCATGAATAGACATATTCTTAATCATAGTTCTTCTAGAAACTATTACAAGGTGATATCAAATTAATCAACTATATTTCTGAGGATGCTAGTTAAATTAATTATGCACCATACTAACATCTCAACTCGATAATTCATACCTTATGAATTGATTTATATGATTACCACCTTCCACTTAAACATAGCAAAACACCACAAATGGTTTTAACACTCTCTTTCAGAAAGGAAATGAATTAAACTTCAACACTCGAAATAATCTAAGATAAATACATAGATCCAAGGCTTTATCATATTAATGAGTTTACAACATAAAACTTTCATTAATAAAAATACCAAGCGAACCAATGAGTCGTGATTCACAACAAGACAAAACTCCCACGAAGGGACTATCCTTACAAATCAACAATGTTCACATGCAGCAAAAGTGTCTCAATAATCCGAAAAGAAACAATAATTGCTTCAACAAACAGATAGAGACCAATTGCAAACCCTCCACTGCAATGAACCACAAACTCAAGAGAAATTCATTAACTGCAATAGACCAAGGATTGGCCAAAATCAACTCAAGGAAGATATCAACTTTTCTAAATAAACTCACTCACAACATCCGCAACTAAGTTACCCGAGGTAACTACATCGCTAACCACATACTACGAACAGTGGTAATAATCTGGCAAATGCCAAGACAGCAAATACAATCTCTACATCATATCATTGACAATTCTCACTCATAACAGTCATAGGAGCAAATCATAATTATACAAAATTATCTCATAATATAAATCATCAATACAACAAGTCAAAAGCATAAGTGCAATGCTTGACCCATCCCATCCTACTGTGCACCAGTGTGTCAATTTAATAATTTAATTACCACGGACCTAACGCCCGCTCTGATACCAACTGTAACACCCCAGGACCCACATTACCCTGGGATGCTACTAAAACTGCTCTACAACGAGCCAATTTACAAGATAAAATAAACTGGCAATAATTACTAAATAAGATAGTATAAGCGGAAGCATAAACAACTAAGGAATAACAGGATAGTGATAGCAATTCACTATTTAAAACATCCTCCAACATTTTAATCTAAAACATAGTTCACAAATTTAACATTATTAGGATAATGTAAACAAAGCTATGCAAGGTCTAGAATCCTTTCAACTTTATTACAGCATAAAAATATGATTCACGTGCATCAGTGTGGTGCCGTTCTACCCTTCCCATGCATGCTCGAAGTCCACCTGTAGGGAGGGGGAAACAAGGGTGAGATAAAAATCTCAGCAAGCAAACTGTTTAATAGGCTATTCAAACTACAAACAATTATACATCATCATTTATAATTCCATACAACTACAACCACAATTCATGTCTACAATTATTAAACCACCACAACTTCCGTATTCATACCTCTTCAGTTTCAGATTTAATTGGCATATGCATGCAATCATTTTATCCACGGTTAGATGCAAGAGAAAACATTTAATCTTCTACAATCCACAATAGATTAATCATCAACATTTAATCTTCCACAAATAACAATGTTTATATCCTCGACCTCAAATCACCATCAATGACGGTAAAGCATTTAGCAAATAAATCTTGTTTGACTACTTTAAATCCTCGACCACTACCACTACCAAAAGCAATAAAACATATGTATGTCTTACTTCAATACTTTATTATTTCCCACATCCACAATTGATATCATCAATTACTACAAGAGAAAAGAATCTCATGCCACCATCACAACCTTTACCATACACAAGGGAGGAACCACATTCCACGACCACAACCACAACCACAATCCTCATACCACAATTAGCTCACATGAGCCAATTCCACATTGCAACTATGAAGTTGAATATTCCACAAAATAACTTCACCACAACATATTGCATATGTATGCAAATGAATCTTTCCACAATGCAATGCATATGAATGCTTTCATGCTATGCTCCACATCACTCTTTCCAGGGCACGAATTGAGGTGCATCGTATTACGGCAATATACGATGCTTCCCGCGGGATAAGAGGTGCATCGTATTACGGCAATATACGATGCTGTACCGGTACGGTCGCGGCTATGTGCGGCGACATCCACATATGCATATGACATGATATGATATGATATGATAATCATAAATCACATTAATCCATCCTCAAAGGAGCATCAACATGCTCACAACATATCCACATCCACCACATGTTATTTTCATGTTCCACATTATAACATTAAGCAAGAATTCCACATGTCTACTAGCAGATTATCAACATATCAATGGATCAATAGTTGCTACCATCTCCACAATTAAAATATCATGCAATCATGGCATAATGTATTAAATTATGATAATAATGTAAACTGCAAGTAGAAGGAATAACAAGTTAAACGGTAGCAACCACCGCTACGTTTACTTGCCTCAATCCGACGATGCGAAGTAAAATCAAGAGCGCTCAGGGACAAGACCACCTGTCCAAAAGACATCTCTCAGCACAAAGCAACAGCATACAAACACGACATAAATAATTAAAGACGTCGCTAGAACCCCCGAACCCGCACTTACTCCTCTCCGCTCAACGATTCAGTAAATTACCCTCTGCAGCAGTGCTGCTTAACATTTTCGTAACTTTAAAAATATTGATCCAAATATAGCAAACAATACCTCTATGGATTCAACACTTAAAAACCTACATTTTTCATGTAGAACACATATTTTTATTTTGATCACAGCTAGGTGTAATTTAATGCCCAAAACAGAGGAAGAACTCTGTTCTGGCAGATTGGACAGCGGTATTCAGTTGCTTTCCCAGCAACAGTACAGGAGTCTAACAATTCTGAATTTTACACAGAAGCTATATCTCTAAATTATCTACAACTTTCTCAATTACGGCCATGACCACAAAAATCATTTACTACCTCAAATTCACAGATTACCGTCTCACCTGACGAACAGCAGTATTCCCGACCCTGTAACTCCCAGATCCCACAGCAGAAAATTCCGAAACAAATACAGGAGATGCGTCTGGAAGTCCTCTACAACTTTCCTTTTGGGAGAGTCCGCAGGAAAATTCGTTTACTTGGTCAACACCTCGCGAACAGATGCGCTGCGCGAATCAATCTACAGGCAGACAGCAACTAATCTCTAATCGGGCAATTAATCTATTAGCTACCTTCAAAATCCGTGCCAAGAACTCTAATTATTTCAAAAATCAGAGGGTTTGGGATGAGGAAAAATTACCTAGATGAAGAATCACCCCTTTTTTTCCTCCTCCTCTTCTTCTCCTTCCTTCTTCTCTTTCTCCTTCCTCTCCTTGGCTCCAATGGCAGCAGCACTTGTGGGGGGGTGATGGAGGGGGGAAGAGGGCTGCGCCCAGGGGGTGGAGGAAGGGGGGTGGCGGACTCTAAAATTTATTCAGTAAGCCAACATTTGTATACATATAGTATATGCCCTAAATATTAACGCTTGACAAAATAATACCCAACTAAACCCGTACACCAATTCATAGGTCTAACCTAACTCGTGGAACTTCCTTGATAAATACAAAATAATAACAGAGATTATAGGTAAAAAGATCAAGTCATCATATTCTACCACCGGCCCTGCCTCAAATCACCCGAATCACCCATTGAATTATAATAAATCTAAATTGAGTTTATCCGGATTTATTTGGATCATTTGAGTTATTTGCTTTTATTTGGATTCAGACGTTTGTCGCGTAATTAGAAACTGGAGACCCGAAGATTCCACGGATCGAGCGTGGTCAACATAAAGTGAAGATAAAGAATCGCAGCTTAAGAGAAAGCATCGTGTGAGCTCAAAACCGCGGTAAACCGCGCCAGGCGAGTCAATACTTTGATCATGTTGAACCTACATTGTTGTGGCTACAGACCAAATAGAGAGAGAGGTGGTAGTGGAGAGTGATGAAGATAAGTGTAATGGCCTGGTCCTTCCCATGGCTTCTCATCATATATATATACGTACATGAGGAGTGCTCTTACGGTTTTACCCTTACATCTGGTTACCCCTCTGGGGGCAGTTATGTCATTACACATGGCCTATTCTGGGCCTTATACCTTCCTATCAGGCCTGCTGGGTTTAGGTGGGGGCCACCCCTACGACAGGAGCCTCTCATGGTAACGGGCTTCACAAGGCCGAAGCCATGTCGTCGAGTCCTTTGGCCCCCTCCGTCCCGCGGCCTGTGAACCTATGCAGACGTGACCTGGGGCTGCGCTGCGGCCGAAGCAGCTGTGTGCTCTTCTGGTCGTCCACGCGGTGAAGCGTGCTTGGCGCGGTTGCAGGCCTTGAGGCGTCGTGACCGTCCATGCGACGGCGGACTCCCGGCATCTGGACTTCCGAAGCGCGCGCATGCCGCGCTCGTGGCGACTTTGTCGCCTGGTTGGGTGCTTTTTAAAGATGGTTGGCTTGCCAGGGGGCAGGCTGTCGCATCGTGCGGTGTGCCTTCTCGTGAGTGGAGCGCGCGACGGTTTCCAGATAGTATGCCGTGGAGTGTGGACAATTGCTCTTGCGCGCCTCTGGTAACTGCACTGCCCGACGCCTTGCGCTTGTGCTTCCGTCGGTTGGCATGCCTCCGTGCTGGCGACTCTTCGCCTGGCGAGGCTGAGTATAAATATGCTGGCGCCAGGGGTTGCTCCCTAGACATCCTTGTTGCACATCCCGCACCTGTTCATGGTTAACTTCTCATATGTAGGAAAAGTTTTGTGCACCTGTGTTTGATGACTGCGACGCCCGGCGTCGATGGTCGCCAGCGTCGGCGAACCAAATACCGTGCCGTTTGTGGGGATGCTTCACCGCTTGACGGGGAACTGGCAAGGCCTGACCTGCTCTCGTAGACAGATATGGAGTCATCCGTACGCTCTGCTCGTGCGAACGAGCATATGCTGGTGTGGCGACTCATATCTGCCTACGCAATCATGTCTGCCCTTGCCGCAAAACTGAGCTTTGCCTGGTTGAGTTATGGTGTCGTATGCGCTGTTCTCCGTGCTTGGCTGGGGCTGAAGTCGAGGTAGGCGCGCACGCTCCGTCCCCTACCCTGCGAACGGGTGGCGACGGAGCTGGCGCCGAAGTCGAAGTAGACGCGCGCGCTCCGTCCCCTATTCGTCGAACGGGTGGCAGCGAAGCTGGCGCCTAAGCCGAAGTAGACGCGCGCGCTCCATCCCCTACCCTTCGAACGGGTGGCAGCGAAGCTGGCACCTAAGCCGAAGTAGACGCGCGCGCTCCGTCCCCTACCCTTCGAACGGGTGGCAGCGAAGCTAGCGCCTAAGTCGAAGTAGACGCGCGCGCTCCGTCCCCTACCCTTCGAACGGGTGGCAGCCAAGCTGGCGCCTAAGCCGAAGTAGACGCGCGCGCTCTGTCCCCTACCCTTCGAACGGGTGGCAGCCAAGCTGGCGCGTAAGCCGAAGTAGACGCGCGCGCTCCGTCCCCTACCCTTCGAACGGGTGGCAGCCAAGCTGGCGCCTAAGCCGAAGTAGACGCGCGCGCTCCGTCCCCTACCCTTCGAACGGGTGGCAGCGAAGCTGGCGCCTAAGTCGAAGTAGACGCGCGCGCTCCGTCCCCTACCCATCGAACGGGTGGCAGCGAAGCTGGCGCCTAAGCCGAAGTAGACACGCGCGCTCCGTCCCCTACCCATCGAACGGGTGGCAGCGAAGCTGGCGCCGAAGTAGACGCGCGCGCTCCGTCCCCTACCCTTCGAACCCCGCCGATGGGCGGTGACTTGGGGCCTTGTGATGCGGTCTTGCGCTATAAAGACTCCTGGAATCGCGCCGGCCCTTGATCCGCCAGGGTTAGGTTTCCGTACCCTGCGACCTGGCGCGTCCGGGACACGCGGCGGCCTATGACTGGTGGGTGGTAGGATGTGAACGGTTGCGTGTTTGCAGCCGCTCGCCTCTTCCCTAGGCAAAGGGGACACGGGGCGGTCAGTGGATGGCGGGTGTCGGAGCTGTTGTGACGGCCCTTGACGCCTATGACTGGCGACCTTCCAGCGGTGGGCGGGGGGTTGCGCTAGCTTGGCGCCTGTACGACTGCGGTTGCGTCTCGTACACGGGCCTTCGCGACCCTTCGCTTTTAGTTACGGGGAATCGTGCGGGGCGGGCCTTTACACCGCTGCGGTTGCATCCGGCACACGGGCCGATGCGACGCTTCGGTAGCGGCGGCGTGGGCGAGGTGGCTTGAAATAGCCCCCCCGTAACAGCGTCCCCACACCTTTACGCCCTCCTTTCTGCCTGCTCCGCCTTCCACACCTTCGCGCTACGCTCACTGCTGCACCCTTTCCGTGGAAAGCGATGGCTGCCAGTGGTAAGGATGGCCAGATGGTTGGTGGCTCTGACATTCGCCGGTGACCCGCGCAGCTAAAGGTGAAATACGTGCTCAAGGAGCGCGACCCGGCGGCGGCTGACAAGGAGCGGCTGGCGGTAGAAGAGGGAGGCGTGTTCCCCGGCAAGCTGGGCCCCTCGCTCGTGACTGAGAAGACGATCCAGGGGCTTCTGCGCGCGGGGAAGTTGTCCGAGCGCCAGGATGTACGACTGCCCGCCGCCGACGAGACGGAACCGCATCCCGAGAGATCGGAGGCGGTCGTGTTCGTCGCCTTTTTTGACGCGGGGCTCCGCATCCCAGCGACGGTTGTTGTGGGCGACGTGCTGCGGACCTTCGGGCTGGAGCTGGCGCAACTAACTCCGAACGCCGTGGCCCGGCTCGCGGTGTACAGTTGGGCCTTGCGCTCGGGAGCGTGCTGGCCCAGCGCCTCGCTGTTTGCCTACCTGCACGAGGCGCGGCACTAGCCCAAGGACCGGAAGAACGGAACGGTGTCGAGCTTCGGCAGCGTCACCTTTATCCTTCGTCCATCGTGCAAGAGGCTCTTCCCCGCGAACTCAACTCGCGGGAAGTGGGAGTCTTACTGGACGAAGCGGTGGTTCTACCACCGCGTGGAGAGCGGGAGCGGCCTCGGATGCACAGGCCGACCCATCGCGTTCAAGCCCTTGCCCGGCCGGACGCTCGATGATGAGGACAAGCAGAGGGTTCGACGGCTCGTAGGCTTGGCCGCCCGCTTCAACATGCGCGACCTCGCCGAAGAGTTCGTGATGTACGGCGTGGCACCGCTTGCCCGCGACTGGTGTCTTGCCGTCGAGAGGCGTCGAGATGACAATGTCTTGCCCTCGGTCTGCTTGCTGCCGGCGCCCGGCGGTCTTCGTAAGCCTCATTCGTGTCCGTCCTTCGCCAACTCAGAATGCGTTGTACGCTGATGGTCTTCTCCTTTGTTTCAGAGATTCCCTTAGAGGAGGCGGAGCAGGCCGCGCGCGTGTTCCTGGGGTCGTACACCGACAGGGAGCATAAGCAGCGCGCGGCGGCTGTTGCCGAGGCGGGCTTGGGGCGGATCAACCGCGTGTGCGAGGCTCTGGGCCTTGCCGCGCCGGACCGTGTCGCTCCGGGCGACGGTGGCACGAAGGAGAAGAAGACGAAGAAGGCCTCGTCTCGGAAGAGGGGGCGCGGCGGGGCGCCTGCCGCTAGTGTTTCCGAGGGTACGGCGGACGCGGAGTCGGACTCGACGAGGCATGCCGACTCTGGTGTGGGCGGCGCAGATGTCGAAGGCGAGGTATCCTTGGCGAGCGTCCCGGACGGTGGGTTTGCCGCGAGCGGCCGAAGGAGGGAAGCCTCACCGCCCGCCGAAGTCACGGAGGCTGAACCCGTGCAGACCGGCGATACCGAGGTGGAGCCTTCGGCCGTAGCCGCTGTGGCGTCGGTGGCGCCTCCCGCGGGGGCGCATGAAGCTGTGCTGCCCTTGCCGATGGCAACAGAAACCGAGGTGCCCCCTGCGGCTCCCGCCACCGTGGAACTTTCGCCCCCGGACGTGGCAGCGACGGGGGCTTCGCCAACCGCGGCTGCGGGGGCCGTGCCACTGCTGGCTGCCCCGGCTAAACGGCCGTGCGTGCGGCCGGAGCTCCGCCGGACATTGCGGGGATTTGTCGTGGCCACGGGCATCAGAAGCCTGTGGGACGCCAGCGCAAGCGCCGGGGGCCCTGTGGCGTATGCACCTTCTGCCCCCCTGACGACGCCGTCCACCGTGCGAGGACAGCCGCCGGCCTCCCCGGGCGCGGAGGCTTCCGTCCGCGGCGGAACCATTCCTTCGGCTACCGAAGGTAAGGTGGCGGGGTTTACTCTGGTGTACGCTTTTATGCCTTGGAGTGGTCACCCGTATGCTTGTGCACAGCGCTGCTCATTCCGGAAGGGGAGCATCCGACGGAACACGGAGTCTCGGAGCACGTGAGTCCTGCGGAATTCGTGCCGCCTCCGGAGACGCTGAGGGCGTGGCGCGGGATTGTAAATGACGTGGCCACGAGCGTCGACCCGCAAGTGCTGCAGGCCTACAGTGCGGGACGCCTCGAGGACGCGTTCGAGGTGTCTGGGGTGAGGGTAGGTACCTATGCGACCACGCCCGAGCTTAGCTAAGTTTGCTAAGTCTTTTCCTTTCCGCAGACACTCGTGCTGGGGCAGGCCCTGCAAGCGGCTTATGCTCGTGGCCAAAAAGCGCTCGAGGATAGGCTGCGGGCCGCCGAGGGGGAGCTGCGCGAAGCCTCTGGCGCCCGCTCTGCCCAGGACGCCCGCATCCGCCAGCTGGAAGCGGAATGCGCCGGAGCGAGGGCACACGCCGAGGGACTTGTTGCGTCGGCGTAGGAATCAGCCGCAGCAGCTGCTGATCAAAAGTTCGCGGCGGAGCGGGACGGACTCCTGGAGCAGGTCGCCGCGCTAGAGAAGGAGAAAAGCGAGCTCGCCTTGACTCTAGCGGAGCGCAACCGGACGCTGGGCGATGCCTCGGTGGTTGCCTGGGACGCCATGCAATCGTAGGAGAGCCATCTTCGAGGGCTGGTGGCGGAGGTGCCGGAACGCGCCTTTGGTCCGGAGGAGCTGGCTCGGACGCTCCGCTGGGTCGGGGATGCCGCCAACGTCGCGCGCGACGCGACGACGTCTTTCGGCACCCACTGCGCGTACACTTCGGCCTGCTTGGTGTGCGCGCTCCTCCAGCACCGCGGCTGTACGCATGTCGCCGAGCTGAATGACCCCCAGCTGGAGATGCCTGGCGGGGCCGGAGTAATGTCCGGCGCCGTCCATTCCGCTCGCCGTGCCCTTGGGCCCTTCTGCAACCGGATCTGGGATCCCGTCGGGGCGGAAGCTGTACGGATCGAGCTACGGAAATCGCTCTACGGGACGGGGAGCCTCGGCCAATTTCTGGACGGGGTCCCTCGACGCGATGATGGCGGCGCTGGGCCCTCCGGAGGCGCCGGGGATCCGCAGGTCTGATGCCGCGGCGCCTAGGTGTAGGCGTGCATTGTACTGTCCTTTGTTTTTGCTAATGAAGCGCACACTTTTTGCATGCATACTGATTTTCACCTATATCCCGGGCAGCTTCCTTTCTGGGGCCGGCTTTGGGCGGCCGACCTTTCAACCCGACGACGCCTTCGACGCTGGCGAAGGGCCGAAGACTCGCTCGACTTTTGGGCGAGCCGGCCTTCGTCGAGCGAGGCCCCGATTTTAGCGCGTGTTAAGGACGAACCAGCGGGGTAGCGGCTTAGAGTGGCCGGGATGTTGGCGGACCTTTGTACATGTAATTTTTCCAGTAAGTAGACCTCCTGGCATTTTAAGCTGGGTGCTGTGTGTTGATGGCGCCGTTGGCGACGTAGCTTCGGCAAGGTTCCGTAGAACGAACAGCCCGCCAACTGACGTATGCGGGGGCAGACCCCCGCAGTTTGCCTTGCTTTATAGTCCGGAGACTCGCGCGTGCGGAGGCAGGCTCGACGCTACGCCTGATTTAGAGTCCGTGGACTATTGCGTGCGGAGCTGGGCTCGACGCTACGCCTTCTTTATAGTCCGGAGACTCGTGCGTGCGAAGCTAGGCTCGACGCTACGTCTTATTTAGAGTCCGTGGACTATGGCGTGCGGCGCAGAGCTCGATGCTACGCCTACTTTATAGTCCGGAGACTCGCGCGTGCGGAGCTAGGCTCGACGCTACGTCTTATTTAGAGTCCGTGGACTATGGCGCGCGGAGCAGAGCTCGACGCTACGCCTACTTTATAGTCCAGAGACTCGCGCGTGCGGAGCTAGGCTCGACGCTACGTCTTATTTAGAGTCCGTGGACTATGGCGCGCGGAGCAGAGCTCGACGCTACGTCTACTTTATAGTCCGGAGACTCGCGCGTGCGGAGCTAGGCTCGACGCTACGTCTTATTTAGAGTCCGTGGACTATGGCGTGCGGAGCAGAGCTCGACGCTACGCCTACTTTATAGTCCGGAGACTCGCGCGTGCGGAGCTAGGCTCGACGCTACGTCTTATTTAGAGTCCGTGGACTATTGCGTGCGGAGCTAGGCTCGACGCTACGCCTTCTTTAGAGTCCGTGGACTATTGCGTGCGGAGCTAGGCTCGACGCTACGTCTTCTTTAGAGTCCGTGGACTATTGCGTGCGGAGCTAGGCTCGACGCTACGTCTTCTTTAGAGTCCGTGGACTATTGCGTGCGGAGCTAGGCTCGACGCTACGTCTTCTTTATAGTCCAGAGACTTGCGCGCGCGAGGGCGTCCCCCCGGTGCGTATTGCGTTTATACTCAGTCCCGTCACCTTGGCGACGGCGAGTGCACATGCTTACGTGCGTCTTTGGTTTATACTCAGTCCCGCCCTCCCTGGCGACGGCGAGTGCACACGCGAACGTGTGTCTTTGGTTTATACTCAGTCCCGCCCTCCCTGGCGACGGCGAGTGCACACGCGAACGTGCGTCTTTGGTTTATACTCAGTCCCGCCCTCCCTGGCGACGGCGAGTGCACACGCGAACGTGCGTCTTTGGTTTATACTCAGTCCCGCCCTCCCTGGCGACGGCGAGTGCACACGCGAACGTGCGTCTTTGGTTTATACTCAGTCCCACCCTCCCTGGCGACGGCGAGTGCACACGCGAACGTGCGTCTTTGGTTTATACTCAGTCCCGCCCTCCCTGGCGACGGCGAGTGCACACGCGAACGTGCGTCTTTGGTTTATACTGCGGGGGCGCGCGCGTTGGCGAAGCCGGCGCGCGCGCCCCCACCGCGCACTTGCATATGATGAAGAAAAATTAACGGCAAACGGCAATCTTCATTATATCCCCGTTTGCGCAGGTGAGCGACTACAAAAGGTGAGTATACTGACCGTTTGCCCTTGGTGCTACCGCAGCCTCTAGTCGCTAGGCCTTTGCAGGGCCCGCGCAGGCGCCTATGGACGACCCCACGGACCTCCGCGCTATGGCGCCGTCTCTAAGAGCGGCGCTGGGCTTCGCGACGCGGGCATCTGTTGCCTGGCTCGATGTGCCGAGCCATATCCTGGTCGCCTCGAACGGTGATGACGGTCCGGGGACCCAGGATCTTCATGCACAGATAGCCGTGGTGTGGTACCGCGCCGAAGGAGTTGAGGATTGGGCGCCCCAGGATGGCGTTGTAGGGATACGGGAGGTCGACCACGTCGAAGGTGGCATCTTCGGCCCGCACATTGTCACCTCGGCCGAAGGAGACTTGAAGGCCGATCTGGCCCAGCGCCCGCAGGGGCTGTTCCCCGAAGCCCTGCAGTGGGATTCCCGAGGGCCCCAGGCGGCTTCGAGGGATCCCCATCTGGTCGAAGGCCGCCGCAAACAATACGTTCGCGGAGCTACCCCCGTCCACCAAGGTGCGCCCCACATCGCATCCCGCGATGGTGACCCGGATGACCAGGGGTTCCTGATGAGGGAAGTCCACACCTTGGGCGTCATCAGGTGTGAATGTGACCTCGTGCCGCGCCCATTCCGGCGGTGCTTGCACTGGGTATGCCGCCACGTGATGTAGTCTTCGCGCGTAGGCCTTCTGCTGCCGCGCCGAGGCAAATTCCAGCGCAGAGCCGCCGGATATGACATTAATGATCCTGCGGTACGTTGCGTCCGGGGCCTGCAACGACACGAGGCCCTCCCGAGGTTGCTGTACGTGAGATTGGATCCGCAAGGTGCCTTCCTGGGGTTGCATTCCCTGCGCCTGTACCTGCATCCCCTGCGCCTGTACCTGCATGGGGGCTTCGTATGGGAATTGGATGTGGGCCACCGCAGGCTGGCGCGCCTCCGGGTTCCTGTCCCTAGCGACGCTATCGCGGAGCGCCGTGATGGAGGTGCAGTTACGGGTATCGTGATTGCCGCGGCCGTGGACTAAGCACCACAGTCCCTGATGCTGGTCGTCGTAGTCTCCACGACCCTTATCGTCGCGGCCCCTGCCACGACCGCGGCCCCGGCCACGGCGCCCCCAGCCGCCTCGTCCCGCTGGAGCACCCTCGTCGGACCCGCCTTCGATGTCGAAGACGTACCGGTTTCGCCTCGACCTTTGCTGGCCGCGCTTGGGCTGATCCGACGACTCCCTATGCGAGTTGTCCCTGCGGTCGGACGCGTCCCCGGACGACTGCTGCTTACGCTTTCCCTTCGAAGAACCGCCCTTCGACAGGTCTTCGGTTTTTGCCGGGGTTCCGGCCTGGTTGGTGTCGGAGTCATCGCCTTGCCTTCGCCGCGCGTCCACCTCCGCCCTGGCATATTCTTCCATCTTGTCGAAGAGCTTCGCCACCGTCTTGATCGGCTTGCGCGCATTGTACTCAGCCATCGGGCCCGGGCGAAGGCCCTGTATGGCTGCATTGACGATGGTGGTCTCGTTGATGTCCTTCACTTGACATCGAATCTTGGCGAAGCGTTTGAAGTAGTCCCGGAGCTTCTCCGAGGGTTTTTGCTTCACGGCAAAGAGCTGGTCCGCATCGACCCGGTCGACGTAGTTTCCTTGGAAGTTGTTGTGGAGGCGGGCGCGGAGCTGCTCCCACGCGTAGATGGAGCCCGGCTCTATGGTAAAGAACCAAGAGAGCGCCACTCCTTGTAGCGCGAGGGGGAGTCCCTTTGCCTTCGTGGTGTCGTCTCCGCCCGCGGCTTCGATCGCGGTTTCGTATACGCGCACGAACTCACGGGGGTCCGTGTCGCCTTTATACGAGTCGATGGCGCCAGGGAACTTGAAGTCTTCGGGCCATGCCGCCTGCTGCAGCCCCGCCAAGAGCGGGGACTCCGGATCTACGCGTCGCAGCGGCACGCGGCTGGACGTGGGGGCCTCGCGACTGTCCGCCCTTTCCGGCGCGGGCTCGGACGCGATTGCTGGCGCAGCCGGCTGACTCCGAGCCTCTTGTATATCTCTGACTGCTCCGCGAAGGTCCCCCAGCTCCCGCTGGAACGCGTTGAGAGCCGCCAGCAGGGCGTTTTCCATCTCCGGTGCGGGCGGGGTCGCCGGTGCTTCCGACGGGCGAGTCGGCGCAGGGACGACCGCATCGCGGGGTCCCGAGCTGCCGGTCGCTCCGTCGTGGCTACCTCGGACCGCCCGGTCCGCACCGCCGGCGAGGGTTGCAGTGGGAGCGGCGAGGTCGGCTGTCGTCGCGTCGGCGGGGTCGGTTGTCGCCGCACCCGTGCCGACGTCTTCGACCGCCGGGTCCGTCCTCGCAACGCCGGTGGCGGGGTTGGTCGTCGCCGTGCCGGTGATGGGGTTGGTCGTCGCCGCGCGAACGTCGACGTCTCCGGCCACCGCGCCTGCCCCGCCCCCCGCGTCCGCCGCTGCCGACGCCGAAGCTCTGGTACCCATGCGACGCTCCGGCCCGGCCGCCTTCTTTCCCTTCGCCGCCACTGAGGAAGCTTTTTTCGGTGCCATCTTTTTCTTCGGTCTTCAGGCTTGTCTTCGTCCTCCCCACGAACGGCGCCAACTGTTGTGGCTACAGACCAAACAGAGAGAGAGGTGGTAGTGGAGAGTGATAAAGATAAGTGTAATGGCCTGGTCCTTCCCATGGCTTCTCATCATATATATATACGTACATGAGGAGTGCTCTTACGGTTTTACCCTTACATCTGGTTACCCCTCTGGGGCAGTTATGTCATTACACATGGCCTATTCTGGGCCTTATACCTTCCTATCAGGCCTGCTGGGTTTAGGTGGGGGCCACCCCTACGACATACATTTTTTGCAAATTACTTTGGTTTAAAGTATCAAATTGCATGCTGTTATTTTATATTCAAATACATGTTTAATTTAAAGATTCTAGTTATATGCCCATTGTTTGCCTTGAATAATATTACACCTCCTTTGGAATACATGAATATGTGAACCTTGTCGCCTTAGTAAAATTATAATGGTAACTTTCCAAAAGTATGTCCGTAATTATACACCATGCTTAGTACTGTCTAGATAATCAGGGACGCTGAAATGCCCAAGCATCATTAACATTTATAATCATGAGAAAATGGTTTGGGCAGTCATGGTGGTAATGACTGGTATATGTTGGTATGATTATTTTATGCTCCTAAAACCCCAACTTGCTTAAATATCTGGGCGGATGGTTCGAGGGTGTGTATGTGTGGTGCAGTGGAAGTACAAAGTGGGTAGTGGTAGACCGCCCAGATACCACTAAGGACTGAATCTTGTCATGACCTCCTGTGTAAAACAGTACAACCACAAGTCTGTAAAGTACAACTTAGCTAAGTAAATTTATCGAAACCCCCGGACTCATCTCACCGGTAGTGGATGGAAGTGGATATGCAAGGGCAAGGGGAGGCCTAAAGGGACACCAAGTGGAGGGTGAAGTTTCCCAGCTGTTCTAAGCGTTGCGGGAAGTGGAGCCCGACTGCGTTAGTAACTATGGGAAACATCCCGTGCATAGATGGGACCCACCACAAGTGGGTAGTTTCCCATAAAGTGAGATGACAAAAGGGACTAGATACTTCGAAAAGTCACTGTGATGGTCTGCTCAACCACATGACCAAGGAATCGTGTGGGGCAACGAGTTGATTGTCTCTTGTGGTGAAAGTGTACAAACTCTGCAGAGTCAAAACTATTCGAATAGCTGTGCCCACGGTCAAGGGCGGACATGGGAACTTAACTAGATATAGTTCTATTTCAAAATGCTTTATGGATGGGTTGGAAAAGTGAAGGGCAGTGGAAAGCCCTGATTTAAGTTGTCCTGGGTGTCGTCCCAGTGGTAATGTAAGCAGTTATAACGCTGAAATGTTAGCATATGGTGCGGATGCCATGTAATGGTGGATGGAATCTGGATCACTATTATTATTGCATTTCTTTACACACTATGTTTTTGTGTAAAACTGATAGGTCTCAGGAAATTTCTATGTATTGTATTTCAAATAATGACACTTCCAATCTTACCAAATAAAATATGGAAGGAATAAACATGGTCATGAGTAAAGGAGATGGATGTTTGTAGTATACACATAAAGGTATTGGTGGATCCATGTCGGTCATAAATAGGAAACGATAGAGTGGATTCTAGGGGAAATAAATTGGCGGAGACTAAATGAATATATATATATACTAGATAGATGATTTAAATGATTTTTGGAGAATTAGGGAGTGCAAAGGTAATTGTTGGATTACGACACTGATAACTAATATTAATTCTAGAAAGATGTTGACAATATTGGGATTAATAGAATCGACTACTAGATGAGTCCATTGAATTTTTTGGAAATTTGGGGGTATGATAACAATTCTTGGAATATAAATTTGATCAATAATAATCTTGGTGGATGTATACTAGTGAATTGTAGACCTGATCAATGATTTCTTGGTGGATGTATACTAGTGATGCGTAGACTTGATAAATGATATTCTTGATGGAGGTATACTATTGAATTAGATAGAGATAGTTAATGCAAAATAAGGTTGATTATTGGAAGTCAAATCATGGTTGTGGATCAATAACAAAAGGGTTGGATTGTTAGGAATTTAGAATGCAAAAGATATTGGTGGATAAAATAAATGATGTTAGATAAATGATGTCGCTAATTGTTGGGAGTTTTAGGCAGCAGTTGATTGGTAGATAGTGAACAATATAGAAAGAGAAAGATCGTGGACTAATTAAATGATGTCACTCGCTATTGGAGTCTTAGACATCAGCCAATAAAGAAACTGTATTACCGGTGGATTAAGTCAATTATGTAATCGTTGTGTGGAGTTTAGGTAGTAACCATAACACTATGATTAAATAATAATAATGCTACCAAAAGCGATTTTGGCAAATAAAATAACCCGAGCCTCTCCTTTGATAAGCCATGCATACTATTTAACTGCATTCTGTGTATTGGCTCGCAGAGCATGGTAGTTTGTGCTCACACTCGTTTTCACAACAAATCCAGAATCAGGAATCATGTCACTTCGCCTCAGCAACACGATTGGACACGATGGCAGAGCAGATAAAGCTGTCAAAGGCTAGGTTGCGAACCTACAGTTGGTTGCCTGTGGGCATGTCCTGAAGGTCCTACCTGTGTGCTTCATTCTTCCGCTACTGCAATTTAATGATTTCGGCCTAATTGGCCCATGAGTAAGTCTACTATTACATTTACTCTTTCGTATGATATGTAATTTGATATTCAGAACTGTAAACTATGAGCACTATCTACTAATCCAGGGAATAGTGTGGTGAAATCACAGAGGAATTCGGATTGTAAAATCTGGATCCTGACAACACGACGGGCAGCGGCGAGTGGATCGGGACTAGACTCAGGGAGGAGTTGAGGTCCAGATGGTCAGGATGTCGGGTGCAGTCGTGTGCAGCGGAGCGGACCGAGACTAGACTCAAGGAGGAGTCAAGGTCCAGACGGTCAAGGTACCGGACGCGGGAAGCTTCCGGGAAGGCGCTTGAGGGGCAAATTGGAGATTGACTCAAGCAATGGTTTGGAGGCTGGTTTTCCCTCCAAAAGTGTGTTGACTTTGACCCTTTCCCCATGTGGATGAGAGGCATGGAGTGGGAGAGGTATGACACTTCCTGATTTGCTAATTGAGGAGGTGAGGACCTTCTATTTAGCAAAGGGTGCAGCTGGAGGAAGCTCATTCATTCCAGTAGAGGGCTCAAGTGACGTGAGTGAGTTTGTGCTCTGTGAGCTCTTGCTTGAGAGTTTCCAAGCATGTAGTGAGAATGTTGTAATCCATTTGTAATCATTCCCCTCTCTGTATCAATCTGAGATGCTTTTTATTTGAGATGGATTGAATTTTGTGCTCTCTGGTTGTTTGCCTTAATCGCTTTGCCCTTCTTATGTTCTTGAGTTGTAGAGAAGAGTTTTTGTTTGAATCTTGCAAAATGGGTTAGCTCTGTAATGGGAAATCCTCAAGACCACTTGGTCATTCAATCCCTAAGAGCAAAAGCTAGAATCGATTAATACTCCCTTTTCTAAGCTAAGGCATTTAGTCTCCTCTGTTTTGCTCAAAACTAGGGTTTTGAGTCAGGGCATCACCTGTTCTCCTGATTCTCTAGATGGGGAGTTAAATTGATGAGTGGAGCTTTCTTGTGAGTTCATCTCTCTGTTATTTTCAAAGTCTCAAGATCAAAGGAGCCAAGAATCTCTTGTAATTTGAAATTTGTCTCTCTTCCTGAGTTCTTCCTGGCAAAATCGACTTTCCCATTTTAGTTGGTCTTTGTCTGAATTTCCTTCTCTTTGAGGTTCCTCTCCCTTTTTAGTTTTCAGTCCTAATAATTTGTCTTGAGAAGAGCAACCCATTTTCTCAATTTCTCTGATTTTTAGCGCTACCACAGTACTCACTATTTCAATTGTTTTGGCCGCCTCTTTATTTTTGGTTCTGCTCTCTTCCGAATGGAGTACTTCCCAGCCGAGATGCTGCTCACTGTTTGCTATTCTACTCTCTTCAGGATTTTGGTAGCCAACTAATTCTTCAAGTTTCGGTTTGCAGCAAATCTTGCTCTCATCATTTCTTTGCTTCTCTGTTGTCAGCCAATTAGTTCAATCTACTGTTGCTGCCGAACTGCACTTTTCAGTTCAGTGCTTTTCCGAACAGCTCTTCCTTGTTTAATCTTTCTTGCTGACAACTTGCAGTCTAGCATGTTTCTTTTTAGTGCTCTGAAGACTCCTTTTTGCATGCAGTCCCGTTCATTTTCAGCAGCAAGCAGCTCTAGTTTTCTTTGCTCCCTGTTTCAGCTGAAATTAAATCTGAGTTTTTTGTTTTATTGAACTGCAGCCAGCTCTTCCGTTTCTGCAGTTTGTACTGTTCGGACTGCTACAGTTTGTGTTGTTCGGACTGCATTCTTTTGCAGTTTTGGGCTTGCTGATTTCAGTCAAAAATCTACAGCGCTACATGCTCTTAAATCTCAGTTCTCTCCTTTCAGTTACTTCTATTTTCTCTTCAAGTTATCACTGTTCTCGGTAGATGCTTTAGTATTTACTGGTTCCTTTTCAGTCCAGTCTTGAGTCTCAGTGTTCAGCTCTCTAGTCCACTTTTGTGCTGCCTTTTCTGCATAGTTTTTTGTCAGTTTGGCCTTGCCTCTTTTGTGAGTTTTATCGGTCTTTCGGCAAAAATTGTTTTCGTCTTCCAGTGAGCGAATTTCTTGCTTCATAGCTTCCATAGCTATTGGAGAAGAAAAATGTGGATGCTTTAGGGTGTTTTCTGAAGGCACCATTCACCCCCCCCCCCTCTGTTGCCATTTCTGATCCTACAATTGGTATCAGAGTCGGTTAGCTCTTCTTGATAGATCTTTAACCAGTCTGTGAGCCATGGCAATGGATAAGTATTCCACCAAGCCCCTGATCTTCGATGGGATCGACTATCCCTTTTGGAAGAGTCGGATGGAGACTTACATTCAGGCTCAGGGCTATGCGATTTGGCGCAAGGTCAAAGTTCGCTTTGTTGTTCCTGCCGATGAGAACATCAATGCCGGAAACATGGCTGATGTTGAGGCAAATGCTAAGGCAAGAAACATCATCATCAGTTTGAGCCGAAATGAGTTTGATCGCATTTCTCATATTTCGTCGGCCTTCGACATTTGGAAGATCCTCGATGCTTACCATGAGGGCACCACCCAAATTAAGACGGTTCGACAGGACCAATTCAAGGAAGATTACAACAAGTTTGAAATGCTCGCTGCAGAGTCTCTTGATGAATGCTTTGCGAGATTCCACAAGATCTTGAGCAACCTACGAGCGGTCGGTCTCACATACCCCGACTCAAACAACGCTCGTCAGATGCTTGCGGCCTTGGACTTGCGTGTTTGGGAGATGAAAGTGACCACCATCAAAGACACCATGGACCTCTCGACTTTGACTCTTGATGCGTTGTACTCACGCAAGTTGACATTGTCTCTCGCAAGTTGAAGTCACAGTCGATGGCTTTGGTCACTGATCCCAGTCCTGCCTCTGGTTCTTCTGTTGACACTCTTTCGGGCTTTTCTTTAGCTGCTCTGTGTGAAATTGATGATGATCATTTGGAGCAGCTCCCAGAAAACCATCTAGCCCTCTTAGCCAGAAAATTCTCCCATACTTACAACAGGGTTAGGGAGAGAAAGAGAGGAGGACGTGTGATTTGCTTTGAGTGTGGTGGCCCCAACCACATTCGGGCAAACTGCACCAAGCTGGAGGGCAAGAACGACTACGGTGGTTCGAGCAAGAACATCTACACTGACAAGAACCGCAACAAGAAGCTGATGAGGACATCACTTCTTCGGATACACACAACACTCCTCCACTTGACATTCAAGGACCAATCACTAGAGCTCGCGCCGGACAATTGAATTTACAGGTGAGCTCGTTCCTAAGTACTTCTTTTTGTTCATTTGAGAATCGATTGCTACCTAATGATTTAATTATGATTAGAAACCATGGAGAGGACCTGGAAGTACTTGGAGAAGGACTACGAGATGCACAAGTCCAGCAAGGGCGGTCGAATCATGTTGGAGGGCCAACTCAAGCCGACTTCGAATCCAATTCGGAGTCCAGGACCAGGCCGCACTAAAATGGATGCCCAGATCGCATCTGGGCTCCGTTTTGGACATTCTACGTATGGATGAAAGCTGAGAAGACAACCTTTCCAATGGCTCTGGTCCCATGTCAAAATTCCTTCTGAGTCAACGGGAATCGTCGAAACAAGTGGGCGTTCAGAATCTATCAGGGTGCCGTGTCACCGTTTTTGGGCCGTTCGGCTTTGTATCGTGTTGGAGCCCATTAGGGCGCGTCCAAGGGTTTTGCACGCCCCTCACTCCTTTATATCCAGCCACCACCCCCACCATTAGGGTTTGGGTTTTGCTTAGATTAATCTGTTTTTGAACAGTTTCGCCGTTCATCGGTTTGTGAGACCCCAACTTTCGAGTGCTAAATCAATACATCTGCAATTCAGTTGTGTTCTTCCTTGTTCTTGCTTGTGTTCTTTGATTCGCAGGCGAGGATTAGCCTTCTTGGCGAGGTCAACCGGGCTGCGCATGGTTGATAACCTGAGGAGACGTGGTGCTGCGATTGCGGGGTTCGGAACGTGTTGTTCGGAAGCCGGATCGATGTGTGTCGCGCATCCACCAAATCGAACATATCCAGAACCTGTTGGAAGATCGGGACCCCATTCCTATCAAGTGGTATTAGAGCTTCGGGTGTTCCTTCAGGTTCGAGTTTACCCTACCTTTGTTGTTTTCGGTTTCATCCTAGAGTCCAAGAAAAAGCCCTAAAAAAATTTGTAGTCATAGATTGTTTCCTGTGTCAGATATCATTTAGCCTTTTGCACAATTTGATTTCAGAGTCCGTAGTGTTGAGTTTGTGTCCTTAGTCGAGTTGTGTTGCTGGTTTAGATCGTGTTTTGTTTCGAGTTGTCTTGCTTCCGCTACCTCTCATACAAACCCTAGCCGTCAACTTTTGTTTTCCCACCCATATCCCACCCTCTGTTTTTGAGTCATCCATCATCCATCACATCTCGTGATCATCCAGCACCATCCCCCACCTTTCCCCGAGCTTTCGCCCTCAAATTCCACCAATTTCCTCCACCCGATTTCGTTTTCGGCCTCCACAGAAACCATTACTCGGAGGCCCTCCTTCAAACGGCCGTAACTTTCTCATACGGACTCGAAATCATTCGATTTTTTTTGAAATTGGGTGAAATTAAATTTTGCATCCAAAACTCCCCACCTTCGTCGGGTTCAGTGAATTTGTTTTGCCTCAATTCGGCCTGGAAAGTGCAGTACGCGAGCTCCAAAATTTCATCACTGAATTTACAGCACATTCATCATTTTCTGTAGGCCAAACCTTACATCAGATTGAGGTGAAACTTTGTGTGGTTCCTATTTCTGTGCTCTGCTTTGTGACAAAAATAACAAAAAAAAGAAAAATTTCGGCACCTGGGCTTATAGTGCTGAGAGTGCTATCCGTGCCCAAAAAAAACGGGACAGAGCACAGTTTTAGGTGACAGAGTTTCATTTGTTTTGTGCTTATGCTGACATAAGTTTCTCATTGCCAGGCCATCTTTGCTTTCCTGTTCTGGTCTTGATTCCTTGTTCATCATATCCTAACACTGATATAGGACACATTTAGACCAGCAAGTAGGACCAGTGCTTTGGACATTTATTCAGCATTACTATCTATTATTGATTTGTGTTCCACTAACATATTTTGCCTGCCAAGCTCCATATACCTACTTCCGGATAGCACAGTTTTTGACCCTTGCAATCGCCGGATCACACTCTCCAGGTATCCTTTGCCTTGCTTTGGTAAGAACACTTGTAAGAGCTTGGTAAGCCACTTCCTTTGCGGGTTTCCACTGCCCTTACCTTGTAGTTGATAGGGATAATCCTTTTGTTTTCCCTGTGTTTCCACTAACCATGGCAGGAGATGAAGGGGACGGGACACCAGTCGATTTCAACGAGTGTGTTAGTCGCGGCCAGCTACAAGCTGCGCTCGATACACAAAATGCTTCACTCACTGATCTCGGTGCGAGAATGGACACCATCGTCACCGCCATTGCCAAGTTGAAAACCACGGAAGGCATTGAGCGGGTGGAGCGGCGGATGGCTGACCTCACTGGTCGGATGGACACATTGGAGGCACGCCTGCCACCTGTCAATGACGGCCATCATCGTGATGATGACACAGTGTATGATGCGGATGGCAACATTGATCAGCGGGCGACACATGATGCATGACTTCGTCGGCGTCTTCAGAAAAACCGACATGGTATGGAAGGTAATAACCAGAACCGTCATGGTAACGACGACCCTTTTGCTAAAGTCAAATTTACCATTCCATCTTTTTCTGGTCTTTATGATGCTGAAATATATCTTGATTGGGAGATGACGGTAGAGCAGAAGTTTAACTCTCACTTGGTTCCTGAACAACATAGAGTTAGACAAGCTACTAGTGAGTTTAAGGACTTTGCTAGTATCTGGTGGAATGAACTGGGTACCATGCGCTTACATCCTGATACATGGGAGCGGTTAAAAGCGTAATCGTTTTGTTCCTCCCTCATATAAACGTGATTTGAGAAAAAAAAATTGCAGAGCTTAGAACAAGGTGATAGTTCTGTTCAGGACTATTATGCTGAGCTTCAAAAGGGTATGGTGCGTTGTGGGGTTGTTGAGGAAACAGAGGATAAGATTTGTCATTTTTACGGGGGGTTACGGCGTGAAATTCAGGATATTGTTGATTATAAAGATTTTACTACTGTCAACCAGTTGTTCCAGCTTGCTATGCTTGCAGAAAAAGAATTGCAGGGACGCAAGGAATCAGCGAAGGCAAGCACCGGACGACCCTTCTACACGCCGCGAACGACTACATCGACGGGAAAGTCTTCTTCGAGTTTCTGTTCTCCTCCACCACCTGTGAACAAGTTTGCAACACCGCCACCGAAGCCACCTTCCACGACACACCTTGCAAATTCTACAAAAAATTCTTTGCAGGTCCAGCTAAGAGTTCTTCTTCCGTGGCTTCAACGGGCCGCTCCTCTGACATTCAGTGCCACCGCTGCCATGGGCTTGGTCATGTGCAGAAGAATTGCCCTAGCCAACGGGCATACATCGCCACAGAAGATGGAGGCTACATCAGCACTTCGGATGTCGAGGAGGATGATGATGTTGCTGCTGCCTCGGATGCCAATGGCGGTGGTGATGATGACCTAGTCCTTGGTGGGGCATCCACAGCGACGCTACGGAGCATCATTGTGCAGCGAGTCCTCAGCACACAGGTACAACAACCCGATAAGCTTCAACGCCATAATTTGTTTCAGACTTTCTTCGCAATCAAGAACCGGCATGTACGTGTCATCATTGATGGAGGAAGTTGCAACAACTTGGTGAGTTCTAATTTGGTCAAGAGGCTTGGCTTGACCACGCGACGCATCCACATCCATACCATATTCAGTGGTTAAATGACTCTGGAAAAGCTAAGGTAACGCAAACATGCCGAGTCCATTTTTCCATTGGTGGTTATGTTGATCATGTTGATTGTGATGTGGTTCCCATGCAAGCATGCTCTCTTTTATTGGGTCGACCTTGGGAATTTGATAATGATGCTTTACACCATGGTAGTAGTAACAAATACACTTTTATGCATAAGGAAAAGAAAGTTACTTTAGTGCCTTTGACCCCAGCTGAGATTATAGAGGCCGATAGGGAGAAAGCTGCTGCTGCTAATGATACAAAGGAACATGATAAATCTGAAAAATAGCAAGTAATCCATTTGAAAAATTCTGTTATGCTTGCTACAAAATCAGACCTTGCTGAAATTGATGATGTTAATGATACATGCTATGATTTTGTGTGCAAAGATGCTTTATTTTCTCTTGATAATATGCCTTGCACTTTGCCTGCTCCTGTCACTAACCTTTTGCAGGAGTTTATAGATGTTTTTCCTGATGAGATACCTCCAGGACTTCCACCCATTCGAGGGATTGAGCACCAGATTGACTTGATCCCAGGAGCAAGTTTGCCAAACCGTGCGGCGTACAGGACCAATCCCGAAGAGACTAAGGAGATTCAGCGACAAGTCCAAGACCATTTGGACCGTGGGTACGTACGTGAGAGCCTTAGTCCTTGTGATGTTCCTGTTCTTTTGGTTCCCAAAAAAGATCTTGGCGTATGTGTGCAGATTGTAGAGCCATTAACAACATTACTATAAGGTATCGTCATCCTATTCCTAGGCTAGACGACATGCTTGATGAGTTGTGTGATGCTATATGTCGTAGGGGTGGCCCCCACCTAAACCCAGCAGGCCTGGTAGGAGGTTATAAGGCCCAGAATGGGCCATGTGTAATGACATAAGTGCCCCCAGAGGGGATAACCAGATGTAAGGGTATAACTGTAAAAGCACTCCTCATGTATACATATATGAAGACAGGTCATGGGGAGGGGGCAAGCCATTCCCATTCATCTCCATCACTCTCCACTACCATCTCTCTCTCTCTGTTTGGCCCGTAGCCACAACAGTTGGTGCCGTCCGTGGGGAGGACAGGAGCAAGCCTGAAGACCGAAGAAGAAGGATGGCATCGAAAAAAGCTTCGTCAGCGGCGGCGAAGGGAAAGAAGACGGCTGGGTCGAAGCGGCGCGTGAATACCAGAGCTTCGCCATCGGCCACCGAAGGAGCTGGCGGCGGCGTAGGCGCGGTGGTCGTGGGCGTCGACGCTCGCGCTACAACGACCGACCCCGCCAGCGCTGCTACAACGACATCCAACCTTGTCGCTGGCGCTACAACAACCGACCCCGCCAGCGCTGCTACAACGACATCCAACCCCGTCGCTGGCACTGCAACGACAGCCCCCGCCACCCTCGCCGGCAGCGCGGATCAGGCGGCCGGGGGCAGCCGCAATGAAGCATCCGGCGGATCTGGAGATCGTGAGGCGGTGGTCCCTGCACCGACCCGTCCGCTGGGTGTTCCGGCGGCCCCAACAGCACCTGCGGTGGAAGGCGCCATACTAGCAGCCCTCAACGCGTTCCAGCGGGAACTAGGGGACCTTCGCGGAGCTGTCCGAGATATGCAAGAGGCTCGAAGCCAGCAGGCTGCGTCAATAATCGCGTCTGAGCCAACGCCGGAGAGGACGGACAGTCGCGAAGCCCCCACATCCAGCCGCGTGCTGCTGCGGCGCGTAGATCCGGAGTCCCCGCTTTCGGCGGGGCTGCAGCAAGCCGCATGGCCCGAAGACTTCAAGTTTCCTAGCGCCATCGACCCGTACAAAGGCGACACGGACCCCCGCGAGTTCGTGCGTGTGTACGACGCCGCGATTGAAGCCGCGGGCGGAGACGACACCACGAAGGCGAAGGGACTCCCCCTCGCGCTGCAAGGAGTGGTGCTCTCTTGGTTCTTTACCATAGAGCCGGGCTCCATGATAGGGACGGGGTCCCGATCTTCCAACAGGTTCTGGGTAAATTCGATTTGGTGGAGGCGCGACACAAATCGATCCGGCTTCCGAACGACACGTTCCGAACCCCGCAATCGCAGCACCACGTCTCCTCAGGTTATCAACCGTGCGCAGCCCGGTTGACCTCGCCAAGAAGGCTAATCCTCGCCTGCGAATCGAAGAACACAAGCAAGAACAAGGAAGAACACAACTGAATTGCAGATGGATAGATTTAGCACTCGAAAGTTGGGGTCTCACAAACCGATGAACGGCGAATTGTTCAAAGACAAATCAATCTAAGTAAAACCCAAACCCTAATGGTTGGGGTGGCGGCTGGATATAGAGGAGTTAGGGGCGTGCAAAACCCCTGGACGCGCCCCTAATGGGCTCCCACACGATACAAAGCCGATCGGCCCAAAAGACGGTGGCGCAGCACCCTGACAGATTCTGAACGCCCACTTGTTTCGACGATTCCCGTTGACTCAGAAGAAATTTTGACATGGTACCAAAGCCATTTTAAAGGTGGTCTTCTCAGCTTTCCATACATATGTGGAACGTCCAAAACGGAGTCCGGATGCGATCTGGGCGTCCGTTTTAGTGCGGTCTGGTCCTGGACTCCGAATTGGATTCGAAATCGGTTTGAGTTGGGCCTCCAACATGATTCGACCGCCCTTGCTGGACTTGTGCGCCTTGTAGCCCTTCTCCAAGTATTTCCAGGTCCTCTCCATGGTTCCTAATCATAATTAAATCATTAGGTAGCAATCTATTCTCAAATGAACAAAAGAAAGTACTTAGGAACGAGCTCACCTGTAAATTCAATTGTCAGGCGCGAGCTCTAGTGATTGGTCCTTGAATGTCAAGTGGAGGAGTGTTGTATGTATCCAAAGAAGTGATGTCCTCATCACTCCATCTACGCGTGGGAGCAGCTCCGTGACCGCCTTCACAATAATTTCCAAGGAAATTATGTCGAGCGAGTCGACGCGGACCAGCTCTTCGCTGTGAAGCAAAAACCCTCGGAGAAGCTCCGGGACTACTTCAAACGCTTCGCCAAGATTCGATGCCAAGTGAAGGACGTTAACGAAACCACCATCGTTAATGCAGCCATACAGGGCCTTCGTCCGGGCCCGATGGCCGAATACAATGCGCGAAAGCCAATCAAGACGGTGGCGAAGCTCTTCGATAAAATGGAGGAATACGCCAGGGCGGAAGAGGACGCGCGGCGAAGGCAAGGTGACGACTCCGACACCAACCAGGCCGGAACCTCGGCAAAAGCCGAAGATCCGCTGAAGGACGGTTCTTCGAAGGGAAAACGTAAACAGGAGTCGTCCAGGGATACGCCCGATCGCAAGGATGCCTCGCACAAGGGGTCGTCCGATTGGCCCAAGCGCGGCCAGCAGAGGTCGAGGCGAAACCGATACGTCCTCGACATTGAAGGCGGTTCCGACGAGGGCGCTCCCACGGGCCGAGGCGGTCGGGGGCGCCGTGGCTGGGGGCGCGACGATAAAAGTCGTGGAGATTACGACGTCCAGCACCAGGGACTGTGGTGCGTAGTCCACGGCCGCGGCAACCATGATACCCGTGCCTGCACCTCCATCGCGGCGCTCCGCGATAGCGTCGCTAAGGACAGGAACCCGGAGGCGCGTCCGCCTGCGGTGGCCCACGTCCAATTCCCGTACGAGGCCCCCATGCAGGTACAGGCGCAAGGAATACAACCCTAGGAAGGCACCTTACGGATCCAAGCTCACGTACAGCAGCCTCGGGAGGGCCTCCTGTCGCTGCAGGCACCGGAGGCAACCCACCGCAGGATCATTAACGTCATATCCGGAGGCTCTGCGCTGGGATTCGCCTCAGCACGGCAGCAGAAGGCCTATGCGCGAAGACTACACCATGTGGCGGCATACCCAGCACAAGCACCGCTGGACTGGGCGCAGCACGAAGTTACATTCACACCCGACGACGCCCAAGGCGTGGACTTCCCTCATCAGGACCCCCTGGTCATCCGGGTCACTATCACGGGATGCGACGTGGGGCGTGCCATGGTGGACGGCGGTAGCTCCGCGAACGTATTGTTTGCGGCGGCCTTCGACCAGATGGGGATCCCTCGAAGCCACCTAGAGCCCTCGGGAATCCCACTGCAGGGCTTCGGGGGACAGCCCCTGCGGGCGCTGGGCCAAATAGGTCTTCAAGTCTCCTTCGGCCAAGATGACAATGTGCGGGCCGAAGATGCCACCTTCGACGTGGTCGACCTCCTGTACCCCTACAATGCCATATTAGGGCGCCCAATCCTCAACTCCTTCGGCGTAGTACCACATCACGGCTATCTATGCATGAAGATCCCGGGTCCCCGGGCCATCATCACCGTCCGAGGCGACCAAGATATGGCCCGGCGCATCGAGCCAGGTACCAGGTGCCCGCACCGCGAAGCCCAACGGCGCTCCTAGCGCTAGCGTCACAGCGTGGAGGTCCGCGGGGCCATTCAGAGGCGCCTGGGAGGGCCCTGCAGATGTCTAGCGACTAGAGGCTCTGGCCGCACCAAGGGCAAACGGTTAGTATATCCACCCCTTGTAGTTGCTCACCCGCGCAAACGGGGATGTAATGAAGATCGCCGTTTGCCGCTAATCTCTCTTCATCACGCGCAAGCACGCGGCGAAGGCGCGCGCCGGCTTAGCCAACGCGCGCGTTCCCGCAATATAAACAAAGACGCACGTTCGCATGTGCACTCGCCGTAGCCAGGGGTACGGGACTGAGTATAAATCGAAGACGCACGTTCGCGTGTGCACTCGCCGTAGCCAGGGGTACGGGCCTGAGTATAAACAAAGACGCACATTCGCGTGTGCACTCGCCGTAGCCAGGGGTACGGGACTGAGTATAAATCGAAGACGCACGTTCGCGTGTGCACTCGCCGTAGCCAGGGGTACAGGACTGAGTATAAATCGAAGTCGCACGTTCGCGTGTGCACTCACCGTAGCCAAAGGTGACGGGCCTGAGTATAAACAAAGACGCATGTTCGCGTGTGCACTTGCCGTAGCCAGGGGTACGGGCCTGAGTATAAACAAAGACGCACGTTCGCGTGTTCACTCGCCGTAGCCAGGGGTACGGGACTGAGTATAAATCGAAGTCGCATGTTCGCATGTGCACTCGCCGTAGCCAAAGGTGACGGGCCTGAGTATAAACAAAAGACGCAACGGGGGGACGCCCTCGCGCGCACCAGTCTACGGACTTTAAATAAGACGTAGCGTCGAGGTCCACCTCCGCACGCACCAGTCTACGGACTTTAAATAAGACGTAGCGTCCAGGACCGCCTCCGCACGCACCAGTCTACGGACTATAAATAAGACGTAGCGTCGAGGTATGCCTCCGCACGCACCAGTCTACGGACTTTAAATAAGACATAGCGTCGAGGTCCGCCTCCGCACGCACCAGTCTACGGACTTTAAATAAGACGTAGCGTCGAGGTCCGCCTCCGCACGCACCAGTCTACGGACTCTAAATAAGACGTAGCGTCGAGGTCCGCCTCCGCACGCACCAGTCTACGGACTCTAAATAAGATGTAGCGTCGAGGTCCGCCTCCGCACGCACCAGTCTACGGACTCTAAATAAGATGTAGCGTCGAGGTCCGCCTCCGCACGCACCAGTCTACGGACTCTAAATAAGACGTAGCATCGAGGTCCGCCTCCGCACGTGCGAGTCTCCGGACTATAAAGGAAGACGTAGCGTCGAGGTCCGCCTCCGCACGCACTAGTCCACGGACTCTAAACAAGACGTAGCGTCGAGGTCCGCCTCCGCACGCGCGAGTCTCCGGACTATAAAGGAAATCGTAGCGTTGAGGTCCCCCTCCGCACGCACTAGTCCACAGACTTTAAATAAGACGTAGCGTCGAGGTCCGCCTCCGCACGCGCGAGTCTCCGGACTATAAAGGAAGTCGTAGCGTCGAGGTCCGCCTCCGCACGCACTAGTCCACGGACTTTAAGTAAGGCGTAGCGTCGAGGTCCGCCTCCGCACGCGCGAGTCTCCGGACTATAAAAAAAGAGGCGAAATGCCGAGGTCCGCCTCCGCACACGCCAGTCTACGGACTACAAAGGCTAAGCGTCGAGGTCCGCCTCCGCCCACGCCAGTCTACGGGCTGCAAACAGTTGAGATGCCAAGGACTGCCCCCGCAAGCGCCGTTCTAAGGAACCCTTGCGCAGCTATTTCACCAACGGTGGCATCAACATAGCGCATATCCTAAAATGCCAGGAAATCTGCATACCAGAAAAATCACAAGTACAAAGGTCCGGCAACATCCTTGCCGCTCTGAACCGCTATCCCGCGGGTTCGTCCTTAACACACGCCAAAGCCGGGGCCTCGCTCGAAGAAGGCCGGCCCGCCCAAAAGTCCAGCGATTCTTCGGCCCTTCACCAGCGTCGAAGGCGTCGCCGGGTTGAAAGGTCGGCGCAAGAAGCCGGCCCCAGCAAGGAAGCTGCCCGGGATATAGGCGAAAGTCAGAATGCATACAGCAAGTGTGTACATTCGCAAAAAGAGGGAGCAGTGCAACACACGCCTACACCTAGGCACCACGGCATCAGACCTGCGGGTTCCCGGCGCCTTCGGAGGGCCCAGCGCCGCCCTCCTCGCGTCGAGGGACCCCGTCCAGAAATTGGCCGAGGCTCCCCGTCCCGTAGAGCGACTTCCGGAGCTCGATCCGTGCAGCATCCGGCCCGGCGTAAACCCAGATCCGGTCGAAGAAGGGCCCGAGGGCACGGCGAGCGGAGCGGACGACACCGAACATTACTCCGGCCCCGCCGGGCATCTCCAGCTGGGGGTCATCCAGCCCGACGACGTGCGTGCAACCGCGGTGCTGCAGGAGCGTGCACACCAAGCATGCCAACATGTACGCGCAGTGGGTGCCAAAGGACGTCGCCGCGTCGCGCGCGACGTTGGCGGCATCCCCGATCCAGCGGAGCGTCCGAGACAACTCCGTGCCGACGGCGCGGTCCGGCACCTCAGTCACCAGCCCTTGAAGATGGCTCTCCAGCGCTTGCATGGCGTTCCACGCAACCACCGAGGCGTCGCCAAGCGTCTGGTTACGCTCCGCTAGAGTCAAGGCAAGCTCGCCTTTTTCCTTCTCTAGCGAGGCGACCTGTTCCAGGAACCCGGCCCGCTCCGCCGCAAACTTCTGTTCAGCAGCTGCCGCGGCCGACTCCCGCGCCGACGCGACAAGTACCTCGGCGTGTGCCCTCGCTTCGGCGCATTCCGCTTCCAGCTGGCGGATGCGGGCGTCCTGGGCAGAGCGGGCTCCAGAGGCTTCGCGTAGCTCCTCCTCGACGGCCCGCAGCCTATCCTCGAGCGCCGTTCGGCCGCGAGCATAGGCCGTTTGCAAGGCCTGCCCCAGCACAAGTGTCTGCAGAAGGGAAAGGCTTAGCAAGCTCAGCCAGCCCAGGCGTCGTCCTATGAAGTACTTACCCTCACCCCAGACACCTCGAAGGCGTCTTTGAGGTGCCTCGCCCCGTAGGCCTGCAGCACTTGCGGGTCGACACTGGTGGCCGCGTCATTCACAATTCCGCGCCACGCCCTCAGCGTCTCCGGGGGCGGCACGAAGTCCGCGGGGCTTATGCACGCGGAGGTCCCGTGTTCTGCCAAGCGCTCCCCCTCCGGAATGAGCAACGCTGTAAACAGGAATACAGGTGAGCACCGCAAGGCATAAAAGCATACACCAGAGTAAGCTACGCCACCCTACCTTCGGTAGCAAAAGGAATGGTCCCGCCAAGGGCCGAAGCCTCCGCGTTCGGGGAGGGTGACGGCTGTCCCTGCGCGGCGGGAGGCGTGGCCAGAGGGGCAGAAGGCGCGTATGCCGCAGGGCCCCCGGCGCTTGCGCTGGAGTCCCACAAGCTTCTGATGCCCGTGGCCACGACGAATCCCCGCGGTGTCCGGTGGAGCTCCGGCCGCACACACGGCCGTTTAGCCGGGGCAGCCAGCAGCGAAACCGCCCCCGCAGTCGCGGCTGGGGAAGCCCCCGCGGTCGCACCGCCCGGGGGCGAAGGTTCCGCGGTGGCAATTGTCGAAGGGGGCACCTCGGTTCCTGCCGCTGTCGTTAAAGGCAGCATGGCTCCGTGCGCCCCCGTGGAGGGCGCCTCCGGCACCACAGCAGCCGCGGCCAAAGGATCCACCTCAGCATCGCCAGTCCGCACGGGTTCCGCCTCGACGACTTCGGTGGGCGGCGAGACTTCCCCCCTCCGGCTGCTTATGGCAAACCCACCGTCTGGGGCGCTCGCCGAAGATACCTCGCCTTCGACGTCTGCGCCACCCAAGCCCGAATCGGCATACCTCGCCGAGTCTGACTCCGCGCCCGCCGCGCCCTCGGGAGCACTAGCAGCAGCAGTAGCAGCTGCCGCGCCAAGCGCGGCAGGCGCCCCGCTGCGGCCCCTCTTCCGAGATGGTGCCTTCTTCTTCTTCGCTGCACCGTCGTCTGGAGCGGCACGGTCCGGCACGGCAAGGCCCAGGGCCTCGCACACGCGGTTTATTCGCCCCAGCCCTGCCTCGGCGATAGCAGACGTACGCTGCTCGTGTTCCCTGCCGGTGTACGGCCCCAGGAATACACGTGCGGCTTGCTCCGCCTCCTCCAAGCAAATCCCTGAAGCAAATGAGAATAGCATCAGCGTATAACGCGTTTCGCGCGAAACAGGAGAGACGCGATCGAGGCTTACGAAGACCGGCGGGCGGCGGCAGCAAGCAGACCAATGGCGAAACATTGTCATCTCGACGCCTCTCGGCGGCAAGACGCCAGTCGCGCGCAAGCGGTGCCACGCCGTACATCACGTACTCTTCGGCGAGGTCGCGCATGTTGAAGCGGGCGGCCACGCCTACGAGCCGCTGGACCCTCCGCTGGTCCTCATCATCGAGCGTTCGGCCGGGCGAGGGCTTAAACGCGATCGGTCGGCCTGTGCACTCAAGGCCGCTCCCGCTCTCCACATGGTGGTAGAACCACCGCTTCATCCAGTGAGACTCCCACTTCCCGCGAGTTGAGTTCGCAGGGAAGAGCTTCTTGCACTGCGGACGAAGAATAAAGTTGACGCTACCGAAGCTCGACAGCATTCCGTCTTTCCGGTCCTTGAGCTGGCATCGCGCCTCGTGAAGGTAGGCGAACAACGAGGCGCTGGGCCAGCACGCCCCTGAGCGCAAGGCCCAGCTGTACACCGCGAGCCGGGCCACGGCGTTCGGAGTCAGTTGCGCCAGCTCCAGCCCGAAGGTCCGTAGCACGTCGCCCACGATAGCCACCGCTGGGATGCGGAGCCCCGCGTCGAAAAAGGCAACGAACACGACCGCCTCTGACCTCTCGGGATGCGGTTCCGTCTCGTCGGCGGCGGGCAATCGTACCTCCTGGAGCTCGGACAACTTCCCCGCGCGCAGAAGCCCTTGGATCGTCTTCTCGGTCACAAGTGAGGGGCCTAGCTCGCGGGAGAACGTGCCATCCTCCTCCGCCACCAGCCACTCCTTGTCCGCCACCGCCGGGTCGCGCTCTTGGAGCGCGTATTTCACCTCCAACAGCAAGGACCGCCGGCGAATGTCAGAGCCACCAACCGCCTGGCCGCGCTTGCCACCGGAGGCCATCGCTTCCCACAGAGAGATTGAAGCGGTGAAGATATCGCGAAAGTGTAGAGGGCGGAGCAGACAGGAAACAGGGCGTAAAGGTGCGGGGACGCTGTTGCGGGGGGACTATTTCAAGCCACCTCGCCCATACCGCCGCTACCGAAGCGTCGCAACGATCCGCGTGCCGGACGCGACCGCAGTAGTACAAGCGCCCGTCCAGCGCAATGCCCCATACCCAAAGCTGGAGGGCCACACCCACAAGCGCCAAGGGCCGTCACAGCACGACGCTACCTAGCCGCTATTAAAGGCGCACTAATGGGCCATTCATCGCCCGCCCCGTGTCCCCTTTGCCGTAGGGAAGAGGCGAGCGGCCGCGAGCACGCAACCGTCCACATCCCGCCGCGCACCAATCATAGGCCACCACGTGCCCTGTGCGCGTCCAGGTGGGTCGCACGGTACGGGAATCTAACCCTGGCAGACCGGGGACCGGCGTGATTCCAGGAACCTTTACAGCGCAAAGACCGCATCACGAGACCCCAAGTCACCGCGCGCGTGGCGGTGTTCGCGAGACGAGAGCGCCAACTCCGCTGCCACCCGCTCGAAGGGTAGGGAACAGAGCGCGCGCGTCTACTTCGACTAAGCGCCAGCTCCGCTGCCACCCGTTCGAAGGGTAGGGGACGGAGCGCGCGCGTCTACTTCGGCTAGGCGCCAGCTCCGCTGCCACCCGTTCGAAGGGTAGGGGACGGAGCGCGTGCGTCTACTTCGGCTGAGCGCCAGCTCCGCTGCCACCCGTTCGAAGGGTCGGGGACGGAGCGCGCGCGTCTCCTTCGACCCAGCGCCAGCTCCGCGGCCACTCTTTCGAAGGGTAGGGGACGGAGCGCGCGCGTCTACTTCGGCTGAGCGCCAGCTCCGCGGCCACCCGCTCGAAGGGTAGGGGACGGAGCGCGCGCGTCTCCTTCGACCCAGCGCCAGCTCCGCGGCCACTCTTTCGAAGGGTAGGGGACGGAGCGCGCGCGTCTACTTCGGCTGAGCGCCAGCTCCGCGGCCACCCGCTCGAAGGGTAGGGGACGGAGCGCGCGCGCGTCTACTTCGACTAGGCGCCAGCTCCGCTGCCACCCGTTCAAAGGGTCGAGGACGGAGCGCGCGCGTCTCCTTCGACCCGGCGCCAGCTCCGCTGCCACCCTTTCGAAGGGTAGGGGACGGAGCGCGCGTGTCTACTTCGGCTGAGCGCCAGCTCCGCTGCCACCCGCTCGAAGGGTAGGGGACGGAGTGCGCGCGTCTACTTCGACTAGGCGCCAGCTCCGCTGCCGCCCGGTCGAAGGGTAGGGGACGGAGCACGCGCGTATACTTCGGCTGAGCGCCAGCTCCGCTGCCACCCGCTCGAATGGTAGGGGACGGAGCGCGCGCGTCTACTTTGACTAGGCGCCAGCTCCGCTGCCACCCGTTCGAAGGGTCGGGGACGGAGCGCGCGCGTCTCCTTCGACGCGGCGCCAGCTCCGCTGCCACCCGTTCGAAGGGTAGGGGACGGAGCGCGCGCGTCTACTTCGACCAGGCGCCAGCTTCGCTGCCACCCGTTCGAAGCGTCGGGGACGGAGCGCGCGCGTCTCCTTTGACTCGGAGCCAGCTCCGCTGCCACCCGGTCGAAGGGTAGGGGACGGAGCGCGCGCGTCTACTTCGGCTAGGCGCCAGCTTCGCTGCCACCCGTTCGAAGGGTTGGGGACGGAGCGCGCGCGCGTCTACTTCGACTTCGGCGCCAGCCTCCGCTGCCACCCGTTCGAAGGGTGGGGGACGGAGTGAGCTTGAAGAACGAAGAACAGCACATGCGACCACGATAACTCGAACATGCAAAGGTCAATTTGCGGCAAGAGCAGACATGCTCTCGTAAACAGATATGCGTCGCCACACCAGCATATGCTCGTTTGCACGATCAGAGCGTAGGAATGACTTCATATCTGTCTACGAGAGCAAGTCAGGCCTTGCCATTTCCACATCAAGCTGTGAAGCATTCCCACAAATAGGACATATTTTGTTCACCAGCGCTCGTGGGCATTGACGTCGGTCGGCGCAGTCATCAAACGCGGATGAACAAAATTTTCCCTATATGTGAGAAGTTAACCACGAACAGGTACGAGATGTGCAGCAAGGGATGCGTAGGGAGCCGCCCCCGACGCCAACATATTTATACTCGGCCTCACCAGGCGAAGAGTCGCCAGCGTGGAGGCATGCCAACCGACGGAAGCGCAAACGGGGGGGTGTCGAGCGGTTCAGCTACCAGGGGTGCGTAAGTGCAACCGGAAACCGTCGCACGCTCCACTCAAGAGAAGGCGCACTGCACGATGCGACAGCCTGCCCCCTGGCAAGCCAACCGCCATTAAAGAGCGCACCACTAGGCGGCAAGGTCGCAACGGCTACGGGAGCGCGCGCCTCAGAAGTCCAAATGCCGGGAGTCTACCGTCACATTGATGGTCACGACGCCTCAAGGCCCGCACCGCGCCAAGCACGCTTCACCACGTGGACGGCCGGAAGAGCGAGCGTCGCAGCGCGTCCCTTATCGTTTAAGGCTCACGCGGCGGCTCAGGGGCCCGCCACGCTTACCTATGCCAGTGCAACGCACCCGGCGCGCGTCTGCTTCGGCTGGGGCCACTTCCGCCACCGCCCAACGCGAAGGGTGAGGGCCGGAGCGTACGCATCTGCTTCGGCCACAGCGCAGCCCCGGGTCAAGTTTGGAAATGTTCACAGGCCGCGGGGACAGAGGGGGCCAAAGGACTCGGCGACATGGCTTCGGCCCTATGAAGCCCTTCACCATGAGAGGCTCCTGTCGTAGGGGTGGCCCCCACCTAAACCCAGCAGGCCTGGTAGGAGGTTATAAGGCCCAGAATGGGCCATGTGTAATGACATAAGTGCCCCCAGAGGGGATAACCAGATGTAAGGGTATAACTGTAAAAGCACTCCTCATGTATACATATATGAAGACAGGTCATGGGGAGGGGGCAAGCCATTCCCATTCATCTCCATCACTCTCCACTACCATCTCTCTCTCTGTTTGGCCCGTAGCCACAACACTATAATTTTCACAAAGATTGACTTGCGTAGTGGATACCACCAAATAAGAATGAAACTTGGCGATGAATGGAAAACTGCTTTTAAAACTAAGTTCGGCTTGTATGAGTGGTTAGTCATGCCTTTTGGTTTAACTGATGCACCTAGCACTTTCATGAGATTAATGAACGAGGTTTTACATCCTTTCATTGGCAAATTTGTGGTCGTTTATTTTGATGATATCTTGATTTACAGCAAGTCCATGGATGAACATTTGAATCACTTACGTGCTGTTTTTAATGCTTTGAGAGATGCACGTTTGTTTGGTAACCTTGAGAAGTGCACCTTTTGCACGGATCGAGTCTCTTTTCTTGGCTATGTTGTGACTCCACAGGGAATTGAGGTTGATAGAGCCAAGGTGGAGGCGATATGGAGTTGGCCCACGCCCACGACGGTCTCCCAAGTGCGGAGTTTTATTGACCTTGTAGGATTTTATCGCCGCTTTGTCAAGGAATTCAGCACCATTGCGACACCGTTGATTGAGTTGACAAAGAAGGGTGTCGTGTTCCATTGGGGGCCATCACAAGAGGAGTCCTTTAATCTTTTGAAGGACAAACTTACACACGCACCATTGCTCCAACTTCCGGATTTTGGTAAGACTTTTGAGCTGGAATGTGATGCTAGCGGAATTGGTATTGGTGGTGTTTTGATGCAAGAAGGCAAACTTGTTGCCTACTTTAGTGAAAAATTGAATGGTCCTACTCTTAATTATTCCACGTATGATAAAGAATTGTATGCTCTTGTTCGTTCTTTAGAGACGTGGCAACACTATTTATGGCCTAAAGAATTTGTCATTCATTCCGATCATGAATTACTTAAGCATATTCGTAGTCAAACCAATTTGAATCGTAGACATGCTAAGTGGGTTGAATTTATTGAATCTTTTCCTTATGTCATTAAACACAAGAAAGGGAAAGATAATGTGATTGCTGATGCTTTGTCTCGACGCTATACCATGTTGTCTCAACTTGATTGTCGCATTTTTGGTCTTGAACCTATTAAAGCACAATATGCTTTTGATGCTGATTTTAAGGATGTGTTGTTGCATTGTAAAGAGGGACAAGCATGCAATAAATTCGTGATCAATGATGGGTTTTTGTTTAGAGCTAACCGCCTATGCATTCCAGTTGGATCCGTTCGTCTTTTGTTGTTGCAGGAGGCGCATGGAGGCGGTTTGATGGGACATTTTGGTGCTAAGAAAACGGAGGATATTCTGGCCACACACTTCTTTTGGCCAAAGATGAGGCGAGATGTTGAGCGGTTTGTGGCTCGCTGCACTACATGTCAAAAAGCTAAGTCTCGCTTGAATCCACATGGTTTATATATGCCTCTTCCTGTTCCTTCTATTCCGTGGGTAGATATTTCTATGGACTTTGTTTTAGGATTGCCCAGGACTAAGAGGGGGAGGGATAGCATTTTTGTTGTTGTGGATCGCTTTTCTAAGACGGCTCACTTTATACCATGTCATAAAACCGATGATGTCGTTCATATTGCTGACCTTTTTTTCAAAGAGATAGTTTGTTTGCATGGTATGCCTTCTACTATTGTTTCAGATCATGATGCCAAGTTCTTGATTCACTTTTGGCGTACTCTATGGAACAAGTTGGGTACAAAGTTGTTATTCTCTACAACATGTCACCCACAAACTGATGGGCAAACTGAGGTGGTGAACCGCACATTGTCTACCATGTTGAGAGCTATTTTGAAGAATAATTTGAAGCTATGGGAAGAGTGTTTGCCGCATGTTGAGTTTGCATATAATTGTGCAGAACACTCCACCACCAAGGTAAGTCCTTTTCAGGTAGTGTATGGATTCAATCCACGTGCCCCTATTGATATTTTACCTTTGCCTACTAGTGAGAGAGTTCATAATGATGCTAAGGAGCGTGCTGATTTTATTGTCAAAATGCATGAGACTACTAAGGCAAACATTGAAAAGATGAATGAAAAATATAGGATTACTGGTAGTAAAGGTAGAAAGGAAGTTAAACTTGAACCGGGTGATTTTGTTTGGTTGCACTTGAGAAAGGATAGATTTCCTAAGTTAAGAAAGTCAAAATTGATGCCTAGAGCTGCTGGTCCTTCTAAGATAGTTGAGAAGATAAATGATAATGCATATAAACTTGAGTTGCCTCCCGAGTTTAGGGTTAGTCCCACCTTTAACATTTCAGATTTGAAGCCATACTTGGGAGAAGAAGATGAGGCTGAGTTGAGGACAACTCCGCTTCAAGAGGGGGAGGATGATGAGGACATCACTTCTTCGGATACACACAACACTCCTCCACTTGACATTCAAGCACCAATCACTAGAGCTCGCGCCCGACAATTGAATTTACAGGTGAGCTCGTTCCTAAGTACTTCTTTTTGTTCATTTGAGAATCGATTGCTACCTAATGATTTAATTATGATTAGAAACCATGGAGAGGACCTGGAAGTACTTGGAGAAGGACTACGAGATGCACAAGTCCAGCAAGGGCGGTCGAATCATGTTGGAGGGCCAACTCAAGCCGACTTCGAATCCAATTCGGAGTCCAGGACCAGGCCGCACTAAAATGGACGCCCAGATCGCATCCGGGCTCCGTTTTGGACGTTCTACATATGGATGAAAGCTGAGAAGACAACCTTTCCAATATCTCTAGTCCCATGTCAAAATTCCTTCTAAGTCAACAGGAATCATCAAAACAAGTAGGCGTTCAGAATCTATCAGGGTGCTGCGTCACCGTCTTTTGGGCCGTTCGGCTTTGTATCGTGTTGGAGCCCATTAGGGCGCGTCCAGGGGTTTTGCACACCCCTCACTCCTTTATATCCAGCCGCCACCCCCACCATTAGGGTTTGGGTTTTGCTTAGATTAATCTGTTTTTGAACAGTTTCACCGTTCATCGGTTTGTGAGACCCCAACTTTCGAGTGCTAAATCAATACATCTGCAATTCACTTGTGTTCTTCCTTGTTCTTGCTTGTGTTCTTTGATTCGCAGGCAAGGATTAGCCTTCTTGGTGAGGTCAACTGGGTTGCGCATGGTTGATAACCTAAGGAGACGTGGTGCTGCGATTGCGGGGTTTGGAACGTGTTGTTCGGAAGCCAGATCGATTTGTGTCGCGCATCCACCAAATCGAACATATCCAGAACCTGTTGGAAGATCAGGACCCCGTTCCTATCAGAAGCCGCCAAGCAAAGAGAAGAAGTTCCGCAACCTTGGCAAAGCCAAGAAGCTCTTCCACCGCGTCCTCACCGCCTTCAACGACCTCGACCTCAACGAGGTGGAGCGGTGGAGCGACGACGATTTGAAGGACGAGCAAGACCCCAAGGGTGGCGACGACTTCTCTGGCATGTGCTTCATGGCCCTTGAGGGCGACGTGAGCGACAGCGAGCTTTACTCCAACTCCGACGAGGTATATCTCTCATACGACCAGCTTAATGATGCTTTTCTTAAGCTAGGTAAATTTCATGCTAGATCTAGAGCTAGGTGTAGCGAGTTGGAGAAGGAAGTAGATAGATTATCACATGAGCTTACTTCACTTATATCTGCTCCCTCCCGTGATGAATGTGATACATGTTGTGCTTTGCTTGGTGACATGGAAAAATTAAGGACCTCTCATGATAGTCTGTCCTCTGAGCTTGACATGATTAAGGTGGAGAATATTAGTCTTCTTGCTGAACTAGAGATGAGTAGGGTAGCGTCTCTTTCATCTACTACTGTTGAGGCTATTTCTTGCACCTCATGTGAGGATAAGGATAATGCTTTTAGAGGTCTTTATACCATGTTTCTCGATCTACCCAAGACTTGCGAAAGTTGTAAAATTTGAAGATGAACTTAAAAAGGGCAGATCATAAAATTGTTGAATTACAAGCTTTTCTATTAGAGCCCATTGCTTCATGTATGAACTGTCGTAAATTAACTGCTGAACTTGAATCTGTCTCAAAACAGTTTCAAGAAATGATTGATCACAGTAACAAAATGGCTTAGTATGCTTCTAAGGACCCTGTTAGCTCACCATGCAATAATTATGACAAACTAAAATCTGACTTGATTGCATTGGATGAAAAATGTGTGAAGCTAACTAAGGACCTGCTAGAGAAGCAACCATCTGCTTGTAATGTGTGTGCTGTTGGGAAGAAGCATGGGGGTTTGGTAGAGACGCCTAGCGATGTGAACCAAATGGCTAGCAGTAGGACTGTCCCTTCTGAGGCGACTGTGCATGCACAAGCCATTCATTCCTCTGCTGTTGGTTCTTCTTCTACTCCCTTACCTTCTGCTGTCTCTTCTTCCCCTGCTCTTCTTGCACCTCTCTCTTTTGGGAGTGTCAGTATCTTATGAACACTCTCGAGAGGTTTGTAGGAGGCAAGAAGAAGCTAAATCTTATTCTAGACCAGTCCAAGATTTGCAAATTCAATCAAGGTCTAGGATATGATTTTCTTGAGGATGTGAGAAAGCATCCACCTGCTGTTCTTAGACCCATAGCAGCAGGTGTGATCGAGGTCGAGCCCAGAACTGAGAAAGTTCTTTTCAAATCAGCGGGCTTTGTCCAAGGGATCTCTGACAGTAAGGTGGTTCCACTTGTTGCTTTGACCTCTCAGAAGGTGAAGTACCATTGTACCTTCTGTCAGAAGGATGGACATTTGATCAAGAGATGCTTCAGGCGCCAAGATCACGCGTAGAGACCATGTTGAGGCTCTTAGGCGTATTCAGGGTCAGCCCCAGACCTTGAGTGCACCTAAGACCAACACGAGGTATAGGACTGTTCAGCTTGATGGGTTTGGGCAGCATCGAGGAGTTGGTTTTACTGAGTTTTCTGGTTTTCATCCTCGATATGCCCCTGGTCGTGACTTCCGCCGTTCTGAGGGTAGATCTCGTTTCCCCCATCGAGATGGCTACCCGCAGCGTGATCAGCGTGTTGTTGGTACTCCGACTCGCTCTCTCATAGCAGTCGGACCCAACAACAGCTTCAGGTCTGCTCATAGACCTTCTGCCTCTTTGAGCGACAGAGAGCGTAGGGTAGCTAGAGGTTAGTCGTGTGTGGCTACTTCTTCTGCTCTACGTATGACTCAGTATTGGGTTCCAAAATCACTTTTGATTTATCCCAGTACTGAGCCTTCACTCTCTGTTTGACTCAGGTTCGCCGGGCTGGGAAGAGAGGAGTTTAGCTTGTTGACTCCAGCTGTTCTCGACACATGATCGAAGACTCCCGTTAGTTCTCTTCCCTAGCCCGTGCTCCAGGTGATGAGACTATCACCTTTGGAGATGCATCGTTTGGGCGCGTCATCGCGAAAGGTACTGTGCGCGTTAATGATTCATTTATTTTAAAAGATGTTGCCTTAGTAAGTAAGCTGTAGTATAATTTGCTTTCTGTTTCTCAGCTTACCGATGACGGTTTCGAGGTGAGCTTCAAGAAAAATGCTTGCAAAATTCTTGATTCTTCGGGTAGTCTGGTTTGCGGGATTTCTTGATATGGGAGGATCTTTTGTGCTGATTTTGTGGAGTCTTCTGGTGATCCTCTTAGGTGTTTAGTTGCTTCTGAGTCCTGTGACCTTACTTTCTGGCATCGGAGACTTGGTCATATTGGATTTGACCATTTGACTCGAGTTAGCAGCCACGATCTCATTCGTGGTCTGCCTAAAATCAAGATGGTCAAAAATCTAGTTTGTGCTTCTTGCCGGCATGGCAAGATGGTTGCCGCTTCTCACCCTCCAGTCGTAGTGACTATGACCGATGCACCAGGACAGCTGCTCCACATGGACACAGTTGGACCAGCTCGAGTGCAGTCAGCAGGAGGGAAGTGGTACGTTCTTGTTGTGGTCGATGACTTCTCGAGGTATTCTTGGGTGTTTTTCTTAGCCTCGAAGGATGAGACATTTACCCATTTTCAGGGTTTGTTTAGTAGGCTTTTTGTTGAGCTCCCAGGTGCCTTACGAGTGATTCGTAGTGACAATGGTACGGAGTTCATGAATTCCTATTTTGAGAGGTTTTGTGGTGAGACAGGTGTAGAGCACCAGTTCTCTTCTCCATACGTCCCTTAGCAGAATGGCGTTGTGGAGAGGAAGAATCGTACCCTGGTTGAGATGGCCTGGATGATGCTTGATGAGTACTCTACACTGAGGAAATTTTGGGGTGAGGCTATAGCCACCGCGTGCTATGTTTCGAATAGAGTTTTTCTCAGGGCACACTTGCATCGCACCTCTTATGAGTTGAGATATGGGCGAAAGCCCAGTGTATCTCATTTTCGCGTGTTTGGTTGCAAGTGCTTTATTTTGAAGTCCGGGAACCTAGACAAGTTCGAGTCACGCTCTTGTGATGGGATCTTTCTAGGCTACTCGATTTCTTCACGGGCTTATAGGGTCTTGAACTACGAGACTAGTAAAATGGTAGAGACCTGTGAGGTGACCTTCGACGAGGCCAATCCTGGGACTAGGCCCTATATCTCAGGTTCTTTAGAGCAGTCTGAGACCATCTTTGTGGATGATGAGGAGGATGGAGATGAGGGTTGTCTACCCGATCCAGTTCCTCCTCCCCTTGAGGTGCTAGCTTCCACCACTGCACCTTGAGGAGATCAACCCATGCCTTCTACTTCTTCTGGAGCTAGTAACTCTGTTCCTACCTTATCAGCTCATGAGGTAGAGGCCACTTCTTCATCTCATCCAGGATCTCCCCGAAATATCCAAAAAGACCATTCTTCCGAGCAGATGATTGGAGACCTCTTTGAGCGAGTCACTCGTTCGAAGTCTGGCATGTCTCATTTCTGTCTCCATTATGCCTTTGTTGCCACCTTTGAGCCCAAGGATGTTAGTCATGCTCTTTCTGATGACTCTTGGGTCAATGCCATGCATGAGGAATTAGAGAACTCTAAGAGAAACAAGGTCTGGTCACTTGTTGAGCCCCCTAGAGGTCACAATGTCATTGGTACCAAGTAGGTGTTCAAAAACAAGCAGAGTGAGGATGGGGTAATCATTCGAAACAAGGCTAAACTGGTAGCTCAGGGCTTCTCCCAGGTTGAGGGTCTAGATTTTGAGGAGACCTTTGCCCCTGTAGCTAGACTTGAGGCCATTAGAATCCTGCTTGCTTTCGCAGCTTCTAAGGGTTTCAAGTTTTACCAGATGGATGTCAAGAGTGCCTTCCTCAATGGGTTTATTAAGGAAGAAGTCTATGTGTGATAGCCTCCAGGTTTTGAGAACCCCAAATACCCAAACCATGTCTACAAGCTTTCCAAAGCCTTGTATGGACTTAAGTAGGCCCCTAGAGCTTGGTATGAGAGGCTTAAGTCCTATTTGTTGAGTCATGGTTTTGAGATGGGTAAGGTAGATAAGAACTTTTTAATTCGTAGGCATGGCACTGACCTTCTGCTCATCCAGATTTATGTGGATGACATCATCTTTGGCGGCTCTTCTCGTGCTCTCGTTTCATAGTTCTCGGATGTCATGAGCACCGAGTTTGAGATGAGCATGATGGGCGAGTTGACCTTCTTACTTGGCTTCCAGATCAAGCGAAGTACACTCGTGACCTCCTGAGACGCTTTGACATGAGTGATGGCAAGCCGGTGTCAACTCCCGTGGCTTCTACAGCTTCTCTTGACCCAGATGAGGATGGCAAGCCAGTTGACCAAAAAGAGTACAGAAGCATGATCGGCTCCCTCTTGTAGCTCACTGCCTCGAGACCGGACATACACTTCTATGTGTGTCTTTGTGCTCGGTTTCAGACTTCTCCTCGTGTGTCTCACCGCCAGGCGGTGAAGCGCATTCTTCGGTACCTTCGAGCTACCATTGACTATGGTATCTGGTACTCTTTCTCTTCTTGTCTGTCCCTTAGAGCCTACTCGGACGCAGACTTTGCTGGCTGTTGGATAGATAGAAAGAGCACTTCTGGTACCTGCCAATTCGTTGGCACTTCTCTTGTCTCTTGGTCTTCTAGGAAGCAGTCCGGTGTTGCACAGTTCACCGCAGAGGCCGAGTACGTTGCTGCGGCCAGGTACTTTGGATGGCTTCGACCCTACGGGACTTTGGGTTAGTTATAGATAGTGTTTCACTCTTTTGTGATAACACTTCTGCTATTAACATTGCCAAGAACCTAGTGCAGCATTCCCAGACCAAGCACATTGATATTTGATATCACTTCCTTAGAGACCATGCGGAGAAGGGTGACATAGTGCTCCAGTTTGTGGAGAGTGACCACCAGTTGGCTGATATCTTTACCAAGCCTTTGGATAGCTCTAGGTTTTCAGCCTTGCGGGGAGAGCTTGGGATGGTTTGTCCTTATGGACTGTAGTGAGGGGGAGTTTTGTGCTTTACTGCTTTATCTTGTATATTATGCTCCTATTCTCATTTTGTTGCAATGCATTCGGGGTGCATTTGGGTTAGTCCTCCTAGCAAGATTAGAGTGGTTTTCTTGTCTAGTTGCTTAGATGTCTTCCTCTCATCTTGTGATCTAGGATGCTGCTTGTTAGCTATCTCTCTTCTCACTAGGTTGAGCTCACTCACTTCTTATAGATTCTAGCAAGGGTTGGGCCACCTTGGGTAGACAGGGAACATGTTTGCTCCTTAGTGTGTTAGATGGGCAGTTGATAGTCCTAGTGTCATATGAGTAGATGAGAGTCAGTCTGAGCTATAGTATCCTCTATATCTTGTCTATGCTTTAAGGACTGTCTTTTCTGATTTCTTTGCTAGCTTCTCAGTTTATAGCTTTGGTTCAAGGGGAGTTCATTTGGAAGCTTCTAGATCTTAATATTGACATAACTCAACTTGAACTAAAAGTGCATCACATGTTGAGGGGGAGCTGGATTTTCTTGCATTTCAGCATTCTGCATTGTAATATAATCTGCATGGAGCCTTGATTATTATCCTTAGTTGACATATTTACAATGCTTTACATCTTGCCATGATCTGTGCTTAATTGCTAGATTTATCATGTCTTCATATGTGTCATCAAGCCTTTGCCATTGATAAGTTCATTAAAATTGCACAACTTGAATTAATACATGTCATGTTAGCTCTTGAGACTAGTCTGTCTTTAGTTATCCTCTTATGATTCATGCCATGTCAAATAGGCTAAGTTGAACTTTGAATCTCTATTGAGCTTTAGATTGAGCTATACTAGTTTCTTGATGAAACATGAGTTAGTACAATTGTTTAAAAAGCAAAAAGATCTCTTTATGTGCGAAAAAACTGATCTCACCAATTCTTTCTCATGAGACTGCTTGCCATTGCACTAGGCATGAACTCAGGGGGAGTTTTGGATGACCAAGATCATCTCCTTAAGCTTTTTGCTTGGAATGGTCGCATAAGGCTTGAGATCTAGCACATGACTAAAATTTTGGTTGGAAACAACCATGAGTTTTAAAGAAAAATATGTCCATTGTGCTAAATTTGCTTAACATTAAAAAGAATCAAGTACTTGAACAAATGATTCATTCTTGGACTTGTAGCACTCTAATTTGACTCAATTCTAGCTTCTTGGTTCCACTTAGATTATTGACATGGCTTGCATCATCTTTGGATACCTTTAGCTAGACTTTGATCTTGAATGGCTTGACATGTTAAAAGAATTCATCTAATATTCGGATTGTTACTTATGTGGCTTGGCTTGATTATGCATATCTCGTTATGATCTTGATAGCATTCATATATGTTATGGCTTGGTGTAATACTTAATGGTCATTTTGGATAATCTTCATGGCTCTAATTGCTTAGCATTGAATAAAATTCAGCCACACCATGTTTTATTTTCCTCCAAAGAACCTCGATGATTTTATTGTCAAAAGGGGGAGAATAGTTGGAGAAAAAGCCACATTTTGGGAGCTTTGGGAGTCTTGAGGAAAACTTGCTCTTTCTTTTGCTCCTTTTGTCTACATGGTCATTAGCATCATTTTTCTTTCTTTTGGACCATGTATGACTCTTCAAACAAACTCAATCTTATGCTTTTTCTGTGTTTGTCAATATACTCATCAAGGGGGAGATTGAGAGACCATGTGGAGGTATCCCCATGTTTGTGATGAGTAATTGACGGTTGTGTTAGAGAGTTTGAGTTTGTTTCGGGTATTCTAGGGTTGAGTACCTTTACTTATGCTAATGATTGATTATGCTGTTTCGTGCGGTACTATGTGACGGTTTGCTTGTCTGTGTGACTACAGGACTTCGGAGCTAGGTCATGGTGAGGCAAGGAGGACCAGGAGTAGGCACAGGAGGTGTTGAGGTTCAGACAGTCGGTGATGCCGAAGATGATCGAGGCTGGTGAGGTGGTTGCGAGTCGAGAGACGAGGAACCGGAGCTGGAGCTACCGGTGACTGACACGACGGGCGACGACGAGAGAACCGGGACTAGGCTCAGGGAGGAGTCGGAGGTCAAGAACGGTTGGATGTCGGTTGCGGTTGTGCGCGACGGAACAGACCAGTACTAGACTCAGGTGGAGTCGAAGGTCTCGGTCGGTGTCGGGTGGACACGACGGGCAGCGGCGTGTGGATCGGGACTAGACTCAGGGAGGAGTTGAGGTCCAGATGGTCAGGATGCCGGGTGCAGTCGTGTGCAGCAGAGGTCATAAACAAGGCTGGAGAGTTCCACCCCAGCAATGGTGATAACTGATAATTAGCTGTTGAAAAATTGGATTCAATTGTACAAACAATTCATTCAATTTAATTCATTTGTCAGATCATTGTAACGATTTTCATTCTATATATGTATGTGATCTGCTGGCCGTTTGTTACATTCATCTGTGTAGCGAATTTTGTTGTAATTCACTTTGAGTTGCAATTAACTTATCTGTCATTTATCTGTAATCTGCTTGCTTGCTTTTAGAGGGCATGGCTAGCACATCCTGAGGCTAGCCAAAAAAAAGGCAAATAAAATGGTTGTAGCAGTTGCTATCACAGACGGCTCGTTGTGAAAAACCGTCTGTGATATATATCACAGACGGTTTCAAAGAGTGAGCCGTCTGTGATATGAACGATATCTTAGACGGCTGTTGTTATTAACCATCTGTGATATACACAATATCACAGACAGTTTTTCTTCCAAACCGTCTATGATATTACTCATATCACAGACGGTTAGTACCAGAAACCGTCTGTGATATTCTGTATATCACAGACGGTCTTTGTTATTAACCATCTCTTGCAATTTGAAATTTGTCTCTCTTCCTGAGTTCTTCCTGGCAAAATCGACTTTCCCATTTTAGTTGGTATTTGTCTGAATTTCTTTTTCTTTGAGGTTCCTCTCCCTTTTTAGTTTTCAGTCCTAATAATTTGTCTTGAGAAGAGCAGCCAATTTTCTCAATTTCTCTGATTTTTAGCGCTACCACACTACTCACTGTTTCAGCTGTTTTGGCCGCCTCTTTATTTTTGGTTCTGCTCTCTTCCGAATGGAGTACTTCCCAGTCGAGATGTTGCTCACTGTTTGCTATTCTACTCTCTTCAGGATTTTGGTAGCCAACTAATTCTTGAAGTTTCGGTTTGCAGCAGATCTTGCTCTCATCATTTCTTTGCTTCTCTGTTGTCAGCCGATTAGTTCAATCTACTGTTGCTGCCGAACTGCACTTTTCAGTTCAGTGCTTTGCCGAACAGCTCTTCCTTGTTTAATCTTTCTTGCTGACAACTTGCAGTCCAGCATGTTTGTTTTTAGTGCTCTGAAGACTCCTTTTTGCATGCAGTCCCGTTCATTTTCAGTAGCAAGCAGCTCTAGTTTTCTTTGCTCCCTGTTTCAGCTGATATTAAATCTCAGTTTTTTGTTTTATTGAACTGCAGCCAGCTCTACCGTTTCTGCAATTTGTGCTGTTCGGACTGTTAGTGATGTGCCCAAGAGGCAATCATAAACAATTCGGTTTTATAGGCTAAAAGGGATATTGATCCATATGGGATTAGGGTTCTAATGGGCCTACAACGTGGAAGCCCATTAGCATGCTCTATAAATATGTGGAGGCGGGGCTACAGGTAACATAGACTACTGTGCTGAAAACCCTGGCGCCACCTCCCCTCGGCCGTATCCCAAAACCCTAGCCGGGCACGCGGTGCTAGCACACCAGCGCACGGCGTTCCATCCCACACGTGTGGACTCTTTGGAGGCGCCGCTACTGTTGCTGCTGTGCTGATTGGCGAGAAGCGCAAGGCTATTGCTAGGACACAGGGAGGAGACATTCAGTTCGTGAAACGATCGACTGCTTCTTCTTCATCAACGCGCATCTACGTTGGACCGGGCTGTTCCAACTCTTCTTCCGCTGCGCAGCGCATCTAGTGGTAACTATCCATGACTCCCTTACACGCATGTTTTCTGGTTGAACGCGGTAGAAAATCAAATGTTGTAGCTAGCGTAGCCTACCCATTATCCAAACACATTCATGTCAGGGCGGTAGAATGCGTTCTACGCTTAACTTGTTTTTGCAGGGAATGATGTGAATGGTATGGCATAGATGTATATGTGATGCATGTGTGTTTTGGCGGCATGTGTGTCGTATTAATCACAGCTGGGTTGAGGCTGTTCTTTAATTGTATAACGACCTGCGTGTCGACTTGTGATGCTTGCGCTCCTCATGTAATTCATTTGCTAGCTATTAGTTGTAATAGTTTAGTTCTTTATCATGGAGGCTTCAAGCATGATGACAAAGAGGACAGGAAGTGTGGCGAAGGACATCACCGTGGAACCATGGCGATGGCGACCACTACGATTCAAAAGGCCATACCATTCATAGTATAATGTGATTATATGCATATGATGTTTATTTCCTGTCACACTATTCTTTCATGCCATACCTGTAGAGGATGTATTTTTCATGACAGAATAGCTTCCCTCAGAAAAATTAAGAATTTATTTGATGCCCTTCCAATTGCTGCACCTATAAGAATTACGATCATTGTTTGGTAGGTCTGCCAAAGCAGAGTACCATCAACTATCTTGATCTAATAGGGTGGATGTCGGACATCTACATGCATAGTGTTGGTTTACTTGACAAGGCTATAAAATTGGATTTGGGCCTTAAGGCATGGTGTTGGGAGCTGGGGCATTGGATGCCACCCAACAAACAAGAGTCACATAAGATGTGATTAGCAAGCGTTGCTTACCTACGTCACTAGGTTTCTAGTGGTGATGCCAAAGCTCACAAGAACTTAGATGAACATGGATCTTGACCACTATATGTCGTTAGAGGGAAGACGATCACAAAACATATAGTGGGAGTGTCTTTTGTTAAATTATTTAATGGAAGATCAAACATGAACATAGTGCTGGACTTTGCTTGTTTATTTTCTGTTGTAGATCATGGCTGCTTCTAGTAACAATTCTGGTTTTAACTTGTGATCTGTTCTTGAGAAAGAAAAACTTAATGGAATAAATTTTATTGATTGGTACCGCAACCTGAGAATTGTTCTCAGACAAGAAAAAAGGGAATACGTTCTTGAGCAACCCTACCCCGATGAACTCCCTGAGGGTGCAAACGTTGCCACCCGCAAAGCTTATGAGAAGCATTGCAATGATTCACTCGACGTTAGCTGTCTCATGCTTGCTACCATGTCCTCTGACCTTCAGAAGCATTATGAGAATGCAGATGCTCACACTATGATTGAAGTACTACGTGACATGTTTGAGAACCAAGCTAGGACCGAGAGGTTTAACATTTCAAAGTCCTTGTTTGCGTGCAAGCTGGCGGAAGATAGTCCAGTCAGTCCTCATGTGATCAAGATGATTGGTTACATTGAGAGCTTAGAGAAGCTTGGTTCTCCCCTTAATCCTGATCTGGCTACGGATGTTGTTCTCCAATCTCTCCCTCCGAGCTATGAGCAGTTCATTATGAACTTTCATATGAATAGCATGGAGAAATCATTGACTGAATTGCATGGGATGCTTAAGACAGCAGAGGAAAGCATTAAGAAAAACACCAATCATGTGATGATGGTTCAGAAGGAGAATAAAAAGAGGAAGCGTTGGATGCCCAAAGGCAAAGGCAAAGGAAAGATTCCTAATGAGCACCCTAGCTCTAAGCCAAAGCCAAATGGGAAGGTCAAATCTGGCCCTTCTCCTGATGATGAATGCCACCACTGCCATGTCAAGGGGCATTGGTCTAGGAATTGTAAGAAATACTTGGAGGATCTGAAAAAGAAGAAGGGAAGCGAGACTTCTGCTTCAGGTATAAATGTTATAGAAATTAATATTGCAATTTCTTCTGGTGAATCTTGGGTATTTGATACCAGATCGATGATTCATACTTGCAAAGCGTTGCAGGGTCTAAGAAGGACTAGAAGTTTTGCGAGAAGCAAGTTGGACGTGCGTGTTGGCAATGGAGCAAAGGTTGTTGTACTGGCTGTCGGCACTTATCACTTGTCATTACTTTCAGGATTAGTTTTGGAATTAAATAATTGTTATTACATTCCAGCATTGAGTAAGAACATCATCTCTTCTTCATGTTTGGAAGAAGATGGTGGTTATGAGTTCGTAATAAAGAACAAACATTGTTCTATTTATTTGAAAGATGTACTCTATGCACATTGTCCATTGATGAATGGATTATATATTCTTGATCTTGAGGATAGGCCTGTCTATAATATTAATGCAAAGAGGCTGCGACCTAATAATTTGAATCCCGCTTTTATTTGGCATTGTCGCTTAGGTCATATAAATGAGAAACGCATAGAGAAGCTCCATAAAGATGGTCTACTCAACTCATTTGATTTTGAATCATTTGAGACATACGAGTCTTGTTTACTTGGCAAGATGACAAAGGCGCCTTTCACCGGTCATAGTGAGAGGGCAAGTGACTTGTTGGGACTTGTACATACCGATGTATGTGGACCAATGAGCTCAGTAGCCAGAGGTTGTTTTCAGTATTTCATTACTTTTACCGATGACTTTAGTAGATATGGATACATCTACTTAATGAGGCACAAGTCTGAATCGTTTGAAAAGTTCAAAGAATTTCAAAATGAAGTACAAAATCAGCTAGGCAAGACAATTAAAATTCTGCGATCTGATCGTGGAGGTGAATATTTGAGCCATGAATTTGGTGAACATCTAAACAGTGTGGAATTGTTCCACAGCTGACTCCGCCTGGCACACCTTAGTGGAACGGGGTATCTGAACGGAGGAACTGGACCTTGTTAGACATGGTTCGGTCTATGATGAGCCAATCTGATCTTCCATTGTCCTTCTGGGGATATGCTCTAGAAACTGTTGCGTTTACACTAAACAGAGTTCCATCTAAATCAGTGGAAAAGACACCATACGAGAAATGGATCGGGAAACGTCCTGGATTGTCTTTCCTTAAGATATTGGGTTGTGAGACTTATGTGAAACGTTTGACGTCTGATAAGCTCCATCCTAAATCTTATAAATGCTTCTTTGTTGGGTATCCTAGGGAAACCAAAGAATATTATTTTTACAATCCGAAAGAAAGCAACGTGTTTGTCGCTCGGAACGGTGTCTTTTTGGAAAAAGAGTTTCTTTCAAAGGGTGTTAGTGGGAGCAAGGTGCAGCTTGAAGAAATTCGGGAAACACCTGAAAATGTTTCAGCTCCTATTGAACCTCAACAGGATGTACAAGATGTTGTACAACCGGTTATGGAGGCACCGCCCCCACGTAGGTCTACAAGGGCATGTCGCGCAACTGAAAAGTTCACGCTCCTAACCACGGGACAACGCGACATATTGTTGTTGGACAATGATGAGCCCAAGAGCTACACGGAAGCAATGATGGGACCAGACTCTAAAAAATGGCTTGGAGCCATGAGGTCCGAAATAGAATCCATGCATGATAATCAAGTTTGGAACTTGGTGGATCCACCTGATGGTGTAAAAACTATTGAGTGTAAATGGGTTTTTAAGAAAAAGATAGACATGGATGGAAATGTTTACATCTATAAGGCACGATTGGTGGTGAAAGGTTTCAAGCAAATTCAAGGTGTTGATTATGATGAAACGTTTCCACCCGTCGCTATGCTAAAGTCTATTCGGATCCTCCTAGCGATTGCTGCCTATTTCGACTACGAGATTTGGCAGATGGATGTCAAAACGGCTTTCCTAAATGGAAATCTAAGCGAGGATGTGTACATGACACAGCCTGAGGGTTTTGTTGATCCGAAAAATGCTGGGAGAATATGCAAGCTTCAGAAGTCCATTTATGGATTGAAGCAAGCATCTTGGAGTTGGAATTTTTGTTTTGATGAAGTAGTCAAAGGGTTTGGCTTCATCAAGAATGAAGAAGAGCCTTGTGTTTACAAGAAGGCTAGTGGGAGCGCACTTGTTTTTCTGGTCTTGTATGTAGATGACATATTATTGATCGAAAATGATATTCCAATGCTAGAAGCTGTGAAGTCTTCTTTGAGAAAAAGTTTCTCAATGAAAGATCTCGGAGAAGCAGCTTATATTTTGGGCATAAAGATCTATAGAGATAGATCGAAGAGGCTAATTGGATTAAGCCAAAGTACATACATTGACAAGGTATTGAAACGGTTCAATATGCAAGATTCTAAGAAAGATTTCTTGCCTATGTCACATGGCATTAGTCTTAGCAAGACTCAGTGTGCTTTCAACACTTGATGAGCAAAAGAAGATGAGTGCGATTCCGTATGCCTCAGCCATCGGATCCATCATGTATGATATGCTTTGTACGCGCCCAGATGTTTCATATGCTCTAAGTGTTATGAGCAGGTATCAATCTAGCCCCGGTCTAGCTCACTAGGTGGCTGTAAAGAATATTCTTAAGTACTTTAGAAGGACTAAGGATATGTTCCTTATTTTTGGAGGTGAAGAAGAGCTCGTTGTAAAAGGTTACACCGATGCTAGTTTCCAAACTGATAAGGATGATAGCAGATCGCAGTCTGGTTTTGTGTTCTGCCTCAATGGAGGGGCAGTGAGCTGGAAAAGTTCCAAGCAAGAGACGGTAGCTGATTTGACAACCGAGGTCGAGTATATTGCAGCTTCTGAAGCTGCAAAGGAAGCTGTTTGGATCAGAAAAATTTGTTTTTGAGTTGGGTGTGATCCCTAGTGTGTCCAGTCCAGTGGATCTCCATTGTGATAATAGTGGAGCCATTGCGCAAGCAAAGGAGCCTAGGTCACACCAAAAGTACAAACATATACTTCAGCGCTATCACCTTATCCGTGAGATCATTGATAGAGGTGAAGTGAAGATTTGCAAGGTGCCCTGTAACATCCCAAAAATTTTATTTGCATTTTATTGATTTTTTTGGAGTTTATTTGGATTTATTTGAATTTTATTTCAAAGTCTAAAGCAAGAAAATGTATTTTTAATATTTTATTAAAGCCAAAAAGAGTTTAGTTTACTTTTCTCAACCTTCCCAAAATTTTAAAATAATTTTTGAGAATTTTCTGGAATTAAAAATCAATTATAAAGGTTAAAAAGTATTTTATAAAATTATTAAAGGCAAATCTAGAATTAAAAATATTTTTCCTAAGTCTAAAATAGCTCAGAAATATTCTATGATTTTTCTGAAATTTTTAGACATTAATTATTATTTTCTAAGTATTTATAATGTTACTAGTATATTCTAAAAAGCAATCTAAAAATAAAAATCAATTTAATATCAGCTTGCCTCGTGTCGCCCTCAGATTGAATTCATCTCTTTCCATGATCTAATCCTAGCCATCCAAAGTCACTTACCCCTTCACTTCAATCCAAAGGCCCTGATTCTTTCACTTGCCATGTGTCGCCAATTCGACGGCCGATACCCCTTCACTTCCCCTCTCTCACCGACGCATGGGACCCACATGTCATATGTTTCTTCTACCTCACCTTCTTCCTCCTCTAGCCCTCTCTCTCCTCCTCCATTAGAGCCAAATTAAAGCTCTTGATTGCAGCCGCTTCTTGCTCGTTAAAACCCGAGCATTTGCGCAATCAAGTCCCCTCTTCATTCCCCACCCATGGCTGGCAGCCTCCCCTCTTTATTTCTCTCCAAAACTGCCGACCGTTTCTTCTCTCTCTCCACCTATAAAATCCTTCCCCATACACCGGCTCCTTCCCTTTTCGGCCCCTTCTCTCCCTGTCGCTCCTCCTCCACCCTTTGGCCGCCGCCCCGCCCACCGGAGTCGCCATTCGCTGCCGCCCTGAGCTCCTCCACCACCGCCACCTTATTCCCCGCCGCCGGCCGCCCTGGTCCTCCCCGACCACCGCCGCCAGTATGAGCCGCCCCGCCGCCATCTCCTCCCTCCCCGCTGCCCTTCGCCGCACCACCGCCGTCACCCACGCACCGGCAAGGCCGCCGGCCGTGCGCTGCCGTGCCCGCGTGCGCGCCCGCGTGGTACCATGTGGCGCCATGTGGCCGGTGTGCCACGTCGGCAAGGCCCGTGGTCCGTGGATCCGGTCCACGGTAGATCGGGCCCACCGGTCAATTAAATTACTTATCCCGCCCGAAAAATTTAAAATGGCTGACGTCATAAATAGTATTTTTTTAGTACAAAAATAATTTCCGAAAACCGGTTTTTTCCTTTTTCCCTCCTTTTAAACTTCCGAAGGCCATAACTTCTTCATTTTAACTCCGATTTAACCCGTTCAAATTTCTAAATTTTTGTAAAATCCTAAACTACCCAAATCTAGACTCTTTTTTAATTTTATTTGAATTTTGTTTGAATTTCTTTTGGTTCTCTGCGTGTAGATTATGACGAATTCAGAGAGTTTTTCGTTGACGAATCGCAGCAAGACTTCGAGCAAGGCAAGTTACACCTTTGACCATGTTGATCCCAGTAATTTAAATTATTTATGTTGTTTTTAAATTTATATGCATGCGTACTTTTATTCAAACTAGTTCAAAAGTGATTTAAATTTTAGTGATTCCCAAATTCCGTTGTGTAAGGCCAATCTTGCTATTGAACAAACATACCTTGTCACCATAGATAAAAACCTAGTTGGTACATTAGTACTAACTAGAACATTTTATAGAATTGCTTAGCCAAGCTTAGAATAATTTAGGTGGGAAGAATGGATTCACTTAAAATGTTGATTTATAAAATTTATTCTTGACTTTGGTGAGTCAAGAAAGTCTATGAAAGTTTGATAAAATAAAATTATAAAACCTGTTTTAAGACTTAGGCATTGGTATGGTGGTGGGTGCTTGCTGGCATGCATCGTAGTTTGTTGACTCGATGTTGACTGCCAGGCACAAGGGGTATGTGGGTAGGCCTACATCAAATTAAGGATCGGTCTATGAAATACTAATACAAAGTCACATCGTACTACCACAAGTCTGGTATGTGACAGACCTGGCTAAATAATTTGTGAAATTCCATTTTAGTTTCGCTATAGGCTGAATGTGAGCGTGGCGTAGGCCATGAGAAGTCTCACATGGCACAAGAGGGGGCTCAAACATGTGGATTCATGTTGTGGTGAAACCTTAGTGGCGGTGTTGTAGGGGTGGCCCCCACCTAAGCCCAGCAGGCCTGTTAGGAGGTTATAAGAGCCAGAGTAACATGTGTAATGACTCAAATGCCCCTAAGGGGGATGCACGGATGTAAGGGCATAATTGTAAAAGTATACTCCATATGAATATATATATATATCAGGATGAGGGGGAGGGTGAAGCAGAACACTCCCACCTCTCCACTACCATCTCTCTCTCTCTCTGTTTGGTCTGTAACCACAACAGGCGGCATATTAATTTGGCAATGGAACATTGGAACAACCTTGTCATGAACTCTCAGCCACACACCTAAGGTAGTGTGTAAATCGCGTGGCAAAACGAGAGGATATGTCTTGTGGGTAAAGTTGTACACCTCTGCAGAGTAACAAACTATCCTGGATAGCCGTGTCCACGGTCAAGGACATGCTTAATATGGTTTTTCACGGATTAGACTTTGGTTTTAACAAAATTTGGTTTATGGAAATTTGTGAATCTTTTGGAAAGATGGTCCGGGTGGGATACCCATGGATAGGTTAGTGTTAGGTTGTTGCCTGCACTAACGTTATTATTTTAGTTAAAAGAATGTTTTACATACTGTATCAAATTCAACTTTTGCACTTACTTTACTGTATTTAATCCAATAATGCTTTTTATGCCGATAAACCATAATATGCCTTCCATTGTAAATCCTTATGCATGCATCCAATCTGTTATAATTCCTGGTGTAACTTGTAGAGTACTTTATGTGCTCACCTTGCTTAAACACTGTTGCCAGAGGACGACGACGTCGACTATGTTGAGGATTGCGACGAATAGGCCACGTCTTATAGTCATTCGCCTGTGGGCAGGCAGGATGGGCTGCTCCTTTTATTTACCTTCCGCTATTTACTTTTATGTTTGGCCATGAAGCCACCTAATTGTAAACTAGGGCTGTAAAAAAAGCTCGAGGCTCGCGAGCTGCTCGAGCTTGGCTCGCTCTAGACTCGATTCGAGCTTGGCTCGAGCTCCAAACGAGCCGAATTCGAGCTTCATCTTAAGCTCGCGAGCTTTAACGAGCCGAACTCAAATAGCTCGCGAGCTTAAGATTTTTTTCACCTCTCTCCAATTCCCCACACCCCTCCCTCCCGGCTCCCGCCTCTCACTCTCAAAATCCCACCCCACCCCACTGCCCCACATCCCCTCCGGCCCTCCCTCCTCTCCCCGACTTCCCCACCCGCCTCGGCGCGTCCGCCTGCCCCCGCCGCCGCCCCTCCTGGCTCCTGCCCCCCGGCCCCCGCCCCTCCTCGCCACCCCCGCGGCCCATCCCTCCTCGCCCCCGCCCCTCCTCGCCGCCCCTCGTCGCCCCCGCCACCGGCCGCCCCCCCACTCCTGTCGCCCTCCTCCTCTCCCCCGCCGCCGCCCTTCCTCGCCCCCCCCCCCCCCCCCCCGCCGCCGACCCCTTCTCCCGCCCCCCGTCCCCTTCCTCTCCGCCGCCCCTCCTGCCCCCGCCAGCGCCCCTCCTCGCCCCCCGCCGCCGCCCCTCCTCTCCCCCGCCGCCGCCCTCCTCGACCCGGCCCGCCGCCGCCCCTCCTCCCCCGCCGGTGCCGCCCCTCCTCGACCGGGATCCGGCCACGCAGGTACGCACCGTCGCACCGAGCCTACACGAGCCGAGCTCGAGCGAGCTCGGTAGAAACTCGAGCCGAGCTCGAGCCCAACTTAAAGTTCGATGTTGATCTTAGGCTCACTCGAGCTCCGCTCGAGTTTCTACCTAGCTCGAGCTTGCTAGGTCAAGCTCGCTCGAGCTCGGCTCGTTTACAGGCCTATTGTAAACTTGGCCATAAGGCCCGTACTTTTGCTTTATAATAAAGTTTGGTTATCATGCACGATATGTATCTGATATGAATGACAATATTGCAATGCTTACATCTTATAGTTACTGTTGTACTAAATGGTTTGTGCAAAACAATGAGAATGGAACAAAAATTGATTCATATATGTACCATGCATATCTGTTGTTCTTTTTATTTACTATGCCTTCAGATGTTTATGATGTACTAAACAGGAGAAGTGTTGACGACAAATATATATACCATGCATGTACGTTGTATTCTTTGTTTAGTATGATTTCAGGCTATCAAAAGCCGAGGACGGCTTTTCTTGAAGAAGGGGAGGATGACGCGGATACGCTCATGTCTTGTACTTCTTTGTTAAATATATTATTTAACTGGAAGGAATTATTGAGCCGCATTAAATATTATCATGTGAACTCTAATTTAATTAGGTCTTTAATGATTATACTTGGAGATATCGAGCTACGACTATTTTATTTAATTATATACAGGCCCATACTCGATCTGTACAAGCCTAAAGTAAAGATGCGTTTAGAAGGTCTCGTCGATACTAGTGCAACGTCCATCACTTCAAGTGTACAAGATGATGAGGACATCACGACTGGACCGATTACGGGAGCACGAGCTAAAAAGATTAATCAATAGGTGAACTCGCTCCTAGTTGAATTTGGTTTTAATTTATATGAGAATTGGCTACTACCTAATTCTGGTATTTTAATTGTTCTCAGGTTTGTACGGAAGACAATCAACAAAGGGCGCGAATCAAAGAAAGAAATATCAAGAAAAAAAATGCATGCATGCATGCATGCTTCATACGGGAATAGAGCAATGGAAGATTTATCTAGTCGCATGCATGCATGCCACGTGAGGAAAACAATGACGTGAGCCATCACTTAATTGCACAAGATTAATTAGGGAAGTCATTAGTTGGGTGCATGACGTGAGAGATTTGCACGGGAAAGAAGTAGTTAACAATCCGATTTGTTTTCCTACGGGTTTGCGTTGGTTTGTTTTCTTGACCGAGTACGTTTCTGTGTTGCGGACGAGTCGGGTTTTGTTTTTTCCCTGTTGGTCGAGTCTGGCTAAATATAGCCTTGTATACCCTTCTGTAAAATTCAGACCACCATGAATCAATATATTATTTTCAGAGAGAGCTATGCGCTTATTCTTCCTAGGGTTTGACACATAGATGCAACCTAGAGGGGAATCAGGCGTTCTTCCCCGTCGTTCTTGTGTTTCCTTGTGATTTGCAGGAGCGACGACACGTCTACTTGGTGGTCGGGTAGACGGGATCACGAGCGTGTGGTTGGGCGAATTCTTTTGTCGCAGGTTGCTGTTCTAACAGTGGTTGGCGCCATCGATTCGTCAGGTTACACGGATCCAAATTATCTCCATCGATCCTACGCCGTGAAGATCGGGCAATCCCCCGCATCAGTATCACTGTTCAACCTGTGTGCACTAGCTTTTCCTGGGATAGTGCGATTTACACAGTGGGTTCTGGAGTTGTTGCTCCGGGTCCCGACATACACACGGATTTGAATGTTGCTGATCTGTTAATGAAGCCTCTCCCACAACCAAAGCATGAGGCACACACAAGTGCAATGGGTATTAGATACTTACATGATTGACTCTAGTGTGAGTGGGAGATAATTGTTTCAAGTCTATGTTTATGAAATTTTGAATAAGGTGTTATTTGGTTCCTTGAATAATGATTGTATGCATTGATTGGCAAGTATGTGACTTGTTCGTGAAACTCTTTGTTTTATTTAATGTTATTCTAAAGATCCCTAGTCTCATGTCATTACGTGGGACAGCAATGATTTATGGACTAGCACATCTATTGATTGATGATCATGTTTCACGGATCATGGATATAGGAATATCAAATCAATAATGTGGACACATGTTAGAGAACATGGTGTTGGATTGACCCACTCCGAGACGTTGCTGGGATTGTTATGTTAATATGTGCCATCAAGCGATCTCGAGTGGTATACCTACTGGATCCTTCGACCTGAAATCGCCATTGTTTCTCACTATGTGTAGTGGTGCGCTTTGGGGCTGCCAAACACTACTCCATAACTGGGTAGCTATAAAAGTGGTCTTCAGGTGTATCATGAAACATGGAATGGGATGTGAGCAAATTAAGATGGAATTTGCCCCTCCTACATAACAGGAGAGATATCTCTGGGCCCCTCGATGTGGTTGGATTAGGGAAGTGCATGGCCATGCCAAGGTGATTAAAGAGTTAATCACAATGTGACTAAAGGGTTAGTCATGAGTTGTAATCCACCACAAGATCGAGTGAATGGTTGAGCTATCACAAGGGTGGCACGAATCTCGCCTTAAGTTCAACTGGTATCGTGTGGAAAAGGGATCCAAGTGTGTGTATATCAAGGTTTAGCCGATATGATCTTTATGTGTATTCAGGAGTCAATATGCCCTACTAGGTGCCACTTTTGAATTATGGCTTGAAAAGGGTTTTCGGGTCATGGCTGTCTACACATGAACCTAACGGGTCACACACTTAAGGGGTTGGAATTGGAAAACTTGCCTATATGATTGTCTCTAGTGCAAGTGGGAGATTGTTAGTGATGTGCCCAAGAGGCAATCATAAACAATTCAGTTTTATAGGCTAAAAGGGATATTGATCCATATGGGATTAGGGTTCTAATGGGCCTACAACATGGAAGCCCATTAGCATGCTCTATAAATATGTGGAGGCAGGGCTGCAGATAACATAGACTACTGTGCCTACAATCGCTGTGTGGAATTTTAGGCAGAAACAATAACACTATGATTAAATAATAATATTACTGCTAAAAGCAATTTCTGGCAAATAAAATAAACCCGAGCCTCTCCTTTGATTAGCCATGCATGCTATTTATTTGCATCCTATGTATTGGCTCACGGAGCATGGTGGTTTGTGCTCACACTCGCTTTCATAATAAATCCAGAATCAGGAATTAGATCACTACGCTTCAGCAATACTTTTGGTCATGATGGAGAAGAAGATGAAGTCGTCAAGGGCTAGGTCGCGAACCTCCAATTGGCTGCCTGTGGGCATGTCCTGAAGGTCTCACCCGTGTGCTTCGCTCTTCCGCTACTGCAATTTAATGATTTCGGCCTAATCGGCCCATGAGTAAGTCTACTACTATATTTACGCTTCCGCATGATATGTACATTGGTAATCAGAACTGTAATCTATGAGCACTATCTACTGATTCAGGGAATAGTGCGGTGGAATCACAGAGGAATCCAGATTGTAAAATCTGGGTACTACATTAAGTAACTAACACTTTATTTAGTGCTTTGAATATAGAGGTGTTCCATACCATATACAATCTAGCGAGCGCTAATAAGATGTCGACAAAAATTCAAGATAAATATGAGATGTCCGCCTCAATCGATGAGTATTGCATACAAGAATAGATGTTAGGAGAGGAATGCTCAACTTGTAACTCCGATGATGAAGAATCCACAAGTCCCTCCACATCAACTCAATGCTTCATGGCAAAAGGTAATAAAAAGGTAAATGATAACGATAAACCTTCATATGACGAGTTGATGGATATGCTAGAAGAGTTTAATAAATATGTTGCAAAGGAAAAGACCAAGTATAAGATTTTGAAGAATGAGCATGTCTCTCTTCAAAATAATTATAATAAGCTAAAAGGAGAACATGAAATTCTCCTTCTCAAGGAATATTCTACGCATGTGGATATAGGCATTGCTTACAATTTACTAGATGATATATCATGTGTAGTTCCTAACTCTTGCATGTTATCTAAGGTTAGTATATTCACCGCTTGTGATGATTTGCTAGATATGCCTTGTTGCTCTAAATTAGATGCTTCTACTTCCTCTATATTTGTTGAGACTAACCTTGTAGAGAAAAATAAAGAGCTCAAGGACCAAGTCACAAGATTGAGAAATGACTTGGAGAAAAGCTAAAAAGAGAAGGCCTTTCTTGATAAAATATTAGGAAGTAAAAAAAGTCAAATGATAAGAGAGGTTTGTAATCATGAGCAAGATATTTGTGGCACATTAAGGGGGAGTGCTTAAATCATATTCATGTGTATCACATCCCTAAGTATGCATAAATTAATTAAGTGCTAGGATTGATTTTGAAAATTGAGCCATTTAGCAAAAAGCCAAGAATTTGAAATTATTAGTATATGTTTGAAAAACTAGTTGAAATATGTATACAAATACATTTCAAAGGTTTTTGTTTTAGAAAAACTTATTTTCAGTAAAATTGAGTTTCTAACCCAAAACTACAAATCTAGTATCTTGTTTTGACTTTAAACTCAACAATTGGTCACAATCAATTCGAAAAGGAATTTAAAAAAGTGTTCAATACTAAAAACTTAGAGTTGGTTATTTCAAACATTATTGGTATTCAAAAAATTTTCAAAAAAAACAACCATTCAAAAGTTATTTGGTTTTGAAACTCATCCAAGATGTTGAGTTGACCTAAGTGGTCACAATCTAGCACTTAAGTGAGTTTTGCCTTTAGAGCTAAAATTATTGACCTATATTGGCTCACAAGGATATTTACAACTCATACATACAATTGGATGCTTAATATACCCTCTAATACTCATTCTTGCAATCTTGAAGATTTTGTTGAAAATGAGCTTGTTTTTGAAAAATAAAATCTATATTCAAAAGAATTTTAATCTTGGCTTATAGTTGAAAATGCTCCACAAGTGGTTTATGTTTCTTTGTGAAACACTTTCGAGCAAGTTACGACATTATATCTTTTCTCTCCTCTAAAATCCAATCCTTGGCATGCTTTTAGTCGTAGAGTGGTACTACCACAAGTCTCCAAGCGGTACCACTGATTTTTCTAGAAATGGCTAGATTCAAAATTTGTTGATATTCAATTCTCTCAGCCATTCCCTTTGCTCCTCAAGGTCAAGTTGATCATTTTATCCTAGCCAGCTACCCTGAAGAAATCTCTCGACTCCATATGCCATGTTGATCTTATTGATTGTCTCTTTCATGAAAATGACATTATTTCTAAGAGTGGTAGATCTTTGATCATCTTGACCTTGGCAGTTTTATCCTTGTCTTTACAAGTGACATCTTCTGTTGTTTCAGATGGTATCTTCCTACAATTGATGTCTCCTTTCAAGTAATATCAGATGGACCTTGTGTGGCATAAGTTAATCATACAAGTGGCATTAAGTTTTCACAAATGGAATCAATCACACTTGGTATCATGTATGCTCTCAAGTGATACCAAGTCTTTATAAATGGATTTAATCATACTTGATGTAATTTAAAGCTCATATGTTGTATTAAGTTTTTACAATTGGAATTAATTACACTTGGTATCATTTATCTTTAAAATTGGTATCTAATGTCATCATAAGTGGTATAAATGTCAAAAGTGGTATATGCTTTTCCTGGAAAAGACAAAAGAGCCACAAAAGGTTAAAAACACCAATTATGGAGAAAATAAGAAATCTTTGATTCAAGAAGAACAAGATAGAGGAGAATTATTTATGTGTCGAAGGAGAATAAAATTACAAGAGGAACCTTTGTATAAGGGGAGTTTTTCTTTGTGAATAACATATATAGTATTTTGGGTTTACTTAAACAAAAAGGGTAAAGTATAAATATTGAAAAAATTATTTCACCTATTTGCCCAAAAATATTTTATGGATCTTGTAAATGAATGTGTTTCATTCTTATTTGGTTCATTTGGTATTCATGGAGTGAAAATCTAGTGATATGCAAGATCAGCCTTTTCAAAAGAGCCCTTTTTTGGTCAAAAATCAAATATCTTGTTTAAAAGGCTAAACTTTATGAAACACTAGATAAAAGTACTCAAATATGTATTTCAAGTGTTTCCAAGTCTTTTAAGTAAAAATTTATATTTTAGAAACTAAAAAGATAATTTGGCCTCAAAATGATCTTATAGGATCTTGATTTTAGATTAAATGCCATATCTTTGAAAGAAAATTCCTTTACCAAGAATTCTTTTTGGAAAATGCTCTATTTAGTCCAAATTAAAATCTGAAAAATTTCAAAATATTGGACCTCATTTGAAAGGCTTTTTTACATTTCCCCTATCTTTATGCAAAAGATTGCAAAGAAAAGTACATTTTGGTATAACTTTTGAATAGAGACTCCTTTTCAAAAATTCTTGATGGAAAATTTTCTTGGATAATTGTGATTTCACCTTAGCTTAATTTTTTATCATATGTTCATGTCCATCCAAATGCTATTATTATTAATGAATTTGTCATTCATGACCAGAAAGGGAGAGATTGTAAGTTCAAGTTCCATTAATTTGATTTTGGTGATAATGACAAATCCAATTATGAGACCAACTTGTTTATTAATTATGATATTACTTAGTCTCATTTAGATGAAAAGGTGAAAATCATAAGAGATATGCATTCGACATTACATTCTTATCTTATTGTATTCCTCAAATCCAAAATATAGACTGAATTTCACTAAATACTCAAACTTGAACATGTGCATATGTCTTTATTATATATTCTTGTATGCACACATTTAGGAGGGAGTTCACTCTATGTTTTATGGTTTCATTAGCATTGATCCATGTTTCCCTTTCAACACGTATTAAGGATATATACTCTAAAATATATCCCTTGAGTATATATAGCTTGTGTAGTTCATATATACTCATAATCGGGTTGTCATCTAGTTCCTCCATTATGTGTTAATATTTTGATGATTAATGACAACCGGATGAGTAAACTTTGCTTTGAAAGCTTATTCTAGATTATACAATTGATGTGTACATATTGTATACTCCCAAATAAATCCTTATCTCATTATTTATTGAGATTGTCATGATTACCAACAAGAGAAGATTTTTGAATATAGTCCCTCCATTATGAGTTAATGGTGAAGTTTTGGTAATTAATGGTAATTGATTTGTGGACTAACATTTTTATGAGTTGGATGACCGTGTCTTCAACAAAAACTCTGGTATTGTTGAACAAACTTGTGATGTTCAATTTGATGAAACTATGGCTCTCAAGAAGAGTAAGAGAATTTGGATGATGCAGGTGATGAAGGACTAATGCGAGCAGTGGAGAATATGAAAATTGGCGACATCAAGCCAAAAGAGGGCACAAATGGATCACCTTCATCAAAATAAGTTGAAGCTCCTACCTCTTGCACGACAAGCAACATTCAAGCAATAGACATAGAAGAAAAAGAAGAAGAACCTTCAACTCTACCACCAAAGATCCATAATACAATCGCCAAGGATCATCCAATAGATCAAATATTAGGTGACATAAGTAAGGGTGTTCAAACTAGATCTTGTGTAGCTTTATTTTGTGAACATTACTCTTTTGTGTGTTCTCTTGAGCCAAAACATGTAGATGATGCTCTAGACATTTGGATTGGGTGAATGCTATGCATGTAAAACTAAATAACTTCGCCCAAAATGACATTTGGACATTAGTGGAGAGATCCAAGGAGTAGAACGTAATTGGCACAAAATAGATCTTCCGCAATAAGCAAGATAAAAATGGAGTTGTGGTAAAAACATAAGGCAAGGTTAGTCGCTCAAGATTATACTCAAATTGAGGGTTTGGATTATGATGAAACATTTGCACCTGTAGCTAAACTTGAATCTATTCATATATTACTTGCCTTTATTTTAAGTTTTGATATGAAGTTATTTCAAATGGATGTTAAAAGTGCTTTCTTAAATGACAAAATAACAGAACTTGCATATATTGAACAGTCTCCTGGTTTTGAAGATCCTAAATCCTAATCATGTGTATAAACTCTCTAAGGCACTATATGACTTAAAACAAGCTCTTAGAGCATAGTGTGAGCGCCTTTAAGATTTTCTACTCTCTAAAGGATTCAAAATTGGGAAGGTTGATATAATATTGTTTACTAAACTTATTAATGATGACTTATTTGGATACCAAATTTATGTTGATGATATTATATTTGGTTATACTAATTAAGATTTTTTGCAAGGAATTTGGTGTTATGATGTCTAGGGAATTTGAGATGTCCATGATAGGAGAACTTAGGTATTTCCTTAGATTTCAAATCAAGCAATTTAAGGATGGGACTTTTATAAGTCAAATAAAGTACGTGAGAGATTTATTCAAGAATTTTGGCACGGAAAATGCAAAACCCATCAAGACCTCCATGGCGACAAGTGGACATCTTCATCTCAATGAGGGTGGTAAACCGATAGGTTAAAGCTTTATAGATCTATGATTAGTAGTTTTTTTATCTTACCACATCTAGACCCGATATCATGTTTAGTGTTTGCATGTGTGCATGCTTTCAAGCATATCTAAAATATTGCCATTTGACGGCCATAAAAAGAATTCTAAGAGCATAGGCTTATGGTATCCAAGAGGTGCTAAATTTGATTTAATTAGATATTCAGATTCCGATTATGTGGGTTGTAAAGTGGATAGAAAAAGTATCTTGGAAAGTTGTCAATTGTTAAGAAGGTCCTTAGTGTCATGGTCTTCCAAAAAACAAAATTCTGTAGCCCTACCCACCCCCGAAGCCGAATATGTTTTGATGGGTAGTTGTTGTGCTCAATTGCTATGAATAAGGTAAACTTTGATGAATTATAGAATTTAATTTGATAAAATACCTCTTTTGTGTGATAATGATAGTGATGTGAAAATAGCCAATAACCCGGTCCAACACTCAAGAACACAGTATCTAGATATACATCACAATTTCCTGAGAGATCATGTGAGCAAGGGAGATATAGTAATTAGCCACTTTCGGACTGAAGACCAATTGGCAGATATTTTCGCCAAACCATTAGATGAAAACCACTTTTGCAAGTTGAGGAATGAATTAAATGTCATAGACTACTCTAATATTGCTTGAACTCATGCCTCATGTTTTTGTTCTCATTTGGTGTTATTGGAGCTTTTAATAAAGATATTTTTAAATATTTTCCTAAAAGCCTCTATGTTCATAAAAATTATGTTCCTAGGTTTCCTCTAACTCTCTTAATGCATAATGATCCTAAATGATACTTAATTGGGTGCAAAACTTAGGATCATTTGCATATTTATTAAAATCCAAGTTCAATCCCTGAAAGTTCTAGAAAAATCAGAACTATCGCTGTATATCATGTGGTACTACTGGTGTGGAAGTTGCGGTACTTCTGCTCTCCGGTACTATCGGCAGTCAAACTACGGTACTACTGCATTGGTTGGTGAAGCGCATTAACTGCCTTCACTGAGACCTTATCTTTGCCCTCTCTCTCCTCCAATCGGTTCTTCCACTCCCGTATAGTCGCTCCTATCCGTACGCTCTCTCCCCCCCTCTCCCCCAAAGAACCTCCAAAAATCCTCTCTAGATCTCCAAATCCCCTCAGGATTTCCTCACGATCTGGTGATTCCTTTGGGCCTAAGGGTTCAACTCCTTCAATTCTCAAGGTAAAAGAATCTAAATCCTCTCTTTTTCTTTATTTTAGAACCCTAGGTCAAGATTTGGTCTTTTCGAGAATGTGGATGATTTAAATGCTTTAGTCTTAGGCAAATTGATACATATAGTGTCTATTGATGTTTATGCATCTATTCTATAGATTCAATCTATGAAAGACATAAAAAATCCAAAGCATTGATTTACCCTAGAACTAGTTCAGAGAAAGCGGTACTACCGCTCGACATGCGCAGTACTACCGCGATGTGGTTCTACCGGACATTGAACAGTGGTACTTTCGTAGCCCGGTACTACAACTTTTTACACGTCGGAACTACCGATTTATCTGACAAAACAACAACTTCATTTCATTCTTTTCAAGCCTATTGAGGATATTTCCTAACTTCTCCTTGGTATCTTTTCTCTCTGTTTGAAGATGACTCGGACAAGGAACACCACTCACAAGGATTATGCTCGGAACACATCTTCTCCAATGCCTTCTGGACAATCATCCTCTCTTCCATATCCCCTTGTAGCCAACTTCCTCCCCAATCTGCTCAAAGCATTTCAGAGTCAACTCAAAAGGCTAGAGAGGATTGAGGCAAGGCAGTAGCCTCTGGGTCTGAGATAGAGTCTGACCATCAGGAGAGCTCCTCTCATGAGGAATCTGATAATGAGATGCAAGAGCCCGAGGAGCAGGAAATCAATCTAAAGACCATCACCAGTGATGAGTTTATCCTTCTGCGTCAACGAAGCCAATTTGTGCTCCCTAGGAGTTCCAAGAATCTAAAGTTCCACACTAGATTTCAATAGCTAGTGTATGACCAAATGTATGGTTCCAATAGATAGTTTGCAGATCACAAGTATGTTGATTGGGATCATTTGGACTCAATTGATAAATATGATGGCACATATCGGCTATTTCAACTGGCCGGTATTCAGAATATTGTGTCCTCAAGTCAGATTACAATGAGGATACATTAGGCAATTATATGCCACTTTGTACATTTCTACTGATTACATGCATATGGGTTGGATGATAGGATCCACTTACTTGGACTGCCATAGACATGAGTTTGAGCTAGCCCTCAGAACTAAATCGAGCAGCTATGAGAAGGTTTATGATAGACCTGCTCTTCAGGTTCCAGCCTAGACACACTACTATGATTCCAATGTCAAATACACTCCAGGAACGTTAGCTGGTCTTCACCCCATCCCTAGCTTGGTCAATAGGATAATCACCACACCATTCTCCCTAAGAGTGAAATTTTTGAAACCATCAGAGTTCATCGTGGAACTCAATTGACTATATTTTGCATGGCAGAAAGTTTGATGTGGTTGATTTCATTCTGCGGGAGATTGCTTCCTCTAAGAATGATCGGGTCAAGAGGATTAATGATGCTCCCTATATCATGGCCCCGATTATTAGAAAGACTGGATACCGTGGAGGGTTGGGCTCTATCTACAAGCCCTACAAGCCAAGAGAAGGACCTCTAATTCTTGCAGATCCTCGTCCTAAGGCTCAACAAAAAGAAGATTGCACCTGAATAGCAAGAAGAATAGGTTTCTCTTGCTTAGATCTACTCTGTAGTCCTGAGGATAGATGGATGCCTAACAAAGGCAACTCATCAGATTACTACCTTGACTACCTCTGTTGCTTCTCTTGAGGACATATGACATCTCTTGAGCGATCAGTTGCTCCTTCTCCTGTCTGCTATGGTCGCTGTCACCGTCGTGACCCTTCTCCTCAAGGTCCATAGGAGTAACCTTTATGGTACTTTGATGCCGAAGGAGGAGAAGAAGAAAAGACGAAGAAGGGGGAGAAGAAGAAATAGAAAGAAGAAGATCAACAAGCAAGAATATTAATATCTACTTTATATGATATTATGTATAATGAACTTTTATGGTGTAATGAACTTGTTATGTTATTATGCTTTTATTATGTGGATTGTTATGTAATATTGTTGAACTTGTTATTTGGTAATATGCTTAAGTTATTCTCTATGAAATGCAATCTTTATCTTGTGATGTTTATGATATTGTCAATTTCCTCAAGTTCAACAAACAAAAGAAACTTCGCCAAAATTTTCAAATAATTCCTTACATGTGCTTGCAAAGTATCCTCTCATTTATATGCACATGTTTAGGAGGAGCTTTCTTTGCAGTGATTTTAAAAAGAAAATAATTCTTGAAACTCATTTGAGCTCATTGCAAGAATTACTTATTTTTCAAAGTCACAACAAGAATATACAACTATTTTTTTAACAAGTAGTATATTCAAAACTAAATCTTTCTTATATATTATTTGGATTGTCATCAATTACCAAAAAGGAGGGATTGACAACATCTAGGCCCCTAAAAATAGTTTTGGTAATTAATGACATTATGTGAATATGGGACTAACATGTTTATTAAGTGTTTGAAAGGTTTAGTCCCGATGGCGAATGTGAGATACACCTTAGGGGTCAACATGAGGATCAATATGGTTCAAGATAAAGGTACAAGTAGTCTAGGATCCCTTTTTATTTTACCAGTCTTAGGAGAAAGGATGGAAGACCGGATTTTAGGTTAAACACTGTACTATTAAGAGAGATCATGACTAGTAGTTTGACAGCATGTTCTTGTGTCACTTGGATCAATTTAGGATCGTGCATGCACTTAGAATTAAAATTGATAGCCAACTGTGCATTCTCAAAAAAATCGATAGTACTGGAGTTTACTAGGCTGTACTACCGCTTTGCGATATGACCGGGAAGGTAGTGTGATATTACCGTAACCTGGAAGTACCAAGGTTTAGTTGGTGGAACGTTTTTTCCAGAGAGTTTCTTTTGAAACTCTTTGTTTCTCTAGAAAACGATATTACCAAATTTATAACAGTGAAACTACGTAGTGCGGTATAGCCGTAGCTCTTGAGCGGTACTGCCAAACCTCGGAAGTTCCGGGTTTTTTGAGCAGTGCATTTTTTCTAGAGAGAATCAAGTTTTGGTCCTCAAGACAAACGGAATTACCATGCCAGAAATCAGAACTACCGGAGAGTGGAACTACCGGACTTATAACGACAGTAGTACCGTGCTGTATTTCAACAGCTAGTTTAGAAACTCTACTATAGCTGTTACTTTTGTGTCAAAATAGGTGCGGTAGTACCGGCCGATGAACGACGGCATTACCGCTCATCCTGATTTTTTTTAGGAATCCTCTTATAACAGCTTGATTTGGTTGGTGGGGGTATAAATACCCTCCACCAGCTCAAGGACGTGTGCTAGAGACTTGTGTTGTGGTGCCTTAGCTATAATAGAATTGTGTAGGTTTGAATTGCAATATAAATCTTGTTGAGCTCTAAAATTGTGGAAATTAGTTTTAGAAAGCAAGAATTTTTAGAACCTCCTATTCACCCCCCCCCCTCTAGTAGGTTATCTTTGATCCTACAACCGTTGAGGGTGCTAAGAGACCTAAGTAGAAGCACACATCCACCAAGTGTATTCAATATGAGTGTTCTAGGGTTACAATTGGCCTCCCCCTCCATTACATGAGGTACTATTTATGGAGGGAGAAGGAAAGGCAAGTGAAGTTATAATATTGCTCCTAGGGCCTAGTCTACTCCTAGGGGTATTTGCGTCATTTGCCTTGCATGGAACCCGCTATGTCCAAGTCTCTGGGGTCGGTTGGGGGCGGCCTCGGACTCTTCCAGGGTCAGCCCCGAGTACTTCATTCGGGGCCCGAACCCTCCTAAGGTCGGCCTCGTGTACTTCGCCCGGGGTTGGCCCCAGACCCTTGTAGGGTTGCCTTCGCGTATCTCGTTCGGGGTTGGTTTGGGGACTTGGCTCAAGGTAGACCCTCTAACGGGCGCCGCCGTTCCGAGGTGGTGGTGGGCCCGAGGTAGTGCGGGAACCCTCCCCGAACACTAACAAAAACTACTTTTACATTTTTTTTTTATTTTTCACGTTGAGTGACTTGCATGATTACACCTAGATATTGGTTTTAAGTACATATGTCATCTTAGATAAAACTTGTCCGATTCACTTTTCAATTATGATACAATAGGTACATATATATTCTCATTATGTCAATCCAGATATGGTTATTTTGTTTACATTGTAAGAAACAGCAATTTAAGGTCCATTTAAATTATACTAGGTTCTTCCCGTTGCTTTTTTTAATCAACGCTACAATTAGATTGATGATGAATGGGCAATTCTTGCTCCCTGAAATGCGATATACTAGCATGTACACATATCTTCACGAGGAATGTGAAATGCAGCAGGGCGATGTCCAGTCAAAGGCACTGCTTTAAATAGCTTCAGTTTTTGGCTTTTTTTTTTAATTTTGGCTTATTTAAACTAGAAGCTAGTTGAAATGTATCGGTTTCTAATTTCGGCTTATTTTAGTTTTTTTTGCCTTTTTCTCTTATTCCTTTTCATTGTCCGTGACGATATAACATCTTTTTTTCATTTTTTTTCTTATCTTTTTTAATTTTCTTTAATTGAACGACTCATAAAAAAACAAACAGTCACTATAGTGCAATTTCAGCAAAAAAAACTAATAGCTAAAACCATAAACTTAAGCTCTTTAGAGCGGGCCCAAAATATGTTTTCATGTATTGAGTTTTCAAATGTTTAAATGCCAATTTGTCAAATAATATGAAAATTAAAAAAATGTGGATTGTCACCGGATTTTGGAACATTTCGTGACAATCTTCTCTAGCAGTTGCAAGTAATTTAACTTGATAGGCCTTTAAATCCAAGGAGCCAAAAAAGTAATTTCAAGTTCAGAGAGCTAAGTGAAACAATCGTACAAGTTCAAGGAGCTCAAATGTAAGATACTCTTCGTTATTCACATGAGAAACCATGAATACAAAAAAAAAAAATCGAGATACAAATTGATTTTGTAAGGTTTTTTTTTCTTGCAGAATTTTCCATATTCCAGAAATGATCTCAACTTATTTAGTAGCAGATTTTCAGAGTTGGCACTCATGAAATAGGTACATCCTTCAAAACACGAAATGAATGTAGTCCAGAAGCAGCATAGCAACTGACACACACACAGCCTTGGCAAGCAAAATTACACATGCTCGCCTGAAACAAAGCATATCATTAGAAATCTTCAGTGTCCTTCTGACCGTCAAGAACACTCGAGATTTTGAGGCCCCTGGTGAAGGTTTGGTTGAAGAGCAACCTCGTGTGGCACTCCGCTACATAGGGGAACCATGACAGGACGGCAATGGGCACGAACAGGATGAAACCCATAATATTGTCATAGGCCCTCCCAAGTTGGACAAAGGAGTCCCACAGTGCAGTTTTCTCGAGCAATGGTGAGCATGCTTGCCCAATCTGTGAACATGAAACATCTAACAGGTCAAAACGGATTGCAGTGAATGAGCTAAATTTGTCGTACAGAAATTTGCCAGTATGGATCCTGACTGTGCAAATGTGATCAGTAAAATTGCAGCTAAGTAGTACTGAACTGCAATAGTACTCAATTGTTCATTCTACGACAATCTAATTAACTATTGGTGTTCAGATTTGCAATCGACAAACTTTAAGCTTGTTATATAAATGGAAATACGCAGGTTGATCCGTGCATTAAATTCATTTGTTTACTCAATCTAAGGGCCAAGCAAATTAGTGAACAGAAGAATTTACTCACCAGAAGAATACACCAACAGGAAGGAATGAACCCAAGGATACTAGCTAAGAAATCAGGGATAGTTAGCCCAAAAACTGCATACAGGATGCCCGTCACAGAGACAATGCCAAAGAAGACGAGGACCTGGAGTATGCGGAACATGAGCGGCAGGTCTGTCCCAAATGTCTGCTGTCCTATTGAAACCATCTACATAGAAGGAACCATGTCAAATCCATAAGATTTTTATGCGCAGGTGAAGTCATCACACACAAATGGACGGCGGTAGTCTTACCTTTAGAGTTACAAGAACACTAAGCCAAATCACCCACGACAATGCATAAACCTAGGAATTCAGAGGAAGACAACTTTAGATTAGGATATCCTGCAGCTGAACAAATGAAGCAAACAGAGTGGATCTTATCCAGAAAAGGTACCATGAAGCTTTCAGTGTGATTTGCGATGTTCAGATGGAAAACAATCACATACTGGTACGTCAAGAAGCGAAGTGAGAGAACGATTTCGAAGAGGAGAGCACGAATGCTCGTCCTCCTGAGGTGCTCCTGTTCACTTATCCACCAAGCCTCCCAGCTCTGGTCCACAGACATATCCAGCCCACCCCGATACTCGATCCAATTCCTCCAATCTGTCCAGTCATTAACCGTCTTGTGCCACTCAAAACACGATGGATTGAAGACAAATGGCGCAAAGAGCCATGATGCAACCAGGAGCCATACGGAGATGGTAACAAAAAGGTAGACACTTGAGCTGTCGTGTGAGCTCCCATAGGCTATGTACATGACCAAAAGCATCAACAGTTCCAGCCCATTAGCAAAGTGGCTACGGGAGTACATGCGGTAATTCTCAGCAAACTTTACACGGTTCACAAAAAAATCACGACCTGAAGGTCTGTACTTTGACCGACCATGCATTATTGTTCTCCCATAGTAGTGGGATTTGGTGCCAAGCTGGAATGCGAAGAAGAGAGGGGCCAACTGAATCTGCATGATTATAAACTCTCCCAAGGCTGTCCTGAATCCTTTCTCTAAACCAACTTCCATGACCATAGGGAGGACAAGAAGAAAACCAAGTTGGAAAATTGACTGCAAAGCTAGCACATTTTCAAGAGGCTTGATCTTCTGCTGAGTGATTGGGTCTAGTAGAATGGACTTTTCCAGACCGCTCATAACTAGATATAGTCTTCCATACAAAAATATATATAATGTAATTACAGTAACCTGAAGAAGTAAATATTGATATTAGTAACTCAGAGCATGCACAATGGTCACGCTACATGTTAATACCATGCTTATGCTCTGTCTTGTGAGTATCAAATTATAGGGAACCTTTTAAACTAGCAAGTGATCCTGAAGGATGGACTAACTTGAAAAAAAAATCTACATTAAGGACTACTCCATACTTATGAACAAAGATAACTGAAATATAACATATGGATTCCATTAATTAAAATTCTCACCATGGTACTGAAATAAAACCCTACTGTAGTGAAGTAGAAAGATAGCATTCTGTAGAAGTCAAATCTGTGTCCTAGCCGATATATGTCTCGACTTATTGTTTGTTCACCATTCCCATTGGCCACCCTAGCTTCCAAGTTGGAAAGTTGGTTCATCCCTGCATCACGGCCCTTACCTACTTGCATGTACTCGTGATGTGTAACACCTCCTCCTCGCATTATTGAATTAAAACCTAAGAACATTGACTTCGTAACTTCACTTCTAGATAAGGATGATTGCAAAATTCTTTTAAAATATAGCTATACCTGATAAGGTATCTCCACTTAGATTTATAATCCTTGATGCTTTACTTATACCACCCCTAGTAATATGGAAGAGTCTATCAAAAACATCAGAGTGGCCATAATGGAACCGAACCCTGTAGGACAGCAATGAGTTAAAGTCATCAAACTGAAACTGTTACTTCCAATAGTAACAACATGACGAAGCGCTAGTGTGCAGCTTGCATCAAAAGGTACCCAAAACATGAAATGCAGATTAAATCATGCCTTGCACAAGAGTGAGAACGTAGTTTGGTTTAGCAGGAACAGGGAAGATTTTAGGAAGCTATTCTGGTTTTGTTCTTATCATCTTGGTCATCACATATTTGTCTTCGCTTTAAATAAATTTTGCATTATAATCTCCTCACTTTCCAATTTCCATTATATGTACAAAGTTATGGCCAATTGAAGCTAGTACCCTTGCTCTCTCCAATAATCAACACAATTGTTTTAGACAAACAATAGGGATTTAACATAAATATAATTTCAAGAAAATTATAATTAGTTACAACAATGATTACCATAGCAAATAGCCCACGGAAGAGCATAGTAAATAGTCCATGGAATTCACAGTTTGATTAAAAAATATATTGGCTATTACCCAAAAGAATCTGAAGTAGTCTGTCATGGTTAAGGTTTGGCAGAAAGAGATATATTTGGCTGCACAAATACTTACATAAAAGAACTTGATAGCTAATTTCAAGAGATACTCATTTAGAAGAATGAGAGAAAAATTATAAAAAATTTCAAGAAAGATTGCATACTTAAGAAGGTTGGCCAGAACTCGTTGCCCAATAGTAACAAAGCTCGTCTCCTGGTTGGATGCAAACCAAGAAAGAGATGAAACACTGTATCAGAGTGCAAGAAGAAAATACTGTTATTAACAGAAAATTTTAGCACAGATGGCATGAATTGAAGTAATTAGGATAGATGGACAGGCCTTCCAGTAAAAATATGCTCCCGAAGGCCCAATATAGTAGATTTGCATTTTCCATGCTTAGTACTTCCAAACTCCTCCAGAACATTTCTCATTTTAAATGCCTCCTCGAGGTAATTATCCTATAAGTACAAGAATATAAATTACCAATACATGGTTATCCAATGCAGAATATGGAAATCGAATATGTACCTGATTCATATTAATAGCCTGTAGTCCTTCTCCCCTAGTGAAAATTATGGCATGATTTTGATTTTCAGATTTTTCCTCTCCAATTGACATGGGTTTCCCAGGAAGCTTGATGCGGTAAATTTCCTAGAATGAGTTTACAATGACATGGCAATACACTAGTAAATAGAAAATGATAAAAATTCAACAAAATATGACACCATTCAATTAAACATTGCAACTATACAAATTGAAAAACAATCACATAACATGACAATTATACAAATTAAAAAACAATCACCTATTGCTTAACCAGAAACTTAGTTTGGATATATATCATTGCATAGGACATATATAGAATTGACGGAAACTATTAACAAGCACACATAGTGATCGGTAAGCTTGCCATGAATTATGCTACTCCATCCCCACCCTTAAGTGTGATGTCCCCACCAAAGCTGGGCTATCCAACCTCTCCATCCTCCAGCTAGCCCGTGCGTTTACTGCACTGCTCCGGTGAGCCGTGTGTTGTCCCTAGGTCTTCCACCGCACCGGCCATGCGTTGATCATGATGTTGTTTGGTCGTGGTCGACGAGCTGATTCTGCCGGCCTTCCGTGCTTATACATTTTATCACTAGATGTTTAGCAAATCGTTTCGCGTTGCCAGAACAGATGTACTAGTGGTGAACAATCAACAGATAGAAGCATATTTTAAGCAGTGCTCTATACTTTTCTCTCTAATAAGAATAGTATTAATCTCAAAACAAATGAAAAGATAAGTAGCATTTATCCATCGTTCATCATGCTTTAAAAATTGTGCAAATCACTATTAAGAAAAGCATGCAAGCACCTTCCTTTTTTAAATTGAAAGCTGGTGGGGACCGATATCATGTTATGGCCTAGAATCTCGGCATACACGCATCAGACGAGCAAACAGTACCATGAGCACTGTAGCAACCACGAATAGTACCGCGGGGGGTACTGTAGCAACACGTAAACAGCACCTGCGGGTACTGTAGCACGCGCGAATTTGGGTGGTTCGCCGGTATATCGCAGATTAGAAATATAATAATTAGTTTTCTTATTATTTGAACTTATTTCCTTTCAGATTATTTTTATGTATTAGAGATAAGCTTCTTGTTATTAGATATTAGTTTCTTTAATATAGAAATATGTTTTTTAGATGTCAAGTTTAGCCATCCCTATAAAAAAGGGTAGTATTGTAACTATTATCATTAAGCAAAAAGAAATAATCAAAGTTCTCTAGTCTCTCCTCTTCTTCAACAGGCCTCAGAGCCTTCGCAGCGGCATGATCGGTCGATCAAGGGCGAGTACCCTACCCTCGGTCCTCGGACCTGTATCCGAACCACTCACCATGGCTTTCGATGCTGAATTATCTCCCTTGAACACGTTGATGACTAGCAACAAGAAAATATGGTCTTTACTCGACAATATGATGGTCACCATAGAGAAGGCTATGGAGTTGATAGACAAGCTAAAGGAGCAAGAAGAGACGTTGCGTGCCATTGCAACGGTTGCGTTGCCACCACCTTCCCTGGCACCGGTGTTGGCACTGGCTACGTTACCAACGACGACTCCTCTTCATGCTTCACCTTTGATACCTTTGTCAAGGAGGAAGGTTGTGACTGTCCAACGGCGGTCATCTCCGACCGACATCATGCCGCAGTAAGTGTGAAGCACAACGGTTGCCATGTGGGGGTCAGTGACGTCGTCGCATCTTTTTCACAACCGTTGCATTCCGATGTAAGAAGGATGATGTTGCAACCTCGCGTTGGGTGCCTATGCCCTTAACGTCTCCTGCGTCATCAAACCACGCCCAGGAGTTACTGTCCATTGGAGTTTCACTGATTTTGTTCTAGGCGACACAAGGTCATAATCGTGCCCTCTCATTGACATGGAGCTACGAAGGACTTCAACCATGGCCGCCACCTAACAGCTCGAGGATGAGCTGTCTCACCGCAAGGGTGTAATGTCATGGCTTAGAATCTTGGCATACATACAGCAGGTGAGCGAACAGTACCACGAGCACTACAACAACCGCGAACAGTACCGCGCGGGTACTGTAGCAACACGTGAACGGTACCCGCTGGTACTGTAGCACACGCGAATTTGGGTGGTTCGCTGGTGTATCACAGATTAGGAATATAATAATTATTTTTCTTATTATTTGGGCTTATTTTCTTTTAGATTATTTTCATGTATTAGAGATAATTTTCCTATTATCAGAGATTAGTTTCCTTAATATAGAGATATGTTTCTTAGATATTAAGTTTAGCTATCCCTATAAAGGGACAATATTGTAGCTATTATCAATAAGCAAAAAGAAATAAACAAAGTTTTCTAATCTCCCTCTCTTCTTTAATATGCCTCAGAACCTTGGCGGCAGGGGCGGAGCTGCATGGGCTTGAGGGGGTTCCCAGGAACCCCGGTCCAAAAAAAATTTAGTTATTACTAATAAACATTCACTCTTTGTGCATCCCCCTTGGCCCAATATGGTGTGCCCCTAGCCCAACAAACACCCTCACTCGCCCCTGTCCAGCCCATTCTCCCACTGTCCTATGCTCTCACACGTGGCCCGTTGCACCCCCCTCCGTTTTGCTCTAGCTCCGCCACTATTGGCGGCGGCATGACCGGCCGATCAAGGGCGAGTGCCCTACCTTCGGTCCTCAAACCCGTACCCAACCAACACCGTCTACAATATATCACATATGGGCAAACTAATTGCTATTTTCAGGTATGAGGTTAGAGGTTAATTTCTCTGGACGCTATCACTGCTAGAGGCCAAATTTCCCTCTAACTGCTACCAATGTTAGAGGAAGGCATACCCCTCTAATTTCTAGCCCACCGAGCTTAATTATTTAATTAGCAATTAATTTTGGCTTATCAATAAAATAAAGTAAAGAAGGCTTTAATTCTTCCCTAAAAAATGAAGGCTTTAACCTATATTCCATTTCTTCGTATAGAACTGTATGAAAAACGACAAAAAAAATTAAAATTATTCATCTGTATGTTCATTAGTACCTCATCATACTCCTCACCACCTCTGACGAGAACAGAATAGTAAGTCTTCTCTGTTGTTCCACTCTTAGTTGGACCTTCTATCTCATCGATGTAAGCAACACGCAATGATGGGTACCTGTACAGCTCATACAAAATGAATTGGAGTAAGGCTTACTATTTAGAAGGCCTCTGTAGAAAGCACAAGATATTAACTTCATACGTTATCATGAGATCAAGAATCTCCAGGTAGCATTGTCTGTCTCTATCATTATTCTTGGACGCCTTTTGCATACCATAGGCTTGACAAGCCACTACAAATGTGAATTTGATATCAGCAATGGCGTGAGCCCGGGACAAGGAAGCATTATATTCTTGGTAGGCTGCTACTGTTTTATCATGTTCCAATTTAGCTGCAGAATTCCATAATGAGTCAACAATCCTTCACACAGTTAGGAATATGTAAACAAAGATGGAGAGGAAATAGAAAAAAGAATTACCAAGACCAAGCTTATCTTGCATGCATTGAATTTCAATGGCTTTCCTATAGTACATCATTCCTCTCACTAGAAAGGTGCAAAAGGATATTGATATAGCAAGTCAAATTTAGCTAATATATCACAGAATTGCGTTTGTGTTTTACCAGTTCTGGTGAGTGTTTGTCCCCTATAAGATGCCCACTCACAAATCTCAGGTGTAGCTTCATCGATTGGTATAAAATCTGCTATCCTCTCGAGGAAGTTCTGCCATTCATCTTTTAGCAAAGCAAGGATCATGGTGTATTATTTACCTACAGTAAGTAATTATTTACTTGCAACGTTTTGAGAACGGAAACATAAGAAGTACCTGGACATATTGTCCTTAGGTAGTACAACATGGACATCCCGTCCTCATTCATTTTGTGAAGATCAACTGGTTTAAAGAGTACGTCTTCTTGGAAGTATGTAGTCAAAAGACTGATGCAAAGTCAGAAGGAACAAAGTGATGATTACTATGAACAGTCATAAATATATAGTGCTCAAAGTAAATATTTTAAATGCCAAGCTATAATTTTGACAGAAAAAATTAGAAGGTATATTTCACCTCACGCGAACATAGAGGAAGCACTGTTTACCTAAAGGACATCATGTGCTGGACTTGTGGAGCCCTTGGCATTTTCATAAAAAGTGAATTTGCGAAGAAAATTATTCTACGTCGAGCCTCCAAGTTCGTTGGTACATGTATTGCAGAATCTTCTGTTGTCAATAACGATTGAAGCCTAACACACTGTCAATACAGAATGCCTGTCATATATGATACAATTTTCCTAATTGTTTAAAGAATGGACTTTACGATTCAAATTAGGCTGCTCAAAAAGATGCAGACCTTCTCCATCCAAGTTTTTTCCATCAGTGCGTCCAGATTGATCTTTCTGAACAGTACAGCATATGTTTTCATGTCCTTAAGAATACTGCAAGAGTTATGCATTATATATTGACAATAATTATATTAGATATCATTTGTGAATATGCAGATTTAGGCGTAGACCTTACACATTTCCATCACACATAATATTCTGCATAAATATTTGCATTATATCTTGTAACAGATTAACAATCTGTCTCTCTGCAAGATCAATGTCCTTTTGGTCGTCTTTCTGCAAATCGACCTGATGCAATAGAATAAATACGGTAGTGAAGAAATTACAGAATTTTCCTGACATTGCCAGGCACTTTGGTCAAATATTATTACGAAACTTAGACCTTTTATTACTCTTTTGGGTCTATATCACCCTACAGCATCAACTGGGTGTTAAAATCTCACGAGAAAGAGTTGTACCCCACGTGTGACCTACCTTTTGTCCTTGTTGTCTAAGTTGGCCTGATACGTCATATGGGTATGGCAATACAACATTTCTCCAAGATACAAAGAAAATATAGAACATACTTGATAGATAATATTATGACTTCAAAAGTCAAGCACAATTGATTGAAAGTGTAGGACTAGATGCAAATATTCCATGGACAATAGAAAACATAAACTATGAAACTACGGATGGCCAACTATTGTTTCTCTCCTCGTTGTGGTGTCCATAGCAACCTCGATGGTGTCCGAGACATGAGAAAACTGGTGTATTTCGGTTTCTGAAAAAATTCATCCTTTCTTTTAATTCCGGTTTTTGGAAATCTCAGAGGGTCTGAAATTTTTTAAAACAGTTTTCCTGCTGTAGACACAGCGAGAGAGTTTTTTGCTATTATAGTACTCCCTAAGTATGGCTTCGATAAAACGGTATCCACGTCGTGGTCTTCTCTAAAACGATACCTATTTCGTGTACTCCTCTCTATAATAGTATTCCCAGGGATTTGAACTCAAATTATTTTGATTTTCAAATTTTATCTTCTCTAAATGACTAAACAGCCCCTCAGTTCTTTGATTAGACCCAACCGTACAAACTCTGGTCCATTTCTTTTTCGAACTCTGGTCCCATTCCGTCAGTTCGATCGATGCAAAATGCTTAATTAGCAAGTGCAACTTAATTAAGACTAGTGATCCAAGTTTGCCAAGTTCTGTACAGAGGTAATATTGAATAAAGATTCGATCAGCAATTGCCCTTTTTCTTTCTGTTACCATGGATGTTGTTAATTAGCTCGAAAAAGAAATGGACCAGAGTTCGTACGGTTGGGTCTAATCAAAGAACTGAGGGGCTGTTTAGTCATATGGAGGAGATAAAATTCGAAAATCAAAATAATTTGAGTTTAAATCCCTGGAATACTATTATAGAGAAGAGTACACGAAATAGATATCGTTTTGGAGAAGCCCACGACGTGGATACCGTTTTGTCGAAGCCATACTTAGGGGAGTACTATAATAGCAAAAAACTCCACAGCGAGATAGGGTTTGGGATTTGGGCAAGATGGGGAGGCGGAGTGTAGCGAAACATACTAGGCAATATAGGTTAGGCCGGGTCTAGGCTTCTATTTGACGTATTTCATGGCTGGTGTAACAGATTTTTTTCCTTTTAAAAGAAATCAATCCAATACTTACCTGATACGTGTCAAGGTATGGTATGGCTGCAAATTGACGTATCGGGCCAACCTGTTCTGCTGTTCTGCTGTTGCTTACATGCAAATATGACTACCTCATTGTGTCCTATTGACCATGGTGCCCTCCTAGAGGCACTAAAAGTCTTAAAAGAGCGGCATTTCGTGCATGTGGTGATAGTAAGAGTAGCCAAGTTAGCGTATCGGTAGCCACATGATGGTTTTGCAAATTTTTTTGTAAAATTGAGCATCCAAACTAATTGTAGGAGGGGACATGGAGGGGAGAGAAATGCAAGGGTTTAATTTTGTGCAAAAAAAACTTCCAGGAATGACAAGAAAGTGGGAGTTTTAAGTACCAATAGATTTAACAGCCTTCCGAATTTAGCTCTAAGCTGAGGAAGTTCGGCCAATCGGAAGTCTTTCGCAAGTGTTTGATGATCGATGCTATGATTGATTTTTTCACATATCTTATGAATAGCCCTGCAAGATAACAGATGATCCAAATCAGTTTGCCAAATAAATGTACTTGACAATTTGGCAGACATCAAGTGAAGGTATGAATGCAAGCCTAAATATCAACAGCATGAGAAAAATGACTTACTGTCTTTTACTTTGTTCGTCTATAAGGCGGTAAAGTATATTCAATACCGTCTCATAGCATTCTATTACAGCATAGTATGCAAAAGGATCCTTTCTTAGCCAATTTGCTGTTAATTCCTCATCCTTTCTCTTGACTCTTCTCACCATGTCAAGCACATCTGGAATCTAAAACATAACATGCAATCACACTGCTGCGTGAAGGAGAAAATTACTAGATCACCTAAAGGACAAGAAAAATAATGTACCTTACTAGCAAGAAGAAATGCGGGCCATTGGAAAACAGTAACGTCGCCTGAAGATGATGGAACAATCAAAAGACTTCTCTCCCTAGAGGCAGAAGCGAAAGACAAATTTTAAGGGACACTTGTAAACAGAAAAGAAAAAACAAAATTTGCACCAACCTATTGCTAATCAAATCTTCTTCTCGCAGAGACTTGATAAACAGATTCCAAGTGTCGGAAAACTTGTCAATGTGCCCGATTTCATTACCCTCCTGGTGATAAAAGTTTACACACGAATTAAAGATTAGGTTTTATTAAACAATCACTCATATTTTTTTCCATCACTTTTGCCCACAATGGAAGAACAAAATATAAAAGTACCCCTTGAATGCTAATTCACCATTATCACACCGCTTGGCATAGTTATTGAAAGGTCAATGTTAAAAAAGAAAAAAAACACTTTTCAACTCTAAATTATAGTTTTAGTTCTTTTTCAACCCTCAATTTGAAATCGTCCAAATCAGAACCTGAAACTAATGAAATTGTCCACCTTATCCCCTTGATTCAAATCATGGCGGTTTTATCCGACATGGCAATATGGCATTAGTTTTGATTGATGTGGCATCCACATGTGCATATTTTGCTAACATGACATCCACATCATCATCCATGTCATCCTCAAAGCATCTTCTTCTACCATTCAAAACACATACACACACATAGAGGGAGTTTGGAGCCGCCCTGAGCAAGGATGGCAGGCAGTCTCTGCTGGCGTCACGCGTGCCTAGCCCTGTCTGCCTCCATGGCCCACCTCCCCGACCTGCCCACCTAAGGGAGTGGACATGGTGCTCCATGGCTGCCGGTTGCCATAAACCTCCATAAACCCCCCCCCCCCCCCCCCCCCTCTCCATCTCTCTCCATCCTTTTCTTGCACCTTACTGCATACATGGTGGGCGCCGGCAACGACTTGGACCTCCTCCTCTCTCAGCACAGGGACGACAACATTTGGCACCTTGGTTCGAGCAATCCATTGAGCATGTGGTGAGTGGCCTGAAGGACAGTGACCAGATGCAAGAACCACGCGCGGCCGGCGGCTGGTATCCATGTCTGCATGGTTACCTTCACATTTGGCCACACTGTTTATGCCATGGTTACTTAAAGACCATATTCATGAGTTCATTTACTCTGTTGTATTTTGTGATCTGAATCTGGTTGTGTTTGACCATGTTGGTCTTTCCGATCACTTGTAGGGTCTGATCAGGTTTCACTTAGCAATGCGAATTGGTCGGAGGTTATAATTGGGATCATCTTTGTGTCCTTGGTGGACTTCGCATTGACATTCATCAAATGTCGTGCTCTAAGGTGCTTGCTTCAACTAGAGTCAGACATGGCCACTTGGGGCACTTCCGACTATAACTCTTCATCCTGTTCTCTATTCTATATATGTACCCCTTGTAGTAGCATGGTTAAGATACGCTAAAGTTTTCCGTGCTTGTAATTTCTCCTTATATAGTGATTTTATCGATTGGACATCATAGTTTTTCACTTAAAAGGGTTTTCCACATTAAATCTCTATCTCGTATTTTTTATTATTCTTCATTGTTTTCATTCTTTGTCTTGTCGATTGCCTGATAGGTGGTATTTGATCCTAACATACCCATTAGGCTTGCTAAGGATCAAGCACGCCCATCTCCCTGGCCATGGAGCCGACAGGCAAACTAAGTTCACACAAGGCCACCACTCAAGCTTTCTTCTTGCATTGCAACTAATTTCTCCATGATGAAGTATGAATCTTTGCTCCAAATCATCCCTTTTTATTCTTGGATGGGGTTGGCACACCAAGGGTGGTCCGTGCACCACATGGACGTGAAGTCCGCGTTACTAAATGGGGACCTTGCAGAGGAAGTCTACGTCGAGCAGCCACCAGGTTTCGTCGTCGACAAGCAGGAGCACAAGGTGTCAAGCTGCGTAAGGCATTGTATGGACTGCGTCAAGCCCCACGCGCTTGGAACGCCAAGCTAGACGCCAGCCTCCAGGAGCCGGGTTTCAGCAGGTGCATGGATGAGCACGCGCTGTACACATGGCGGGTGCCCGGAGACATTGATCATCGGCGTCTACGTCGATGACTTGATCATCACCGGGACAACTCAAGTAGGCAACCCAAAAAGCATTATGTCTTCATCTGTTCTTGCCTCAACGTTGTGAGTTCGTGAGAGCGATCGTGATCTCTTTGCCAACAGTTGGTATCAGAGCAAGGCTACTCGATCCCTGCGCAATGTCGGCTCCAGTAAGCGATGGTGACCAGAGTCTGTCACCGCGCCGTGGAGGCCAAGGGCGGCGCTTGGCCTCATCGATCGTCCCTCGTTGTGGTTGCACTCGTGGTCATGACATGGTGATCCAAAAGATGGTATGGGAGGTTGGAAGCGCGTCCTATCCAATGCTCACGCGCAACAACTACATAGATTGGTCGTTCGTAATGAAGGTGATGCTCCAAGCGAGGAGCTTGTGGGACGCCGTCGAGTATGGCGATGCCGATCTGTAGGAGGATCATGCGGCACTCGAGGCACTCCTCAAGGCGGTCCCGCGGGAGATGATTCGTGCGCTCTCCATCAAGCGATCGGCCAAGGAAGCATGGGACTACGTCAAGTCTATGCGAATTGGCTCCGATCACGTCTGCAAATCGAAGCTTTAGAAGCTACGCACTAAGTTCGAGATGCTCGTGTTCAAGGAAGGCGAAGATCCTAAGGATTTCGCACTTCATTTGAGCTGCCTGGTCAACCAACTTTCGGAGTACGGTGAACCTGTCGACGAGCAGAAGGCCGTCGAAAAATACCTTCATGTCATCCCGCCCCGATTTGGTCATGTCGTCTACACCATAGAAACCATGCTCGATCTCTCCAAGTTGTCCATTGAGGAGGTCACCAGGCGTCTAAAAGGTGCCGATGATCATTGCATCCCGTAACCGACGCCACCGACTACTACCTCGGAAGCTAAACTCTTGCTGACCGAGGATGAATGGATGGCTCACCTACAGGAGAAGAAGAGCAGTGAGAGATCGTCAAGCAGGACTGGTGGCAGCGGCCGTCGCCGTGGCAAGGGTAACTGGCGCCGCGATGCCGGGCGTGACGGGCGCGAATCAGGGCGTGAGCGCAGTGTCAGTCGCGACAAGTGCCATAACTGCGACAAGATTGGCCACTGGGACAAGGATTGCCGGCAGCCACAGTGCAAGCAGGTCCATCTCACCCAAGAGGATGATGAGGAGCAGACGCTGCTCATGGCGCAGGTGTGTGCCCTCACTGATGACGTCGAGCTGATGCTGCCAAATTTTGTCAAGCTCGACGAAATGCACGCCCAAGTGAATCTGGGATGCGATGGAGAACAGCGGAGCGATGTGTGGTACCTGGACACTAGGGCCAGTAACCACATGACTGGTTGAGATAACTTCTTTGCAGAATTGGACACAGGTGTCATCGGATAGGTGAATTTCAGCGACGGCTCGGTGGTTGACATCCGCGGGCACGGCATGGTGTTGTTCACCTGCTGGAACGGTGAACACTGGTCGATTAGCAACGCCTACTACATTCCCAGGCTCAAGAGCAACATTATCAGCATCGGACAGCTCGATGAGCATGGCTGCCAGGTGCTGATTGATGGGGGAGTGTTGCAGATCTGCGATCAGCAACGTCAACTGCTTACCAAGGTGAAGCGCGCCAAAAACCGCTTGTACATGCTCAACTTGTACATCGCGAGGCTAGTGTGCTTAATGGTGCGGCAAGATGATGAGGCTTGGCTATGGTATGCACGCTACAACCACCTCAACTTCGATAACCTGAAGAGGCTGGCTCAAGACGGGATGGTACGCGGACTCCCGATGAGGTTTGCGACAGCTGCCTCATTGGCAAGCAAAGGTGCGCCTCGTTTCTGGTAGCGGCCCTCTATCGTGCTGAGGGATTGCTCGACCTCGTGCATGGTGACCTGTGTGGGCCCATCTCACTGGCAACTCATGGTGGCCGGGACTACTTTCTCCTTCTCGTCGATGATTGTAGCCGCTACATGTGGCTTCGCCTCCTGACGAGCAAGGATCAGGCGCCTACTGTCATCAAGCAGTTCAAGGCCAGTGTCGAGGTCGAGACCGGGCGATGTCTGCGCATTCTACGAATTGATCGAGGGGGAGTTCACCTAAATCGAGTTCGGGCAGTATTGCGCTGATCGGGGAGTTGCACGGCAGCTCACGGCACCATACTCGCCGCAACAGAACAGTGTAGTTGAGTGGCGCAACCAGACAATCGTCGGCATGGCACGCTGCTTGCTCAAGGAGAAGGAGATGTCGTCTGAGTTTTGGGGGGAGGCAATGACCATCGCCGTTTTTCTCCTGAACCGTGTGCCCACTAAGAGCTTGGACGGCATGACTCCGTTCGAGGCCTGTCATGGGAAGAAACCTGACGTCTCCTTCCTGCGCACGTTTGGAAGCATCGCTCATGCCAAGGTAACTCGCCCAAATTTGAAGAAGTTCGATGATCGTAGTGTGAAGATGGTGCTCCTCGGGTTCGAGCTGGGATCGAAAGCGTATCAGTTGTTCGACGTAGTTGCGCGCCATGACTACATCAATGAGAAGGCCAGCTAGGATTGGGAGAATCCCGGTGAGCTGGAGAAGACGACCAGCGCTGGCACATTCTTCGTTGAGCATGAGATCATCGCTGGTCCAGTGGAGGTCCCTGCCCTAGGGGAACAGACGCACACGCCATCACCTCGCCAGGACTCGCTACCACCGGGCGCTCCGGGTCACGCACCTGGTTTGTGGTTCGTATCGCCCACGGCTGAGGCTCTCGCTGAGCTTGATCACGACAATGACGGCGGCGTTCAACACCGGTTCAGGATGTTGCGGGACATCTTCGGTCCCGCACCCGCTGGTGCCCTGACACGATTTTTGGAGCCAGAACCGGTCGCCCCTGCCGAGTTGCACATGGTGAGTGCAGAAGGTCCGACCACGTTTGGCACGGCAAAACGCGACCCGTCTTGGCATCTGGCGATGCTGGAGGAGATGAAAGCTATCGAGGAGAACAACACTTGGGACCTCGTTGAGCTTCCTGCTGGGCATCGCGCGATCTGGCTTAAGTGGGTCTTCAAGGTGAAATGAGATGAGCATGGCGCCATCACCAGACACAAGGCGCGTCTCGTGACGAAAAGGTATGCACAGTGCGAAGGGATCGACTTTGAGGAGATCTTTCCCCTGTCGCGCGAATCGAGTCGGTGCGGCTACTGCTAGATCTGGCGGCGCACCAAGGGTGGTCCGTGCACCACATGGACGTGAAGTCTACGTTCCTAAATGGGGACCTTGTAGAGGAAGTCTACGTCGAGCAGCCACCAGGTTTCGTCATCGACAAGTAGGAGCATAGGTGCTCAAGCTGCGCACGGCGTTGTATGAACTGCGTCAAGCCCCGCGCGCTTGGAACACCAAGCTAGACGCCAGCCTCCAGGAGCTGGGTTTCAGCAAGTGCATGGATGAGCATGCGCTGTACACACGGCGGGCGCCTGGAGGAACATTGATCATCAGCGTCTACGTCGATGACTTGATCATCACCGGGACAACTCAAGCATGCAACACAAAAGGCATTGTGTCTTCATCTGTTCTTGCCTCAACGTTGTGAGTTCGTGTGAGTGATCGTGATATGCAAGAGGTGCCCCCTCATGTTTACTTGTTAGAGGATGACATGTGGGCCTAGCCTTCTGACTAGGTTTGTTGGTTGCCATATCATCTAGAACCAACTTATATGTCAAAACCACCACTATATGGGTGCCACGTTAGACAAAAACTGTTGTGGATTGCTCGTTAGGGTTGTAAAGTGATCGGTTTTAGAGTTAAGGGTTGAAAAACGAATTGAGGCCAGAGTTCAGAGTTAGAAAGTGGACTTTTTCCCCAAAAAAATTAGAATGCCCTTGAGTTCATATGGTGGGTATACATCACAACTCAAAAAATCGTATTGAGATTAGAAAACAAAACCTGGCCGGCTAAGGTGTTTAGCCGGAAACCTGCCAGTTTATGGCCCCAAAACTTGGACTGAGTGGTGAGCACCACATGAGCACAAATGTTAACTAAGAAAGCCATTGAGTTTGTTAAATCTATAGTGTTGGTCAAGGGACACAAAACTTGGCAAAAACAATGTACAAGGTATATGTAACATTTCTTCTTTCGAAGGGGTATATTTGAATAAAGCTCCTATCAAGTCAAGTGAAGAGAACAACAGAGATCATCTACCAAACTTTAGCACCAGACCTCATTTCTTTTTGATTGTTTGTCATAATGATGTCGAGGCAGTTTGTATCGAGGTACAAGATTTTTGCTGAAAGCACCTGGGAGTTCCTCGAATCTCGATCTTACCATACCAAGGTTTCGGATCTAAAGGAAGGTAAATGTTATGTAAGGCATGAGAATACTCAAAATATGCGTCTGGACAACTCCAGGGGATATTTCCCTAAAAAAACTTTATACCACCAACCTCACCCAAGTGGCACAAGGCTCCAGTTACTCCTCCACATATTGTGGAGAAAATGGCATACCATATTTGTGTGTCCATTAAGTACACCTACATGAGATATTTGAGGAGACATTTTTTCTGATGAATTTGAGGAGACAGTTTGGACATGAGAAATATAAAATAGACAGTTTGGAGATGAGAAATACAAAACAGCCAACAGAGAATACTTGAAATGCTACATACCATGATAATGGGGGCCCATATAATAATAACAACTCCTAAATCACGATTCAATGTGAAAATTCACAATTCTGTCAGTGCTACAAACTTAATTCAAAGATCTTACAGACTATGCTACAACATATTAGTGGGGAAAGAAAACATGCCTCGTGCATAAGTCCCAGTTCCCTGAAACATGATTGTCCTTGTGGGCCCAACTAGAGGTGCTATCTGTCGAGAATAAAGATAACATGGAATAATCTCAATAGTTTTTCACAGTTTTTGGGTTATGTTAATTATAAAAAAAACACCATTTTCTAACTGAATGCAAAAGAAAAGGAAATTGGGGAAAGGAACCTCAACCGAATTCAACAATATAAGAGTAACAGTATACTTGTAAATATGCACTTTAACTACAAGAGTAAAACAAACGTAAAGTCTTAGCAATGTCTTGCAATAGAGTCATTTTCGTAAACAATTTACATTAGAGAAAATGTTTGGATGAAAGTGTTGCATAACAATTTGCAAACCATATACTAAAGCCACAATATCGAGAACACCCTCCTATGGTCCTACCTGTTAACCTTTGGGGATTTAGGAATTTCACCTATACATTCCACCAGACCAAAGAGGTCTCCTGTATAAAATATGTACTAGTAAGGTGCCCGTGCTTTGCAATGGATCTCATGTAAACAATATCATAAATTCTAAACTCGCTTTATTTTATTTCTTTAAAGTTTAGAACTTGCGATGCTCCAGCGGCTCTCGACCATGGCCGCTGCCTGCTTGTGGGACGTGTTTCGGTACACCTCTAGGAGCACATCCTCTCCCTTCTCCCACTCACCACACTTCTCCCTATTGCCACCATCTTTCGCACCGTCCACCGTCTCCTCTGCTTCTCGGCCATTGATGCCCTCCTCTCCCCGCACTGCCTCGCACCTTCTTTCATATCTCCCCGTGCCTTACCTTTCACCCCCTCTCCAGCCGCATCCTCCCTATGCCCCTTTCCCTCACTCAATTCTTCTTTCCCTCCCCCTTCCCTTGTCTCCTCCACCTCCCCTTCTCTTCTTATCACCACTGCGTCATTGCTCTGACAGGACCCGGCCATGGCCACCACCTGCCTCTGGGATGTGCTCCTGGTACACCTCTAGGAGCGCATCCTCTCCCTTCTCCACATCGTGCTTCTCCCTGTCACTGCCATCTTGTTCGCTCCCTGGCCTTCCACACCTTCCTCTTCTTATACCACCTCGATGCCTTCTTCCTCATCTCCTCGTGCCTCGCCTTCTATCCCCCTCTCTAGATGCACCCTCCCTGTGCCCCCTTGCCCCTACTCGATTCATCGTCCCTTCCCTCTCCCATCGTTTCCTCCCCCTTCCTCCTTGTCATCACTGCCTCGCTGCCCTAATGATACCCTGACCATGGCCGCTGCCACCTTCCCGTGGGATGCGCTCGCAGTACACGTCCAGGAGCACCACCTCTCCCTCCTCTCGCTCACTGTGCTTCTCCCCACCACTGCTGTCTCCTGTACTCTCCATCGTCTTCTCTGCTCGTTAACCTTCCATGCCCTCATCTCCTCGCACTTCCTTGGTGCCTTCTTCCTCATCTCCTCGCACCTTGCCTCCCATCCCATCCCATCTCCATCTGCATCCTCCCCGTGCCCCCTCGCCCACTCGATTCTTCTTCCTCTCCCCCTCATATCCTCCCCCTTCCTCCTTGTCGCCACCTCCTTGCAGCACTGCCTCCTGGCTCTCCCTACCAGCTCCTACCTCCTCATCGTCATTGTCCTGCATTCATCCTCTTCCTCCTCCACCAGCAACGAGTACACCCTCATTGATGTCACCACCAGCATGGGTGTCCACTTCTACACTCGACTCCGTAGATCCCTCCCCGCGGTAGGCACCTCAGGGGATCTCCTGATGTCGTTCGTGATTCTTTGTAGTGCCGCGGTTGCCGGCGACCATGGCCAGCTCTTGTGCTTGACCCCATCACCGCTGTCTTCTATGCCCTCCCCTGCCTCCTGTGCTCCCTAGCCTTCCACACCCTCCTCTTCCCACACCGCCTTGACACCTTCTTCCTCATCACACCGCACTTCGCCTTCTACCCCCTTTTTAGCCACATCCTCCCCATGCCCGCTAGCCCTCGCTCAATTCTTCTTCCCCTCCCCTCTCGTCTCCTCCACCTCTCCCTCCCTTCTAGTCACCACTGCCTTGCTGCTCTGACGAGACATAGGCCATGGCCGCTGTTAAGGGCAATATATAGAATACATGAGATACACACAACTCTAAACCCTAGGAAAATTTACAATTTGTGCCCTCAGAGTTATAAATTGCTGACTTCTTCATGAAGCCACAGACTAGGGTATAACATTTGTATTTTCTCTCCAAACTCAGTGTGTGTGATCCACCATGAGTTTGAGAGGGAGTGTTGATGTATAAGTGAATTGCATGCTTTTCCTCACCAGTTTAAGCTTTTGGGTGAATTGGTCGGTGCATGCTACTCAATATGGTATTAGAGCTAAGAGGTCCTGAGTTCAAGACCCGATGTTAAGGATATTAGTGGTATTTCATATTATCCTAAGATTTAGTGTTTGTGTATCTCATGTACTCTATATATTGCCCCTTTGAGCTATGCAATACAACTTACCTTTATGCATTCATCCTTCCATGCATCTAACATGGTATGATAGCATTAGGTTTTCTAGCTAAAAACCCTAGCCACCACCGGGTCTTCTACTGCTGCTGGCCTCAGGAGGATGATTGCTGCTCCCAAGACGGCCACCGCCATCCTAAGCCATCGTGTCTGCTGCTCTTCATCAGGATAGGTCTTTGTGTCGATGCCACCAATCTACAAGCCACCGCTGGCTTGTGCTCATTGCCACTGGCTCACAGACGATTTTTATTTACAACCATCTATGAAACTATCACAGACAGTTTTTATTTACAACCATCTATGTTTTATCCTTTATCGTATGAACTACAGAAGCTACTAAGACGAGAGACAAATTCAAGGCAAATTTATTACAAAAGTCCCAAAAAAAAGAGATTTCCATATCTTAGTCTTCTGGGCTTCATATGCTTCTTCTTCAACTTTTGGAGTTGGAGGATCAGCCGTTGAGTTCTCGAATGCCGTGAAGATTGTCCTTGCTGTCTTCACTTCCTCCTCTAGCCTAGGCAAATATTAGCATGGCCCATAATCTCAAAGTGGATGGCATGATAAGCTTCCTCAGAATCAACCACTTCTGCTTGATTGGCAATGTTATTCATGTGTCTCTCTACTACCGCAAGAGTTTCTTCCGCTTTGTGCACATTACAGAGAAGAACGAGGCTGAGGGTTGTTTCTCTTTCCTGAGCGGCATGAGACACCTCCATTGATGGCAAATGATAAGGTCCAACTAACGGATGGAAGCGAGTCGAGGAAGGAGAGCAGGACGTAAGTGGAGGAGCTGCTCTAAACATATATTGTTGGCCGCCTATGCAAGGTTGTGGCCGAACAACTCATGATGGATAGAAGAGAGGAAGGAGATCAAAAGAATATTAGATGCCATTATTGAAAAATCTGGTGAAGAAGATGAGGGAGAGGATAGTTTAGAAGAGCTAGATTAGGGTGCACATATTTAAGCATTATCACAAACAGATCGTATACCAAATTGTCTCTGATATTAATATCATAGACGGTTCGTATAACAAACCGTCTCTGATATGTGACTTATCATAGACGGTTCGTATAACAAACCATTTTTGATATGTGCATTATCACAGACAGTTCGTATAACAAACCGTCTCTGATAATGACATGTCACTGATCTGTGGTGTATCCCCCGGGATTTCGATCTCACCTGTCCATTCTCTCCACATCGAATGGTAGGCACCGGTTGCTCCCACCTCTCGGCCCTTATTAATTACTCTCCCTCTCCCTTTCCACCAATAGTCACGCGTGAGTTCATCCACTAGCTTCCTGCATCCTACCCTCGATGACGCGACTACCACCGTGAGCTAGCTCCTCCATCTCCTGTTGTGACACCACGGTGCACTGCTGCTCCTAGCTAGTTCATCAACTCCTAGCTTGTTCCTCGATGATGCTGACTACCACCGTGAGCTAGCGCCTCCGTTATGACACCATGGTCGACTGCACAACACACTCTTGTCGTAAGTGTCATAAGAGTGTCTTGTGCAGTCTCACCATCATGACACAAAAGTGACACTAGCACCGTCTCTCCATTGCCGGTGATATCCGACCACCATCCGATGCCCTCCCCTCTCTTCCTTGATGGCAGGCATCAAGGATATCGCGCACTGCATCCAACTTCTACTGTCTGATAGGATCTCTGCTTCTTATATATTCTTGCCATGTTAAAAGTTGGGTTCGTTATCTTGTTATGCTATAATGGTGGATTCTAATCTTAATGGAAATGGAATGTGTTGTTGTGTTTTCCACTGTATTTGCTTGTTTTCAAAGGGCATAGGTAACATTATTTCTTGAGGTTAGCCAAAAAACAGAAAATATTTTAGGTATAGCATGAACTATCACATACGATTTATGCTATAAACCATTTATGAAGGACTATCATAGATGGTTCTATATTACCAACCATCTGTGATACTCACCCAGCACAGACGGTTGGTAACTAGAACCGTCTGTAATGTGTGAGTATCATAGACAGTTTTTGGTTCAAGCCATCTGTAATAGTTTTCTTCACAGACGGTTCTAGTTACAAATCGTTTATGTTGTTTTTATCACAGACGGCTCAAAACCCGTCTGTGGTAACCTCTGATTATGACTAACACATAAATACAGACGGTTCAAAGAACCGTCTATGATGACATTTCCGAACCGTCTGTGATGACCCTTTTTGTAGTAGTGTGCTTAGTAATTTTGTTAATTAGATTTGAACATGCTTTCAATTAGTATTATGAACTCAAGCTTCAACCCTAGAACATTCAATTCAACTATGAACCGTGGCTCGAGATAGGATCGTTATTATCACCTTATGCAATCATTTGATAACCCTTGGGTAGTTAGGTGATACTGATTTAGAAAAGCCTAATACAAGATTGCACTCCGGTAAATCTATGAATTATCTATCAAGACTTTTTGTGTCACGACAATATTGTTTATTAATGTTGGCAATATATTAATACTTAGTCTACCACACATCTCATGGCGATTTATTCCAAAAAATCCAACAATAAAAGCATAAAATATAACTAGCACGGTAAATAACAAGATGTAGCATGAGGTCAAAATAAACTGAATACTTTAGTACTGTATTTGGTAAACTAATAGCTAATATTTTAAGCTTGTTTCACATAAGCAATAGCTAATAGCCAAATTTATTGCTTATGTACATTAAGACAAATAATCATATATATGATTTAATACTTATGCAGTGGAAGGTAATGATGCCTAACTTATACTAACCTCCACATAAAAACTGAAAGCCAACTTCCACATAAGCAATAGAATCCAGAATGATGAATACCTATTTTTATGGAAGTAGATATATATGAGCCATAGAAAGATATAAAAGATTGAAAAATAAGCCGTCATGAAAATATGACACTTACTTAAGAAGTGAACAAGTATCCTCATGCATGCCTTGTGCAACATATAACTTTGGCTGATAAAACATATGTAAACCAAAAACAGTTTAGGTAATATGTGGCACTATAAATAGGAACAAGACGCATGACTTCTATGGCAGGAAAAATGTACATGGTTTTACCTGAGTCCACCAAATAAAAAATCTAATGATGTAGGAATTTGAATGCTCAATGGCCCTTTGAATCGGTGAAAATATGAAAATTGAGGCATCCAATATACTTGGTATAATGTAAAGAACAATAGTGAAACTATAAAATGATTGACTTCGAATCCACTTGCTGAAGAACTTGACAAGGCCAGTAGGATTTTGAAGAGAAACAAAGTATGTCGTTGGCAGAACTATCAACCACATAGTTGCTATAAAACATTTTAGAATCCGACGGATCTTCAATGACCACTCAAGGCTTCTCCAAGCTTTCTGATCAAGTATTATCTCTAGCATGGCTGAGGAAGTACGAGATACCAATTTTAGACATTGGTGAAATAGTGGAAACAAGAACCAGTGGTGAGCTAACTTAAATTTATAGACTAAAATAGCTCATAAAAATTAGAATCAATGAAGATTTACCAAAAGAACTACTGATAAACAACTAATCATCATAACAAGAGAAACAAAGTTCTTGAGGCCTAGAGGCCCCAGAGTACATTTATACCTTTAAAAAAGTTTAAAAATGCTGCTGTTATGAAGATCGTCAAAACATTTCTGAAAACGTCTGGTTCTAAGATTGCTGAAAGAGATCTAGTAGGACTCCAAGCAATAATTACCATGGCCTGAAATAGAACTCTCCAATGATATGGCATGGGAAAAGGAACTATTCTCAATGCAAATATGATTGTACCTGGAAAGCCAGTATAAAGAACGTCCACATTCGATAAAAACTCCTGAAAAGGTGCAAAAATGTATGGACTTCAACAAAATTTGTTTTGGACATCCTTCGTCTGCTAACTGCATCATTCTGTTGTTGCATATATCCAAAGTTAGTTTCATTATCTTACCAGATATACTTAATTTTGATAAAAGGAACATGCATATGATAATTTTGATAAAAGGAACATGCATATGAACCATTCTCAATGCAAATGCATACTTGTCCACCTTAAGTCTAGATTATATGTATGTCTGCATTAAAAAAAGGGAAAATAGAATACAACTCAGTAGAAGTCCTTTCCTAAAATTGCTAGTACCTTATTTCCTTTCCTAAAATTGCCAGTATCTTATTTCCATTGTGGAACTTTTTATTGGTAAATGCTAACATTTTCAATGCAATTATTCAAGTGAAAATTTCAAGGAGTTTGTAGAGAAGCTTAGTACTTCACAAAAAATGATATTTCCTACACATTAAGAATATAGAATAGGACTGAACAAATCTTCAATACAAAACTAAATCCAACAATGCAGTTAACTACTCCCTCCAGTTCACAAAAACAAGTCATTTTGGACATCGACACGGTCTCCAAAATACAACTTTGATCACTAATTACTATTATAATATATTTGTAAAACCTACAAAATTGTAATGTTATGAAAGTATTTTTCAAGATGAATCTACACATATGATTTTCATTTATCTAATCTAAATATTTAAAAAGATATCGATAGCCAAAGTTTGACTGTACTCATTCCAAAAATGACTTGTTTTTGTAAACTGGAGGGAGTACTAACAGACACTCGTCTAGAAAAATATTTGAAACCAAATATTTCAAAGACTTGTGTATTGAAAACTTTCAACAAAAATATAGTGAATATTAAACAACAGATGTACTTTATTCCCACCGTGCCATAAAGAACAAGATAATGGAGTGACTATACTAGATAGAAACCCCTATAAAGTTTGACATATTGATGATGTATGCTATGATAGTCTGATGTTACATAATGAGATGAAAATCAAATAACATCTGCTTGCCCTTATGCCATATTGCAAGAAGTATATGTTGCACAAAAAAATTGAATGAATTAATGAATAACCTCATATTCATTTTTAGTTACCTTAGGATCTGCAAAAAAATCAGCTGTCGGATGCATTGGCCATCCAAGCTGTTTGAAGCATTTCTTTGACCTGATAGTATGGAGGTTTTTGACAGAAAGCTCACCAGTAAGAAGTAATCTTTTGTCAAAACTTCTTGGCTTTTACTGATAGGTAAAGCACAAAAATGAAGTATTAAAAACAACTTACCAAAAGTATTCATTTAAGTCATCATAGTTTCTCCACTTTGAGTGGCTCACAGTACCATGTTTACTCCTTGCAGCTTCCTTTCACATCAAATAAACATTATAGAAATAAATATAGCCAAAAAACATTTACACAAGATATAACATCGAGAACGTACCTTCTGCATAACTTTGTAGATGGGTTGAATAACAAGCTGTAGAAATGCATCATCGCTCCCTTCTCGCCAAAAGTGTGGGTGAAAATAATCCTTTGTTTCATCCGATATTATGTCATATAAATCCTTTGCCATCTAGGTCCAATATAGGGTGAAAAATATTGATCAATGAATTAGTATACATATGTTCATGACATGCCCACGGTGTTAGCCTTAGGGTCTATTTGTGAGAAAAATGTTTATTTGATAAAAATAACAAATTCATAAAAATTCAAACAACAAAAAATGATGCTTATATTAGTTGTCAAGCTGACTCATATTTTGTATAAGTTCATGCTTGTCCATAAGCAGTTCATGTGCTTCCAAGTGTTGACACAATTGTAACATTGCATATATTTTGTTGTAGAGACATTTTTTTTAAATGTCACATAAGTGCCTTCCTATGCATTGTCACTATGAATGAAGAGACATTCTACTAACATGCATCTATATTCTTTTGGGATGCGATTAATGTGCTACTAGTAGCATGTTAGCCTGACAACACTAGAAGTCCCCTTTACTTTGGTTTGACACTTTCCCTTTACGTATTTCTTCTTTTAGTCGAGAGACAAGGAATGAAGACACAACTAGAAAGGAGGAAGAATACAAGTGTGTATTAAACATGATTTTTTCCTTTGGTTTGCAACCTTTAAATGACCATATAATCTTATCGAAGTGTCTTATTTACATTTTGTTTGAACCTTTGTGTTCCATTTGATGAGCTTAACAAGTCCAGACCCATATTATATATATTTTAGTGGTGTAATGATAAAGTTGTTTCTCAAGTAGCAACTCTATGTGATCGAGAAGCAACTATTATCTAGTTGGGTTGCAACTTTGGGTTACCTACTAACAACTAAACACTACAGGAACCACAACTTTACAAATTACTTCTTGGCAACATAACTAACTATTATTTGATAGCAAGTTGGTGACTCAACAATTTGTGTAAACAACCTATTAATGCAGAGTTACTTGCAAATATTAATATATGTTACTTGTTCATAAATAACTCTATATGTTACTTGCTAATAGACAACTAATATTGACTTGTGTAGAGAACCATCAGTGGTAGCTCTATATTGCTTGCTAGCAACTCTAGGTGTTACTATGTAACAACTACACCTACTGATAACTTATCTTACAACATATCAACTCTCTATGACTTGAAGATAAATAGTAGCTATTTATGTAGGTAATTATCAATGGCGAATCCATACTACTTAGTAACAAGTCTATCTATGATTTACTAGCAAGTTTGCATGTTATTTACCGATAACTTCTTATTTTTGATGGCAATCATTAGTGCTTTGTGCTAGCAACTACTAGAGGTAGTTGTACATTACTTGCTAACAACTCAACATGTTACTCCTAGCAACTCTACGTGGTACTTGCTTACTTACTAACAACTCCATTTGTTAATTACTAACAACTTTGCATGTTATTTACTAGCAACTTTCTACTATTTGATGGTAACTACTAGAGGTAGTTGTATTTTACTTGCTAGCAACTCTATATGTAACTAGTAGAGATATTTGTATGGTACTTGCTAGAAAATATGTATTGCTATCTAGTAACAAGTGCTAGTCGAGATGTGAACTATTAACGGTTAAATAGACAAAGTACTTGTGGTATAAAACATCTATTTATTATTTGGAGAGGCATTATATGCTTGGAAAATTTAGCTAGGACTAATTAAGTTAATTGTTAATGAGGCAACTATTACTACTTGGAAGTTCAACTATTATCTAAATAGGGAGGCAAATTGGTCACTTGTACTAGTTTGAACCAAGATGGCAACTGTAGGAGCTTTGGCGACTCTAGCAACCCCAGCACCATAATGGCACCCTGATCTCCTTTCTTTCCATAGGTTCTTCTTCAGGATTGTCTTCTCCACTGGATTTCTAGCTAGACATCTATTTTTAGAAGGACCTTTGGTCTTGTTTTCATTCTACGGTATATACTATTTCACGTACTGCTTCTATTTTTCTTCTTGTGCTTTTGGTGGATCGAGCCTCTTTTTGTCTTACCAAAGAATTAGTGGGTTCAGCTCTTCAATCTTGTCTGGATGGATCTATGATTGATTTTTGATGTTACACTTCTCCAGGGCTCAAATCTCAAATTCTCAAGTTGTTCTAAGCCAGTGGGTCTCTCACGGCGTTCGCACTCCCTCCTGGCGATTGCACGGTCCCTGTGCGTGGTTGCACAGGGTGATCAACGTGCTACTCGTGCGTAATGAACATTATTGATTCTTTTGAAGCATTTTACAGAGATGATTTATTGTATCTCTAAGGAAACAACATTACATAGCAGCATTAAATTGTGCTACTAGCATAACAAACCACAATAAATAAAATCTACAAAAATATGTGGAGTTTTGCAATGGTTGATCCTAGAACTCTTAAGTCTCATGCGAATACTTGCTGCACTAACCACTTGAACCTCGCAACCTCCCTTGTTTGGCTGTGTATTGCAATATTTATATGTAGTTTTTAACACATATCAACCACCTAGAAAACGCCTCTAGAGAGTTGAAAGTGTTACAAAAAATGACTTTCCACACAAATTTTAGGTAAATTAGAGAGCATCATAAAAAGCATCTCTATTAGATAAAATTCTACATGTGTCTACAACTGTCTCTAAAGTACAAATTTTTTGTGGTAGTTTTAGAGTGTTTATAAAAAGAGCCTCTAGACTATAGAACTAATGATTTTTGAGATAAATTGGAGCAACCCTAGAAAAGTGTCTCTATAGGGGTTTTACTTGTAGCGAAATAATCAGTCAATGATAAATGCCTCTTAGGAATCATCATGCTGCACCTTTCCAAATACTCATGTTTTCCATAGAAAACTCCCTTTTTCATGAGTATGATGGAATAAATTACTTATAACTAAGAAAGAAGTTAATTTGTTATACTTAGGGCTCAACAGTGATTGACATGACATCATAACCTTGAGACTCAAATCAAAAGATAGTTATTCTTCATATAGTATAATCAATGCCATTTCCTTCAAAAAAAAGTACAATAAATGCCATAGACTAGTGTAATTGGCACAATATTATGAAACAGGGTGAAAATATCCAATTTGCATGAAACATAATTTGTACGTGTGGTGGGGGGGCTTGTCCAAAATTTGTCAGATTGAATGAATTTTAAATTTTAAAATTAGGAATAAAACTTCTACAAACAACTTGTAAACACAACTATGTAAAAGGCTAGCATTATGTGTGCCATGTGATGGGTTGTGAACTTGTGGGTTCGTTCCCATCTATACCAAAGTGCTGGTTTTCAATATTTTCCATTCTAGATACGGGGCCACATGTCAGTAGTAGGATTAGAACAAAGAATGAAGGAAGACGAGAGCTTCGAATGTAGGACCCAAGGCAAGTACGATTAGTGCTTTTACCACTAGAGCGGCTAATGTTTCCTGCTTAACTTATGGCTTGCGTAGAATAAGTATATTGGACACCCCGCAACTATTTCACTGAGGCTATTACACCCTAGTTTTGGTACAACATGGTGACGGTTTTGAATTCGAACAAACATGGTATTGAGTTATGAAACTTGTACAAGTGTGTTATCCAATTTACAAAATAAACTAACATGGCTATGGACCTCCTGTGATTCAGAAAATAAATTACAAAAATACCCTTTCTCTCTCCAACTCTTCCTCTTCTCTCAATCTTTCCCAACTATCATGGTTACCTGTTACCTCTCTCTAACTGCCATGGCTACCTCTCCCAGGTGCATGGCCATATAGCGCAAGATGGTGCACACTATGGAGATCTGGGCATCGTCTGATGCCATTTAGAAAGGTGTAGGCCCAACAGGCCCCTGAACTTCTTAGGATCGTGCCACTGTCAAGGAGGAGAACAACAACGACAAGGAAGCCAGTGGCAAACACTACAAAGAGGAGCATTTTGAGGAGCTTCAGGGCAAGGGTCTTGACGTCACCCTCATGAACCCACCTTCAACGAGCTCGCCATGGTTGCTTGGCTCTAGGGTAGGCCTGCAGCCATGGTGTTGAGCATGGTGAGTGCAGTGCTAGAGTAGGAGGTAGACGAGCGCAATGACTTTTAAACACCTTTGAGGTTGATGTAGAAATCTTGCCACGAGTCAACAAGGACCAGTGGCGTTGAGGCAACTTGTTGCATATTAGAGTAGACTTTAAGACCTACTTGGTAGGCTATAGTGAAGTAGGAGGCTCGGGACGGCGCTAGAGGAGGCTGTGCTTGACAACAACCTCTGTTGAAATTCCTAGCAAAGCCATGCCATGGCTGCTCGAGCTCTATCATGTCCACCTAACCCAAATCATCGCCTTTGGTGAGCATCTTAATAAAAACCATCCATGCCACATCATGTTCTACCACTTTCTCCTCCACATCCCAAATTTAATTTGAGTTTCATGAACGCAGCTGCTTGGGATCAAAACTCTGCTTCCCCAGATCTGTCAAGCTTTTCCACTATTGTTCATCATGACCAGTGAGACTCCGTTGATTCCTTCATATAGAAGTGCCTCGCACCCACCGTAGCCTTGTCGCCTCCATGACCCACCCCCACTACTGCCCGCCTCTGTCACCGGGCCAACATAGTTCACCTCTCCTTATACCACCACTACCATTAGGCTCTTCACATCACAAGCGTTCCATTTTGCTTCTTGCTCGTACTTAGGGCTGTAAAAAAAGCTCGAAACTCGCGAGCTACTCGAGTTCGGCTCGTTCTAAGCTCGATTCGAGCTCGGTTCGAACTTTAAACGAGCCGAACTCGAGCTTGAGCTCGAGCTCGCGAGCTTCACCGAGCCGAGCTTGAATAGTTCGCGAGCCCCGATTCGAGCTTAAATAGTAATACATATTAATTCTTACCGAGCTTTTTCGAGCCGAATTCGAGCTCGAGCTTTTCTTATTATTAAAAATTAGTGTGTATTTGAATTATTTTGACTGTTATCGAGCTTACTAGAGCCGAGCTCGAACTTAAATTTTTTTTATTATTGAAAAATAGTGCATAATATATTATTTTAATTGTTATCGAGCTTCAACGAGCCGAGCTCGAGCCTACTCGAGCTTAGGCCGAGCCGAGCTCGAGCCCAGGTTCAAGCTCGGACCCCATCTCGAGCTCGGCTCGAGCTTCTGCCGAGCTCGAGCCTGGAAGGCCAAGCTCGCTCGAGCTCGACTCGTTTACAGCCCTACTCGTACTCCACCACAACCCCATTGTCGGTGCCATGCCTAGCCCACCACCACCTCCTCTCTCTCTCTAGTTCTCTTTTACAATGAACGAGAACAGTAAGTGGAAGAGAAAAATTGAAGGATGGACGAGTGGATCTCACAATTTATTTAGTCATTTTGCTGAGTAGTCTGCTTACGTGTCAAATCCCTAAAGCTAAAACTAAAACCAGCTTATGTGTCAAAAACACATATACAGCGCCACCTCCAAGCAAAACCAGGTTGAATGTAACAACCAAAATTTGGGGCCATTTAAAATTTTTGGATAATTTTGGCATTTGGATCATTTTCAAATTTTCCTTTTGGCTTTGGGAGTTGAATTGAAAACAAAATTCAAAGTTGGAACTCAAATTGTGACCCAAATTCAAATTGAGTTCAATTTAAAATTTAGAATCCAAATTCATTTGCAAAACAAGAATTAAAATTCAAACTTAAAAACAGAATACAATTGAAAATCAAAGAAAAATAGAAAAATAGTCTTGGGCTGGCCCAATCGTCTTTCCCTTCCTCTCTCTCTTTCTTTGGCCCACAGCCATCTGGCCTAACCAGCCTACCGACCTACTCCCCCTCTAGCCCATCCCAGCCACATGCCCAACCTCCTTGCTCACTCATTTTGCTCTGGCCACGCCCTCAAGCTAGCCGCACCATGCCAGCTTGCCATAGCAAACGCTGACCAATCGCCGTCCGCCTTCACACATGCCCTGCTCATGTCATCGCCATCCTGTCGCCCACCTGTTGTATTGAATTGCTTGCGACACCGCACATCGAATACCCTGGCTCTATTTCACCATCACATCACATTGATTGCTACACTGATGTCCATCTGTGAGAGCGCATATGCCACTGCTAGCCCTATCATTCTGCCTTATCACGCGCACCCAGTCCCATCGTAGATGTTGTACCCAGGCCATGGTGACATTAGCTGTGGCTGCTCCTCCGTGTCACGCCCTTGCTTGTGCTAGCGTCGCATTGCCTCCTCACATGCACCTCCCTATTCACTCTCCTTTGGTCACTTACTGGCGCCATCATCTTCCTATTGTTCTATTTCTCATGAATTGTGCGTCCCATTACCTCCCTCTCACTTTGCCCTCACCCAATTTTGGCAGTCATCATCCCTAGCTTGTCGGTGCCATGGTCCTCCACTGCATCACCTTGGGAACTCATTGCCATACTGCCTCAAGCCCCCCAAGCCTTGCCAATCACTCTGGTGAGTTCCTCGTGACTCGTAGATGCTCATTGTGATTTAGTTTAGCTCGCCGTACGACTAGAGCCCTGATTGCCATGGTGGCTAAGCTTCACTGCCTCCTTGTGCCATCATGCCACCACTGTGGTTCACTGTCGGCCATGTCGTCGCCGCCTTTAGGACTATCGTGGTCCTGGCAACCCATTTTGGGGGATGTCGGCGCTCACCGTCGCTTGCCTTACTGGCAATGAGTGTCTCCTTTGTAAGTAGAGGAGGAGCATTGTATCTTAGTATTTAATTAGCTATCATAATTAATTAGTGTTCATGATGCTTCTTAGTTAATGTTAATTAGCCACTGACATGTGGGCCCAACCAATTAAGAAATTTAATTAAAACGAAATTTGAATTCTGAGCTACTATCATGTGGGTCCTCACTATGCTCCAGTTCCACTTGTCAATCACACCAGATTTTTACGAAAAATAAACTAAAAAGAAATTAAATATTATCTGGCTCATTATAGTATTTTCTTAAGAAAAATAAATCAAAAACAAATTAAAAACCCGACAAGCCCCACATGTTAGCCTCTGGAGTATTTTCGAATATGGAAATGAATTAGAAAATAAATTACAACCATGAGCCTAGCTAGGAGTGAGATAGTCTCTCTCTCCTCTGTTTATTTTAGGAGTTTTCCTAAATTTAAACTTTGGAAGGCCCATTCTTGCTTTCTTTAAATCCAATTCAAATGAAACTTATTTTTAAATTCACCTAAAATCATGATCTTTCTATCGAGGCCAAAGCCATGAATTTTAGAGTTCATTTGTATTTTCATGTGGATTTGTTTGCATTCTCTAGTTTTATTCGCTTGTCATAATTGCAAGTCTTGACTATACGAAGCTGAGGAAGAGCAATAGTTCGAGCCCAATTAGGGCCCTCAAGACCAACAAGTTTATGAGTAAGGTGAGTCAATACTTTAATCATTTGCACTAATATTTTGAGTGCAAGTTATATTGATTTAAATTATTAAATTGCATGCTTTAATTTGTTTTGCAAATTATATTCATTTGAGCTCATAGTTAAGTCCTTATTAATTATTGTGCTATTACACCCCCGCTCCTTGATTTTGGACATAAAACCTTGTTGCCCTAGAAATTTTTGTTAAACATACTACTGATAAGTCCTTATTGAAGCAGCATGCTTAGTCTTACTTAGATACTCAGGGGCATCAAATTGTCCTGATATTATTTCAAACATGAAATCTTGTATTTGGGTAGTCATTGGATACTCTAAACTTGCTTAAATATCTAGGCGGATGGTAAGAGGGACTGCTGTGGTGGGAGCATGAGAGTATGGTTTGTGATCGAACCACCTTCATAACCCTAGGGACTTAATCGTTTAATCCCTTCTCAATGTAAAATAGCGCAACCATTGTAACTCTCAACTAAGGCATTTAGTAATTAAAAGAACCCAACCTTTGTCTGCTCAGCCATACATCTATATTATTGCATTCTATGTGTTGACTCATGGAGAATAGTTGTTTGTGCTCACCCTCGCCACTTAATTAACTTAGAACTGATGGAACATGACAACTACGCCTACTACCCCACCCTGGGACCAGGTGGGGAAGATGACAGTGGAGATTAGGACATCCCTTAGTATTCTAGCCCTTACCTCAGATAGCTAGCCTTGGATCGTGATTATGTGTACATCTATTATTCAAACTCTTGGAAAGTAGTAAGGCAACCTTTACCTCTAGTCGCTTGCCTAAGGCAAGATGTGGCCTCACCTTTTGTTTTTACTTCCATTTCCACTTTTGTAATGTAAACATTTAGCCTTATCGGCCGATATGTAAACTCTACCCATTATGGGTTATTTAAACTCGGCTGTGTAATATTACTGTTGGTATGACTTATGCGATGTATGAGATTGATTCAGTAATATATTTATGAGCACTATCTACTGATCTAGAGAATAATACAGTAGAATGACAGAGGATTCCAAATTGCAAATTTTGGGTCCGACAATGCTAGTACGAGAGCATACAACTATAGGTTAAAAAGCCTTAGCTAGAATGGCCGTTATCTAAGGACTTGAGACTTATTTTCAAAAACTAAGCAAGAGATTTACCAAAAAAATGTAGATACTACTCCTTCTACTTACCCTCTTAGTTCTTGACTTACCTTCCTTTCTTTACATTTTAAAACTATTATTGACACCCTCCTATTCAAAACTATAGATGCCAAATTAGCCGACTTTGGCCCATGGGACTACTTCACACATGGAGAAGATGAAGGAGAGGTTGTTGACATACTACGCAAACTAATGTAGTACCTAGGCTACTGACACAGTCCCATCTTTAGGGGCCAAAAGACCCAGGAAGTAGACAGAGAGGCCTAGATGATGGAAGGCTTCCTCTATGCAAGGGAAGGCGAGTACACCTCCCGCACCTTTAGGATTGAGCACCTGAGGAGCATTTCCACCGATGCCCTTCAGGACGCCGCCCACTTGGCTTCTGCTTGCCTATGTAAGATCTATGAGGCCACCATGTTGTCCTCTCTGTTCTGCTACTATCCATGCCTCGAGGAGGGAGGACGCTATAGTGAGACATTCATCACCACCTTTGAGGATGACCCGCTCCTAACACACCAGGTTCAACTTACCTGAGCTATGAGGGCCACCTACATTGAGGCACTGGAGGAGACCTCAAACCTCTGCTAGTTCCTCACTGCTAGCTACAACCAAGTCAAAACCCTTCGCACTTAGCTCACCAAGTGCGAGAAGGCCCATGTTACAGTAGATCGTGAGAAGGCTACCGCAGTCGCTTGAGTCGGACCTACCATCGTCCCTGCCAACCCCACCCCTACTCGGCCTATCTCTGGAGGACTATGCTTGAGGACTACCAAATGCAAGAGCATGCGGCGCCCTAGCCCGCCGATTGTCATCAACCTTGGAAACAACATCCATGACTGCAGTCACTCCCACTCCAATTCACTTGGCAACTATGAGAACCGTGGTGGTGATAGCTTCATGGAGGAGTAGGCAGACCAGAGAGCTAGACTAGTCAGTAGTGCTTGCTAGGAGTAGGATTTTGATTTGCAAGCACTAACCCCTTGTATTTAGTGGTAAATGTTGTAATATGTATTGTATTGTACTATCATCACCGAGCATAGGTTATGTGCCATGTACTAGCTATCATGTAATAACTTGCTATGAATGTCATATGGCCACCATAGGCCTTGTATTGTATTCTATTTTTCATTTGTCTTATTCGAATGGATTTTGATATGCTTCTTGAGGGCTAATCAACACTCTTACTTAGACTTTAGTGCTAAATAAGAATGTTATCCACATATGGCCCCAAAGAGAGCCGGTAGAGGGAGTGGCACCGCCAATCGTCATGAAGATAGCCCTATTAGCAACGGGAGAGGCCGTGGATGTGGGCCTAACTCCCTCCACCACCACTCAACCCCACCCTAGTGCAAGTAATGGCACAACAGACACATATTTTGTAGGCCATCTTCATCGAGCAACAAGCTGGGGCTACTAGCTATAACTCAAAGCTAGCTAACTTTCTGAGAACTCAGCCATTAACCTTCTCATCTATCGATGAACCACTCAAAGCTGAAGACTGGCTCTGGGACATAGAAAATAAGCCCCGAGTTGCCAAATGTGCAGAAGAAGACAAGGTAATCTTCACCACCCAACAACTCAAAGGAATAGCAGCTGCTTGGTGGGAGAACTACCTACAACCCAAGGAGGAGATAGTCCCGTAAATGAGGAAGCCTCCCAGGGGGAAGAAGAGGCTGAAGAACAAGAAGTAGAAAATGTTGAAGATCAAGAAGAAGAAGTAGCCAGTCCAATAGTTCAAGATATTAAATCAGCTAGCTTACTACGCACCAGCAAATATAGTTGATGAGGAGAAGATCAATTGTTTCTTGGTAGGAATGCACGAAGAGTTGAGAGTGCAACTAATTATCCAAAATTTCTTCAGCTTTCATCACCTTGTCAGCATGGCTCTCATTCTAGAGAACGAGAGGAAGAATACAGAAGCTACCCACAAATGCAAACTGGTTGCCTAGAGGCCATATGGAAGCTATCCCCAATGGTTATACGGAAACCCCTCCTTCCCTAGACTAGCAGCAGTCTTACCACAGTTCCAACACACCTTCCAAGTGGCAGCGTGCTCCGCACTACCCGCCCTACAAACTAGCCTGCTATATCAATCCCACCATAGCCAACCTCAACTACTTCGACTGAGAGAAAAGGGACACTTCGTCAACCATTGCCCACAGTGCCGAGTCTCACTAGTCAATTTCAATCTAGGAACCACTCTAACTTATAGCCAGACATCAACGTCGAACAAAAGATATCAAACTCCGTGAGCAATCAGGATAGTCCCAACACCAAATCATGGTCGTGTGAACAATGTCACGGTATAAGAAGTCTAGGAATCTACAGGAGTCTTAATGGGTACATTCTTTGCTAAGTCAACACATGGACACATCCTCTTTGAATCTGGGGCTTCTCATTTTTCATAGCAAGATAGTTTGTTGAAAAGCATCAATTGCCAATCTTTGAGTTGAAGAGATCCATGGCACTTAGCTCACCCAAGGGACCGCTGACAGCCACAGTAGTAAGCCTAGAGGTACAAATTTAGATGGAAGAGGTCAATTTCTCCTCAGACCTAATCATACTAAATTCCCAAATATTGGATATTATCCTAGGGATGGATTGGTTATCAGGGTACCAAGGGAAGATAGATTGTGCCAATAGAAAGGTAGTACTTACCAAAGACCTAGAAATAACAATAAAAGTCAAGATAGACTAACCTTACTATTGGGGTCGTGCAGTCTACCATCTTGATTATGTGCCTCTAAAAGGAATGATAGTAGTTCAAGACAGCCCCGAGGTATTCCTGGAGGAGTTACCTGGTATGCCGCCTGATCGAGATGTAGAATTTGTCATTGATTTGATGCCAAGAATGGCCTCAATTGCCAAGAGACCATATAGAATGGCCATCGATGAGCTTGAAGAACTAAAAAAAGCAAATCCATGAGTTGCAGGACAATGGCTTCATAAGGCCTAGCTCCTCTCCTTAGGGTTCACTAGTGTTGTGTGTGAAGAAGAACGACGGTACCCTAAGAATGTGTGTGGACTATAGGTCCTTGAATGAGGTGACTATTAAGAACAAGTACCCTCTATCTCGGATAGATGACATGTCTGACTAACTTAAGGGAGCAACAATGTTCTCTAAGATAGACTTGAGGTCAAGATACCACCAGTTGAAGATCAAGGCTGAGGACATCCCTAAAACAACATTCATCACCAGATGTGGCCGTATGAATTCACAATCATGTCTTTTGGCTTGACTAGCGCTCCTGCCTACTTTATGAACCTCATGAACAAGGTGTTCATGGATATCTAGACAAGTTTGTTGTGGTATTTATTGATGACATCCTTGTCTACTCCAAGAATATCGAAGAACATGTCGTGCCCCTGCAGTTGGTACTAAAGAAGCTTAAAGATTACCAACTGTATGCCAAGTATAGCAAATGTGAGTTTTGGCTATGAGATATTAGTTTCCTCGAGCATATTGTATCCATTGGAGGAGTATCCATCAACCTAGCTAAGGTAGATGTTGTCCTAGAATGGAAACAACCCACCTCAGTGACTGAAGTACACAATTTCCTTGGATTGGCTGGATACTATAGATGGTTCATAGGAGGATTCTTGAGGATTTCTAGACCTCTGACCCACCTACTTAAGAAGGAGAAGAAATATGAATGGATAGAAGCTTGTGAGGAGTGTTTCCAACAATTGAAGAAGAGATTGACCTCTGCTCCTGTACTAGTTTTGCTAGATATACGCGAGGACTTTGAAATATACTGTGATGACTCGCACCAAGTCTTGGTTGTGTACTTATGCAAAGAGGAAAAGTCATGGCATATGCATCGAGATAGCCCCGCCCACATGAAGAGAATTATTTGACCCATGACTTGGAGTATGCTTCAGTGGTGCATGCCCTAAAAATTTGGTGTCATTACTTGATCAGCAATCACTGTGACATATGCACCGCTCATAAAAGTCTCAAGAACATCTTCACGCAATCAGATCTTAACCTAAGGTAGAGAAGATGGCTAGAACTAATCAAGAACTATGATCTAAGCATGCGGTATCATTCTGGAAAGGCTAACATAGTAGCTATTGCCTTGAGCTGCAAGCCATATTATAGCAATACCATGGTTCAAGAATAGCAGGCCGAGCTCTATGAGGAACTGAAGGCACTCAACATAGAGTTAGTAGAGGAAGGCACCATAGCCAAAATGGAGATACATCCAACCCTAAAGGAGCAAATCAAAGTCACACAGAAAGGAAGCTTGGGTGTCTAGCGGTTCAAGCACCTCATGGCAAAGGGAATGGCCCCCAAGATGATTAAAGATCAACAATGAATTGTATAGTACGGCAAACACATCTTTATTCCCCACCAGATGGAGCTTTAGGAATTGATACTCAAAGAATCCCATAGCTCAATGTATTCCCTGCATCCAGGGAGTACTAGGATGTACCAAGACATGAATAAATAGTACTGGTGGCCACATATAAAGAGAGACATCGCCGAATATGTAGCCTATTGTGATGTGTGCCAAAAGGTTAAAACCGAACACCAGATACTAGCAAGATTGCTGCAACGACTACAAATGCCTCAATGGAAGTGGGAAGAAGTTGGGATGGATTCCATCATCGGGTTGCCATAGACTAAATTGGGATATGACTCCATATGGGTCATAGCGGATAGCTTAACTAAGGTTGTCCATTTCATCCCGGTTAGGAACACATACAAGGGAGACAAACTGGCCGAATTATACATGTCACACATTGTATGCTTATATGGAGTACCCAAAAAGATAGTCTCAGATAGGGGTTCTTAATTTACTTCATATTTTTGGGCTACTCTTGATGAAGCCATCAGAATCCACCTGACTTTTAACACAACTTACCATCTACAGACTGATGGACAAACAAAAAGGGTGAACCAAATCCTTGATGATATGCTCTAACTCTGTGCTCTAGAGTTCACCAAGGACTGAAAAAAATGCCTATCATATGCTGAGTTCTCTTACAACAATAGCTACCAGTCCAGCCTGAAGATGTCCATGTTTGAAGCCCTTAATGGTAGAATATGTCAAACCCTCTACATTGGGCAGAAGTAGGGAAAGGCTATGTCTTTAGACCAGACACCCTGAAGTAGGCTAAAGAGAAGGCCCGCTTGATTAGAGACCAATTGCAAACAACTCAATCAATACAGAAGAGTTGCACCGATAACCATTGTTGATACGGATCCACCTAGCAAGCTAGCTGAACCACGTTGCTTTGCCTCTGATCTTTCATGATACGCCTTGTTGGATGCCCTCCTTGTTCTAAAGTTCTTGCAAACTCTAGAACAGCATGCACCTCCAAGATAAGCCTTCTCCCACGCACACCACAACACGTGAACAAAGGGTAGAGAAACCGAAGTTTCAGCGAGTAGAATCCAACACCACAATTGGATTTAACACACCAAGAGCAATTTCTCGATGGAAATCTCAAGAACACGCCAACAATGGCCACCAAACCATGGTGATTTTCTGGTTTCTATTTCTCAATTAATAGCCTAAGTTACAATGGGGCTAAGGCCCTGGCCTTATATTGGTGCACAATACACGGTCTTGACTAAAACTCACGCACAACCTGGCGTAAGGCCGAAACAAACTGCTACCACCGGATTCTCTCTCAATTTGCGATGTGACCAGGAGGATTCCATGGCTGGAACCTTATCTATTGTGTGGGGTTTCGAATTAGCTTTCTAATGAGTCCAAGAACGCCAAAATCGGACTCCGTTTGTGAAAGTTATAGATCTTTTAGTATCGGTTTTGTCAGCTGTCCCGAACTGAGTCCGAACCGGCTTCAAACTTTTATATGTTTTGTTTTCTTGTTCAAGGTGCTTCCAAATCCATTTGGAATCTGAAAAGTAATCCTTCTCAACCTTTAGAAAGCCATGGTGTAGTCGGATTTTATCCTTATTTGCATTGCAATACTCGGACTCTTTATGTTTGGCAAGTCTCGCGTGTCTCTCCGGACAGCTCGTGCAGCATCCAATGAAATTGTCATAACTTTGTGTAGAAAGCTCCAAATCAAGTTCCATTTGATTCATTGGAAAGTAGACTTCATTAGCTTTCCAAATATATATTTTGTGCACATTAGAAATCTCAGAATTGACATTCAAAACTTCTTGAACATTGTGCACAGAACTGCAAGCACTAACCAAAGTTGTAGTGCTACTTGATGCCACATCAGTTGTAGAGAGTTAAGCTTTGAAGTTGGTGGCTACGTCTACCTAAGGTGTGTCCTGTACGAGGAATAAAAAGGTTCAAGTTAAAGGCAAACTTGCACCATAACACATACAACCATTTTTTATCACTACCAAAAGTGGAGAAGTAGCCTATCAGCTAGAGTTGCCCGTAAACCTAGCAAATGTACACAATGTGTTTCACATGTCCCAGCTCAAGAAGTATCCTAGAGACCATAGAGATTAAAAAGGACTTGAGTTACCCAGAACATTCTGTCAAGGTTCTTGACATCATGGAGAAGCAAATAAGACACTAGACCATTCATCTCTGTAAGGTCTAGTGGAGTAACCACACTGAGAAAGAAGCCACATTGGAGTGAGAAGACTAGTGGAGGATAGATTTCCCCTATCTATTCTCTGACTAGACGGAATATCAGGCTCCAGATTCTTTTCAAGGGGGTAGGTTTTGTAACAGCCTAAATTTGGGGCCATTTAATATTTTTGGATAATTTTGGCATTTTGCTTTTTATCAAACTATCCTTTTGGCTTTGGGAGTTGAATTGAAAATAAAATTCAAAGTTGAAACTCAAATTGTGACCCAAATTCAAATTGAGTTAAATTCAAAATTTAGAATCCAAATTCATTGCACTTGAATTGGAATTCAAACTTAAATTCAAAGTAGAATTGGAAATTAGAGAAAATTAGGAAAATAGTCTTGGGCCGACCCAATCATCTTCCCTTCGTCTCTTTCTTTAGCCCATGGCCATTTTGGCCCAACCGGCTTGCTCCCCCTTTGGCCCAGCCCAGCCATGTGCCTGGCCTCCTCGCTTGCTCGCTTCACTCTGCCGTGCTCCTGAGACAGCCGTGCCTTGCCAGCTCACCGTCGCAAATACTAACTGGTCACCGTCCACCTTCAAATGTGCTCTACTTGCGTCATCGTCGTCCCATCACACACCTGCCGCATTGAATTGCTCGTGACACCACGTGTCGCACTACCCTAGCTCTACCTCACCATCATGTCGCATTTATAGCCGCACTGATGACTAGCTACGAGAGCTCTCCTACCGCAGCAGCTGCTAGCCCTATCCCTCTGCCTTGTCTCAGGCACCCCGTCTTGTTGTAACAGCTGTACCCACGCCGGGGTGATGCATGCCACAACTGCTCCTCTACGTAATGCCTCTGCCTATGCCAGCATCACCCATGCCGCCCCAGCTGGCTATAAAAGCCACCCCGAGCTTCACATTGCCGCCTCACACCTCACTCTTTACTCTCCTTCACTTAATCAAGCTCACCCCCGTGGAAACTCGCTAGCGCCATCAACTTCTTCTCCACTGGCTGAGATAGCCCCCTCTGCCGCCATCTCCACTCCGGTGAGCCATTGTTTGATTCCTCATGTATTGAGCATCCAATTACCTCCTTACTTTGCCCTTACCCAATTTTGGTAGTCATTTTCCCCGGTGTTGTGGTCCTCTACTGCGCCGCCTTGGGTCCTCATCGCTAGACTGCCTCAACCTCCCCAAACCTCACCAAAGTCTCTGGTGAGTTCCCTGTGCCTCGTAGATGCTCACCGTCCTTTAGTTTAGCTCGCCTCACCACTGGTGCCCCGATTGCCATGGTGGATGAGCTTTGCCACCACCTGGCGCCATCACGCCGCCACCGTGGTTCATCACCAGTCATGTTGCCACCACCCTTAGGACCGTTGTGGTCTTGGCAAACCATATTGGGGGTTGCTAGTGCTCGCCATCACTTGCCTCATCAGCAACGAGCACGACAAGGAGCACCTCCGTTGTAAGTAGAGGAGCACTGTAGTTCGTAGTTAACTAACTATAGTAATTAATTAGAGTTAATGGCACTCATTAATCAGTGTTAATTAGTCACTGACATGTGGGCCCAACAAATTAAGAAATTTAATTAAAACCATATTTGAATTCTAAGCCACTATCATGTGGGTCCTCACTGTGCTCTGGTTCCACTTACTGTCACACCAGTTATTTCTTTAACAAAAATAAATCGAAAAGAAATTAAATATTATCTGGCCCACCTTTGAGTCACTGTAGTATTTTTTTAACAAAAATAATTCAAAAACAAATAAAAAACCCAGCCGGCCCGATATGTCAGCCTCTGGAGTATTTTTGAATATGGAAATAAATAAGAAAATAAATTAAAATAGCGCAGCTATGAGTGAGACAGTCTCTCTCCTTTGTTTATTTTAGGAGTTTTCCTGAATTTGAACTTTGGAACGCCTGTTTCCACTCGTTTTAAATCAAAATTAAATGAAACTTGTTTGTAAATTCATCTAAAATCAAGATCTTTCTAATGTGGGTAAAAGCATAAATTTTGGATTTCATATTTTCATTTGGATTTTTTTGCATTCTCTGGTGTTTATTCACTTCATGTCGTAATCGCTCATCTAGATTACAAAGCCCAGGAAGAACAACAATTTGAGCCCAACCAGGGATATTTTGATCATATTACACCTACATTTTGAACGCAAATTATGTTAATTTAAATTATTAAATTGCATGCTTTCATTTGTTATGCAAATTATATCCATGAACAAATTATGTGAGATCATAGTTAAGTCCATATTGATAATTGTGCTACTACACCCCACTCCTTGATTCTTGACATAAAACCTTGTTGTCCTAGAAATTTTGCTAAACCTACTAGTGATAAGTCTGTATTTAAGCACCATGGTTAGTCTTACTTAGATAGTTGGGGGCATTAAATTGTCTTGACATCATTTCAAATATGAAAAATTATATTTGGGTAGTCATTGTATAGAAATGGCTAGTATTTGAACTGAAAGGATATTTTGATCCCTAAAACTCTAAATTTACTTAAATATCTAGGCAGATAGTGAGAGAGGCTAGTGCGGTGGGAGCATGATATTATGGTTTGTGATAGAACTGTCCAGATAACCTTAAGAACTTAATCTTGTAACCCCTTTCTAATGTAAAAACAGTGCAACTATAAGTCTATAATGAGTATGACTTGGCCAACTAAGTTGCATCGACCCAGCACAGGTTGCGCTATCTGGTGGGACATGAGTTGAGAGTTGATAGAAGCCTCCATGCGACACAAGATGGGCTTCTAGAGTCGGTGAATAGAACCCCACGGTGGTAAAAACCTTAGCAGGTGTAGCCTTGCTAGGAAGATGCATTATAAAAAACTTATTGTGATCTTCTTAATCTGCATGTCTAAGGAAACATGTGGAATATAATAAGTTGGTTATCTCTTGTGGGTAAAATGTGTGATCTCTATAGAGTGAAATTTGTTCAAACAGCCGTGCCTATAATTATTGGCGGACATAGGAACTTAATCAAGTTAGTGTATATTTACAAAATAATCTTTGTGGTTGGGATGGAAAGCACAAGGGTGGATTTGACATGTACAGCCTTGTCAGTATTATTAATTGCCACTGCTGCACGTACAAAAAGGAATTGAACATAGTAGACTTGCAATAAAACAAGAAACAAAACTTAAGTGAAAAAAAATCTCATGTAAGGTATGTATCAGAAGTACAAGTTATCTCAAATAAAAGAACAAAGTTGTCACTTACATGGTGGAAGATATAACAAAGGCATTCAGGCATAAAGCGAACATTAGATGCTTCACCCCAAATCAGCAAATACAACCCTATGTAAAGAAGCTCTAGTTGTAGTTTGGAGGCATTGTTTGGAATTCTGCAATGTGAAAATTCGTTATGATTAACAAGGTTGATGATTTTGAGCACCAGATGTGTGCAACAAACTGTTATATTACTTACTTGATGTTTGACTCCAAATGCAGATATTGGCACCAAGAAATGTAATTTTCAAATATTTTCTCCTTCAAGTACATCACTGTAGTATTTTGTATCTATTAGAAGTTCATGAATCAGTTTAACATTGATAAATTTATAGGAACTTGGAATCATATTCAAAAGGGCTCCAAGATGTCGAATTGATTAAATAGTAGTGAAATAAAAAGAAGTTTCAAAGAAAAGATTTACCATATGACTGTGTCTTTCACCCTGGTGGTCATTACCCCCTTTTCTCATATCAATGTTGGCAAGCAGTAAAATCAAATGCTCCTTTTGATTCTCCACATTGCCTTTCTACAACAATGAAACAAAACGTAGTATGAAACGCTAAACAAATAACAAAGAACACATTCACACAGAACCTTGTGCGCCTAGCCACCCAACTCGAAAACCACCATACTACTTTGTAACTAGAGCACAGTAGAATTAACAAATCATTTTCCCATTAAGTACACCAACTATAGGTAGAATACAATAAATAAATTTAGTTAACATGCCATTTTTTATATTATTATTTATAGCACAATTCAGTAATAACCAAGGTCAAATTATATACATAGCAGATGTCTTTACTTATGAGTTAAAAATAAATACTTATATGATATAACCCCATGGTGTATGTTTTTATTTCCATAAGCATTAAATTTCTGGATTACATACCAAACTAAGTATTGAAACTACTAAATTTTGAAAGCTAGTCTCTAGAATTGGTTTAGAAAACATGTCTAAAAGATGGAAATAAACCATCACAATAAAAAAATGGAAAATTGGAAAATTCCCGATTATGCAGTCATGAGAGATTTGGATCAGGTATTGTAATAAACTAATAGTCTAGAAATGAAGTTAAGTATTAGTTTAGTTTGCACCTGAAATCCAAATGTGTGCCCTAGCCAATCAAGCAAATCGTCAACAAAAGGGCTATTTATCTCTTCAGACATGGAATTTGGATCCGGCCTTGGCTTTGGGAGGTTCTCTATCCTGCGAAGAAGATCCACTGCTGCTTTTATCTGCAGTTTTCACAGAACAAGAAAATCATTCATACTACATGTCGTATTTACGAAAGCTGTCCAAAGGAAACTGATCTATATGACCTCAGGAATTTCCATTACTGGTTGTGTGGGACCAGAAATATTAAGGGGTAGAATGTTGTAGTGCGAATAGGAGGCTTTCTCCTTTTCAACCCCTTCCGCGTACTTATCAAACTGCAAAACAATTCTTCCAAGTTATCATATTTCATGACGCGTAGAAAGTGGAGAAGATGAAATAGTATCTTGCAAGTATTTGTAATTGCTGGATGTAGAACCTCAGGGTCAGATTTTTCAGGCATCACTGTTTTTAGCACATCATATAGGACAGACGCAATCTGATAGTATCTAGCCATCTCATCCCTATATCATTCAAAAAAACAAAATAAGTGAACATAGCTTAAGGATGATAATTTGTGCAGAAAAGATTGCCAATGCTATGCAACGCTGGTCAGTCTTACGGTTTTCTCGTTTGAAGACCCTCCTCAAGATTTTTTGTACAATACTGCTTATAGAACTTTTGAATCTCTCTTGCATCAGTTGACGCAAGCCTGCGCTGTGTCTCTTGTTCATCCTGTACAATAACAGACGTCAAACATGCGGAGGCACATGTATTACTGCTTTTGAAAGCCAGCTGAAGTAATTAACATGCTGAGGCTTTTTACTCTTGAGTTACAAACAATCCACACCGCTATTCGATATTATTCCTCTATCCAGATTATTCTTGTGAGTGAAATTATATAACTTCACACTCCACAGACTACGACTATCCAGATTATTCTTTTAAGTGAACTTACATTACTTCTCACTCCACAGACTACTTGGAGACGTGTATGTCATCCGCTCATTTAGAAGGATTTTAGAAACTCCCATTCAGTTATCAGGATGTCCAGGCATTTAGTGAGATTCCTGATCTGTGACCTTTTTAAAAATTCAAAACTACAAGTTGGAATTTGAAGAGGAAATACCAGTCAATAGGGGAGAAATTTGGTCAGTCCAATATTTTGAACCCTGTCGTCGACTAGAGTTGCATTAATTAGAAAGTCGAATATGTAAGTTTGGGAATTTTTTGTACGGATAATCCGTTTTTTATTCGAAAATACATAAATATACCCGCGACAACATTTTTTACAAAAATAATCTCCAGTCGCCACCCCATTGGGCGACTGCTGCCTTTCGCCCAACCGGGAGGCGACATTTAGGGAATCTGTGTACCGTTGGGCGACTTCTTCAATCGCTTTACGGTTGAGCGACTGCAATTGCAGTCGCCCAACGGTTGAGTGACTGCAATTGCAGTCGCCCAACCGTAGGGCGACTGCAATTATGCCGCCCATTACCCCCGGGCACATTCCCCTCGTTCTGCGCAGAAATCGTTATTCCCTCATTCTGCCCAGAGAGAAGAGAGGAGGAAGAGGAAGAAAAGAAGAGGAGGAAGAGGAAGAAAAGAAGAGGAGAAGAGAGGGAGGAGAGGAGGAGAGAAGAGAAGGAGAGGAGGTGAGGGAGGAAGAAGAAGTCGAAGCTATTCCATCGATTTGGATCCAGGTATTTTTTGTAATTATGTTGTATTTACAGTCTTCAACTCCCATGATATTTGACATGTCGTAAATTTCAATCATACATCTAGGCATACATCATTAATGGCCAGTACTACATTGAGAGTGTATTATGGTGTTGGAATGATTCGTGAAGGTCCGACTGGTGTGGATTTGAGCGATTTTCCGCAAGTCACTCTCATACTTCCGGATGACGAGAATGCTCGAATGACAGATGTGCAGCATTGGCTGACCCAGAGTTTTTCATTGGACCCCGAGGTGTGCAGCGTCGTTGTGCAAGGGCTTTGGAGCCGGTCTTCCACTGACATCAGATGGGAGTTGAAGACATTGGTGCGCTCTGCTTCGTGGAAGGGCTTTGTGCAAGGGTGCCGGTGCCGTGGATACGAGTGTGTCCTGCTTGTGCAACCGTGCTCACTACAAGCAGCTGCGCAAGCTCGTGCGTCCGCCTATGCTTCGGGAGGTGCTAGCACCTCAGGCGGGCCGCACGTCGGTGGAGCTGATGAAGTTGCTCGTGATGAAGGCGATGCGGTACACGGAGGAGAGTTAAGGCCGTCAAGCTATAGAGAGGGAACTGGGCAAGCCGATGCGGTACATGGAGGAGAGTTACAGCTGTCAAGCTATAGAGAGGGAACTGGGCAAGCTGATGAAGGAGAGCATAATGAGTATATCGTGCATCAGATGGAATCTGATGACCAGAGGGCATGGGATGAAGAGCAAGCTGTAGAGGACGACGAGGAGGACAGTTCCGATGATGAAGAAGTTCCTATCCCCGAAGAATGGAACCAGTATAATGCGGAGGGTGTTTCCGCACATGATGAGCATGAATCGCCATGGGAGTATCATCAAACAGAGGTTCGGGTGCATGCTATGTTTGCTGACAAGGAAGCGCTGCAGGATGCCATCAAACTTTGGGCCCTTTCAATGCAACGGACATTTCGCGTCGTCAAATCAAGCCAGGAGCAGTACACTGTGAAGTGCGAGCAGACTGGTTGTCCTTTTAGGGTGCACGCACGTAGACCCAAGTATGAGACTCACTGGATTGTGTCCACGGTGGAGCCGCACTCCTGCATTCTAAACACAGTCTTGGCGAGGCATCGTAACCTTACGTCCGGATTTATAGCCAATTTGATGTATGGGGAGATAGTGGAGAAGAAAGATGTTGCGGCCACACATATTATGCTAGCTATTGAGAATAAATTCAAGTATAAGATTAGCTACGCGAAGGCGTGGCGTGCCAAGCAAAAGGCGTTGGAAAAACGTTTTGGCACTTTCGAAGCGGCGTACGATAACCTTCCTCGTATGCTTAAGGTGTTGCAGCAAAGGAACCCGGGCACGTACATCGCGGTGCACGACAAGCCGTCCATAAGTCCACCGGGATTTGCAGTGTTGCAGAGAGCATTCTTTGCATTTGGTGCTAGCATTGAAGCATTCAGACACATGCTGCCAGTTATCTCAATAGATGGGACCTTCTTGACAGGCAAATACAAAGGGCAGCTCCTGACGGCCATAGGCATTGACGGTAACAATCAAATATTGCCGCTGGCCATTGCATTTGTGGAGAGTGAGAATTATGAGAGCTGGCTGTGGTTTCTCAGACATGTGAGGGGTGGAGTTGTAGGCACCCGTCCTGGTGTGTGCATAATCCATGATCGCCACGCCGGTATTATGAAGGCGATACGAAAACTTCAAGAAGACCCTGAGGAGACCTTTTTTTGGCCGGACATGAGAAACCGGTGGTGCAGTCGTCACTTAGGGGCAAACTTTTTCAAGCAATTCCCGAAACAATCTTTGATGAAGCTATTCAAGAGGCTGGCTAGGCAGAACCAGCAGAGAAAATTTGATGCTTTATGGGGGTTGTTGGATGAGCACACCAGGAAGAACGTCGACGAGAGGAGCAAGGGGCCGGTCACTCCTGGGGAGGCACAACCGCAATGCTTGCCAGCAATCGATGAGTCTAACCCAAGTGGTTCAAGAAGGAGGAGCGCGCGAAACATCAAGTGCTTCTCGCAGTGGATCGAGGGGGAACCATTGGAGAAGTGGTCGCTGTTGCACGACACGGATGGCGCAAGGTACGGAATAATGACAACTAACCTTGCCGAGGTGTACAATTGGGTTCTCAGAGGTCTCCGTTCTCAGCCCCTTGTCGCCATCGTGGAAGGTGTTCTTCACAGCACAATCCGCTACTTCAGGGAGAGGCACGCGAGTGCCTCGCTTCATGCGGCCAATCCCGGAGCCCTGTATTCGTCAAAAATTACTGCGTACATGGAGACGAAGGCACAGAAGGGTCAATTGCACACAGTGCATGTCATGGGCAACAGGGAGCATCGTTTCGAGGTGATACTCCGTGACAGAGCCGGATTTGGGACATCTCGTTCACTTATTACTCACGAGGTATGTCTTCGAGATCATGCAAACGAACCTAGCTGCACATGCAACAAGCTTAAGTTGTTACACAGGCCATGCTCTCATGTCCTCGCTGCATGCGCAACGGTGGGCATGGATCCTTCCAACTTCATGTCCGAGTACTTTTTCAAGGAGAGAATACTGCAAGCTTGGTGTGGGGAGCTCCGGGGGTTCAGGGCGGTGGGAAACTTCACCACTTTGGACATTTCAGCGAGGACTTGGGTTCCGGATATTAACATGCTGAAGGGTGGGAAGGGTCGGCGACAGAGCCGACGTATTAGAAACGACATGGACGAATCACAAGCTGGAACCTCTGGTGCACGTTGTGGGCGATGCGGTCAGGAGGGGCACACAGCTAGACGATGCAATGCATTTCCGGATCAGTAGTTGGTGTTGTAATGCATGCTATAATTCATGTACCATTTGTAAACCTTGTATGTTACATCCGTTTTCTGTAATGAACTTATTTCGTTGAACCCTTAAAACATACCAATGTATATATCAAACGTTCTACAGTCAATTGTACTTAAAAAAAATTCCTCAAAATTTTAAATGCACCTACAACATACAATAAACATAAACTTTTATTACAACTATACCATATTTTTTTCCAGTTTAAAACTAAAAAATTGATAAAACTCTAAAAATTCACGGGGACTGAGTAAAGTCGCCCTACGGTTGGGCGACTGCAATTGCAGTCACTCAACCGTTGGGCGACTGCAATTGCAGTCGCTCAACCGTAAAGCGATTGAAGAAGTCACCCAACGGTACACAGATTCCCTAAATGTCGCCTCCCGGTTGGGCGAAAGGCAGCAGTCGCCCAATGGGGTGGCGACTGGAGATTATTTTTGTAAAAAATGTTGTCGCGGGTATATTTATGTATTTTCGAATAAAAAACGGATTATCCGTACAAAAAATTCTAAGTTTGGTGAGTTAAAAGCTTTATGAATATAACACGTGTAGAATTGATTGCATGCAAGAACTCCGAATCAGGGGTCATCATACTTGTGTACCGGATGTTCCTAGAATTGGGTGCTTAACACCTAGGTGAATAGGTGATGCATGTGTGTGTTCGGAGTATTGTTTTTGCCTTTTGACTACTGGATATCAGAAATCTGGGCAGGTTCTAGCTAGGAAACAGTTTCAAAATAAGATTCACATTTAAGTGTGCAAGCTTGTACTCATATAATAGTTCGAAAAATTGATGAAGCAGGCCTAGAGATGATAAATCCAGAAAGAATGAATGAACTTAAGGGCGTCGATTGTCTTGTGTGATTGTTCTGAATGTATTGGTTCAATCGGATTGACGATCAGAGATACATATACCACCCTTTATTCAGAGGTTGTTGTGTAGACATGCAATTATTTGGTTCTGTGGTTAGGTGGACTGCTTCTCCCTGTTAATTCCCTTCTAAGTTGTGTATAGCTATGTGTTTGTTGGAATGCCAAGGTGGCTGCAGCTATGTACTGTTGTTTGATTTGTTATGATCTTGTTGTTGGGAGGAGACTACATTTGTATAAACTATAAGGTAGAATAAACACTACTACAAAAGAGGTTATACTGGACGGCTACATTACAGACGGTTTATACGGAACCGTCTGTGATTAAACTATCACAGACGGTTTATACAGGCAACCGTCTGTGATATTTTCACAGACGATTATTAACACGAACCGTCTGTGATAATTGAGACATCACAGATGGTTCAATTTAAGAACCGTCTGTGAAGTTCACATGCGGTTATTAACACGAACCGTCTGTGATAATCTAGACAACACAAACGGTTCGTGTTAATAACCGTCTATGAACTTTCACAGACGGTTCTTAATACGAACCGTCTGTGGTAATCCTGACAGACCTTTGTCGTATGAACTACAGAAGCTATACTGAGACGAGAGTCAAATTCAAGGCAATTTTATTACAAAAGTCCAAAAAAGAGATTCCCAGATTTTTAATCTTCTGGGCTTCATATGCTTCTTCGTCGACTTCTGGAGTTGGAGGATCAGCCGCTGTGTTCTCGAATGCCATCAAGATTGTCCTTGCCCTCTCCACTTCCTCCTCAAGCCTAAGCAAATCATTATAATGTTCCATAATCTCAAAGAGGATGCCATGATAAGCTTCCTCCGAATTGGCCGATTCTACCTGATCAGCAAGGTTATCCATGTGTCTCTGCACTGCTGCAAGAGCTTCCTCCGCTTTGTGCACATTGTAGAGAAGAACGAGGCTGAGGGCGGTTTCCCTTTCCTGAGAGGCAACGAGACACCTCCGTCGACGGCAGATGATGAGGTCCAGCTGACGGATGGAAGCGAGTCGAGGAAGGAGAGCAGGGCGTGAGCGGAGGAGCTGCTCCAGACGTAAATTGTTGGCCGCCTATCTAAGGTTGTGCCCGAACAACTCATGATGGATAGATGAGAGGAAGGAGATCAAAAGAATTTTAGATGTCATTATTGAGGAATCTGGTGATGAAGAAGATGAGGGAGAGGACAGTGTAGAAGAGCAGGATTAGGGAGCGCATATTTAAGCATTAACACAGACGGTTCGTATTCCAAACCGTCTCTGATATTAATATCACAGACGGTTCTTAATACAAACCGTCTGTGATAAGTGAGACATCACAGACGGTTCGTATAACAAACCGCCTCTGATATTCATTATCATAGACGGTTCATGTAACAAACCATCTGTGATAATCACACATCACTGATCCATGGTGTATACCCAGGATTCGATCTCACCCGTCCATTCTCTCCACATCGAATAGCAGGCACTAGTTCCTCCCACTGCTCAAGCCTTATTAATAACTCCCCATCTACCTTTCCACCGGTACTAGTCACGCGTGAGTTCATCCACTAGCTAGCTTCGTGCATCTCCCCTCCACTGTGAACTAGCGCCTCCGTTGTGGCACGGCGGCATTCTGGGCAACACACTCTTGCCGTAAGTGTCGTAAGTGTGTCTTGTTCAGAGTGACCGTCGACTGTCGTGCCATGAAGGGTTCATTAGCTGTAATAGATATAAATGTGTTGTTGTGTCTCGCCTCTGTATTTGCTTGTTCCTCGAAGACGCTGACTACTGCCGTGAGCTAGCGCCTCTGTTGTGGCACGGCGAGAGGCTAGACAACACACTTTTGTCGTAAGTTTCGCAAGGGTATCTTGTTTAGCCTCATCGTCGTGGCACGAAGGGTTCGTTAGCTTGTTATCCTGTAATAGATCTGAATGTGTTGTTGTGCTTGCGTCTGTATTTGCTTGTTTTCAAATGGCATGGGTAACATTATTTAATTTCTTGAGGCTGGAAAAAAATAGAAAAAATTTCAGGTATAGAGTGAACTATCACAGACGGTTTGTGGTATAAACCGTCTGTGAAGGACTATCACAGACGGTTCTACATATGAACCGTCTGTGATACTCAACAATCACAGACGGTTGGTATTACGAACCGTCTGTGATATTGTGGACATCACAGACGGATCGTGTTAATAACTATCTGTGATAATTCACAGACGTTTATTTATATGAACCGTCTGTGATATATTGGTTTCACAGACCGTTTGTGGTTGGAACCGTCTGTGATAATCTGCGCTATTTATTACTAGGCGTACTTAATTGATCTCGACATAGATCTGTCTTTATTGCGCTGCATCGGTGGAGCAAGGCCAATAACTTTAGGTTGTTCGCGGTGAAAACATATCACCGTCTTCTTGGTGATCAGAGGTTAGTACTCAATTACTTTTAATAACTTATATACATGCATGTTTTTGTAATTGAAAAAGATGATAGATAGGTTTTTGTTTAATTTAGATCTAGCTAGCTAGCTAGGTTTACAAAGATAATGTTAGTTTGCTCAATTTCAAAATGGGTAAGTACTGGTACGTAGTTCACTAGCTTCAATATATTTTTGCTTAACATTAGTATGTCATGAATACGTGCATGGCTACCTAGCTAAACCTACGTAATATATAGCTAGTCTGATTCACTATGTAGTAGCGCTAATAATCATTTTTGACACCCATTTGTTACTTGTGTAGTGTAGATGGACTGAAGCTGGATGTACATTGAGAACCGTGTGAGTGAAGAGTACATTAATGGCGTGTCTGCTTTTAGAAGAGCGGTCGAGCTAGATATGTTGAAGAAGGGGATAAAATATATGTACTGTCCATGCATTGATTGTGATAATCTCAAGATGTTTAGCAACTCAGTGTAGATCGAAACTCACTTGATTCCAAGGGGTTTAAAAAAGGGTACAAATGTTGGACCAGTCACGGTGTAGAGAAGAGTACACAAGAAGGTAGTTATGACATTGTTGAGGGAGACAACGATATGCCGGATGTGGACTGTGCTTTCGATCATGAGGATAGGTCGCAGGATGACAATCTAGATCAGATGTTACTTGATGCAGAAGGGAACTATAGTGAGAGAAAGTTTGGTAAATTCGAGGGCTTGATGGAGCACTCAGAGAAACCTTTATTCTCGGGCTGCAAGCCGCAATACACGAGGTTGTCATCAGTTCTAGAACTGTTGAAATTGAAGGCAAGCAATGGTTGGTCCGACAAGAGTTTCACGGCATTGCTAGGTCTCCTAGCGGACATGCTTCCAAATGGAAATGTGTTACCGAGAACCACCTACCAAGCCAAAAAGATTCTTTGTCCATTGGGAATGGAAGTAGAAAAAATACATGCATATCTGAATGATTGTATCCTGTACCGTAAAGAGTATGCTAGCTTACATGTTTAGCCGGTGTGCAAAGCATACCGATACAAGCGTAAAAATGACTCTGATGATGGGAAGGGCATCGAGGTGAAGCAAGGACCTCCTGCTAAGGTGTTGTGGTATCTTTCCTCGTTTGAAGCGTTTATTTGCAAACCGCAAGGATGCAAGATTGATGCGTTGGCACTGGGAGCAGCGTAAGAAAGATGGAATGATAAGACACATTGTTGATTCTGCCCAGTGGAGGAACATCGATAGGATGTTTGTAGATTTCAGTGTGGAACCGAAGAATATAAGGTTTGGGTTGAGTACAGATGGAATGAATCCTTTTGGTAACATAAGCAGCCGACATAGCACCAGGCTCGTGACTCTGTGCATGTACAACCTTCCTCCTTGGCTGTGTATGAAGCGTAAGCATATTTTGATGTCACTACTTATCCAAGAGCCGAAGCAACCTGGGAATGATATTGATGTGTTCCTAGCACCATTGGTGGAAGATCTTACAATACTGTGGAACAAAGGGGTACATATATGGGATGTAGACAAACGAGACAACTTCACTCTATGCACCATGTTGTTCTGCACCATTAATGATTTCCCTGCCCTTGGTAACCTGTCAGGGTTGAGTACAAAAGGAGTCAAAGCGTGTCCGCACTGCTTAGATTATACCGAGAGTGCGTGGTTAAACAACTCGCACAAAACTGTGTATATGCGTCACCGTAGGTTCCTTCCAAAATATCACCCATACCGCAAGATGAAGAAACAATTTGACGATAAAAAAGAGGATGACTCAATACCAAGGCCTTTTAGCGGGAAAGAGGTGTATGATATGGTCAAGGATATCAACGTTGTGCTTAGAAAGGGACGTAAATTGAGGAAGAACATGTGGAAAAAGAGGTCAATATTTTGGGACTTGCCTTACTGGGAGCACTTAGAAGTTCGCAATTGCATCGATGTCATGCACGTAGAGAAGAATATACGTGATAGTTTGATTGGTCTCTTACTGAACATTCCTTATAAAACAAAGGATAGTATCAACACAAGGCGTGACTTGGTCGCTATGAATATCAGGACCGAATTAGCACCGATAGAGACCGATAAAGGTGGGACGTACCTTCCCCCAGCTTGTTACACTCTGTATAAGTCCGAGAGAACTCAACTGTGCCAGTCCTTACATGGTGTGAAAGTTCCATTCAGTCACTCCACTAGCATGAAGAAACTTGTTTCCATGGAACATTTGAAATTAATTAGCATGAAGTCTCATGACTGTCATGTGCTAATGACACAAATGCTACCTGTTGCAATTAGAAGTATTTTGCCGAACAAGGTTCGAGTGACAATCATAAGGCTATGTTATTTTTTAATGCAATTGCTTAGAAGGTCATTGATCCCGATGGACTAGATGCTCTGCAAACCGAGGTGGTGACAACTCTATGTCATCTAGAGATGTATTTTCCTCCATCATTTTTTGATATCATGGTCCATCTCATTGTCCACCTTGTGAAAGAGATAAAAATATGCGGTCCCGTGTTTCTACGTCATATATACCCTTTCGAGAGGTACATGGGAATTCTCAAGTCCTATGTATGCAATCGATCTCGACCGGAGGGTAGTATCATCGAAGGTTATACAACAGAAGATGTCATTGAATTCTGCATTGGCTACATGGCTCAGGTCGAGCCGATAGGTGTACCTCTATCTCGTCACGAGGGGAGGCTAGAGGGTATTGGGACTATCAGAAGGAAAGCAATAACTCCGGATCAAAATACGTATGCTCAAGCCCATTTCTTCACAGTTTTACAACACATGACTGAAGTGACCCCATATATTAAAGAGCACAATGACATGCTACGTCAAGAGAATGCAAGCGAGTCAAAAGTTTGGATCATGAGATAACATAACCGTCAGTTCAACGAATGATTGAATACGCAATTGACTAGTAGGTCATCAAGTGATACACTACAATGGTTGGCAAAAGGGCCAAAATTTACAATTGTGACATGGCAAGGATACGACATTAATGGCTACACTTTTTATATAACAGATCAGGATAGAAATAGCACAGTGCAGAACTCAGGTGTCCGCATAGATGCCTATGATGCGCAAGTCAGTACCGCTGGCCCAAGCTCGTACTATGGGCTTGTAGAGGAGATTTGGGAGTTTGACTACGTGATTTTCAAGATTCCTCTATTTTGGTGCCGTTGGGTCCAACTCCCACGGGGTGTAAAGGTCGACAAGTATGGCGTCACTACCGTGGACCTCAAATGTGTAGGATACGAAGACGAACCATTTGTACTCGCGAGGCAAGTTGCTCAAGTATTTTATGTAACCGACCCAGTAAATACGAAGCGCCATGTAGTTCTTCAGGGAAAAAGAAGGATTGTCGGAGTTGAGAATGTTGTGGTTGAGGAAGAGTACAATCAATTTGATGAGTTGCCTCCATTCAGCGACAGCATCAGGCTAGAGGAAGAACAAGGCGATGAAGCAAACTATATGCATATCGATCATCGTGAAGGCTCTATTTAAAAGGAAATAGCCAAGTGTAATAAATGATCCCACAAAGCCAGCACCTATTTGGAAATTGTTGCAATGTAATCATAATTAGGAAACTCAGCATGTAATTATGGAACTATATTACATTGTAATTGTAAATGACTCAGGAACTAAGAATAGTTATATTTATGATTATGCATGCATGCTTGTGTTTTCACATTGCATGGCCAGCATTTATGATTTCTAGATGCAGAGAACTATCACAGGCGGTTTATCAGAAGAAACCATCTGTGATACTCGTTATATCACAGACGGTTCTATAAATATAACCATCTGTGATACTCGTTATATCACAGACGGTTCTATAAATATAACCGTATGTGATACTTAAATATCACAGACGATTCTTTTATGGAACCGTCTGTGATAGTTTCCCTATATATAGGGTCCTCTCGCACGGCGCCACTGCTAGGTTTTGCTAGATCTGACTGCTCCCTCGCGCGCCACCTCTCCCGACGCCGGCCGCTCCCTCCCGATGCCACCTCTCCCGACGCAAGCCGCTCCCTCCCGACGCTGGCTGCTCCCTCCCGACGCCACCTCTCCCGACGCCGGTAGCTCCCTCCCGACGCCGGCCGCTCCCTCCCTCACGCCGCCGCTGCTCCTTCCCAACACCGTTCACTAAAGTTGTGATATATGCTCTGTCTGAATAGTTGGCCAAATTTTTACTGTTACTGTCATTTGTTAATCTTTAGAACTTTGTGATATATGCTCTGTCTGAATAGTTGGCTAAAGTTTTACTATCTGAATAGTTGGCTAAATTTTTACTATTACTGTCATTTGTCAATCTTTAGAACTTTGTGATATATGCTCTGTCTGAATAGTTGGCTAAAGTTTTACTATTACTGTCATTTGTCAATCTTTAGGACTCTGTGATATATGCTATGTCTTAATAGTTGGCTAAATGTTTACTATTACTGTCATTTGTCAATCTTTAGAACTTTGTGATATATGCTCGGTTTGAATAGTTGGCTAAAGTTTTACTATAACTGTCATTTGTCAATCTTTATAACTTTGTCAAAGGGCATGAAGCAAGTGACACACTTCAGTGTATCCGGTTCAATGAACTTGATACACTGGTTTGTGTTATTTGCTTCATAGAACTTTGTTTAGGCCCATACCTCACTGCAGTTAGTTATTTCTTAGAAAAGAGATGACGTCCACACAGTTGTCCAAATTTTTTTAATATATGCCACATAGACCTTCAAAGGGCATGAAGCAAGTAACGCATTCCAATGTATCCGGTTCAATGAACTGGATACACTGTTTTGTGTTATTTGCTTCATAGAACTTTGTTTAGCTCACTGCAGTAACTTCATAGAACCTTGTAGCAATAATATATGCCACATAGACCTTCAAAGGGTATGAAGCTACAAGGTCTATTTGGAAGGCTCATAGCTAACTGCAGTTAGTTTTTTCTTAGAAGAGAGATAGCGTCCACACAGTCTTCGTCGTCGTCATCTGGGTCTCATGCTCCCAAGATTAGGAAAACTAAGCGTGGCCGAGGAGTATCCAAAAGGCCAGAGGGCCGAATGACCATCACGGTGGTCTCTCCGGATGGGGTCCCTCTGCAACCGAAGAAAGTAGCGACATCATTTTGGACTACCTGCGGGATAATTGGAAGGCAACGGGTCCCCATCACCATAGCAAGCTGGAAAGATTTGGCAAAGGATCACAAAAATCAGCTATGGGAGGAAATTACAAATTCGTTCAAGATCCCAGCAGAAGTACAGGGACTCGTGCAACGACACGCGCTCCTCACAATGGGAAAAGTATGGAAGAATTTTAAGAGCACTCTTGTGACACAGTACGTGGCCAAGGATTCCACGCCCTTCACGAGGTATCCTTTCGTGTCGCCGGAAACATGGGAGGCCTTTGTGCAGATGAAGACAACAATCGAATTTGAACAACAAAGTGCAGCGCACAAAGCTCTCTAGTCACAAAACACTCACCCTCACAAACTCAGCACCGCTGGGTACACGGGTAAAATCCCGCAGTGGAGGATGCAGGACGAGGCCGCAACATGATTAATTGCCTCTGCAGCAATCATTGACTACCGAATATTCTCGTGGCTCCTTTCAAGAATACAGGGAGAGAGATTTACTATCACAGGCCTTGGAAAACAAGGAGCACCTAGGTCGCACACGAGGCTTGGGGGTTTACGTGTCTTGGAGGCACGGATTTCCATATTACTCCGAGACATATAGGAGTAGGAAGAGATCCAAGGCGTACCGCAACGAACAAATAAAACAGGAGCTTTGTGCTCAGCTTGAGGAAAAACTATCTGCCTCACTTCAAGAGTAGACTGCCTCACTTCGAGGAGAGATAGATTCATTGAGGGAAGAACTGAGACAAGTCCGCAACCAATCGCAACCCACCCCTACTACTACGGTACCCAGTCCCCCTCAACGTCACAGTAGCTGTGCGTCCACAGCAATTACTGAACATAGCGACGCCCACTTACCTATCGACGACATCCAGGTAATTGGCCTCTTTAGAATGCTACATAGATCTCTTTGGTCGACGCCTTAACTCATCTTGTGTTGTTATGTAGGAGCCCATGCCTTGCATCCTCAGAGTCAGGCTTGTTGGCTCTATTCCCGTTGTTGCTGGGCAGGGGATGGCATATCCATTGCTGTCAAGGACGCTGGTGCATGGTGTACAAGTAGAGACCAGTTTCATAAAGGTTCAGGTGGACATTATTAATGATGTTTTTAAGACCGTCCCTCTTGAGAAGCCCCCAACGAAGAGATTAAGACATTAGGGGATGTCGTCCACACATTCATTCAGTAGCCCAAGAGGGACATCACCCTCGACTTGTCCATGCCACGATCTCCACATCTAGTGGCCCAAGAGGGACATCACCCTGGACATGTCACATCGGCTCCGGTGGCTCCACCTCCGGCTCCGATTCCGAAGCTTGTTGCATCGGCTCCCACCGAGACGCCATCGAAAACGTATCACAGGTAAGGCTCTAAGTCTCAAGCGAAGAAAATTAAGCCGCGTCCCAAGCCATGGAAGTTCATTCTAGGAGTGTCGTTGGTCCCCGAGTCACAATTACCCCGGCTTTGTTTGGTTTGCAATACATTGCATACCTGGTACACGCAGAGGTCCAACATGAAGCCAAACCGGCAGAGTGCATTCACTGTGAAATATACGAAGGCAAATTTCCTCCACGACCCGGGCTACTTTGTCGTGACATTCGAAGACTTATTCTTACTATTCAATCTCGACGAACTCGACGCCTCACTTCTACGATGCTAGACATTTGAAGTGTACTGTACAATAAAGTTCTACATTCACGTTATACCGATAAATGTCATTACTCTTTCCTCTAGCTATCGTGACAACCGGTGGGTTTCCTCGACCCACACTTGGTCTCCGAGCAATCTATCAATGAAAACGCATCTTTCGTGCAAGATTACATAACGAGGGCATTGATTGCTCACAACGACAAGGAGTACATCATGCTACCCTTCAACAAAGGGTAAGTTCTTCACTAGTTGCCACACAAGTTTCATTTGTACTTTATATGCAGCATGAACATAGGATTAATCACTATGGCGACACACATGACTAGGAATCACTGGATTTTGATTGTGATTGTACCAAAGTAGAGCAAGCTAATATACCTTGATTCCCTACTTAGGAGCAACCACGACTTCAGTCATGTGCAAGAAGTAATTAACAAGTAAACTCATTTCCTCCATACATAACTCTATTGTAATCTTTCTTTCATTTGCAATGGCTGAGGCTAACTTTTTTAAATCACATAGGTCGTTTATCTCTTAGGTTGCCCTAGGAGGGAGACATAACAAATCCAGTGACACGCTACGACACAACACGCGATTTTCGGTATCCGCTACAACACAACAATCCAGTGAATTGATGTTATAATGCCTCTAGAATTGAAAATACCTACGTATGTAATTCTATTTTTGCAGTGCCACCAGCAGCTACAGGGCAACATATGTGGATTCTACGTTTGCTGCCATATGAAGGAAATCATGGACACCAAGATGAAAGATCCAGAGGTTTGTGAACCTTTCAATAATTATTATTTTCTGATTATATATATGTATATATATACACACACATGCTAATTAATGACTTAACATTGCTGCTAGCGACAGCGGGTGGACTTCGACGAAAGTGCATATGATCTCGACAAACTCGTCGAAATTCGTGGACAACTCTCCGAATTCTTGCTATCAGAGGTCATAAACAAGACTGGAGAGTTCCACCCTGGCAATGGTGATAATTAGATGTTGAAACATTGGGTTCAATTGTACAAATCACTCAATTGTGCTTAATCAAACAATTCATTCAATTTAATTCATTTATCAGATCTGTGTAACGATTTCATTCTATATATATGTGTGTGTGTGTGTAATCTACTGGCCGTTTGTTTCATATATTCATCTGTTCTATATATGTGATGTAGCTTGTTTTCAGAGATCATGGCTAGCATATCCTGACGCTAGCCGAAAAACGACAAATCAATTGATGTTGCAATAGCTATCCCAGACGGTTTCAAACACTGAGCCGTCTGTGATATGAATGATATTACAGACGGCCTTTGTTATTAACCATCTGTGATATTGTGTATATCACAGACAATTCAGTGTTCCTAACCGTCTGTGATATACAAATATCACAGACGGTTATTAACAAAAACCGTCTGTGATACTCGACTATCACAGACGGTCTTTGTTATTAACTGTCTGTGATATTTGTATATCACAGACGGTTAGGAACACTGAACCGTCTGTGATATACGCAATATCACAGATGGTTTTCTAGAAAAAACTGTCTGTGATATTCAACTATCACAGACGTTTTTTTATAAAAAACCATCTGCGATAGTTGAGAATCACAGACGGTTTTTGAGGACAGACGACTTGGGAGCCGTCTGTGATAACTACCTATTATCACTGACACATAAACACTGACGATTTAGGAACCGTCCGTGATGACGGTATAGGAACCGTCTGTGATGACGGTTCCAAACCGTCTGTGATAGGACTGTCTGTAGCAGTGAAAGTATGTCTTTTCTATATCTCCTATGTTAGAGTTTGTAATTTTTTTTAGTCGTATTCAAATCAGTTTTGCTGTATTATATGTGTTTGAATCGTGTACGAGTTTGTTTCTGCGTACGAGTCAGTTTTCAAGTCCATCTCGGAGTCGTAGTTGTAGAGTTGGGTATAAAAGGCAAAGCAATGTAACGATAGGGGTAGAAAATGATTGGTGTGATTGAACGAGAGGGAGAGAAATAAAAAAGAGAAGAAGGAGCGGTTTTGGCTTTCGAAAATCGGAGGTGTTCATGAAGTTGAAGATGTGGTCGTAAACGTTTTACGACCATGGTGATCGAGTCATCAACATGGTCGTAATCGAGTTACGATTACTTTGATCAAGTCTACTATGTGGTCGAAGGAGTAGGGTCTATAGTCGAAGTCTCGAGTTCTCGTAAACTGGAGTAGTCGTAGCTCAGTTACGAGAACGTGCAACACAGTGTGAATGTGGTCGTGACTCTCGTCAGTGGAAGTTATGAGTACATAGCGTGGTCAAAGAAAACACAAGTGGTCATAACTACTCTGTGTGTGGTCATAACTTTCACGTGGTCGTAGCCATCCGTGAAGTGGTCGTAATTCAACTTAGCGTGGTCGTAATGATTGCAGAGTAGTCGAAGCGCAACAAGTGGTATCAGAAGCTGCTGATCTTGGTGATTTTTTGAAGGTCATGGCCAATAAGGCGAAGGCCCAGAGTGGGCTAATCTCTCTCCAATACTCTCTCCTAACGACCAACAATTACCCGGTGTGGGCAATGAATATGAAGGCGAACATGCACACCCAGGGAGTCTAGGGTGCAGTCGATCTGAAGGGGAAGGATAAGGAGGTGGACGACAAAGTGGATCAGGTGGCTTTGGCCATCATCTACCAGGGGGTGCCAGATGCGATCATTCATCAGCTCATTGGCAAGGAGACGGCATGAGAGGCGTGAGAGATGCTGCAGACAATGCACGAGAGTGTTGATCGTGTGAAGGAGGTGCTGCTCCAGAATTTGAAGAGCGAGTTCGAGAGACCCAATCGGTGGACGAGTTCGCCGACAAGCTGGCTTCGTTGTACAATCAGATTAACTCTCTTGGTGACAAGATGAAGGAATTTGTGGCGGTGAAGAAATACCTGTGCGTGCTTCTGGAGAAGTACATATCTGTTGTCACCACACTTATGTACTCCTCCGATCTGGACAAGAACAAGATAGAAGAGATCACCAACTCCCTCAAGGCGCATGAGGAGTTACTGAAGAGGTTTCAGTCATGTAATGAGCAGGGATCCTAGACTCATAATGAGCAGGTGTTTCTAGTAAAGGGAGATCCGAGAGACGGTCGTGGCTCATCAAACAACCGCGGGAGGTGGCATGGTCGAGGTGGCCAGAGTGGTCGAGGCGGCAGAGGTGACCGTGAAGACAAGGCTGGGCAAGGCGGTGGTAACAGATCCCATGATAAGTCACATGTCAAGTGCTTTGAATGTGGTGAATACGGGCACTACGCGTTAGAATGCCGCAGCCACATAAAGTGTTTCAACTGTAACGAGTACGGGCACCATGCGTTGGATTGTCGAAGCAAGAAGAAGAACGAGGGGGTGAATCTCGCCCAAGACGAAGAAGAAGATGAAGAACCGGGACTACTTCTCTCCTCATATGTTGAAAAGGTGCCAGTCATGGCGATACTGAATAAAAAGAACGTAGTTCCAAATCTACGCAAAAAGGAAGGCAGCCACGATCACATAGATCAGTGGTACATGGACAATGGAGCAAGCAACTACATGACGGGAGATTGCTCCATGTTTCATGAGCTCGACGAGAAGATTTGGGGCAAGGTCAAGTTTGACGACGGTTCCACAGTGAAGATAAAAGGCAAAGGGGCGATGTTGTTGCAATGCAAAAAAGGAGGTAAGAAGTTGTTGATAGGGTTTTACTATATACCAAGTTTGTGTAACAACATACTTAGTCTCGGGCAGATGAAAAAAAGAGGGTGCGGAGTGGTGCTACAGGATAAGTTCTTGCATGTGTATGACAAGAACAAAGATTTGTTGATGAAGGTGAAAAGATCTCCAAATCGGTTGTACAAGATTTTTTTGAAAACTTATAAATAAATTTATCTGAAGAGCAGCTTGGAGGCATCAGGAGGTGGCAGGACCCGGGGGCAAGACTCAGTAGGTGTAGCTGGGGCAGCCAAGCAGGGCATGTAGGTGTGCATGCAGAAGGCCAAGATGGCGGGACACAGGCGCATCACGTGCAGTTGGCACACGAGGCGTGCATGCAGCATCACGTTAGCGGCCACGGGGAGAAGGGAATGTCTATGAACTCCATACACGCAGATGGCAGCAAGCCACATGACCACGCACATGCAGGTGCGCATGAAGGGAGCAGCGGTTCCTGAGGTGTATGTGGTGCACATGCAGGTGCAGCTAACATAGGAAGTCAAGGCGATGGAAAAAGTGCACAAGGTCTAAGAGGAAGAATTGGAGTACATGTTGGTATAGTCTTTCATGGTTTTGCAAAGGGAACGTAAAAAGTGTTGGAGACAAGAGTTAGGGGCAATGTAGTCTTAGCTAAGATATACACGGGAAAGTGGGCAGACTTGGTCCAAGAAAGAAGAGTGGGAGGTTCAGGTAACGGCAAAGCTAAGGTGACTGTGGGAGTAGGTGCTCCAACTCAGGCAAGGCGTGCAAGGAAGGAAGGGATAAGTCCTGGTGCAGGACGCGGCAAGTGTCAGATTGTGCGAGGCTCAGGATGGAGCAAGCACAGGCGGTAGGGCGGTGACAGCTCAAGCGCAGGGGTGCAAGTAAAAGGAAGAAGCAGAAGCAAGAGAGAAGATTAGCGTGATCAAGATGGAGAAACAAGATTAAGGAGGTGCTTGTTAGAGTTAGTAATCTTGTTTAGTCATATTCAAGTCAGTTTTGTTGTATTATATGTGTTCGAGTATGTACGAGTTAGTTTTCAAGTCCATCTCGGAGTCATGTTGTCTCCGTGTCGTAGTTGTAGAGTTGGGTATAAAAGGCAGAGCAATGTAACGAGATGGTAGGAAGTGATCGGTGTGATCGAACGAGAGGGAGAGAAATAAAGAAGAGAAGAAGGAGCGATTTTGGTTTTGGGAAATTAGAGGTGTTCATGAAGCTGAAGACGTGGTCGTAAACGCTTTACGACCATGGTGATCGAGTCTTCAACGTGCAGACTCGTAAGTGCACGTGGTCGAAGGAGCAGGGTCTGCAGTCGAAGTCTCGAGTTCTCATAAACTAAAGTGGTCGTAGCTCAGTTGCGAGAATGTGCAGTGCAGTGTGAATGTGGTCGTAGCTCTCGTCAGCAGAAGTTGCGAGTACGTAGCGTGGTCCGAGCAAACACAAGTGGTCGTAACTAGTCTGTGTGTGGTTGTAACCATTACGTGGTCGTAGCCATCTGTGAAGTGGTCATAAATCGATTTAGCGTGGTCGTAACGACTGCAGAGTAGTCGAAGTGCAACATCCTACGTGAAAGAATCAATGCAGATTGCATGCTGCTTGTGCTTGTTGTAAACCTTTCAAAACTGCAAGCAGTGAAATACTGTTATGAAGAATGGAACTAACATACAATATGGCGAGGGGTCATTGCCTGAAGAAGCTAAGTGTAATACCCCAAACCTTAAGTGAATTTGAATTTTTAAAATATACAGTTTAGTTTAGAAATCCGAAACGAAGATGTATAGATCTCGTTTTACTGATTCCATTTGACTACCAACTACCTAGTTGCCCAATTCGGAGTTTTGATGGAGGTTTTTTCGGGTACATGAAGATTAGCCAGTTGTGATTAATTAGAAAAAAAAACATTTGAGGAACCGGATTGGGCTGGGCTGAGGCCGAACCCGAGTCCGACTCAGTGTGAGTGCCACAGCTGTGCCTATAAGAAGGGGGAAGGCTGCAGGCCACCCTGCCCAAGTTGTGCCGCCGCCCAACCCTGTCCTAGCTGCGCCAAAACCTAGAGCTTGCGCTGCCGCTAACTGCCATCCGCACGCTCCTAGCTACTGCTGGACTGCCGCGTGCGCTATTGCCGCTGCCTGCCGTGTGTGCATGCTAAAGCTGCTGCTTGCTGCTGCTGGGTTCCTCCGGAGTTGTGCATGACTGCTGCATCTGTATGCGTGTGTGCTGCTGCTGCTAGTACTGCGTGGTAGTTGCCTGGCGCTACTTGCTGCCGATTGCTTTGTGCCACACGGGAACTGTGCAGCCGAGGCAAAGACAAAAGCAAGGGAACCAGCGTCAAGAAAAAAAAGAAGCAGCAGCACAGGAAGGAGGGAGAAGGAAAAAGAAGAAGAAAAGAAGGAAAAGGAGAAGAGAGAAGGGTTTTCACGTTCATTCAGATTTCGGCGTCCAATTTTTAGGGTATTAATCCAAATCTTTTCCCTTCGCTATTTCTTTGACTAGATGGATTATGTGGTGATTTTTATTGGGGAACATGTGAGAATTAGAGGCTAGACACCGCCGAAAGCCTTAGCTAATAGATCAATTCATGGGTAGTAAAATTTTGGTTACTTTGTTAGTGATATGCCCTAGAGATAATTATAGAGATGATTGTATCACTTCTATGTTTATAATTTTTTAAATAATATGTTATGTTGTTTCTTAAATAAATGTCTTTTATATTGATCAACAAATATATGACTTATTTGTAAAACTCTTTATTCGTGTTTTTAATGTTATTCTAAATTATCCCTGATCTTATATCATTATGTGGGATAATTATGATTTACAGATCAACGCATGTATTGATTGATGAACATGTTTCAAGTATCAAGCATATAGGATATCAAATTAATCATGTGGACAAATGTTAGAGACCATGGTGTTGGATTGACCTACCATGAGACACTGCGGGAATTGTTATATTCTTAAGTGTCATCAGTTGGTTTCATATATAGTGTATGTGGGATCCTTAGACTTAAAATCGTTACGGTTTCCTACATGTGTAATAGTTTACTTAGGGGTTACTAAATCCTACTCCGTAACTGGGTGGTCATAAATGTACCTTTTGGATTTACTATGAAACATGTAGAGAAATATGAATGATCAAGATAGAATTTACTCCTCCAATATAATAGGAGAGATATCTCTGGACCCCTCGATGTAGTTAAATTAGGGAAGTGCATGGCCATGCCAAATGTGGTTAAGGAGTTAATCATAACTAGGTAATCCACTATAGGATCGTGTGAATGATCGAATTATTTTAGGTGGCACGCTTCTCTCTTTGAGTTCGAACTGGTATCATAAAGCAAAGTAATCGGTACATAAGCACTATATAGACTCGTCCAAATGGTCTTTATATATATTTAGGAGTTGTTATATCCTACTAGAGACCGCTACTGACTTATGAACCAAAAATGATATTTCGGCCTATGGCCAAATATACATGAATCTATAGGGTCATATACTTAATAGGTCGAAATGATAAGGGTTCGAAAGATAGTCTCCAAGTGGAATACGATCTCTACTCATATTAGATAAAGATCTAGCCTGAGGCTTTCTGAGTTAGATACGATATTTGATGGTATCGGATAAGTATACAATTAGAGGTTATATATATAAAGGGAGGTGAGGGGCTGAGGGAGGGATTCAGGGATACACCCATCGAAACATTAGCCACAGTCTCTCATAACCCCTACCATACATGCTGGTGCTAGCACACTAACGCACGGTGTTCCATCCCTGAACATGTGAACCTCAGTAGAGGCGCTGCTATGACTGAGGCGTTGATTGGGATGATTGCGAGAGGAGACGGTTAGCCAAAGGATGATCGACTACTTCCACTACACCGATGTGCACTTTGTTAAACCGGCTGCTTCAACTTTGCTTTCACTGTACTGCATGTCTAGTAGTAACAATCTATAATCTCTTACTCACATGGCTTTCTGGTTTACGTGGTAAAAAATTTTAATCTGTGCTAGTGTAGCCTACCTGTATCCCAACATACTTTTCGTGAATAATTTGGGACCATGGTCAACTAGAGATTTGTAGATAATTTATTTATCTTTGCAGAGAGGGTTTATTCATGAAAGTTGATCGCTGTCCCCTGAATCATCGTGACTAGACACAGTTGTGGCGATTCATAGATTTAAAATAAAATATGGCCAAATAAGGGTTTTTCATATCATGAAAGTTGTGTATAATTGTGGCAGCTTTCTGTAGAGTGCTAGAAGCTATCTTTAGGCTAGTGGTTTAAAAGTTATAGCACCGGGAATGCTGCTGTACATAAATTAGTCGCTATTGATCGCAGTTGTGTTATGCATATTATGCTTAGTATATGATCAAATTAAATTTTGGTCATAACTAGGAAAAGTTGTGTGGTTTTCTATATTTTCCAGTAGAGGTATTGTTTGCCACTTTTTGTGTTATAGAAATATAGATATAAAATTGATAAGCTTGTTGTCTAGTAAAACAAAAAAACCAAATTCGAGGCTAAGAACGAGGGTCTAGATGGTCTAATCATGAACTTGTGATAACTAGAAAAAATTAAAAATTTTATCTAGGTTCTAGAAAATATATTTCGGTTCCTATGTTGTGAGTTATGCTTGTTTGAATGCTAGGACAACAATAAGTCGGGGAGAAGGGAGAGGGGCGTGTTTAAGCATAGAAGCATGTGATCTTATGTGCATGTTATAAATGTGTATTGAGATATTGTACCATGATTGTTGTCAGGTTCTAATACTTTGTTTCATTGGTTGATCGTTGGTCATCATGTCTTCTTAATGGTTAAGGCAAATGCATTATAGAATGGTAGATGTTTGTTTATTCTTGTTTTTGGTTATCTAAGTTTACTTGTCATGCTATATTTAATTGATTCTTATTAAATATGATGTGATATGATGATGATGATGATGAGTATATGATATCAATGGTTACATGGTAATGTTGGTATGTGTTAAATAATTATTGGAAAGTATTGCATCACATGCATATACATCATAAAAAGTGTATATGAGCCAGGTCAGTGATTAAGTCATATAACTAGTCCGGAGTGCATAAGCCAGGTTGGTGAGAAAGTTATATGACTAGTTCGAAGAGCTATTAAGATAGACCTATTTCGGTAGGCACCTCTATGGGATGGATATAGAGGGTGTACATCGACAGGTGTTCCGTCAGCTATGTTAGTATGGGCTTAAAAGGTGCATATCGACATGGCATTGCATTTGCATTAATGAAAAGAAAAGATGAAAAGAGGTTTATGGATAATGGCATGGTTATGTTATGTAGTGATACATGGATGTTGATGTGGTTTAGTTTTGTCTATGGCATTGTTGATGTTTATTGTTTTATTATGTACTTACTGAGTCTTTGGACTCACTCTTGCTTCATTATTGTTTTTAGGTGAATGTTAAAAGCGACATGCGTGGGACGGGAATAGCACATGATCAACACATGCACCACCATTGTTTCGTGTGTCATACTTAAATATGTTCCTTATATAGTTGAAGAGATTGTTCATGCAATTATTGAAGTTAGTTAATAAGCCTTCCTAGAACATAATAATATTAGTATGGCATATCACCAAATAAGCACAGTTGGTCAACAGGAATATTTGGTTTATCTCAATTAACGTTAATTTCATTGTTATCAACATCAATGGTAAGATTGCTCCCAAGCGCATGGTTTTGGATGTTCTCGAGTGTGTGGTCTCAGCTTTCTCAGGTGTATGGTCCTAAGCATGCTTGGGCGCAAGGTTCCAAGGTTATATTTGTGTTAATGTTATTCCTTGTTCTTTTATTAACTTTCATACTTCTGTGCAGTGTAGTCGGTAGTTTTGTCAATAGCTAGTCCTTAATCTCCTGCTTACTATTGCTTACTGATGTCCTTTTGCTTTGCCAAATATATGTTGGTTCTACAGTAGCTCATATCTTTTACTAGTTTCTAATTTCCCCGATGTTGTTGCTGCCTCCCCCGACTCTAGTGACCCTCCTCGTAAGGTCTAGCACTGGGGGACTTTGCATAATAGAATGTGGGCTTTGTGAATGCTCGATGAGGATAACTTGTCAGATTGGGATCACTGTGACTAATGAGGGAGTATTATGCTAGTATTGATTTATCATTACTTGTTTCTTACTTCGGTTAAGTATAAATCACTACTATTCTGGACTGAATATTGTTAGATTCAGTTATTACTGCTATTACTACCGTAACACATCTCTGGTGTTTGTTTCTATTGTTGTCATAGCACTATTGTTGATATTCCACCAGCATTTAAATGACAAAATAAAGCCTAATTGGCTAATTTTAAGAGCATATATTCTCAATTTCAGAGATCAAAGAGCATGAATATATTAATGATATGAATGCGATTTACTTGAAGTAAATAGTTTTGATATCTATCTCTAGTTCATTATTAAGTTTACTGTTGCTTGTCTTCAGATATTCGGTAAGGTAGTGTAGAATTCAAAACGTGACTGATTAAAGAAATTGTCACATAAATATGTGATCACATTCTAAATCCTCCAAGAATTTCGACTATTCTCCGGAATGCGGACACTACTCAGCGAGGATTGAGAGAGGTCCCAGACGCATCGACATCCGTGATGGTAAACCGGCCCTTGGGCCTTTTTGATAGTCCTCTTCCTTTTCGGGGTTTTTTAGAGGACGGTGTATCACACGCATCCAACGACGATGTCAAAGAATGAGTGGACAACATCTTCAAAAGATAATAGATGTGAGCAATTCTTGAGCCAATTCTTGGTGAATTTAGAATGTGATCACATATTTATGTGACAATTTCTTTAATCAATCAGGTTTTGAATTCTACACTACCTTACCGAATATCTGAAGATAAGCAACAGTAAACTTAATAATGAACTAGAGATAGATATCAAAACTATTTACTTCAAGTAAATCGCATTCATATCAATAATATATTCATGCTCTTTGATCTCTAAAATTGAGAATATATGCTCCTAAAATTAGCCAATTAGGCTTTATTTTGTCATTTAAATACTGGTGGAATATCAACAATAGTGCTACGACAACAATAGAAACAAACACCAGAGATGTGTTACGGTAGTAATAGCAGTAATAACTGAATCTAACAATATCCAGTCTAGAATAGTAGTGATTTATACTTAACCGGAGTAAGAAACAAGTAATGATAAATCAATACTAGCATAATACCCCCTCATTAGTCACAGTGATCCCAATCTGACAAGTTATCCTCATCGAGGAATTTTTTCGATCATTCGAGATATCAGAAGAACACCAGGCCTCTGTGCGATGACATGCATTGCTAGTGGCATGCAAAGCGTGGAAGAACTTCAAGAACCTACTTGTCAAACAATACGTGAAGAACGATCTAACGCCTTTTCACAAGTATCCATTACTGGAACCGCAATGGCAAGAGTTTGATGAGATAAAGACGACAGATAATTTTAGAAGTGAAAGTGCGGTGCACAAGGCCCTTCAAGCAAACAACAAAGACCCCCACAGACTCGGCACCGCTGGGTATGCGAGTAAAATCACGCTATGGGGGTAGGAGGACGAGTAGGCAATCCTACGGGAGACCTCCCCACCATTTACCTGGATCCCTGATGAGAGCGCCCGAAACTGGATAAGAGCGAGGTCATCTACCGTGTCGTCGGGGGCCATCTCCTTTCGAAACCCCGCAGATGAGGAAGTGTCCAACCGACTGGAAGCGCTGAGTGTAGAATCTCCTTGAGACTCATTCGAGGCAGTTAGGGAGAGAGATTTACTCTCTGTGGTCTTGGAAAACAAGGAGCACCCGGGTCGCACGAGAGGTTTTGGTCTTTAAGTTCCTTAGAAATATGGCTTCCTAGAGGACTCCGAAGTATACCATAGTTGGAAGAGAGCCAAAGCTGAGTGCAAGGCACGGCTACGAGAGGACATTATGGCATCCCTTATATATGAGATGCAAAGGTATGTCAGAGATCAGATGGAAAGGTATAGGGAAAATCAGCAGGAAGCCCCTACTGCTCCTGTGCTAGGCAGCCCCCCAACTGTCAGAGTAGTTGCACGTTCAGCCCTACCTCGAAAAGCGACCATCGATTTCTTGTTGATGATATACTAGTAATAATTATTATCTTTGAAATGCTCGATCTATTGATAGGCCTATTAGAGTAGCTAATTTGGTATCGTTATGTAGGTGGTTACGAAGTGCAAACTCCAAGTGAGATATACCCTCGTTGCCATGTGCACTGCTTGGGGCTAGGCATATCCATCCATGCCTAGGGCCTTGGTGCATGGTATATCTCTACACCAAGTTTCGCAAAAGTGAATGTGGACGGTGTTCATGCCAATTACGAGGTCTTCCTATCGATGCCCACCAACGACGAGGTCATGACTCTAGGGCAATCCATTCCAACATTCATCTAGTGGCCCAAGAGTGACATCTGCCTAAAGGCTCCTACACCACTCGAGCTATCTGCACCGATGCCAAGTCCACAAGAGCCATCTACACCGGTGTCAATTCCACTCGAGCTACCTGCACTGGTGCCAAGTACACAGGAGTTATTTGCACCGGTGCCAATTCCACAGGTGTGATCCGTACCAATGATACATGCACAGATGCATCAAGGGCGCGGTGCATCTACATCTCGTACCCGGTCGACTACCATGAAGTTGACCTACAGCAAGGTGGCAAGGGCAAACCAAAGAAGACGGATGATGATATCCTCTACTTACTATTGGCCCAAAAATTCATGCTAGGCAAGCCGTTGGTCGTCCCAAAACTGCGCCTCCTAACTCTAGGACTATCTTGGCAGAGATTGCATCTGTATTACATGGAACAGGCCAACAAGCTGGAGGAACAACGAGACTCGAGTGTCAACGTCAAGTTCATGCTGCATCATCTGCAACACAATATTCATGATTGTATCTTCACGGTGACCTTCGAGGACTTATTCTTTCTCTTCACACTCGACACACTCATTCCATGCTGGACATTGTAAGTATGTACAATCATGGTCTACGTTATTTAATGCCGATAAATGTAATATATAACTCATTGTTTTTGTGTGTGTGTATACATGGTGAGTGAAGCCAGATTAACGAAATCACCGGTTGGTTTCCTCGACCCACGCTTGGTCGCCATGGATATCATCAAGGAGGATGCACTCTTCGTTGAAAATTACATTACGAAGGTACTAGAGGGTAATCGTGATAAGGAATTTATACTTATACCCTACAACCAGAGGTAAGTACTACACTAGTGGCTATACTTGTTGATTGTACTTTATAAGCAACACGAACTTAGGTTTAATGACCATGAGTGTAGCTTCACTAGATTCTAATTGTAATTATACCAAAATGGAATATGGTAATATACCTTGATTTCCTAAAGAAGAACAAAACCAACTACAGAGCTGTCCAACAAGTAATCGACAAGTAAACACATTTCCTCCATAGCTAACTCTATTGTAGACTTTCCTTCCTTTCCAATGACTAAGGCTAACTTTTTGGAATCACGTAGGTCATTTGCCAGGTACGTTGCAAAAGTACGAAAATCCAAGGGAGGGATCGATGCCCTATGACACGTTCTAGATTTTCCGGTATTCGCTAGTACACATTAATCCTATATAACACTTCATAGTAATGCCTCTTGAACGACTAACAAATTCTATTTTTGTAGTGCCACCAGCACCCGCCAGGCAACAACACCTGTGAATTCTATATTTGCCACAACATGCAACTACTCGTCGATTCCACAAAGAACAATCCTGAAGTTTGTCAATTTTCTGATAATTATTTCATATTTATCAATATATATACACATATATATATATATGCACGACACTGATCTTCCTACCAACAGGTTTCGTCTATCGCTACAACTCTGATGGAATAGACCGACCTCAAACATATTCGAGGACAGTGTGCGTACTTCTTGGTGTCAAGTCATAAAAAAAGATGGGGAGTTCCACAATGTAGAATGAATTTCACTGGGATAAGATTGAGCTTAATTGTTCATATGTGTATTTGTTCATGGATGGATAATTATTTATTTCATTTCTATTAATTGATTTGTGAAATGGAAGTTCTTATTTCTGAAATGAATGAATATGAATTGGATGTATATACACTATGTTGAAGATGCTTGTTTCAGAGGGCATGACTAGCATTTCCTGAGACTAGCCAACAAACAGAAATAGATTTAGGAACAGAAAAAATATCACAAATAGTTATTAATTCGTAATCGTCTATGATAGTCGACTATCACAAATGGTTTTTAGTAAAAACTATATGTGATATATAGATTATCACAGATGGTTTGTATTTGAAACTGTTTGTGATATTAATATATCATAGACGGTTTGTAATTAAAACCGTCTGTGATAAACCATATATAATAGACGATTTTTAGTAAAAACTAAAAACTGTCTATGATATATGGATTATCATAGACGGTTTGTATTCGAAACCGTTTGTAATATTAATATATCACAGACGGTTTTTAGTAAAAACCGTCTATGATAAACCATATATCAGAAACAATTTTTAGTAAAAACCATCTGTGATAGTCTGCTTCACGAACGGTTCAAAAGCCGTCTGTGATGACCTCATATTATTATTGACCCATAAACTCAGACGGCTTATGAAACTGTCTATGATTACGTTTTTGAACCATCTGTGATGACTTTTTATAAAGTAATAAAAATCTGGTTGTGTTGATTTTAGGAAGTGAATGGTTAGTTCACTGGTGGTTCATCTCGTGAATGGTTAGTTCACAGGTGACTCATTAGGTGGACGGTCAGTTCACTTGCGGGTGCTCTTAGTTCCATTGATTATTTACTTATTAATCATTTTTAAAGTTCACTTTCAATCTATTTATTGTATTTACTCTAAATTATTGCTTTCTGCAAAATAATCACTCAGTCATCATTTGGTAAGTCTTACATACAATATTGCATTTTTGTTACAAACGACTTGCTGAGTACTCTTTGCACTTACGGGTATATCCATATTTGCTCGGTTAAAGAAAAAGAACTATATTAGTAGAAGGTACCTGAAGAAGGATACTTTGACGACTTCGCGGATTAGAACTTCATTTTTCAGTCGATTGCTTGTGGGCGTGTCGAGTAGCTACCAAACTTATTTTTTTTCCACTGCTAGTTTCTTAAGCCTTGTAGGCTATTACTTGTAAGTTTGGCCATAAGGTAGCAACTCTGATAATTAATACTATTTGAGTCTTTTCTTGGTAAATCGTTATATGGATGATATTCCATCTATATTTCAACTGTGTGCACTAGCGTGATCCTGGACTAGTACAGAATACGCAGGAGTGTCCGGATTTGCAGATTCGGATCTCGGCAATACTTTGTTTCTCAGTTGCCGAGGAAGAACCATCAACTAGATGTGCTTGAGAAAGGATTCTTTAATGATTTCATGGATTAGGATTTTGCTCCCTAGTGGAGGCATGTCGAACAACCACTATGTTGATCTCTATTTTCCACTTTAGTTTTTGTTAGGCCATTCAGGTTACTATTTGTTATATTAGCTATAAGGTCGCTATTTTGATAATTAATAATATTTGCTTTTTCATAGTAAATTATTATCGTGGTTGATATTTTATCTATGTTTTACTATGTACACTGATGTGATCCTAAACTGATGTAAAATATATAGAAGAGTCTGAATTTATATATTCGTGTGCCATGTTAGTGAAATTTTAGACATATATAGAGGCCACGTTAGCTAAATCGATGGTGGCGGAAGAGCTTGGGGCAGACGGGCGGCACGACACGATGTTGGCTTCCTCAACAATGTGCCATGGGCACACAACGCAGGCACAACGATGCGGGACACGGTGGGTTGTGCCCAAATTTTTTTTCTTGTGTCCTGTTGGGTGAGGACCAAGGAGCGGATGGGGAGAGAGAAGACAGAGGAATAAGGGCATTTTGGTCTTTTCATGGCTCAATTAATAGTCTGTCGACGGAGGATGGACAACAGTGGCACAAAAGGGACGAAAATTGCACTCCAATGGCATTGAGGGAAGACTAAGATTTCTTGTGGCAAATTAGGAAACCTGCCAACTTTCAATGGCAAATAAGGAATTTTTCCTTAAAAATGTATGTGTTATTTTCACATCCATTCCATAAAGTTTTACAAGGAACCAACCAAATCTAATGCCCTAGGGTCCAAAATTATAGCCAAGCAGTAGCTGATACTATTCTAGACTTTAAACTTCTGACGCGACTAAATGCACTACTACTACCAAAGGCCACCTCAACTTTCATCAGATGTTAATTATCAAGAAGCTTGCGATCTACAATATTTCAGTTACTATCAAACCAACCATGTAGTGATGACTGAAGGTTCAAACTTTAGACACCAAAACTTTTATGAGTAAGCTTGTTTAAATTACTACATTCCTTCCAACGAAACAAAAGGATCTTCGTGCATCATATTAGAATTAGACCACCTTCTTTGAGCAAAGTAACCAAGATAGGTAACTGGACCTTTTTTATTCTTATATCAACTATTGCTTGGACTACAAATTTATTATCATAGCAAATGTAATCTTTGTTTTCTAGCTGATAAATGTAGATAATTTAATAATCACATCAGCAGTTAGAATAAAGCACATGCATACCTTTTCTAGCCTATGTAATAGATACGTTTTGAATTGCCGAACTCCACGTCCACTTGAATATGGATCCATAGTGTGAGCCTTCTCGTATGCAGTGAAACGACCTTTTTTCAAATCACACAGTAGCGAAAGTCAGCATAATATTTGACGAGTAGAACAAGACGAGGTACATAAACAAGTAACTTCTTCGAAATCAATCAAAGAAGTAACTAGATAACTAGTGTAAAGGCCAGGATGATAATAAGAATGACAACTATTGACTATTGTGCTTACATTATCACTATTTGCGGCCCAAGTGACAAAACAACCATATCTATGTTTAAATATGAAAATTGTTCTTTGGTCTTCTTAAAAAATTTCGTTTTGAACATATACTAGAAGTATCAATTCGATTTTTTTCCTTTAATTGTGTGGCTAAGACGCATCTAATTCAAACCCATTATCCTTACAATGATGTATATAAAACCTCCATTCGCTAACAAAAGTTAAATATCTAAACGGCCATCCAACAAACCAAAAAACATAATTACATAGAAAGCTCTATTTCCTTCTATGTAGATATTTTCACTTCACCTACTAACTCATGTCCTTAAATTACTTCTAGTACAAAAAAGTTGCAGGAAGCTCAAAGCCGTATCAAACTCTTAAATCTTGTAAAGAAACCATATAGTTGATATGTTGGTATTTCTAGCAAAAAAAATGAAATGTAGTCTGAATTTAGAAAATGGAAATCAATTTCAAAAACCAAATGTTCGAAAAGCAATCACTGCTATTATTAAAGCCAACCTTTTTATTTAAGAATTTTAAGCCAAAAATAGAATCCTCACAACTTTTAAATCCAAGTGTTGGATCGCCAAATTTCAAGTTTAAACCACCAACAATATTATATCCAAAACCTTTGAAATTTCCAAGTTTAGACCAATTTACTTTTCCACCTGTAATTTAAAGTTTCATTTTCGAATTTCCATCAACAATAATAAGTTTTTCCTGTTCATTATGTTGGAAGTATCAATTTCAAAAATCCACTGAATTCAAGTGATAGACCATGTGGAGGTAACCCCGTGTGTATGATGAGTAATTGACATCTGTTTTAGGAAAGTCGAGTTTGGTTTAAGTGGTTCGAGCCATGTCGTTGTGTGGTGCAGTTGGTTTCGGTCGGACCTTGTCAAACTAGGTCGAACGCACTTAAGTCGTTTATTTTTCATTTCGATTGGTTTGGGCTTTGAGTATTTCTTCTGATATTATCGTATGGTTACAATATTTCGAGCGGTGCTACGTGATGTATTTCTTGTCTGTGATGGCTGCAGGACATCGAGGCGGAGTCGTGGCGAGGCACGGGGTGACCGGACTAGGCACAGGCAGTGCTGAGGTCAGAGCGGTCAGATGTGCCAAAGACTACGAGGACTCGAGGTGGCTGCGAGGATTGGAAGGCAAGAAATGAGGAAGCTTCCCGGAAGGTGCACGAGGGGCGTTTTGGTGAATACGCAAAGCTGTACTAAAGGAAGTGGATTATGGATAAAGTGCTATGAGTTGTTGAGAGCTAATGGGTAAAGTGTGTTGTAAACCCATTAGTGGAGGCTATAAATAAAGGATATTCTCTAGTGGAGAAAAGTGAGAGAGGGTGTGAGAATTAGGGTTTTATTTGGTTCTCTCTATGCATGAGTTGTAAGGGTTTTTAGGGCAGCACTTGTGTTCTATTTTGGGTGATCCTCTTGAGTTGTGAGATGGGGTGAACTGATGTAATCATTCCTCTTGTTTAACCATTCATCTCTCATTGTCTCATTCTAAAAAATCTTTTGTTTGATTTGTTTTGAGTAGGCTCTTCTTGTTTTGCTTTTGTTTTCCCGTGTTTCCTCTTCACTGTTTCTCTTCTTTCTGATTCTCCCTGTCTCTGGAGTCATTCTGCGTTGTGGTTTACTATCTCAATTGTTTGCCAGAGAAGAAGAGCTATTATTCTTCATCTATCTTGATTTCGGCTGAATCTAGTGCCTTCTTTGCAATTCAACAGAAGCAGCTATCTGCTCCCTCTCTATTCCGAACAGCAAAGGCATTAATTGCTCTGGTTCCTGTCGATTGATTTGCTGCCTAGTATCTTTTCTCTGATTTCTTTTTCATTCGGTCATGTCAGCTGCAAGGTTTGTGTTTCTTTTTCATGTGGCCGAACTCTGGTGGTCTTCTTTGATTTGAGAAGTGCTGCAGCCCATTTATTGGAAAGTACACTTTGTACAACAAAAGTACTGAGGCTCTCACCATTTCAGCAAACCAATTTTCTTTTGTTTCCTTTTGGCTGCTTCGGTTTCTCTTTTTTCCCTAAGAAAGATTAATGATCTGAAGTCTATCTTCCTGAGAGCATTTGGACAAAGTCATAAAAACTGTAATCTAAGAAGTGCAGCAAAAATCTATTGCTTTCTTTGTCTCTCGGATATGCTCTCTTTTATTGTTTGTTTCAGTCATCTAGCTCTTTTCAGTTCTTTGGCAGCAGTAAGTACTTTGCTGCTTTGGGTTTTGCTTTGGCCAGAGAAGAACCGTGCGAAGTATGGTTTGCTTTCTTGTCAATTCTTTCAGTTAGTTGAGTCCTTCTTTTTCTTATTGCTGTCTTCGGCCACTCTGCTGCTTCTTCTCGGCAGCAAGTTTTTTGGTTAAGTCTGGCAACAAGTCCTCAATTGAGGCCTCTCTTTTTCAGTTAAGTCTAGCTGCTATACTTCATTTCTTGCCGACAGCAGCCTCTTGGTCCTTTTTAGTCTCAGTTGGCTGTAGAAAGCAGCATGGGTTAAGGCGTTGCCATTTCAGTTTACAGTCACTTTTGGTCTTTTTGGTTCCAGCAGGCTCTGGTTTTGTTTCTTCCTTTCTTCTGCCATGTGCTCTTTTGATTTGTGCTCTTTTCTTTTATCTCTATTACAGACTAAAGCCTGCTGCCTTTTACTTGTTTCGACCTAGCTTGGTTTTAAATCCTTTGTTCTATCTACGTTTTTCAGTAAGATTTGTATCTCAGTCTTCATAGCTTCTATAGCTATCGGAGACGAAAAATCATGTGGATACTCGGGGTAATTTTAAAGGGCTCCATTCACCCCCCCCCCCCTCTGTCGCCATTTCCCATCCTTCATCAAGATTGTTTTGTGTTTCAATTCAAAGTCATGATTTTCAATTTTAAGAATTTCAAATTTGAGTTCCGTAATGATTGAAGTATTCAATAAACACTTTGCTTTCAAAATTTATATTTTGAATTTCAAACCATTTGAGTTGAATTATTGGATATTAAACTGCAAACTACAAATAGCTTTGTGCTTTGTATAATACTAAATATGTTGAATTTGGAATTAATTTTTAATGCTATAGAAAAATTAAATTGTATGTTCTAAAATAATTTATTTTGACATATTAAAATTTTAAATTTTGAATAGTAAAAAATGTATATTATAATTTTTATAATGTTTAGATATTTTTGTGAATTTGTTAAGCCATGATGCCTAAATCATAAAATGCAATAAGATATTTATGATAGATTTGTTTATGAGTAAATTGAATAGTGGGTTATTAAACTTGTCTCCATGGTTCACAAAGGTCACCGAACTAAAAAAATTCATGTCTTTGTCACTGTTCTTGTTTTAAGTGTGTATATGTAGGTCAATAACACACAAGGTCGGATTTAACTTATGACATGGTATGTGACCACTGCCAATGTGGCAAGGGGTGCATGTGAGAGTAATGTGACCACAACAATGACCCCCTTATTATGCATTGATGCCCCTAGGTGTTTTGTCCCTTCACATTTAGCACAAGTCTCATTCGGCTCTAGAAAGCATGTTCCCAATGGTGTGAGATGACGTCAGGTGTGACATCGTGCTCTGATTGGGGAGAGATGCGAGAAGAGCGGTTGGAAAGAAGAGAATGAAACAGAGGGTTAGGAGAGTGCTAGTGAGATGTGAAAGAGGTGAGCTATTACTTGGACATCACATCACCATGTAATGCGCTTGTGGGACAAAAAATGAGTGATCACTGTGAGGGGAGCGTCATTAATTTTAAATCTTGTGCTACTTTCTTGATCCTCGATATTGTTAGGAGAGTGTGAACATTATGTGGTGATGAGTAATTGACACCTAAATTTGATTGAAATTGGAGTTAGCCTCAAAAAATTACATAAAGTTGAAGTTTGCTAATCTAGAGCACCGAACCATCCGTGTAACATCCCAAAGTTTTTGGTATGTTCCGGCGTACACCCGATGCACAAGGTCGCATCCCTGTAATAGCCCAGATTTTAGCAATCTTTTAAAAGCCAAATTTCAGAAACCACTACATAAAATTTTTTGCCTGCCAGCCAACTGGTTTGCAACCCATGCACCCCGGCCCAGGCTGCCCTGCCTGCCTGCCGTCTACTATGCCAAAATCCGCTGCCCCCATCTCATCCATGCGTTGCCAAATGCCACGTTCAACGTCACTGTTCCTATATTCCCCAACATGGACTCCTGTCATGGTTCAAAAGGCACTCAGCTCTGTTGTCGCGCCACCAAGCTCCTCATTGTGTTCCTCCGCTGCGCATTGTTGGAGAATTTGCCCAGGTTCTAGGTGAGCGATGAACTTGAACTTTGAGATCATGCACACGAATACGAGTAAGCACAGATAGATCTTTTGGTGACACGATACGTTTACATCCTTTCGTCTTTCTTATATAGAGAAACAAAATACAAGATTCCGTAACCAACACAGTTTTCCACGTTGAGAGTCCTACACGGACACACCCTATCTTTCTTTTACAACTATTCTGAATCCTATATGGACTCTGAATCCCGACCTTCTATGACGACGACAGCTACAATACTTTTACGACTACGTCTGCTATAGTATCCTTCTCTAACTGCCACTTGTCTTATGACTGCTACAGTACTCAAACTGGTCATAAGCTACAGTAGTCGTATAGAGCATAATCTAGTCGTGGATTCGATTAGACCTAAAGACAACTAGATTAACTCTACCAATCTCCTCCTTGAGCTTGTTGTCTTCCATCGATGTTTCACACACCGATTTTCTCCCTCATCTCCATAAACTTCATTCTTCCAAGTGACTTGGTTAGGATATCAGCGAGTTGGTCTTTCGTGCAAACATGCTGCACCTCTATCTTCCCTAATTCCACGCATTCTCTAATGTAATGAAAACGGGTATCGATGTATTTGCATATCTCATGGTAGACTGGGTTCTTGCATAACACAATTGCAGACTGATTATCAATCTTTAGAGTTGCCTTCTCAACCTTCGTCTCTAGCATATCAGCCAACAATCGTCCCAGCCATACCCCTTGACATGCTGTCGTACAAGCTGCAATGTACTTTGCTTCACACAAGGATAAACTAACTACCTTCTACTTCTGTGAACACCAACTGATCGGGTTCGACCGAAGAAAAAATGTCATGCCCAAAGTGCTTTTTCGGTCATCAGTATCACCACTAGGTCACTATCAGAATAACCAAGTAGCTCCAAACCTTCTTCCTTCTTCTCGTAGACACACCCGTAACTTAAAGTTCCTCTCACATATCTCAGTATATGCTTTATAGCAGCCATATGCTCTGTAGTCAGCTTTTCTATGTACCTGCTCACTATGCCAATTGAGAATGCTAAGTTTGGGCGTGTGTGTAGCAAATACCTCAAGGTTCTGACTATGCTTTTGTAATACCTGGGCCGCTCAGCCCGCCTCAGCCTGGCCCATTCCCACAGCTATATATATGAGAGAGAGAGGCAGAGGGAGAAGCAAAACCGATTTTTTCTCCTTCCCGTGCTTTCAAGCTGCTGCCACCTCTCCTGTGCTCTTCTTGCTGCCGCCATCGCCGTTGCCCCTTGCGCCCGCTGCTACCTTTCACCAGCCCCAGCGTCGTCGCCGTCGGCGTCGCCGCTTCTTCTTGCGTTGCCACCGCTCTTGCTGCCGCTCGCCGCCGCCCTTACCTCCCCTGCCCTCGCGCCGCTGCGCTGCCGCTAGCTTGCGCACCTGGCTCCCCGCTCTCGCTGCCGCCGCTGCTCCACGGGGGTGGAGGAGGGCTGGCCCAGCCGAGATGTGAGGAGGGAGGAGCCGCAGGAATAGCCGGCCGTGAGGGAGAGGAGGCGCGGGAGGAGCTGGCCGACTGGAGGAGAAGGGAAGAGGAAGCGCCGGCGTTGGAAAGAAGAGAGGATAGGGCGCCGGCGTGGGAAGAAAAAGAGAAAGAGAGAGGGTAGGCGTGAAACGCAAAGGAAAGAGGAGAGAAGTGGGGTGAGGAAGAAGAAAATAAAGCAGAAGGAGTGCGGCCGGTAGGGAAAAAAGGGGAAAGGCCAGGAGAGCTGGCCGGCCGAAGGAAAGGAAAAGAAAAAAAAGAAAAGGAGAGAGAGAAGGAAGAGAGGAAAAGAAAGAAAGAAAGAAAGAGAAGAAGAGGGAAAAGAAAGGGAAAAAAAGGAGAAAAAGTCTGATCTACAGCCAGATCTGCTCGATCCGGCTGAGTCAAAGGAAGGCAGAGTCCCGATCCTGTCGCTCGGGACTAGGGTAACGCCTCGAAAACCCCTGTTTATTTACCGAGTCGTGCACAGATTTATATGCCGATGCTTAGAGTGGCTACAGGGAACCATTTAGGTATCATCCATTAGTGTGGATACCTAATTTTACAGACTAGTTAAGCATCAGGACTATGGGAAATTGTCTAATAGTACAGGATTTGAGTAGATTGAGTTGAACGTTACAGCGATGTTATTTGCTCACATGTATTGCATGAGTGATGAATTGAAATAGTTAATGCTTGTTCAGGTGGCGGTTCGAGTCTAGTGCCGTCCACGCACCGTCCGGCAGGTTAACAGGCAAGTGCATGGTAGAACAGTAAAATATGGCAAATGTTTGTTATTCGTGTTCCCATGCCATGATTTACAGTATTTATGAGATGTATGTGATATGTGATAATCATACTTTGATGAGTAATGTTAATGATTAGGCATTCACATTTGAAGCATATTGCATCATGCAATTGCATAAGAGCCAGGTCGGTGAGAAAGTCATATGACTAGTCCGGAGTGCTCTTGAAAGACCTACAGAGGTAGGCACTCCACGGGAGTGGAGGTTGTGACCTCGTATGAAAGAGGACGAGGCGAGTGGTCCATCGACGGGTGGACACTCCGCTATACTGGTATACGCTACAGTTACAAAGCATACATATGCATTGCATGTTGTTGCATTGCATGAGAGTGACAGAGACAGTGTTACAGTTACAGACAGTTGTGAGTTACAGTTCACAGTTACAGAGTTGATTTACAGTTTACAGTTGATTTACAGTTTACAGTTACAGATTTGATTTACAGTTACAGCATTGGTTTACAGTTTACAGACATAGAATTGGTTGACAGTTTACAGACATAGGATGGAATTACAATTTACAGACATAGAATGAGTTTACAGTTTATAGTCATAGAATGGATTTATAGTATACAGTTACAGATTTAATTTACAGTTTACAGTTCGTGAAATTGATTGAACTGCTAAAGTGATGTTACTATTTTATCGTGTGCTTGCTGAGTCTCCGGACTCACCCTTGCTTTGTCGTTGTTTTTAGGTGAAGGATGACGACATGCATGGAATGGGATAGTTCTTTTGGCACTGCACATATGAAACAACAGTTTAGCCGTACACTAAGGTTTTATGTTTAATATAATGTTAAGATTGTGGCTCGTTGTTTGGTTTATTTTGCTAGCGAGCCGTGTTGGTGGGTCTCACATGGTTGTGGAACCCAAAACTTGTTTATGTTATAACTTGTGAAATATGAAGTAAGTTGTTTTTACAATTATCCTACTGTTATTGGTGGTTTGCTTCCTAAGGGTAATGATATAAAAAGAACAGAGGAGGTGTTGCTAAATGTAGAATTAGCAACACTTTTGAATTGGTAAGGGTGTGGTGGTAGCATCTTGGACCCTGTGGAGGGTCGGGGTGTTACAGCTTTGGTATAGGGTCTTTTCCATAGGAGGACTTGTGCTGACCTTGCTCAACTTCAGGTGGGGTTCCATCAGAATTTGTGTTGGATTGCAATCCTTCATGCCACATTTGTCCAACACATTTGTTGCATATGCGGACTAGTTGAAAGTGATCTTCCCAGAGCTCTGACGTACTTCAATGCCTAGGTAGTAGCTAAGTAACCCGAGGTCGCTCATGCTAAATAATTTCTTCATCTGGCTTTTGAAGCTATTAATCTACTCGATACTCTCTCTAGTGATGATCAAATTATCCACATAAACTCCAAACAACAAACTCTCTTTTCCTTGGTTTCATTTGTACACTGCATGCTTTAACAGGCATCTTTCAAAACTGAGTGCCACCAAGAACATGTCTAGTTTTGAATTCCAAACTCTTGGGGCTTGACACATACCATATAGAGCTTTGTGCAATCTTAACACCAGGTATTCTTCCTCCTTTCTTCTCAAAACCTGGAGATTACACAACATAGACTTCTTCTAGCTCATCGTTGAGGAAGGCTGATTTCACATCCATATGATGAACCTCCCATCTTTCATGCGTTGTGATCGCAATGAACAGGCACACTGTCTCTAGCCTTGGAATAGGGGTAAAGACTTCGTTGAAATCAACGCCTTGTCATTGAACGTACCCCTTTTCTATTAGCCTTGTATTATGCCTTGTATTGTGCTTTACGATCATGTCTTGAGTGTCCTTCTTTAACTTATAGACCCACTTCAATCGATCGGTCTGTGGTCATTTGGCAATGGAACAAGTTGCCACATTCTATTATTTTGGATAGGGGACATCTCCTTCTCTATAGCTTTCTTCCACTCTGGCTTTGCCTTGGCTTCTTCAAAGTTCACAGACTCCTCCTCTTTGAGTAAGCAGAACTCTAAATCTTCTAGCTCCATCAGAGATGTGGCATCATGGAGACTTTTAATGTTATGCTCTCATCATGGTCATTCAGATGAGCTCTCATCAAACTCCATCCGTAGCAGAGCTCCTGGTGAGACCGGCACTCCCAATGTTGCTGCAGGAGTATGTGGTGTAGATGAGCTGGGCATCCTAGACCCTGTGCTCATACTAGTCGTGGTCATGCCTAGAGTTGCCACTCTATGGTCATGTCCTTTGACTATGTCCTCCGCGATCGGAGTGTCGAAAGCCATCACGTGGTTGTCAGGATCTATGGCCACATTGTGGTCGAATCCTCCGGCTACTCCTTTTGTGGTAGATGTGTTGGTTGTCTTCACGTGATCGTCAAGACTGCATCAGTGTTAGAAGGATAATGTACCATGAAGATTCTTCAATCTGTCGTACCTCTGCCGAGGGATCTCTGCTCCACTCCTACTTCTTCTCCTCCTCAAACACTAAATCACGAGTCACCATAACTCGTTGCGTCACCAGATCAAACATCTGATAACCTTTTGTCCTCGGATCATACCCAATGAGCACCATTGGCTTGCTTTGATCTGCTAACTTGGGAAGGTGGGTGTGGCGTGGTCATCTTCACATGTGTGACGCACCCGAAAGTACGAAGGTGACCAACACTTGGCTTGTAGTCGTAATATGCTTCGTAAGGAGTTTTGCCAATGACACTCTTCATTGTAGCCTGATTTAGAAGATAAACAGCAGTCGATACTGTTTCTCCCCAAAATTCTCCTGGGACTCCCATGCTCTTCATCAGACTCCTCGTCATACTGACCACCATCTGGTTCCTCCTTTGGACCACAGCATTCTGTTGGGGAGAGCAAGGCGCTATTAGATAACGCTTAATATCCAATAGATCACAGTAGTCCGTGAACTCGTTCAAAGTAAACTCGCCACCATGATCGATATGCAAAGCTTTTAGTCTTCGATTCGTCTCCATCTTGGCTGTAGTCTTGATCCTTTTAAATGCCTTGAATGCTTCATCTTTACTTTGGAGTAAAGACACCCACATAAGCCTCGTGTAGTCATCCACCAACAGCAGGAAGTAACAATTTCCTCCATTCGTTATTAGAGTAATTGGCCCGCAGACCTCACAATGCCACAACTCAAGGGGCTTGTTTGCTCGATAAATGGATGTGGTCGAAAATGAATTCCGATGTTGTTTGCTGACCAGACAACCATCGCAGATGTGATCCACATGCTCGATCATGGGCATACCATGCACCATCTTCTTGTGAGCCAAATCCTTCAGAGTACGAAAGTTCACATGCCCATATTTGGTGTGCCATCACCATGTCTCTTTAGTGCTTCTTGCCAGAAGACACTCCGGGAGAGCCAGATTGATGTGCAACACATACATCCGATTTCTTGATCTACTCACTTTGGCCAACATTTGCAAGTTCTATCTAAGATTGACATCATTCCTCCTTTGACCACAATCTTGCAGCTATTCTCGTCGAGCTGACCAAGACTGATTATATTGCTTCTCAGCTTCAGGATGTAGTAAACATTCGTGAAGATAAGATGTTCACCCGTCGAACTCTCCAACAACACCAAGCCCTTTCCTTGTATCTCCACACCCGAGCCATCTCCAAATTTGACTGAGCCTTTTATAGTCATATCAATCTCAGCAAATTTCTCCTTGCAGCTGGTCATGTGGTTACTTGCACTAATATCGAGATATCAAGCCTTGTTTTGAGTGCCACTAAGCTTCGACACTACCTTGTCTTCGTACAGAAATACCTCTTCTTTAGGCGTCGGAACAGTATAGACAAGTTCACATGCTTCAACCATCAACAGTTGAGGATCTTCGTCGTTCTGCTTTGCTATGAGATTGGCCATTTCTGTTCGGTTTGCCTTTGGACACTCTTTTCGCAAAGTGTCCATACTCGTTGCAATTGAAGCACTTGACTTTGGTCTTGTCGGAGTTTGGCGACATTCATTCATCGATGATGCGATCGCCATTGCCACAGCCTTTGCCTTGTCTTCACTGTGTCCCCGACTTTTTCCGTTACGTCCTCCTCTTTTGGTGCTAGCATCGCCCTCATGCTTCTTTGTCTTCGAGCCCCTCTCTTCCCACTCATTTCGGGTAAAGAGAAGTTTATCACTCTCGTCCTTCGAGTGCCATCAACATTTGAGTCCTTTCTCATAGGTTCTGAGGCATCTAATCGCCTCCGAGAGCAACATTGATGTGACATTGCCGAACTGTTCGATCGTTCCAATAATCTAGAGGAAACGATCTAAAACCGAACTGAATAATTTTTTGACAACGTCGCTCTCTTCCAGCTTCATGCCGAGTGAATGGATCTCTGAGTTTCATGGATTACTCAGTGATCATCTTCGAGTCCCCCATCTGCATCTTGCTCAATTGCCGTTTTAGCACTTGAGCTCATGCCTTCTTGACATGATCTTCGCCTACTCACATCTCCCTAATTGTGATCGAGGCTTCTTTCGTCGTCTCCTTCTCGGCGATTGACACCATCATGTCGTCTGGCATCGCTTATGAGATGGCCACCATTGCGCATTGATCCTTGTCACCATCGTCGTCTCCATCTTCGACCATCGACCATACCCCTAGCGAACACAAGATTAACTTCATCTTGATGGTCCACATGTCGTAATTCGTTTTGCTCAACATCATGTACTGGATCGAGATCGTGGTGCTTCTTGCTGTCAGCTTGACGAACACGCCTAACTCTGATGGATCGAGCTTGTTGCCTACCGTTCTTTAATAACATTTTAGGGAGTACATTTTGTTGTGATCGTTGGTCACAAGAACTAAAGGCGACTAGTTTAGAACAATCAAAATCAACGAGGTAAAAGACACAAATTTATTAGGGTTATGATGTGAATCGTGCCTTTTTTTTTCCATGCGTGCACTCAAGCTTGAAAATTCATTCATAAGATAATAACGAGTAAGTTGCATAGATCCCTATATTTTTGTCCAGTTGTGCCAAATACTCATGTTTAAGAAAATCGTATAGTTAACCCCCATGAATTTTTTTGCATAATCGATGTATGGCATCCGAAGCAGACCAATGCTGGTCCCACGTCAGAGGCAAGAAGGCGCAAGGTGCGTCTGAGTAGGCTACGCTCCCCCGGCGACCTGCGGCGCGTGCCTACGGTGGGAGCAAACGGAGCGAAAGGTGCATGGCAAGTGGTGAGCAGCGGCTCGGAGTGGTAGAAGAAGGCATGTGCGGCGGCGCAGGGCGGCAAAGACATGTCTCGCGCGCGTGTACAAATAAAATGCACAGCACGGGCACGTACTGTACTGTACGCCTAAACCTGTGGCTAACTAGAAATTATGTAAAAGAATACATACACAGCACGCGTGCGGAGTGATGTTACGTGACACAGGTGTGCAGAAACGTAGAGGTTGAAGAAGCAAGAAGAGCACGGAGTTTATGATAGAGGGACGTACAGAGGTAGGCGACGCGGGGGTTGTCCGGCTCGACCTCGCTGGCGGCGCGGAGGATTGGGACGATGGGCTGCAGGGACGGCGGCACCCGCTCGCTCTCCTCCACGTGCACCTCCACCTCCTCCGCCTGCGGCACCTCCCACTTGTGCCGCCGCCTCCTCCACCCTCCGCTCGCCATGCCGCCGCCGCCTCCTCCCTCCTCTCCACGACGATGTTGCCGTCGGTGTGGGTGTTGCTGGGGATGGTGGTGGTGGAGATTTAGACTTTAGAGGACGGGATGGATGTATTTTTGCAAGTATTTGTAATTGCTGGATGTAGAACCTCACGGTAATATTTGTCAGTCGTCAGTGTTTTTAGCACATCATATAGGACGTACGCAATCTGATAGTATCTTGCCTTCTCATCCCTATATCATTCAAAAATAATAATAATAATAAGTGAACAAAGATTAAGGATGACAGTTTGTACAAAAAAAGATTGCTAAAGTAATGCAACGCAGGCCAATCTTACGGTTTTCTCGTTTCAATACCCTCCTGAAGATTTTCCCTACAATAAAGCTCATAGAAACTTTGAACCTCCCTTGCATCAGTTCGCGCAGGCCCGCGCTGTGTCTCTTGTTCATCCTGCCAAATAACAAACGTCAAACATGCAGATGCACGTGTATTACTAGTTTTGAAAGTCAGCTGGAGTAGTTAACATACTGCGGCTTTGTACTCCGAGTTACGAACAATCCACACCTCTATTTGAGATTTTGAGCTTTATATTATTCTTCTAGGTAAACACCTTATGTCAGATTATTCTTTTAAGTGAAATTATGTCAATTCTCACTCCACAGACTACTTGGAGACGTGTGTATGTCATCCGCTCATTTATAAGGATTTTAGAAACTCCCGCTCAGTCATTGTCGGACCCGGATTTTTCAATCCAAATTTATGTGATCCACCGTATTAATCCTGAATTCGTAAATAGTGTTCACAGTTATCAGAATTTTCGGGCATTTAGTGAGATTCCTGAACAGTGATCTTTTAAAAAATTCAAAACTATAGTTGGAATTTGAAGAGGAAATACCAGTCAATAGGGGGAATTTTGCTCAGTCCGATATTTTGAACCCTGTCGTCGACTAGAGTTGCATTAATTAGAAAGTCGAATATGTGAGTTTGGTGAGTTAAAAACTCTATGAATATAACACGTGTAGAATTGATTGCATGCAAGAACTCCGAATCAGGGGTCATCATACTTGTGTACCGGATGTTCCTAGAATTGGGTGCTTAACACCTAGGTGATGCATGTGTGTGTTCGGAGTATTGTTTTTGCCTTTTGACTGCTGGAAATCAGAAATCTGGGCTGGTTCTAGCTAGGAAACAATTTCAAAATGAGATTCACATCTAACTGTGCAAGCTTGTACGCATATAATAGTTCGAAAAATTGATGCAGCAGACCTAGATATGATAAATCCAGAAAGATTGCATGAACTTAAGGGCGTCGATTTTCCCGTGTGAATGTTAGGAATGTGTTGGTTCAATCGGATTGAACCACCCTTTATTCAGAGATATACATGTACCACACTTTATTCAGATGTTGTTGTGTAGACTTGCAATTATTTGGTTCTGTGGTTAGGTGGACTGCTTCTCCCTGTTAATTCCCTTCTCTCTGTAGGGCAATGCTGTGCTGATTGCTGTTTCCCCACATTCTAAGTTGTGTACATAGCTATGTGTTTGTTGGAATACCAAGGCGGCAGCAGTTATGTACTACTGTTTGATTCGTTATGATCTTGTTGCTGGGAGATCGACTACATTTGTATAAACTATAAGGCAGAATAAAGTATGTCTTTTCTATACCTCCTACGCGAAAGAATCAATGCAGATTGCATGCTGCTTGTGCTTGTTGTAAACCTTTCAAAACCGCAATCAGTGAAAATACTGTCACGAAGAATGGAACTAACTTACAATATGGTAGAGGTGTCATTGCCTGAAGGAGCAAAGTGTAATACCCCAAATCTTAGTTGAATTTGAATTTTTAAGATATACAGCTTAGTTTAGAAATCCGAAACTGTAGATGCGTAGATCTCGTTTTGCTGATTCCGTTTGACTACCTAGTTGCCTAATTCGGAGTTCAGATGAAGGTTTTTCGGGTACACAAAGATTAGATAGCTACGATTAATTAGAAAAAAAATTGAGGGACCGGATTGGGCCAGGCTGAGGCCGGACCCGAGTCCGACTCAGTATGCGTGCCACACTGCCACACCCGAGCCGGCAGGCCACCTGCCCAAGTCGTGCCGCCGCCCAACCCTGCCCTAGCTGCGCCGTCACCCAGAGCTGCCAAGACCTACAGCTCGCGCTGCCCATCCGCACGCGCCTAGCTGCTGCTGGACTGCCGCCGCTGCCCTAGGTTAGCCTACCGCGTGCGCTGTTGCCACTGCCTGCCGTGTGTGTCCCCACGAGTTGTGCATGTGTGCTGCTGCTGCCGCTAGTACTGCGTGCTTGTTGCCTGGCGCTGCTTGTTGCCGATTGCTTTGTACCACACAGGAATTGTGCAGCCGAGGCAAAGGCAAAAGCAAGGAAACCAGCGACAAAGAAGAAGCAGGACAGGAAGAAGGCAGGAGAAGGAAAGAGAAGAAGAAGAGAGAAGGGTTTTCACGTTCATTCGGATTTCGACGACCGATTTTTATAGTATTAATCTAAACCTTTTTCCTTTGCTATTTCTTTACCAAGATGTATTTTGCGGTGATTTTTAGTGGGGAACAAGTGAGAATTAGAGGCTAGGCGCCGCCGAAAACCTTAACTAATACTGGGCAGTGAGTTTGAAAAGCAATTTTTTGTACTTTTCATGCATAATTTGGGACCATGGTCTACTAGAGATTTGTATATAATTTATTTATCTTCCTAGAGAGGGTTTATTCACAAAATTTACTTGGAGGTATCAATATTTATGTTATTTGCAATCCCGATGTCCACTGAATCATCATGACTAGACGCTATTGTGGTGATTCGCACTACTACAGAAGAGGCTATACTGGACGGCTACATCACAGACGGTTCATACGGAACCGTCTGTGATTAAACTGTCACAGACGGTTTATACTGGCAACCGTCAGTGATATTTTCACAGACGGTTATTAACACGAACGGTCTGTGATAAATGAGACATCACAGACGGTTCGTATTACTAACTGTTTGTGAAAGTTCACATACGGTTATTAACACGAACCATCTGTGATGTCTAAAATTATCACAGACGGTTTCTGTTAATAACCGTCAGTGAAAATATCACAGACGGTTATTAACTGGAACCGTCTGTGATAATTTTAGAGATCACAGACGGTTCGTGTTAATAACCGTCTGTGAACTTTCACAGACGGAATTACTAACCGTCTGTGATAACTGAAACATCACAGACGGCTCGTATTAAGAACCGTCTGTGATATTTATTATCACACACGGTTCACGTTAATAACCGTCTGTGATAATCACATATCACCAATAATTGGCGTGTGATAATCACGTGTCACCAATAATTGGCGTATACCCAGGATTTCGATCTCACCCGTCCATTCTCTCCACATCGAATGGCAGGCAGCAATTCCTCCCTCTGCTCGGCCCTTATAAATAACGCCCCATCTACCTTTCTACCAGTACTAGTCACGCGTGAGTTCATCCACTGTGAGCATATATAGCTGTAAGTGTGGTAAGTGTGTCTTATTCACCCGCACCGTCGTTCCATGAAGAGTTCACTAGCTTGTTATCCTGTAATAGATCTAAATGTGTTGTCGTGCTTGCCTCTGTATTTGCATGTTCCTCGACGATGCCGACTACTGCCGAGATGTGATGTCCACTCCGACAATCCTTCTTTTTCCTGCAAAATTCAAGGCAATTTTATTACAAAAGTTCAAAAAAAAGACATTCCCAGATTCTTCGATGAGCAGCCGACATAGCTGACTTCTTCGCTGAGCGACTATCCATCTGCTTCTTCCCACTTCTTTTCTTCATCTCTGGTCTCTGGATCACGTACGCCAGTAGCGATGATTCAGTTAGCTGAATCGTCGCTACTAGCATACGTGATCCAGAGACCAGAGATGAAGAAAAGAAGTGGGAAGAAGCAGATGGATAGTCGCTCAGCGAAGAAGTCGGCTATGTCGGCTGCTCACCGAAGAATCTGGGAATGTCTTTTTTTTGCACTTTTGTAATAAAATTGCCTTGAATTTTTCAGAAAAAAGAAGGATTGTCGGAGTGGAGAATGTTGTGGATGAGGACAATCAATTTGATGATCTGAATGTGTTGTTGTGCTTGCGTCTGTGAAGGTCTATCACAGACGGTTCTATTAATGAACCGTCTGTGATAGTATGCATCACAGACGGTTCGTGTAAATAACCATCTGTGATAAGCAAATGTTACCAATAATTGGCGTATACCCAGGATTTCGATCTCACCCGTCCATTCTCTCCACATCGAATGGCTGGCACCAGTTCCTCCCACGGCTCGGCCCTTATTAATAACTTCTCATCAACCTTTCCACCGGTACTAGTCACGCGTGAGTTCATCCACTAGCTAGGTTCCCCTCCGCTGTGAGCTAGCGCCTCTGTCACGGCATGGCCGGCGGCTGGACAACACACTCTTGCCGTAAGTGTCGTAAGTGTGTCTTGTTCAGCCACACGGTTGTGCCATGAAGGGTTCGTTAGCTTGTTATCCTGTAATAGATCGATCTGAACGTGTTGTTGTGCTTGCCTCTGTATTTGCTTGTTCCTCCACAATGCCGACTACTGCCGTGAGCTAGCGCCTCCGTCGCTGCACGGCGGGCGGCTGGACAACACACTCTTGCCGTAAGTGTCATAAGTGTGTCTTGTTCAGCCGCACCATCGTGCCATGAAGGGTTCGTTCTTAGCTGTAATAGATCTGAATGTGTTGTTGTGCTTGCCTCTGTATTTGCTTGTTTTCATCTTCTTTCCAGAGGGCATGGGTAACATTATTTTATTGCTTGTTTGCGTACAGAGTGAACTATCACAGACGGTTTGTAGTGTAAACCGTCTGTGAAGAACTATCACAGGCGGTTCTATATACGAACCGTCTGTGATACGCATAAATCACAGACGGTTGGTATTTCGAACCGTCTGTGATATTATGGACATCACAGATGGTTCGTGTTAAGAACCGTCTGTGATAATGTTTAGACTATCACAGACGGTTATTTATGTGAACCGTCTATGATAGGCAACAATCACAGACGGTTATTAATTTGAACCGTCTGTGATATTGTTTGTATCACAGACGGTTAATATTAATAACCGTCGGTGATAATTCACAGACGGTTATTAATACGAACCGTCTGTGATATATCATTTTCACAGACCGTTTGTGGTTGGAACCATCTGTGATATTCTGCGTAGTATTAATTACTTGGCGTACTTGCTTGAAGGATGTCGACACCGATCTGTCTTCATTGCGCTGCATCGGTGGAGCAAGGCGGCCGACTTTAGGGAGTTGGGGGTGAAAAAATATCATCGTCTTCTTAGTGATCTGATCAGAGGTTAGTATACTCAATTACTTAACATTCTTAGTGATCTGATCAGAGATTAGTACTCAATTACTTAACATTCTTAGTGATCTGATCAGAGGTTAGTAGTAGGGGTAATAATCATTTTTGACACCCATTTGTCACTTGTGTAGCGTAGATGGACCGAAGCTGGATGTATATTGAGAACCGTGTGAGTGAAGAGTACATTATTGGCGTGTCTGCTTTTAGAAGGGCGGCCGAGCTGGATATGTTGAAGAAGGGGATGAAATATATGTATTGCCCATGTATTGATTGTGATAATCTCAAGATATTTTGCAACTCAGCGCAGATTGAAACTCACTTGATTCGAAGGGGTTTCATAAAAGGGTACAAATATTGGACCAGTCACGGTGAAGAGAAGAGTACACAAGAAGGTAGTTATGACATAGTCGAGGGAGACAACGATATGCCAGTTGTGGACTGTTCTTTCGATCATGAGGATAGGTCGCAGGATGACAATCTGGATCAGATGTTACATGCTGCAGAAGGGAACTATAGTGAGAGAGAGTTTGGTAAATTCGAGGGCTTGATGGAGGACTCGGAGAAACCTTTGTTCCCGGGCTGTAAGCCGCAATACACAAGATTGTCATCAGTTCTAGAACTGCTAAAATTGAAGGCAAGCAATGGCTGGTCCGACAAGAGTTTCACAGCATTATTAGGTCTCCTAGTGGACATGCTTCCAACGGGAAATGTGTTGCCGAGAACCACCTACCAAGCCGAGAATTCATGCATGTCGGAATGATTGTATCCTGTACCGTAAAGAGTATGCTAGCTTACATGTTTGTCCGGTGTGCAAAGCATCCCGATACAAGCGTAAAAATGATCTGATGATGGGAAGGGCATCGAGGTGAAGTAAGGACCTCCTGCTAAGGTGATGTGGTATCTTCCTGTAATCCCCCGTTTGAAGCGTTTATTTGCAAACCGCAATGATGCAAGATTGATGCGTGGCACTGCGAGCAGCGTAAGAAAGACGGAATGATAAGACATGTTGTTGATTCTGCCCAGTGGAGGAACATCAATAGGATGTTTGTAGATTTCGGTGTGGAACCGAGAAATATAAGGTTTGGGTTGAGTACAGATGGAATGAATCCTTTTGGTAACATGAGCAGCCGACATAGCACCTGGCCCGTGACTCTGTGCATGTACAACCTTCCTCCTTGGCTGTGTATGAAAAGAAAATATATTTTGATGTCACTACTTATCCAAGGGCCGAAGCAACCTGGCAACGATATTGATGTGTTCCTAGCCCCATTGGTGGAAGATCTTGCAATACTGTGGAATGAAGGGGTACATGTATGGGATGCGGACAAACGAGAGAACTTCACTCTACGCGCCATGTTGTTCTGCACCATTAATGATTTTCCTGCCCTTGGTAACCTGTTAGGGTTGAGTATAAAAGGAGCCAAAGCGTGTCCGCACTGCTTAGATTATACCGAGAGTGTGTGGTTGAACAACTCGCGAAAAACTGTGTACATGCGTCACCCATACCGCAAGATGAAGAAACAATTTGACGGAAAAAAAGAGGATGACTCAGTATCAAGACCTTTTAGCGGGAAAGAGGTGTATGATATGGTCAAGGATATAAATGTTGTGTTTGGAAAGGGATGTAAATTGAGGAAGAACATGTGGAAAAAGAGGTCAATATTTTGGGACTTGCCTTATTGGGAGCACTTAGAAGTTCGCAATTGCATCGATGTCATGCACGTAGAGAAGAATGTATGTGACAGTTTGATTGGTCTCTTACTGAACATTCCTAATAAAACAAAGGATGGTGTTAACGCAAGGCGTGACTTGGTCGCTATGAACATCAGGACCGAGTTAGCACCGATAGAGACCGATAAAGGCCAGACGTACCTTCCCCCAGCATGTTACACTCTGTCTAAGTCCGAGAGAACTGAATTGTGCCAGTCCTTAAATGGTGTGAAAGTTCCATCCGGTCACTCCACAAGCATGAAGAAACTTGTTTCCATGGAACATTTGAAATTAATTGGCATGAAGTCTCACGACTGTCATGTGCTAATGACTCAAATGCTACCTGTTGCAATTAGAAGTATTTTGCCGAACAAGATTCGAGTGACAATCATAAGGCTATGTTATTTCTTCAACGCAATTGCTTAGAAGGTCATTGATCTGGATGGACTAGATGCTCTGCAAACCGAGGTGGTGACAACTCTATGTCATCTAGAGATGTATTTCCCTCCATCATTTTTTGATATCATGGTCCATCTCATTGTCCACCTTGTGAAAGAGATAAAAATATGTGGCCCCGTATTTCTATATCATATGTACCCTTTCGAGAGGTACATGGGAATTCTGAAGTCCTATGTACGCAATCGATCTCGACCGGAGGGTAGCATCATCGAAGGTTATACAACAGAAGAGGTCATTGAATTCTGCATCGGCTACATGGCTCAGGTAGAGCCGATAGGTGTACCTCTATCTCATCACGAGGGGAGGTTAGAGGGTATCGGGACTATCGGGAGGAAAGCAATAACTCCGGATCAAAATACGTATGTTCAAGCCCATTTCATGTTTTACAACACATGACTGAAGTGACCCCATATATTGAAGAGCACAAGGACATGCTACGTCAGGAGAATGCAGGCCAGTCAGAAGTTTGGATCACGAGACAACACAACCGTCAGTTCAACGAATGGTTGAAGGTGCAATTGACTAGGAGGTCGTCAAGTGAAACACTACAATGGTTGGCAAAAGGGCCAAAATTTACAATTATGACATGGCAAGGATACGACATTAATGGCTACACATTTTATACAACAGATCAAGATAGAAAGAGCACAGTGCAGAACTCAAGTGTCCGCATAGATGCCTATGATGCGCACGGCAGTACCGCTGGCCCAAGCTCGTACTACGGGCTTGTAGAGGAGATTTGGGAGCTTGAGTACGTAATTTTCAAGATTCCTCTATTTTGGTGCCATTGGATCCCCTCCGACGCCGCTTCCTCCCGATCGACGCCCCTCCAACGCTGCTTCGACGCCGCTTCCTCCCGATCGACGCCGCCGGTCCCTCCCGACGCCGCTCCCTCCGAGCTTCACATGTATTTTATGTTATATGCTTCACATGTTATATGCTTCACGTGTTATATGCTTCACATGTTATGGGCCTGTTTGGCAGAGCTCTACCAACTCTAGATCCACCAAAAACAGCTCCACTCCACGAATTTTTACCCAAACGCTCCAGCTCCACGAAATCTGGATCCACCAAAATACTGAATCTAGCTCCAGATTCATGAAATCCATGTAGCAACTCAAGGGGTGCTCCACGAAACCTTGTTTCGTACCTACTCGTGGAGTTGGGTGGTAATTACCCACCTTTTGCCATTGGTTACACACCCCATCCCATACCACCATAAAACCCATGGGCAAAACAGGTCATTCCCACCAAAAACTCAGTTTCGTGGATCTGGAGCTGCTGTGCAAGCCAAACAGTTTTGTCTAGCTCCATGGTGGGATCCCAGATTCACGATGGAGCTATTTTTGGTGGATCTGTTGCTCCAGATTCATTTTTTCAGTGGTGGAGCTCTGCCAAACAGGCCCTATATGCTTCACATGTTATATGCTCATGTTATATGCTTCACATGTTATATGCTTCACATGTTGGAAGGCCCATAACTCACTGCAGTTAGTTAATTGTTAGAACTTTGTCAAAGGGCATAAAGCAAGTGACACACTCCAGTGTATCTTGTTCAATGAATTTGATGCACTGGTTTGTGTCACTTGATTCATAGAACTTTGACAAGCTGGGACCATAGCTCACTGCAGTTAGTTTTTTCTTAGAAGAGAGATGGCGTCCACACAGTCTTCGTCGTCGTCATCTGGGTCTCACGCTCCCAAGATTGCGAAAACTAAACGTGGCCGAGGAGTATCGAAAAGGCTAGAGGGCCGAATGACCATCACGGTGGTCTCTCCGAATGGGATCCCTCTGGAACCGACGAAAGCAGCATCATCATTTTAGACTACCTGCGGGATAATTGGAAGGCAACGGGTCCCCATCACCATAGCAAGCTGGAAAGATTTGACAAAGGATCACAAAAATCAGCTATGAGAGGAAATTACAAATTCGTTCGAGATCCCAGCAGAAGTACAGGGACTCGTGCAACGGCAGGCACTCCTCGCGATGGGAAAAGCATGGAAGAATTTTAAGAGCACTCTTGTGACGAAGTACGTGTCCAAGGATGTCACGCCCTTCACGAAGTATCCTTTCGTGTCGCCGGAAACATGGTTGGCCTTTGTGCAGATGAAGACGACGACCGAATTTGAACAACAAAGTGCGACGCACAAGGCTCTCCAGTCAAAAAACACGCACCCTCACAGACTTGGCACTGCTGGGTACGCGGGTAAAATCCCACAATAGAGGATGCAGGATGAGGTCGCAATCCGATCGGAGGCCTCTCCGCCATTTGCCGGGATCGCAAACGAGCGCGGTCGAAACTGGTTTCATAAAGGTCCAGGTGGACATGATTAATGATATTTTTAAGACCTTCCCTCTTGAGAACCCCCAAACGAAGAGATTAAGACATTAGGAGATGTCGTCCACACATTCATTCAGTGGCCCAAGAGGGACATCGTCCTCGACATGTCCGTGCCACAATCTTCACATCCAGTGGCCCAAGAGGGACGTCGCCCTGGACCTGGCACATCGGCTCCGGTGGCTCCACCTCCACCTCCAAATCCAGTAAAGTCTGTTGCATCGGCTCCCGCCGAGACGCCACCGAGAACATATCATAAGCGAGGCTCCAAGGCCTCTAAGGCTCATGCGAAGAAAATTAAGTCGCGTCCTATGTCATGGAAGTTTACTCTAGGAGTGTCGTTGGTGCTCGAGTCACAATTATCCCAGCTTGGTTTGATTTGCAATACATTGCATGCCTGGTACATGGAGAAGTCCAACATGAAGCCAATCCGGCAGAGTGCATTCACTCTGAAATATAAGGAGACGCATTTCCTCCACGACTCGGGCTACATCGTCGTGACATTCGAAGATTAATTCTTACTATTCAATCTCGACGAACTCGACGCCTCACTTCTACGATGTTGGACACTGTAAGTGTAATGTACAATGAATACATTCACGTTATACAGATAAATGTCATTACTCTTTCTTTATGTATAGATACATGATCCAAGAAGTCCGGCGATCGCGACGACCGGTGGGTTTCCTCGACCCTCACTTGGTCTCCGAGCAATCTATCAACGCAGATGCATCCTTCGTGCAAGGTTACATAACGAGGGGATTGATTGCTCACACCGACAAGGAGTACGTCATGGTACCCTTCAACCAAGGGTAAGTGTTTCACTAGTTGTCACACATATTTTCATTTGTACTTTACATGCAGCATGAACTTAGGATTAATCACTATGGCGACACACATGACTAGGCATCACTGGATTTTGATTGTGATTGTACCAAAGTGGAGCAAGGTAATATACCTTGATTCCCTCCTTAGGAGCAACCACGACTTCAGTCGTGTGCAAGAAGTACTTAACAGGTAAACTCATTTCCTCCATACATAACTCTATTGTAATATTTCTTTTGTTTGCCACGGCCGAGGCTAAGTTTTTTGAATCACGTAGGGCGTTTGCCGATTATGTTGCCCAAGGAGAAAGACACGAAAAATCCAGTGACACACTACGACACAACACGCGATTTCCGGTACCCGCTACAACACAACAATCCTATATCATACTTTGTTATAATGCCTCTAGAATTGACAATACCGATGTATGTAATTCTATTTTTGCAGTGCCACCAGCAGCTACAGGGCAACGTATGTGGATTCTACGTTTGCCGCCAAATGAAGGAAATCATGGATACTAATATCAATGATCCAGAGGTTTGTTAGGTCCTTCTAATAATTATTATTTTTCTGATTATATATATATATTTATATTACACACACATGCTAATTAATGACTTAACATTGCTCCTAGCGACAGCGGGTGGACTTCGACGAAAGTGCATATGATCTTGACAATCTCGTCGACATTCGTGCAATCATCTCCCAATTATTGCTAGCAGAGGTCATAAATAAGAGGGGAGAGTTCCACGCCGGCAATGGTGATAATTAGATGTTGAAACATTGGATTCAATTGTACAAATCAAACAATTCCTTCAACTGAATTCATTTGTCAGATTTTGTGTAACGATTTTCATTCTATATATGTATGTGATCTGCTGGCCGTTTGTTACATTCATCTGTGTATCGAATTTTGTTGTAATTTACTATGAGTTGCAATTAACTTATATCTGCCATTTATCTGTAATCTGCTTGCTTGCTTGCTTTCAGAGGGCATGGCTAGCATATCCTGAGGCTAGCCAAAAAAACAGCAAATAAAATGGATGATGCACTTGGTATCACAGACGATTCGTTGTTAAAAACCGTCTGTGATACAATATCACAGACGGTTTCCAATAGTGTCGTCTGTGGTGTGAATGATATCACAGACGGCCTTTACTACTAACCGTCGGTGATAGACGAGTATCACAGACGGTTGTTTATAAAAAACCGTCTGTGATAATCTCGTATCACAGACGGTTTTTGTAAAAAAACAACCGTTTGTGATACTCGTCTATCACAGACGGTTAGTAATAAAGACCGTCTGTAATGTGAGTTATCACAGACGGCTCGGGAACCGTCTGTGATAACCACCAACTATCACTGACACCTAAACACTGACGGTTCAGGAACCGTCTGTGATGACGGTTCCGAACCGTCTGTGATAGGGCTGTCTGTAGCAGTGAATTCATAGATTAAAAATAAAATATGGCCAAATTAGGTTTTTTTCATATCATGAAAGTTGTGTATAATTGTGTCGTTTTTCCGTAGGGTGCTAGAATGCTAGATTTGACACAATGGTTTAAAAGTTATGGCAGCGGGAATGCTACTTTATAGAAGTTAGTCACTATTGATCGTAGTTGTGTTGTTATGCATATTATGCTTAGTAAATGATCGATTAAGTTTTGGTTATAACTAGGGAAAGTTGTATAATTTTCTATATTTTCTAGAAGTGTATTGTTTGCCACTTTTTGTGTGTAGAAATGTAGATATAAGATAAGCATGCTGTCCAGGAAAACAACAGAACTGAATTTGGGGCTGAGAACGAGGGTCTAGATGGCCTAGTCATGAAGTTATGATAACTAGAGAAAAAAATGAAAATTTTATCTAAGTTCCAGAAAATATATTGTTGGCTCTATTCCCGTTGACGTTGGACGGGGGATGGCGTATCCATGGCTGTCAAGGATGCTGGTGCACGGTGTACAAGTAGAGATCAGTTTCATAAAGGTTCAGGTGGACATGATTAATGATGTTTTTAAGACCATCCCTTTTGAGAAGCCCCCAAACAAAGAGATTACGACATTAACGGATGCCATCCACACATTCATCCAGTGGCCCAAAAGGGACATCGCCCTCGACTCGTCCGTGCCACGATCTCCACAGCCAGTGGCCCAAGGGGGACATCACCTTGAACCTATCACATCGGCTCCGGTGGCTCCACCTACAGCTCCGGTTCCGAAGCCTGTTGCATCGACTCCCGTGCAGACGCCGCTGAAAACGTATTATAAGCAAGGCTCTAAGACTCAAGCGAAGAAAATTAAGGCACGTCCAGAGCCATGGAAGTTCATTCTAGGAGTATCGTTAGTCCCCGAGTCACAATTACCCCGGCTTGGTCTGGTTTGCAATACATTGTATACCTGGTACATGCAGAGGTCCAACATGAAGCCAAACCGGAACAGTGGATTCACTATGAGATATACGGAGGCACATTTCCTCCACGACTCAGGCTATTTCGTCGTGACATTCAAAAACTTATTCTTACTATTCAATCTCGATGAACTCGACGCCTCATTTCTACGATGTTGGACAATGTAAGTGTACTATACTACATTCACGTCATACCGATAAATGTCATTACTCTTTCCTTATGTGTAGATATATGATCCAACAAGTCCGTGACGGTGACAACCGGCGGATTTCCTCGACCCACACTTGGTCTCAGAGCAATCTATCAATGGAAATGCATCCTTCGTGCAAGATTACATAGTGAGGGGATTGATTAAGATCCTATCACGGAAAATCGTCCCCCGGGGCAAACGGCAATTTATCCAACTTTATCGATACAACCCTGGGTGGCACTCGCCCGAGACTATAACCTCAGAGAACAAGAAGGCACTGGTTGTAGATTATCCGCTGAAAAGCTAGCAGTGGGATGTCTACTGAGGTCGAAAAGACCTCTGCAAAAGTGAAGCAACGCTGGCTCCATACCGAGTAATAAAATGGTATGGGAACCAGAAAGTTTATTAAAACATAATAACTATGGAATTGACTCAGTTGGAAGGAGGGGGAGGGTTCCACCCCCCTAGGAGGATCGGCCTATTTCATGGCCTCCCCTCCATACCTCCCAGTGACAAGAAGTACATCATGGTACCTTTCAACCAAGGGTAAGTGCTTCACTAGTTGCCACACAAATTTCATTTGTACTTTATATGCAACATGAACTTAGAATTAATCACTATGGTGACACACATGACTAGGTCTCACTGGATTTTGACTGTGATTGTACCAAAATGGAGCAAGGTAATATACCTTGATTCCCTACTTAGGAGCAACCACGACTTCAGTCGTGTGCAAGTAGTAATTAACATGTAAACTCATTTCCTTCATACATAACTCTATTGTAATCTTTCCTTTATTTGCAATGGCCGAGGCTAACTTTTTTGGAATCACGTAGGTCGTTTATCGCTTATGTTGCCCTAGGAGGGAGACATAACGAATCCAGTGACACGCTGCGACACAGGGCGTGATTTTCGGTACCCGCTACAACACAACAATCCTATATCAAACTTTGTTATAATGCCTCTAGAATTGACAATACCTATGTATATAATTCTATATATTTTGCAGTGCCGCTAGCAGCTACAGGGCAACGTATGTGAATTCTACGTTTGCCACCATATGAAGAAAATCACGGACACTAAGATGAATGATCCAGAGGTTTGTCAGCCTTTCCAATAATTATTATTTTCTGATTATATATATGTATATATATATATACACAAACATGCTAATTAATGACTTAACATTACTCCTAGTGACAGCGGGTGGACTTCGATGGAAATGCATATGATCTTGGCAAACTCGTCAAAATTCGTGGAAACCTCTCCCAATTTTCGCTAGTAGAGGTCATAAACAAGACTGGAGAGTTCCACCTCGGTAATGATGATAATTAGATGTTGAAACATTGGATTCAATTGTACAAATCACTCAATTGTACTTAATCAAACAATTCATTCAATTTAATTCATTTGTGAGATCTGTGTAACGATTGTCATGTATATATATGTGATCTGCTGGTGTTGTTTCATTCATCTGTGTTATTTATGTAATGATTATCATGTGCTATATATGTGATCTTGCTTGTTTTCAGAGGGCATGGCTAGCATATCCTGAGGCTAGCCGAAAAGGGGCAATTAAAATAGCTGTTGAAATAGCTATTACAGGCGGTTCGGTGTTCTAAACCGTCTGTGATATATATCCCAGATGGTTTCAAACACTGAACCGTTTGTGATATGAACGATATCACAGACGGTTTTTGTTATTAACCGTCTGTGATATGGTGTATATCACAGACGGTTCGGTACGGTGTTCCGAACCGTCTGTGATATGAACCATATCACAGACGGTTAATAACAAAAACCGTATGTGATAGTCGAGTATCACAGACGGTTTTCTGAAAAACCACTTGTATTGTAAGTTATCACAGACGGTGTGGGAGCCGTTTGTGATAACTTACAATACAGACTGTGTGATAACCACCTAATATCACTGACACATAAACACAAACGGTTGACGGTTCCGAACCGTCTGTGATAACACTGTTGTAGTAGTGTAAGAGCAAAACTAAAATGCCATGGAAGATTAAGTAGATGTGATCAAGATAGATTTAAGTGAAGACCCACAATGAAAAGCGTACAAGTCTTACATGAGATAAGTGAAACCCAGTGATAACAGGTTAAGTTTTGTTAGGGTCTAGAAATGAGAGAGAGAGAGAGAGAGAGAGAGAGCGAAGTGGAGTGGATGGCTTACCCTCCACTACAAAAGGGGTATGAGATGGTGTTATCATACCTGAGCCCTTAGAAAGAGTTGTAGTTTTAGCCCTTGAGTGGAAGAGAGAAAAGAGAGAAGAGAGGTTGCTCCATGGGTGCTTTGTCAACCTAGATCTAGGTTTGGCTGTAATCATGCATCCCGAATCAAATACAAATAAATTCCAAAAAAATGTGTGTTCTTTTCTTTGCTTGTGTTATATCCATGATGAGTAAGTGATGTCATGAACATCTTGTGTCGAGTTTCCATCCATCTAGATACTTGGATTGCTAGTTTTGGATACAGTTGTGAACACTTATTTCTTGTCACATTTGCGATATAATGGTAACAATATTAGTTACAAAATGTATTTAAAATGCCATGCTTAGCACTACTTAGATACCTAGGGGCATTAAATTGCCCTGACAACTTCAAAATATGAAATTGATTTTGGGCAGCCATTGGAGGAAAATGGCTGATATGTTGAGACAACCTAATTTTATGCTTCTCAAAACCCTAAAACTTGCTTTATATATCTAGACAAATGATAAGAGTGGCTGGTGCGGATGGAGCACAAGAATGTGTGGTTTGGGGTAGAACCACTCAGATAGTTTTAAGAACTGAATCCTGTTATGACCTCCCAATGTAAAATAGTGCAACCACAAGTCTATATGGGTATAACTTGGCTAACTAATTTGTATCCACAGTGCGGGTTGCACCATTAGAGTGATCGACGAGTCATGTTGCTGGATATAAGCCGTCGTGGACCCAGGTCATATCGTTGGATGTAAGCCATCGTGGCGCAAGAGAGGGTCTTGGTAAGGGTGGATGTAACCCCACTAAGATGAAACATTCGCTGGGAGATGCATTGTAAAAGCCTTATGGTGACCTTCTTGATCTACATATCAAAAGAAACATGTGGAATATAACAAGACCCTCTCTTGTGGGTAGTGTGTACGCCTCTGCAGAGTGAAAACTGTTCAAACAGTCTGCCCATAGTCACAGGGGGTATGGGAACTTACTCGAGTTAGTTCTATTTCTAAAACTTAGTGGGTGAGATGAAAAACCTGTCGGGTGGATGTAACCCCGAATTTGAATTGCCTCGGGTGGATGTAACCTAATGATATTAATGGGTGGATATAACCCTGGTAACAAAACTAGCATATGGTGGATGGAACCATGCTCCGTAATAGATGGATAGAATCTGTACTACTATTAACATTGCACGCTCTTATAATATTTAAAATGTATTTTAGTAAAAATACTAGGTCTCGGGAATTTTCTATAATTGTATCTTAAAATGGTGGTGTTTTTGCAAATAAAAGAAGCTCAAGCCTCCCTTGCTAGTTTTGCATCTATTCTATTGTATTCTATGTGGTGGCTTACTAAATACCTTTGTATTAATTGTTTCTTAATTGCCAATATTTAATTAGTAAGAAGAAGAAAGCCTAATCATATGGTCATCTAAAGGGGTTGACAGAGCTGGAAGACGATAAGGCCAAGAACTAGGCCGTGAACCCAATTGACTGCCTGTGAGCATCATGAGGGTCCCACTTGTGTGAATTTTTTTTCACTGCTACATTCTAATGATTTAGCCTGATCGGCCTTTGTGTAAGATTATTATTGTATTATTTACGCTTCCGCATGATATGATTTTGACATATAATAGTTTATCTATGAACACTATCTATTGATCTATAGAATAGTGCGGTGAAATTATAGAGGATTCTAGATTAAAAAAATTCAGGTTCGACACCATGTCAACTTGCAGGCTACAGTCTATCTCTCTCTCTTTTTTTTTTTGTCTCGATTATCAAGAAGCTTGCAGGCTACAATGTTTCAGTTACCGTCAAACCAACCATGTAGTAATGACTAAAGGTTCAAAGTTTAGACAACAAAACTTTTATGAGTAAGCTTGTTAAAATTACTACATTCCTTCTAACGAAACAAAAGGAGCTTTTCTATTTGTGGGTCAAATCCTCTAGAATGCTTGACGAAAGGAGAAACAATGGAAAAGAGGGGTTTGGTGATTCATATTAGAATTAGACCACCTTCTTTGAGCAAAGTAACCAAGATAGGTAACTGGACCTTTTTTATTCGTATTTCAAGTATCACTTGGACAACAAATTTATTATCATAGCATATATAATCTTGTGTTTTCTAGCTGACAGAGGTAGATAATTTAATAATCACATCAGCAGTTAGAATAAAGCACATGCGTACCTTTTCTAGCCTATGTAATAGATACGTTTTGAATTGCCGAACTCCAGGTCCACTTGAATTTGGATCCATACTTTTAACCTTCTCATATGCAGTGCAACGACCTTTTTTCAAATCACAAAATAGCAAAAGTAAGCATAATTTTTGACGAGTAGAACAAGACGAGGTACATAAACAAGTAACTTTTTCGAAATCAAACAAAGAAGTAACTTGATAACAAGTGTCACTACTACAGAAAGCCTCATAGTAGACGCCTCATCACAGACGGTTTTGTGAAACCGTCTCTGATGAACACTATTACAGACGGTTGTAATTAGGAGGCCGTCTGTGGTATTTGTGGCGGGAAAATGGATTATCACAGGCGGTTATTACCGAAGTATCACAGACGGTCTGTATTAAAAATCGTCTGTGATAACCCCAGATTATCACAGACGGTTTTTAAATAAAAACCGTCTGTGATAACCATGTTATCACAGACGGTTTTTAATAAAAAACCGTCTGTGATAATTCACAGACGGTTTTTAGTTAAAAACCGTCTGTGATAATGGCTAAGGCATTTATTGCGCTGCTCAGACCGCATCTGTCTTCATTTCGATCCAGATCTATCCACTGCTGCGCACTTTTTCACTCGGGAGGAAGCTAGGCGATTTCAGGCCAGTTCATTTGGTGGGAAGAGGCAGAGATTGAGCTTTGAATATTCAGTCTTTCCTGGTTGCTCTAGATATGGTTAGTAATGTAATTTATTTTTTCTTTAATTGCATTACAATTTAGGTCTAAGTAATCCATGAGTGGTTATTGAAGATGGTTAATTTGCAAAATTGTTGGTTATATAATAGCTGTTGTGTTTGTAATATGAATCTAGCAAATAAAGTCTCAATATAATAAATGTGGCCGGTATATATGTAGTTATAATTAGTTAATCTAGATTTTAATACTAAGTTGTTATATATGTACGTAACGTAGGACCGAAGCTGGATGTATGCCGCGAGCCGTGTGAGTGAAGAGTACATTAATGGCGTTTCTGCTTTTATAAGAGCTGCCGAGGAGGATATGTTGAATAAGGGGGCGATATATATGTGCTGTCCATGCACTGACTGCGAGAATGTGAAGATGTTTAAGAACCGAGGGCAAATTGAATCGCACTTGATTCGGAGGGGTTTCAAAAAGGATTATACGTGTTGGACCAGTCATGGCGAAGTGAATGATCATATGCCGCCGGATGACATCGCCGGTGAAGTGAATGATATGCCCCCGGATGACATCGCCTGTGAACTGAATGACATGCCGCCGGCTGATGTCGATTGTGGGTCGGATTCGGATAGGTTGCACGATGATAATCTGGATCAGATGCTTCGCGATGTTGAAGAGAACTATGATGAGAGAGAGTATGTTAAATTCCGTGGCTTGATGGAGGACTCAGAGAAACCTTTGTACACGGGATGCAAGTACACGAGGTTGTCGGCCGTGCTTGAACTGTTGAAATTGAAGGCAAGCAACGGTTGGTCGGACAAGAGTTTCACGGCGCTGCTAGGTCTTTTAGAGGACATGCTTCCGGAGGGAAATGAGTTGCCTAAAACCACGTATAAAGCCAAGAAGGTTCTTTGTCCGTTGGGAATGGAAGTAGAAAGAATACATGCATGCCCGAACGATTGTATCCTCTACCGTAAAGAGTATGCAAACATGCATGTATGTCCGGTGTGCAACGCATCCCGATACAAACGTAACAATCAATCAGTTGATGGCGAGGGAACAGAGGCGAAGAAAGGACCTCCTGCTAAGGTGACATGGTATTTTCCTATAATTCCCCGTTTGAAAAGGTTTTTTGCAAATCCAAAGGAGGCAAAACTGCTGCGTTGGCACTCGGAGGAGCGCAAGAAGGATGGAATGATAAGACACCTTGCGGATTCCGCGCAGTGGAGAAACATCGATAGGAGTTTTGCAGAGTTCGGTGCAGAACCAAGGAATATAAGGTTTGGACTGAGTACAGATGGAATGAATCCTTTCAGTAGTATGAGCAGCCGACATAGCACATGGCCCGTGACTCTCTGCATCTATAACCTTCCTCCTTGGTTGTGTATGAAGCGAAAGTATATTTTGCTGTCGATACTTATCCAAGGGCCAAAACAACCTGGGAATGATATCGATGTGTTCCTAGCACCGTTGGTGGAAGATCTAAAAGTAATGTGGAACGAAGGGGTAGAGGTATGAGATGCGTACAAACGAGAGAACTTCACTCTGCGCTCCTTATTGTTCTGCACCATAAATGATTATCCTGCCCTTGGTAACCTATCGGGCCATAGTACAAAAGGTGCCAAAGCTTGTACTCACTGTTTAGATGGTACCGAGAGTGTGTGGCTAATTTTTAAAGGAAATAAGCAAGTACAATAAGAATGTATATGTGAAAATGTGTGACAATTTTGAGATCTATATGTGAAAATGTGTGATGTAGTCAATTTTGAGATGTATATGTGAAAATGTGTGACAATTTTGAGATGTATATGTGAAAATGTATGATGTAGTCAATTTTGAGATGTATATGTGAAAATGTGTGATGTAGTCAATTTTGAGATGTATATGTGAAAATGTGTGACAAAATGTATATGAGTATTGGCATTTATGTATATGTGTGATGCACATGTGATGGTTGATATGAATGCAGCTGGTTGGTGTTGTATATGAATGCAGCTGTTTGGTGGTGGATATGAATGCAGCTGTGCTTATTGGTGTTGTCTTAATAACTACAGTCGCAAAGGCTTATCACAGACGGTTTTAAACTTAGAACCGTCTGTGATATCAATAAAACAGACGGTTCTAAGTTTAAAACCGTCTGTGATAATATGACTATCACAGACGGTTATACACTTAGAACCGTCGGTGATATTTATACTATCACAGGCGGTTTTAGACTTGGAACCGTCTGTGATATTAATATCACAGACGGTTTTTGAGTTAGAACCGTCTGTGATAACCTCCCTATATATACCCTCTGGCTAGGGTTTTCCCTGTGCGCTGCGCAGTTATTTCGACCGCCTCCCCGAGCCCCTCGCCGGCCGCCTTCGTCGAGCCCCTCGTCGCCTCGGCCTCCCCGAGCCCCTCGTCGCCTCGGCCTCCCCGAGCCCCTCGCCGGCCGCCTTCGTCGAGCCCCTCGTCGCCTCAGCCTCCCCGAGCCCCTCGTCGCCTCCGCCTCCCCGAACCCTCGTCGACTGCCTCCCCGAGCCCCTCACCGGCCGCCTCCGTCGAGCCCCTCGTCGCCTCGGCCTCCCCGAGCCCCTCGTCGCCTCCGCCTCCCCGAACCCTCGTCGACCGCCTCCCCGAGCCCCTCGCCGGCCGCCTCCGTCGAGCCCCTCGTCGCCTCCGCCTCCCCGAGCCCCTCGTCGCCTCGGCCTCCCCGAGCCCCTCGTCGCCTCCGCCTCCCCGAACCCCTCGTCGCCTCCGCCTCCCCGAGCCCCTCGTCGCCTCGGCCTCCCCAAGCCCCTCGTCGCCTCCGCCTCCCCGAACCCTCGTCGACCGCCTCCCCGAGCCCCTCGCCGGCCGCCTCCGTCGAGCCCCTCGCCGGCCACCTCCCCTCGATTACCGACTGCATTGTGATCATTGTTTACTGCAGTAGCTTAATTAGTTTGCTATTTGGTACATATTGCTATTTGGTACATTAATTGTTTACTACAGTTGCTCGATGATGATAAAATCATATACTGAGATTGGTTCATTCAGTGCTTGAGCTCTAATAGCTGTCGGTTCATGCAGTTTTCAGGTTATAGCATGTTATTAAATTGATCTGTTAGAATTTAATCTTGACAAGTTAAAAGACTGAATTATTGGGCAAAGTTAACTTGTGTGGTCTTGATCTGTATGAATACTGCTGTTGCTTGTTGCTTGTTGCTTCATATTGCTACCATTATATATGTATATATGTAGGTATGTATATGTATATATGTAGGTATGTATATGTATATGTATGTCGACCTATAGCCGAGGCAGCAAGGCCAGCAAGGGCAAAGCAAAGAAGACCAATGATGATCTTCCGTACCACCCTTTGGCCCGCAAATTCGTGCATGGCGAGCCGTTGCTCGAGCAAAAAGCCCTCCAAAAGCTACCATATAGTTGCATGCAATTGCACACGTGGTATATGCAGCAGTCCAATAAGCCAGAGGGAGAACGGACTTCAAGTATCACTGTCAAATTCTCCGAGGAAGATTTACACCACAATCTTCAAGAGTGTACATTCGTGGTCGCCTTTGAGGATTTATTCGAGCTGTTCATGCTCAACGCTCTTGACGTCTCAATCGGTCGATGCTGGACGCTGTAAGTGTGTACAATCACAGTCTCCGTTAATGTCATACCGATAAATGCCATATCTAATTTTTTGCTTTCGTGTGTATATATACAGACACATGCTGATTAAAGCTAGAGTATCGAACTCATCAGCTGGTTTCTTGGACCCACAATTGGTCGCCAAGACTACCATCGACGTGGAGGCATCCCTCGTCGAGAGGTACATTGCATCAGACCTGCTGAGTTGCCGCAATAAGGACTATGTACTTATGCCCTTCAATCAGAGCTTTCATTGGATTTTAATAGTAATTGTACCAAAATGGAACAAGGTATATTACCTTGATTCCCTAAGTAAGAATAAAATGGACTTCACAGTTGTCAGCCAAGTAATCGATAGGTAAGCACATATTCCTCATACATATCTACATTGTACTCTTTCTTTCCTTCCGAATGATTAAGGTTAACCTTTTCGAATTACGTAGGGCGTTCGCGATGTACATTGAAAAGGGAGGTGACTCGAAGCGCGGGGCCAACGGCCTGCTGACACATGTTCGAGATTTTAAGGTATTCGCTATTTCACATTAATTAATCCTATGCAACAGATGGTACTAATGCCTTTTGAACTAACACATTCCATTTTTTGCAGTGCCACCAGCAGCAGCCGGGCAACACATGTGGATACTACGTTTGCCAACATATGGAACTACTCCTCGATTCCTCGAGGGTCACCAATCGCAAGGTTTGTCACTCTTCCCATAATTACTTCATACTTATCACGTTACATATATATGTACATTGATATTCCTATCGACAGGCTGTATCAATCCCGTCAACTGCATTGAAACAGTCTGAGCTTCGAGAGGTTCAATCAGAGTTGGCGTTCTTTTTGCTGACTCAAGTCATACAGCCAGAAGGACGGTTCCACTGCGCACACTGATTTCTTATTGGTCTTATCACTAAGTGTAAATGCAGTGTAGATCTTTTGTAACTGTGCATTTGTTAATGGATATGTCAGTTCAATTCAATTAATTGATTTGCGAAATGGATGCATGCTTTATGTCTGTGAGATGAAGTGCGATGTCAATTGGATGTTTTATGTCTGCGAAATGTACCTGAAAGCAAATGAGATGTATGAATTGTATGTTTTTTGTCTGTGATTATCTGCTTGTTTCAGAGGGCATGGCTAGCATTTCCTGAGGCTAGCCAATAAACAGAAATAGATTTTGGTTTAGGAGGAAGGAATATCACAGACGGTTTTTAAGTAAAAACCGTCTGTGATATGTATCACAGACGGTTTTTCATTAAAAACCGTCTGTGATTATCGGTTATCACAGACGGTTTTTAATTAAAAACCGTCTGTGATATCTGATAATCACAGACGGTTTTTAATTAAAAACCGTCTGTGATATCTAATAATCACAGACGGTTCGAAAACCGTCTGTGATAACCTTCGATCATCACTGACCCATAAATTCAGACGGTTCAGAAAACCGTCTGTGATGACGTTTCTGAACCGTCTATAATGTCGATTTCTGTAGTAGTGTGTAAAGGCCAGGATGATAATAAGAATGACAACTATTGACTATTGTCCTTACATTATCACTACTTGAGGCCCAAGTGACAAAACCAACCATATCTATGTATAAACATGTAAATTGTTCTTTGTTCTTACACAATTTCGTTTTGAATATATACTAGTAGTATCAATTCGATTGTTTTTGCTTTATTTGTGGGGCTGAGAAGCATCTAATTCAAACCCTTTCTCCTTCCAATGATGTATATAAAACCTCCATTCACTAACAAAAGTTGAATATCTATATGGCCATCCAACAAACCTAAACAACATAATTACATTAGAAAGCTCTATCTCCATCTCTGTAGATATTTTCACTTCACCTACTAACTCATGTCCTTAAATTACTTCTTGTATAAAAAGTTGCAGGAAGCTTAGAGCATCAAACACTTAAATCCTGTAAAGAAAAATATATTCAATATGTTGGTATTCTAACAAAAAAGAAATGTAGCCTGAATTTAGAAAACGGAAGTCGATTTCAAATACCACATGTTCAAAAAGCAATCACTGCTACTTTTAAAGCTAACCTTTATATTTAAGAATTTTAAGCCAAAAATAGAATTCTCACAACTTTTAAATCCAAGTGTTGGATCACCAAATTTCATGTTTAAACTACCAAGAATTTTATATCCAAAACCTTACAAATTTCCAAGTTTACAACATTTTACTTTTGCACTTGAAATTTAAAGTTTAAATTTCGAATTTCCATTGAACAACAATAAGCTTTTTTCTGTTCATTATGTTGGAACTACCAATTTCAAAAATCCACTAAATTTAAGATTGTTTTGTATTTCAAATTCAAAGCCATGATTTTCAATTTTAAGATTTTCAAATTTGAGTTCCGTAATAATTGAAATATTCGATAAAAACTTTGATTTCAAAAAATAAAATTTCAAACCATTTGAGTTGAATTATTGGTTATTAAACTACAAATTACAAATAGCTTTGTGCTTTTATATAATACTAAATATGTGGAATTCAGAATTAATTTTTAATGCTATAGAAAAAAATACAATTGTATGTTCTAAAATAAATTATTTTGACATATTAAAATTTCAAATTTTGAATAGTAAAACTTCTATATTAAAATTTTAATAATGTTTAGATATTTTTGCGCATTTGTTAAGCCATGATGCCTAAATCATAAAATGCAATAAGATATTTACGATAGATTTATTTATGAGTAAATTGCATAGTGGGTCTTGGTCACTTTTCTTGTTTTAAGTGTGTCTCTCTAGGTCAGTAACACACAAGGTCAGATCTAACGCGTGACATGGTACGTTGACCCCTGCAATGTGGCAAGGGGCGTACGTATTTTGCATTGATGCCCCTAGGTGTTTTGTCCCTTCACATTTAGCACAAAAAGTCTCGTTCAGCTCTAGAAAGCATGTTTCCCAATGGACGTCCGGTGTGACATCGTGCTCTAATTGGAGAGAGATGCGAGAGGAGCGGTGGGAGAGGAAAATGAAAGAGAGGATTACGAGACTGTTAGTGAGGAGATGTGAAAGAGATGAGATATTACTTGGACAAAACATCACCATGTAATGCGCTTGCGGGAGAAAAAAATGAGTGACCATTGTGAGGGGAGCGTCATTTACATCTTGTGCTACTTTCGTGATCCTCGATGTGACCATGATTCTCGATATTGTTAAGAGAGTGTGAACATTATGTGGTGATGAGTAATTGACACCTCAATTTGATTGAAATTGGAGTTTGCCTCAAAAAATTGCATAAAGTTGAAGTTTGCTAATCTAGAGCACCGAACCACCCGTGTAACATTCCAAAGTTTTTGGTATGTTCCGGCGTACACCCGATGCACAAGGTCGCATCCCTGTAATAGCCCAAATTTTAGCAATCTTTTAAAAGCCAAATTTCAGAAACCACTACATAAAATTTTCCCAAAATTTTTGGTATGTTCCCTCGAGTTTCCTTGATTTTCTGAGATTTATTGTATTTACCCGATTTATATATTTAATTGAAATTCCATTCTGTAAATCCTAGGATAAAACCCTAAATTCTGGCCGGCCAGCCGACTGGGATGCAAGTGTGCAACCCATGCACCCCAGCCCAGGTCGCCTTGGCCTGGCTACCTACCGACTACTACGTCAAAACCCGCTAGCCCCATCTCATCCGTGCCTCGCCAAGTGCCACCTCCAACGTCACCGTTCCCATATTCCCCAACACGGACTCCTGCCGTCGCGCCTTCAAGCTCCTCACCGTGTTCCTCCGCTACGCATCAGGCTCTCAAACATATCACACCATCACCCGGCCACAGCCCTGCCCAGGCCTTGCTACAGCACACCCTCACCTCGCCGCACCATACCATGCATGCCTTGAATGCCTACGTAATCCTTGACCATCGTGACTCCTGTGACGCATGCTCAAGCTAACGGCCATACAATTGATGATACACCTCAAAAGCATATCATTTTTCAGTGTTTAATGCATATATTTTCTGGGATTTGTCCTTCAATTGCTCGGTAAACCTCTAATTAATTGTCAATTGTACAAGAATTATGTTTATTTTCTATATGCATAGGAACCAAGGGAATCACACATTTTCAGCAGGTAAAATAGAAAGACACCTTCGTAAAAAAAATTAAAATATCGCCAAGAGGAAGAAAATCAGACTTGGATTGATGTGAACCAATGCTCCAAAGTACGATTGCCACGTCAAACAAAACAAATTTCCTGAAGGACTGAGGGTGGCTTCGAAAACCCCTTTGAGTGCAAAAACCCATCTACAACAAGGACACCCAAGAATACCACCATGTCTATTGAAAATGTAATATTTTGAAAATTGTAATATCCCAAAATTTTAAAAATTGAAAATGTGAAGTCCTTGAATTATTTTGGTGAATGTTTTCTTGAAATTTGGATTTTATGGTATTTCTTTAAAATTCTGGTTGAGGTTCCAATAAATAAAGAAAACTTATGAAGAATTAAACATAAAGTAAACCATGACGGAATTAGGTAAATAATAGAAATTTATGTTTTAAAAATCGAATCTGAAAAGATGATCCATTCAAAAGGGGGATTACAACTTGAACCCAAAATTTAAAATTTTATTTGAGGATTAGTTATTATAATAGGAGCAAACAAAATTAAGTGAAAGAAATATGCATAAAAGGTAAGGCTAGCAACAAAAAGATAAAAATGAGTGAATTAATAAAGGAGCAAAAATATGAAAACATATATATATACACACACACACACATGTGCACATATAAATAAATCAAAAAATGATGAGCATTTTGGCCCGGCCGAGCCGGCCCGGCTCGCTTCTTCTTCTTTTTTCTCCAGCTTCGGTAGAGCCGAAGCCTTGCCTTCGTCGTTGCCGTGCGCCTTAGCTCGCTGCCAAACTTCGCCGCGACACCGTCGCCCACGGACTCCACTGCCTCGCCCACAGTTCCATTGCGCTGTCACTTCACCTCGGCCAGCGCAACTGCGAAAACCATCGCCCATCGAATCCATGCCACTGCCTTGTCACGTCTGCCCAGCATGCGCGGCGCAAAGCTGCAGCTCTTCACTACAATGTCACGCTCGAATCCATCGAAATCCCGTCGCAGACATTGCCCTGTCACCACCGCCTGACGCCGAAATGACCGATCGACCGCCCCGCTCGTTGTCGGCCTCTCTCCGCCTCCTATAAAGCCTGTACGGCCCTCCATTCTCATCGCCACACCCCTCACTACCTTCCAACCCGAGTAATTGAGCTCCCGTGCACCGTAGTTCGTTGGCGAGACCATTCTTCCCCAACTCCGGTCATCTGGCACACCGTCGATTGGAGCTGCGCCGGGCCGATTACACCAGGCCGGAGCATCCTCAGGACATCGCGAAGCCGCCTCCATCCTTGGCCGAGCTTCTCTCCGGCTCCTCTTCACCGTCACCGTGCGCCTCCTTCGTTCCTCGCCATCGCACGCTGCCAGACCGAAACATCCATCCTCGAGCTCCTCTAACCCCCGAGGTAGACTTGTAACCTCACAGAGAATCTTCCCTAGCCCGCAATTAAACTCTAGCATGGTGTGTCGTTGGGCCCGTTCCTCCCCTGTTCTGCCGCCACCGCCAAATTGGCCCATGGGACCAAGCCTAGGCGTGCGCGCGGGCATGAGCATTCCATTTTTGGAATGCCCATAGCCGGCCGCCACTTCCTTCATCGGTGGCGAGCTCGCCGTTCCTTAGCTAGGGGAAGACAACACTGTAGCGGCAGTTTAATTCAAACAGAAATAACGGTTAACGGTTAATTAATGTTAGCAGTGGTTAGTTAAAACAAACCATTCGCTGACACGTGGGCCATACCCCTTAAATTTAAACAGTACATGGCCCCGCCTATCATAGATACAGAGGAAAGATAGTAAAAAGAAAAAGAAAATTTTAAAACAGGCAGTGGGTCCCACCTTCCAAATGTTTATTATTTTTCGGATTTATTTAAACTGAGAACTTTAAAAGGGCATAACTTATTCATTTTAACTCCAAATTGAGTGAAACAATTTCTAAATTCATCTAAATTCAACCTCTATCCAATGGAACCAAAACCATAATTTTTTAAACTTATTTGAATATTTGGTGAAAATTTGTTTGGTTTGCTAATTTTTATCCAAATTTTCGCGCATCGAAAAAATAGTGTACGAGGCCAGGAGGTAGAAGACGAAGCCGACACGAACCTCAACGATCAAGACCTAGCCAACAGTGATCAAGGAGAGTCAATACTTTGATCATATTTGAACATACATTTATGCAAATTTATTTCCGTTTTAAACTATCAACTTGCATGTTGTTATTTTATGTGTCAATTTATGTTCGATTTCAAGTTGCTAGTTATACACCCATTATTGCACTTGTTAATATTACTCTCCTTGTAACCCTTGGATATATGAGCCTTGTCACCCTAGCGAAATTATAATGTTATAACTTTCGAAAAATAAGTCTATAACTATTCGCTATGCTTAGTATTGCTTAGATATTCGGGGGTATCAAAAATGCCCCAAAACATTACATTTGAATTATGAGAAACTGATGATGGAAATGTTTGGTATAACTGACGTGGTTATTTTATGTTCCCAAAAACCCCAACTTGCTTAATTATCTAGGTGTATGGATCGGGGGTGTGGTGCAGTGGTGCACGAGAGTGTGGATAGTGGTTGAACCGCCCAGATAGCCCTAAGGACCAAATCTTGTGATGACCTCCCGCTGTGCAACAGTACAACCACAAGCTGGCAAAATGTAGGCAGGGCTAACTAATTTGTGTAGCTCTAAACTGGTTACATGAAGGTGTAAACACGAGCAAAGAGATGGATGGCCTTATCCCCACCTTTGCCCGTGATGGCTCACGAGAGACCCTTCTCTAAGGATGTATGCATCCTACAGAAGGTGGAAGTTAACGTGCGTAATCACATTAGGACTATGCATTGTAAAGGTCCCGTGATAATCTACTCAATCGCATGTCTAAGGTATCGTGTGGAGCAACGAGTGGATTATCTCTTGTGGGTAAAGTGTACAAACTCTACAGAGTGAAAACTATTCGAATAGCCGTGCCCGCGGTCAAGGGCAAACATGGGAACCTTACTAGATATAGTTCTGTTTCAAAGACTTTGGGGTGGAAATGGAAAAGTGGAAGGACGGAGAAAGGCCTTGATTTGTGTTGCTCTGGGTGTCGTCCCAGTGATAAGATAAGTGGATATAACGTTGGAAAGATAGTATATGGTGCGGATGCCATGTAATGGTAGATAGAATCTGTATCGCTATTGTTATAGTTTTATCTCACTAAATTTATGTCATGGATTCAAACTGCTAGGTCTTAGGAATTTTCTAAGTGATTTAATTAGAAAGGCAATTTATGGTAAGATAAAATAACCCGAGCCTATCCTTGATAAGCCATGCATGTTACCTATTGCATACTATGTATTGGCTCACGGAGCACGTGGATGTGTACTCACACTCGCATTACCAAAATCAGAAACAAGAACCCAGGACCATTACGCCTATGAAGATGCCCCTGCCATAAATGGAGGAAATAACGAAAGGAATTAGGGCGACTTCTGCGTTTTTGTGTCTTAGACAAGTTGGCTTGATGGAGATTGTGTGCACATATATTATCTGGGATTAGATAGAATATGCTGTACATTAACCCTGAGTCGCTTGCCTGTGGTTTATGGTCTTGCTTTTGCTTTCGTTTCCGCTGTTATCTTTTATGATGTGGACATTTGGCCGGTTAGACCCCTTATGTGAACTATCTCCAGACACAGAGTTTTTCAAACTTGGTTGTGTAATATTGTGATTTATTATGCTTATGCGATGTATGAGATGATGTAGCAATATACTTGTGGGCACTATCTATTTATCCGGGGAATAGTGCAGTAATCACAGGGGATTCTGGATTGAAAAATCTGGATACTACATAAATATTGAAAATGATAATAGAAACTTGAAGAAAAATACAACTTGAGGAATGTAATTGAAGTATGAGTTTGATGGAGTGAGATTCTTATTTAACAATATATATTTGCGTATCTTGTAGGCTGTTTCAGATTTTAATACATCATACATATTGAAAATGATAATAGAAATTTGAAGAAAAATATAATTTGAGGAATGTAATTGAAGTATGAGTTTGATGGAGTGAGGTTCTTAAAAACGTCAACACTCTTTATCATATATGGATCATATAGCTATATGCTCCTACTTTTCCTCCATTAGTTACTCTTTTTCAAAATATATGCATGCATGTGTATATACCTCTATTTAATCTCAAAGCAATACGATGATTATATGTGCCGCAATCTTTTTATTTTACATGATATTAGAGTATATTGCTCATGCACACCAATGCACCATGGGCGATTTATCTTGAACTTATAATCCTTCACATGCCAGTTGTCCCACTGAACAGTGTGTCTTCTATCTCCACTCGTCATTACAACTTTTCTGCTTGAACCTCGAATAGCATGGCCAATTCTTGATTGATCCCTCTTAACTGTTACATATTCCATTACAATCTCTTGGATGCTACCCATTCTAATACAATACTCTACCACATAGTTATCTTTTACTTCTCTCAATTATTGCTTAATGCCGACCGTTGCAACATCAAATATGCATACATGTGCAACCATCGTTGATTTCTGCCAGGGACACCCGTCACTCTCTCTCAAGTGGCCCTAAGTCTATTCCCTATGGTTGTGATATCTCTACTTTGAGCTCTTTGCTTCTCTGCTTTTGTACGTTTGTGATTCTATTTGTACATATGCATATATGTATATACACATGCATCATGTTATATGTGCTCAATGTCCCTCTTCTCCCATGTCGATTAGTCCTCTTCTTCAATATTGGACACCTCAACGTTGTGGCTGCCCCACTAATCACGATGATCTAGCATCTTCACTGATGTCAACATGTCTATTTTAATCGCTATCTAATGATATAAAGAATCTTCTCGCACATCGTAGGTGACGTCGTGCCCTTTACCAGTGATGGCGCATTCCTAACTACCTAATGGCTCCATATTGTTATAGCTCATCTTCAATACAAAGCGTCATCTCCTCTTTGCCATAGCTTCCCTATTATCAAGCTTATTTGGACATTAACTTCTTCAATAACGCTGATACTCACCACTCGTCGTCATGGTCCTTGGCTCCTTAGATTCCGATCTTTCTCTTCAACGATTTCAATGAGTAACACAATATTGTCCTTATCGAACAGTTAAGGTGAATAGCACAATATTGTCATTATCTCCCTTGCCATTGCCTCAGCACTTCACTTCCTAATGAATCAATGTCTTCTTGTTGGATAAATAAACATTACTGCACTCTTTTGTGGTCTTCTCCAACACCATTCATGCTACCTTTGTTATAAATTTTATTTTTATTAACAATTTTAGTTGTTTTATTGGAGTTTGTATAAAAATCAAATTGCTAAATTTATTTAATTTATATTGAATTTTAATTTTTAGGTATTTTACTTTGCAATTGTATGGAAAGTAAGCTGCAAATTCTATTTTGTTTTTACTCAGAATTTCAATTATTTTTTGTTGAAATTTGTATATAAATCTAATTACTATTTTTGTTTACTTTTTATTTGGAGTTATAGTTATTTAGGGATTTACTTTGGAATTTATATCACAATCAAATTGCTAATTTTACTATATTTTATCCTGAATTTCAATTATGTTTTTGTTAAAATTTATGTACAAATCGAATTGATAATATTTATTTAATTTTTATTATGAATTATATTTCTTTAGGAATTTTATGTAGGAATTCATACCGTAATCAAATTGCTTATTTTATTTTATTTGTTATTCCGAATTTTAGTAATTTTTTGTTGAAATTTGACAAATGTAATTATTAATTTTTGTTTAGTTATTATTCCAAAATTTTTATTTAATTTTACTTAGGAATTTGTATGAAAATCAAATTACTAATTTTATTTTATTTTTATTCTGAATTTCACTCATTTTTTTATTGTATTTGACATAGACTCTTTATGTTAATCTAAACCGTTATAATCTAGACCCATCATGATCAATAGTGTGGATATTTCTCTTTTTCCTCCGATTTATGTCAAAATTTCTATCCCTTGAGAGCGAATATGGTGGCTCCTTTTGCTATTACTTTAATAATATAATAGATGTGTAAGCAGTGGTGTTATTTTTGAATGCAAGTAAATACCCAATTTTGATGTAAAAAACTCTTTTAAGTGTATGAATTCTTTTCCCCCAATTTTCAGTTTAACCAGTTTGGTCCATAGGGGCAGCTCAATCATTTCACTAGTGATTTTCGGATTTTAATTAAAAGAAAAGTTGAGAATATATCCAATGTGGCAAATCCTGAATATATACACATTTTGAGTGACTAAACATGAATTGCATCCTATGGCAAATCCTAGAGTTGCAACCTTTGAAGTGGCAAATCATGAATTTTCATAAATTTCCCAGTTTCTTTCTTGTTCTTGAAGAAAAGAGTAAAGCTTTGGTTTTTCTTGTGTTTGATCTTGCTTGATTTTCCTTGAGGTTTGTTTGGTCTTGATTTCATCAAGGAATGGCCAATTTCCAAGGTGGAGTATTTTGGCATTGAGTTGGTTTCATTTGGCCTTGTTCGGTTCAAGATGTTGGCTGTGAGTCGAGGATCGCTCGCGCCTAAGTGACAGCTACATATCTTATTTGGCTCGATTTTTCGTGTGTGTTCCTGCTACGCAAATTCTTGTACATTCTCTAGTTTTTTAATAGCTAGTGTGTGTGGGTTTGAAGTTAGTTGAGGGAAAACTTTGGCTCCTAATTCCATCCCTTTCTTAGTCGCTGCCACGGCGCTACAACTTTGGTATGCTAATCAGTACTCCTACCGTTCTTTAATAACATATTAGGGAGTACATTTTGTTGTGATTATGGGTCACTAGAACTAAAGGCGACTCGTTTAGAACAATCAAATTCCACGAGGTAAGAGACACAAATTTATCAGGGGTTATGATGGTAATCTTGCCTTTTTTTTAATGCGTGCACACAAGCCTGAAAAGTCATTTATAAGACGAGTAAGTTGCATAGATCCCTAAATTTTTGTCCAGTTGTACCAAATACTCATGTTTAAGAAAATCGTATGGTTAACCCCCATGTTTTTTTTTTTTTGCATAATCGATGTATGGCTTCCGAAGCAGACCAATGCAGGTCCCACGTCGGAGGCAAGAAGGCGCAAGGTGCGTCTGAGTATCCCACGGTGACCTGCGGCGCGTGCCTACGGTGGGGGCAAACGGAGCGAAAGGTGCATGGCAAGTGGTGAGCAGCGGCGATGGAGTGGTAGAAGAAGGCATGTGCGGCGGCGCAGGTCGGCGAAGACATTGTTGCGCACGCGTGTACAAATAAAATGCACAGCACGGGCACGTACAGAACGCCTAAACCTGTGGCTGACTAGAAATTATGTAAAAGAATACATACACAACACGGGTGCGGAGTGATGTTACGTGAGTGACACAGGTGTGCAAAAACGTAGTCAAGGGCGGGAGTAAGAAACTAGAAGAGCACGGGGTTTATGATGGAGGGACGTACAGAGGTAGGCGACGCGGGGGTTGACCTGCTCGATCTCGCTGGCGGCGCGGAGGATTGGGACGATGGGATGCAGGGACGGCGGCACCCGCTCGCTCTCCTCCACGTTCACCTCCGCCTCCTCCGCCTGCGGCACCTCCCACATGCGCCGCCGCCTCCTCCTCCCCCGGGTCCCCCCGCTCTCCATGCCGCCGCCGCCTCCTCCCTCCTCTCCACGATGATGTTGCCGTCGGTGTGGGTGTTGCTGGGGATGGTGGTGGTGGGGATTTAGACTTTAGAGGACGGGATGGTTTGGAGGCGTGGGACGGCGGCAAGGCATCCTTTTCTCTTCTTCTTCTTCTCGTCGTTAGCCCCGAAATAAAGCAGGGATTAAAGCAGGGCGGGGTTCCAATATTCCATCTCGCGCTGTCGCGCACACTACAAGGCCCTCTGCGCCACCGCGGACGTGCTCGTCGAGTGCCCTCCCATTTCTTTTTGCTTTGGAGCATGCGGCTTTAATTATTGTCGGGGCTAGCTTTGGCTTTTGGGGGGCGGGATGTCGCGGGAAGGAAGGAATAAGTAGGTAGGTATAAGCTAAGGCCCTGTTTGGAATGCGGAAATTTTTCCCGATTCCTGCGGGAATTAAACTGTTTCCTGCAAAATTCCTGCAAAATTCCTGTGAAATTCCTCTGTTCCAAACAGGCCCTAAAACTTGTTTGAAAAATCTGTTGAACATCTCAAATTATGAAATTAGAAAAACTTTTTAAATTTTGTAATTTGATTTAAATACAATCTGATATAGTTTTACATGGTGGTATTACCTTTATAGTACGATGAGTAAACGATTTTGTCATATAAGATGACACACTGATTAAGTTATATCAATAACATGTAGAGCTCACAAGAATTTCTCTCTCACTGAGTTTCCAGTTATACTCACTACCAGACCAACAGTTTTTCGTGAGGGTGAAAAACTCACAGGAAAATATGTTTCCCCCTCACGAATAAGTATCCTGTGAGTACCCCGTCAGGGAAGAACCCACAGGATAATTTCGACAGGAAAAAAACATTTGCGTGAGAGTATACCTCCAGGAAAATAATTCCTGACGGGCCAGCACAGGAAAAAATAGTATTTCCTCACATCTGCATGGTTCTGTTTCGTGTGTGGTTAACCGACAGGAAATTAAAACTCACAGGAAAATAGTCAATTTTCGTGTGTGACAACCTCCAGGAAAATAGTCAATTTTCGTGTGTGATAACCTCCAGGAAAATGACTAATTTTCGTGTGTGTTCACCTCCAGGAAAATGACTAATTGTCGTGTGTGTTCACCTCCAGGAAAATGACTAATTTTCGTGTGTGCTCACCTCCAGGAAAATTGTTAAATTTTCATGTGTGTTCAACCTCCAGGAAAACTGATGAATTTTCTTGTGTGTTGAACCTCCAGGAAAACTAACCAATTTCCTTGTGTGTTCAACCCCCAGGAAAACTGAACCCACACTAAACAGGGAAATCTGAATCAGCAGGGCAAAATGACAGCAAACCACATTCTCAGAAGATCATACATTCAGATCAATAATGACAGCAAACCACATTCAGATCAATAATTAATTCTCAGAAGATCATACATTCAGATCAATAATTATCTCCAAATCATACATTCAGATCATACATTCAGCTAGCTGACAAATCATACACAAAATTCAGATCAATAATTCCATCCATCACATATCATATTGACTTATATCACATCCACAAGACCAAAAGTCCAAGCAAGTTTCTTGAAGTCTAGAGCAAGTAATGCCCAATCCATATCTAGGCATTAGTGAATATAAATAAACATGCATCACATAGTATCTTTTCTACTGACCAAAAGTTCAGAACTCTACCAAGGTTGCTACCAAAAGGTGAAATCCTACTCTCATCATTTTCTGCATGTTATCATTTTCCTTCCAGTACACTATGACTGGGATGGGTTAGCTCTGATCTCGCTGGTGGAATTACCCTCCCGCCTAATGACATGCTGCATGATGGTGTGCCTAGAGGCGATGTTGTTCTGAGAGTCGATGTTGTTCTCAGAGTCGACGTTGTCCTCACTGTCCATGTCTCCATAAGCAGTGCCGTCGACACCATTTGCACGGTGTTGGTGAGATCCCGCATGTGAAGATCCAGTTCGCTGCAATGAATTAAGACACTTAGAGGAAGAAATGGAATAATAAAGCAAATATACAGAAGTGTAAAGTAAAAAAATGAATGCAGACCAAGAGTACACTAAACAGAAATTAATTTACTTCCATTACAGCAAAAAGACTAGAGAATCATGATGCTATTTGTTTACAGATAGATGCCAAGTTTGTATCAATGCTTTATTCCATTTAGAAATACAGAAACTTATAGAGGGAAAGTGGGCATCTACATTTGGAATTACTACAATATGACAAACATACATAGTGGAGATTGATATCATAAACTAGATCTGTTTGTAATGTAAATATGACAGAACATTTTTTCCAAAAGGTTGAATATATTCATCACAACAGCACTGGTATAAGTTGGCAAATGGATCAATCTTATATAGATATAATTAATAGGTAGCAAACTTATTGATATGAGGGTGCAAAACAGGTCCTACTTTACATATATGTACATATACAAGTACTTCAATAAATCAGCATTTCGTTTTGTCAATACAAAAACCAATGCAACAGGTTAATGCAGCTAGACAAATATACAAGCAAACATGATAAGAATTCTTGAAGCAAGAAATAGAAACCAATGCAACAGGTTAATGCAACAGGTCAATAAATCCAAGATGTAAAAGATCTAGTAGGTAGCCTATTTTCTCCCCTATCAGAGAGAAACTCAATTTTCTGCATAAAGAGTCTGATAAAGAGTCTGAAGGCAGTATCTGAAAACTAGATCAGATTAAGAACATTGAATATCAGTCAAATGTATATATATGGCACGAGCACGTAGTTTGTGTTTTTGGAAATTTCCCTTTCAAACATTGAAAAAAATTACTGATATATATAAGCTCACCATCCAACTATGAAATAAATATACTGTGTTAGACCTCCCAACTTGAGGTACCAAGGAAACTATGAAAAGGAGCCAATCCAGTATACCAACCAACAGGAAGGGGTGCATTTCTTGCTACCTTACCATAAACTTACAACTAAGAAAGAGGCTATGCCCAGGTGTTACAATAATCAACAGGAAGCCTGTGAACTGCCGCATTGTATGTTGGCATTCTGACATATCAAAAATAATTAGTTCCTTGATGAAGTTGTTCAAATCAAAAAACAAAAGGGCACCAAGATTGTCAGGTGATTGTTTTCCCTAAAGACAATTTTGCAACAACAACACAAATAACCTGAATATGCGCAGGTGACATCAGATCATCATCAATAGGTGGCATCAGATCTTCATCGGCAGGTGGTTCCTCTCCAATCTTCTCATAAAGCACCTAAAAGAAGAATTAAATTAGAAATACTATACAAGGTCAGATAGAACCAAAAATATTGAAGCATTACATCTATATAGTTACCCTGATAAGTCGTTGGTGAACTTGTAGCTGGCGATGAAGTTGAGCATTTTCACGTACCAAGTTTCGATGAGATTGTGTGGTTGATGGCCTACAGTTTCTAGCTTTTGCGACTGATATAACATTAGCCTTTTTGACAGCACCATTACCAATTGGAACACGACCATGAGGCAATCCCCCACCAATTGTATAAAGAGCCTTCCCATCTAATCCATTTTCCTCTAAATTCTCATTTTGTTCAGAGCTAACAGCTATGTTGTAATCATCCTATCAGCAACATAGATACTCATTTAATCACAAACAATGAAAAATTGATATAACGCAAAGAATGGTAAGATAAAAATGTATATGTACCATGATTTTTTGTGCTTTATGGCTGCTCACTGCACCACTACTTCCTGTGCTATCCATATTTTTAGCACCTGATTTCATAACTGCAAATGTGTTGAGACCAGTAGCCTTCTCAGGACCAAACTTGTGGTTCTACAAGATCAGCCACCATACATTAGAGGGAAAAAAAGACCTTTAAACAGGAGTAATAGCAAAAGATATAGTGGTTAACAAATAGATTTAAGTACCAGCCATTGTTGTGTCTCAGTAAATGGGCGCGATCCACCTTTGTTTTTAGCATTATCTACAGATTTTGCCCTTGAATCCTGGGCCTTCTTTCTCTTTGTGAGGTACTGTTCAGTGGCCCAATGGTGTGCAAGAAGAGGTCAGTCTTCCTGGTTCACCCAACTAACCCAGCCTATAATGTATTCCTCTTCGGAAAGTTCTATAGGACGAGCTAGGTCATCATCAGGGTTCTCTCCAGTCGTTTTTTGAAAATAAGTTTTGACAGAATCTAAACGAAGTTGGTAAATTATATCATTTACTCTTTTATCACAATAGTTTTCCAGAACACGATTTGCCTCATCCTGAAGATCTTCTCTAACAGAAAACAAGCTCTGCATGTTATGTAGGAAGGCATGAATTCAGATAAAGGAATAAACACATTAACATAAACTAGGGGCAGCTACCATACCCAAAATTCATTCTTCACTCGATCTGCATTTGTTTCTCCTTGGTCATCTTCTTGCAAGTAGTAATCATCCCAATGAAGTGCAGGGCGCACACGTATAACTCTACCTTGATCATCAAGGTCCTTGACAGATCCTGGGTATTCTCGCTTGAGAATGACTCCAAGTTGTGAACTATACTTGTAATCTTTGGGGTTGTAGGGGTCATACTTGAATTGTCTATAGATATGGTCAATTTCATAGAAATGTAAAAAAATTCATGATTTGCACTCATATTACAGCTGGATTTGAGTATTACATCTTTATCTTTTATTATTTTATCCAAATCCCTCATATCGCACCATAAACAAATGGTCAATTTCATAGAAATGTAAAAAAATTCTAACCATAAATGTACTTATGACCTGATGAAAGTTAAATCTAAACTACATAATGAATCCATGAAAGTACTTCATCACTCAAACTACAATAAAAAACTCATAAGAAATCAAAACTACATGCCTAATGTGGTTCCATACTTCCATGTACTCATTTACTTGGTGTTTGATTTCTCATTTACAACAGCAAGCTGACATAAATATACAAATGATGTGTGCAACAAATAGAACATCAAGCAAGCAATCATATTTTTTCTATCAACTATTACAACAATTTAGAGGTGTGGACTAAAACTGCAAATTGAAAATCAGAGTATATACTTACAGGTCACCGCTAGGCACAAGAGCCACCTTCCGGCCGCATGGTGGCAGCCTCAATTGGGTCCTTGACCTAATCTTCCGCCCTCTCTTTGCAGGTTGCTCGTCATTCTGGTTAGTAGCGGTCCTTGTACAGTTGGTGTTGTTGGAAGGCACGCTTCTTTGGGAGTTGGCACCATCAGTATTGGATGTATTGGATGGATGGGTAGCTGCACGCTTTTTTCCAACAAGCCTATTGTGGCGAAGGCTGCTCATGACCTGCAAATGCACACATAACAATAAGTGAATCATACAATAAATTCAGGTAGATAGACACTTGCTTATCAAACCAACACATCAATAAGACAAGTACATATAACATGAATAACAATGCAAAGTTACATATGTTTCTGCACTTAATTTGATTAATATGACCAAAAGATTACACCAAAGCTAAGTAACACCAAACATAAACACAATCAGAATTCTTCTGGATCATAATGAGGAGCTTGAGGCTCTTGATCTTCTTCAGATTCTTCATCTTCTTCATCAGTGCTTTCACATTCTTCATCTTCTTCAGATTCTTCACCTTCAATATGGTGTTTGCCCAAATAGTCCAAGTCTTTTGGGTTGGTTATTTCATCTGAGATTACTGGTGTTTCAATGTTTATATCTCCTAAATCGATAACAAAATTTCCTTCCAATCCTTCCTCTTGATAGAAGGAGACTTCTTCTGGCTGCCCAACAGGAGTAGTACATTCATCGGTACCAACTGTGGCAGGAAAGTATCCATGTGGTGAAACATGATGTACAACCCACCAATCTTTTAAATCTGGTCTTGAACTGCAAGGGTATGGTAGATAATACACTTGGGTAACCTGACTTGCCAACACAAATGGTTCAAAGTTGGATAATCTAGATGTGTGCTTAACTTCTACCAATCCCAAATTTTCAGTGCGCCTAACCCCAACATTTGTTGGATCAAACCATCGACAATCAAATAACACCAACTCTAGCTTCATGCTTCCTTCCCAACTAATTTTAATGATGTCCTCAATAACACCAAAATACTCAGTTACATTGTCATTATTGTCGATACTAGAAACACAAACACCACTATTGGTAGTAATTAATCCAGATTTAGCCCTCTCATATTTTTCTGAACGAAATCTATATCCATTCACATCATAACATCCATAACTAGTTACTCTTCTTGGAAAACCATATGAAATTTGACGCAGGGTGTTATCAATACTAGATTTCTTCATGCACTGCATAATAAAACTATATATAAGTATCTAATGGTTTAGATAGTATGGAAGAGATATTCTTAAAGTATGCAGGAACATTACTTGTGTTTTAAACCAGTCAAAAAAATTGGGCCCATTCTTGTTGGCACGGTTATTTTTCCAGCCATTCAGCCTTAGTTGAGAAAGTTGTGTTTCGGTTGGTGCAATTCGGCTCTTCCATTGTTCTTTATCAAACATTCTATGAGATAAAATTACATTAGCCAAACATTCCAATCAGAATTATAAATGCAAAGACATACTCAAAGACGTACTCAAAGAAAATATCCATCTCGGATATGTTAGTTAATATGTACAAGAAGGCAGCCTTGTACTCTTCGTTGGTAAGATCACGACATCCTTGTCTACTAAACCAACGTCCTGGGTATTGAAAAATTTGCAGGTTGCATGAAGTTTCAAATGTAGAAGCACCGTCATCGTACCGAGGAACCTTATTTCTGGTTGACCTAACTTTAGGACTGAAATAAAGAGAGACGAAATTTGCATTCTCCTCCACTAGATAAGCTTCCACAATGGATCCTTCTACACGGGCCTTATTTCTTACCTTCTTTCTAAGCTTTCCAATTTCCCTATAAGTACCAACACATGTAATTAGTACTTCTACATGAGCATATGAAAAGGACAAAATTACTACTTTTTACCTCTCATATGTATACATCCAGCGTGATAGGACAGGACCTCCAAGTCGAGCCTCACGCGGAAGATGTATTATCAAATCTTGCATAAGATTGAAAAAACCCAGAGGGAATATCTTCTCTAACTTGCATAGAAGGATAGCAACATTCTCTTCAAGTGCACATACAATATCCTTACTTAGTTCTTTAGCACATAATTGCTGGTAGAAAAAACTTAGCTCAGCCAAACAAACCCATACATTTTCTGCAATGAACCCCCGAAAAGCCACAGGAAGTAAACGTTCCATGAAGACATGATAATCATGACTTTTTAGGCCAAATATCTTCCTTTGCAACAAATTGACCCCACGCCTAATGTTTGCTGCATACCCATCCGGGAACTTTAGAGATTGAAACCATTTGAGTATAATTGTCTTATCATTCTTATCAATGCAAAATGCTGCCCTTGGCTTATGCCACTTCCTATTGTCCTTGAACTCTAAGTGCAATGATGGTCGATTACAAATTTCAGCCAAATCTTGCCTAGCCTTCACATTGTCTTTGCTCTTATCAGGTATGTCAAAGCATGTGTTCCATATAGCCTCAGCTACATTTTTCTCATTATGCATTACATCAATGTTGTGTGGGAGGAGTAACTTGTGAAAGTACGGAAGTTGCCAAAAGCAATTTACATGGGTCCAATTGTGTATTTTACCAAAACTCTTTGTATGACCTACAAGTCTATCCATACATTCTCGCACTTCCTCTCCTGATAAAATCCTTGGTGCTTCATCTAGCACTATTGTGTTCTTTCGAAAGCTATTGGCTTGGGTCCTGAATTCATGGTTCATAGGTAGGAAACGCCTATGGCAATCGAACCAGCATGCTTTGCCACCGTTACGAAGTCGAAATACTTTGGTATCGCAAAGACAAACTGGGCATGCAAATAAGCCATGAGTACTCCATCCAGCAAAGTTACTGTCGGGCCCCCGGATTCTCAAACCCGGACCCCCTGTGTATTACTGCACTAGTCCCAGATCAAAGCTAGTGCACACAGTTTAAACAGAATGGAAAACATCACCATCGACGATTTATTACAATAATTAGAGTACTGACCACATGGTCTCATTATTACAAGGGAGGTTTAAGACCTCGCACAATCAAACACAGCGGAAGCAAATAAAACTCGAGGACGACCCATCAATTCGCCACAGGCAATTGACTGGGGAAGCGCGACCTAGTCCTCCGGGAAGAATCTATCACAGCCACAAGCGAAGCAGTAGTCGTAGTCACCTTCTTGAGCTTCAACTTCCTCTGAGATGTTATTTTTAAGTGTAGCATGTGAGTACATAAAGTACTCCGCAAGTCTTGGGAAAAATGCATAGATGCAAGGCTTAACAAAGGAGGTCATATGGTTCTTTTGCACAAAGCAACATTTTAAAATTCAATTACTACTAATTATTTTCGAAGGCATTATTTTAATGAAGTAAATGTTTTAACAGAATTAACTTTCTAGTGAAGGTTCCAACTGCCAACACTAGCTAACCAAATTACCATTGGTCAAGTTTTAAACTGCGGGTTCCATCCACCCTCTCTGGCTCCATCCGCCAGGATTCCCTTCCGAGAGTTCCCTCCACCCTCGGAATACAAAACTTTTGATTTTAAAACAAAACCAGAAATCTACCATGTGAATGCATTCCTTGCCCGCCCTTGACCGTGGGCACGGCTATTCGAATAGTTTTACACTCTGCAGAGGTTGTACAACTTTACCCACAAGAGATAAATTATCTTAATAGTCATCATGCTTCCTTTGGCATGAGACCCAGATAAAATATCACAAAGCCTTTCACCTACTCCAGTATAGCTAGAGACCACCCGCTGAGGTTTCACCGCAGAAGGGTTAAATCCGCCCAATCTGAAGCCCCCTCTTGCGCCATATGAGTACAGTAAACCCTGTCCCTCACTATGAGTAACCAGTACACCCTGGCACTCAATACACCACTGGTGATATCTAAACTACACCTTTATAGGTTAGTTAGCTAGGTCGTACCCATATAGACTTGTGGTTGTACGGTTAATGCTCAGTTTGGACAAACACAAGCGTCGGTCCTTAATTGACTAGGGTGGAACATACACTTAACAAGTTCTCGTGCTTACTGCACCAACCCAAACAACCATCCACCCTAATCTAAACCAACTTTCACATTTTTATTTTATTTTAAAAACACAGTGACAACTCCAATTGCCACTTCACTTTCAAACACAAGGATTTAATAATAAATCATAATTTCCCAATTTTCAAGAGTTTCCAAAGTTATTAGATAGCATGACTAAGCATTATACTACCATTCTAACATCAACAAGTAATTAAATACTCTCATTAATGAGACAAAGGGAGTCCTATGGTGACAAGAATACATGGCATTCAATTTCAATGGAGGGCATAGCAAGTTGGAATAACTAGTTCCTAAAGATTTGAACTAGTGACTTTAGGTAAATAGCAATGCACATAATTTAAAATATTTTAAAAACATTTCAAAAGCATAGGCTCGAAATGATCGAAGGAGACTTGCCTTCTTGCAGGGTTTCTGGGTCTTCTTGCTGCTGTGAAGAGGGATCGTCGACAACGTTGGTATCTACGCGAGGAAAGACGAAGCAACAAAACAATAAATACAAAAGAAAATTCAAATAAAATCCAAAAATTCAACCGAGGCCATAATTGGATAGATTATGATTTTAGATGAATTTAGAAATTTGAATGGCTGGAATTGGAGTTAAAATGAGAAAGTTATGATCAATTGAAAATCTCAGATTTGAATAAATCCAGAAATTCGAAAATTTCTGACAGGTGGGGCCCACTGGAATATTTAATTTTTAAATCTTTATTTTAATCTGAGAGATTGACAGGTGGGACCCACTGAACAGTAGACCCTCTGGCGGTCGCTGACATGTGGGACCCCTCTGTCAGTGACCCTATCTGCTTGGTCACTGACAGGTGGGACCCACTGGGGTCTGGACCCACTTGTCAGAGGCTGACGCAGACGGGTGGGGCCCAGGCGGCAGTGGCAGCGCAGACCGGCGGCCGCTGACGGGTGGGGCCCGCTTGTCAGTCGCGAAAATTAAACGAAAACTCAACCCAGCGCGCGGAGCCGAGGGCTCGAACGCGCACCGGGGAGTTGAGAGAGAGCGCGGCTAACCAGATGGGCGGGGGAGGCTTTGCCTACCCATATAGGGCAACCATACCTTTTGAGGTACCTGCCGGAGGGGAGGTCGGGGAAGATGGTCGGAGGCGACGGCGCCGGCGACGAGAGAGTGGCGGAGAGGTTCGGGCGGCGCGTGAAATGTAACCCTGGCGCGAAGGGGATCCGGTTGGAGGGGTCGGCGAGGCTCGGGGGTGAACGGAGGTGGCCGGCGACGAGGAGGCAGCGACGACGGATCGGGAGCTCCGACGCGACGGCGCTCCGGGGACGGGGAGGGGCGGCCGAGGGGTCGGGGAGGATCGCCCGGGCGTGAGGAAGCTCGGGGAGGCGACGACGGGCTCCGGGGACGACCGAGGCAGCGAGGAAAGCTCGCCGGAGTTGGGCGGAGCTCGAGGGGAGGAGTGGCACGGTGATCGGGCTCTAGAGGGCTCGGGAGCTGCGGTGGAGTGCGCTGGGATGCGGTGCGGGAGAAGGCGAAGCCGATGGGGCATTTATAGGGGCTGAGGGGGAGCAGGGGCGAGGCAATTGCTCGCCGGGGTGGTCGGCCGGAAAAAGGAAGGGGAGGCGAGGGAAAGGAAAGAGGGGAGGCGGAGAAGGAAGGGAAGCACGGGATTAAAGGGATTCGGTCGCGGCGGCGCTCGGGGTTTCCAAAACCGGAGGGGGGCCGAGGAAGGAAGGAAGGGATCCTCGGGGGAATCGGTCGCCGGCGCAAGAAAGGAAAGGGGAGGAGAGAAAGGAAGGCGTCTCCGCGGGGGAGACGACGGCTCTGACGTGCGGGGCCGGGGTGGCAGCGGGAGCGGAGGCGCGTGACACTGACGGGCGGGGCCCGCGGGTCAGAGAGATGAGGGAGCGGGGTATGGATGGCAGCCGCGTGGCCCGAGGGCGGATCGGGCGGCGGGGACGAGTTAAGTGGGAGGGAACGGTGGATCGATGCCGGGCGCGGGGACGCGGCTCATCCGAGCCGTCCACGCGTCGGGCGCGGAGGAGGGGAAGGCGGGGGTCGCTGACGGGCCTGGCCCGCTTGGCGGCGAGAGAGAGAGGAGGGAACGGCCTGGATTGGCCGAGCGGCGACGTGGGCGGCCCTGGGCCGTCCACGCGTCGGCCGGAGGAAAAGGGAGGTTTTTATTTTTCAGAATTTGATTTCTAATTTCAGAAAAGGCTAGAAAATTATTTAGGCCTCAGAAAAATATGAAAATACCTCCAAAAATTCCAGAAAAATTCACAGAAGCTCCTGGACATATTTTGGACTAAATAAAATTATTTCCAACTACTGTTGATATTTTAATTTTCATATTTTGAATTACATTTTAAGCTCTAAAAATAGTTTTTAAATTCCAGAAAATCCAAAAAGGCAAATAAAAGCCAAGTAAAATCCAATTACCTTAAAATAATTTATTTGAATTTAAATTTTTCAAAAAGCCAAATTTTTGGGATGTGACAAACCTACCCCCTTAGAAAGAATCTCGACCCCGAGATTCGGATGGACTGGGAAAAAGGTCGGGGAACTCTTCTTTTAGATCCTCTTCACGCTCCCAAGTTGCTTCCGATTCTGAATGGTTACTCCACTGCACTTTACAGAACTTGATAACCTTGCTGCGCGTACGGCGCTCTGCTTCCTCCAATATCTTGACTGGATACTCTGGATAGGTGAGGTCCTCCTTTACATTTATTTCATCTAGAGGCATCTGCTCTTCTGGAACTCTAAGACACTTTCTTAGCTGAGACACATGGAAGACGTCATGCACCTTTGACAGCTGAGGTGGAAGCTCCAACTGGTAAGCAACTTCTCCTCGTTTCGCCACAACAGGAAAAGGTCCGATGAATCTGGGAGCTAGCTTTCCACTGACTCCAAAACGTCTCATTCCTTTGAGAGGTGACACCTTCAAATAAACATGATCCCCAGGTACGAATTCTAAGCTTCTACGTCGATTGTCTGCATAACTTTTCTGTCTGGTTTGTGCTGTTTTTAATCTGTCCTGGATTAGACGAACTTGTTCTTCTGCTTGCTTCAGCACATCTGGTCCAAACACTTGTCCTTCTCCTGTTTCCTTCCAATACAATGGAGTCCTACACTTTCTGCCGTATAGGGCTTCGAAGGGAGACATTTGCAAACTGGATTGATAACTATTGTTGTAGGAGAACTCTGCATAGGGCAAACTCTGATCCCAATTACTCTTGTTTGCCAGTACACAAGCTCTCAACATGTCTTCCAGGATTTGATTTACTCTTTCTGTTTGACCATCTGTCTGTGGATGATAAGCTGTACTGAAGTTTAAGTTTGTGCCCAAAAGTTCATGTAGCTTTTGCCAAAATCTCGAAGTGAACTGGGTTCCTCGATCTGACACAATCTTCTTTGGGATCCCATGCAAGCACACAATTCTTGACATGTACAACTCTGCAAGTCTATCCCCGGAGTATGTGGTCTTTACTGGAATGAAATGGGCGACCTTTGTCAAACGATCCACTATAACCCAAATTGAATCGTGCCCTGTTTTGGTTCTTGGTAATCCAGTTATAAAATCCATACCAATTTCTTCCCATTTCCACTCAGGGATCTGCAATGGCTGCAGAAGTCCCGCAGGTCTCTGGTGTTCAGCTTTAATCCGTTGGCATACATCGCACAAGGCTACGTATTCTGCAATTTCTCGTTTCATACTTGACCACCAATACCTTCCCTTGAGATCTTGGTACATCTTGGTGCTCCCAGGATGAATTGAATATCCAGATTCATGGGATTCCTTCAATATTAACTCCTTTACCTCTTTCTTTTCAGGTACAATAATTCTTTTCCCAAACCAAAGGGTACCTTTTTCATCCTCTGAAAATCCCGAAGCTTTTCCTTTCTTCATATTATCCTTGATCTCCTGGACATACTTGTCCTCCTTTTGAGCTGCTCTGATTTGATCTTCTAAGGTTGGTTGAACTTCCAAAGTGGCTAGAAATCCTTCCTCCACTACTTCTAGGTTGAGCCGTTGGAACTCTTCTTGAAGGGCAGGCATACTGTCCTTAATCCATAGCTTGGCACAATAACTCTTTCTGCTCAAGGCATCTGCTACTACATTAGCCTTTCCTGGATGATAATGTATTCCAATATCATAATCCTTTATTAACTCAAGCCATCTCCTTTGCCTCATGTTGAGATCGGGTTGAGTGAATATATATTTCAAACTCTTGTGATCCGTGTAAATTTCACAACGGTTACCAATCAAGTAATGCCTCCATATTTTCAGTGCATGCACTACGGCAGCGAGCTCTAAATCATGCGTTGGGTAATTTCCTTCATGGGGTCGCAGCTGCCTTGAGGCATATGCTACTACCTTTCTTTCTTGCATCAGTACACAGCCTAGTCCCTGCCTTGACGCATCACAGAAGACTTCGAAATCCTTCCTAATGTCCGGAAGCGTCAACACTGGTGCAGAAGTTAACCTCTTCTTCAACTCTTGGAAACTATCCTCACATGGTTTACTCCATTCAAACTTCTTTTCCTTCTTCAGCAACTGGGTCAGAGGTCTTGCGAGCTTGGAGAATCCTTCAATAAATCGACGATAGTAACCAGCCAATCCAAGAAAACTCCTGATCTCGGATACTGACTTTGGTTGTGTCCAATTGAGCACATCATTAACTTTCTCCGGGTCTACGGATACTCCTCCCGCCGAAATCACATGGCCCAAGAAAGCTACTTTCTTCAACCAAAACTCACACTTACTGAACTTGGCGTACAACTGATTTTCTCGGAGCTTTTCCAAAACTATCCTCAAATGTTCGGCATGTTCTTCCCCATTCTTGGAATATATCAAAATGTCATCGATGAATACAACCACAAACTTATCCAAATATTCCATGAACACCTTATTCATCAGATTCATGAAGTATGCTGGGGCATTGGTTAGACCGAAAGACATCACTGTATACTCATACAATCCATAACGGGTGGCAAATGCGGTCTTGGGTATGTCCTCTGGTCTTAACTTCAATTGGTGATATCCTGATCGAAGGTCAATCTTAGAGAATACACATGATCCTTTCAACTGATCAAACAGATCATCTATTCTGGGTAAAGGGTACTTGTTCTTAATAGTCACATCATTCAATGATCGATAGTCCACACACATGCGAAGACTACCATCTTTCTTCTTTACTAGCAGTACTGGTGCTCCCCAAGGTGACGAGCTTGGCCTTACAAATCCTTTATCCTGCAGCTCTTCAATTTGTTTCTTAACTTCCGCCAAATCATTTGCAGACATCCGATAAGGTCTCTTGGAAATTGGAGCTGTTCCAGGTACTAGGTTGATGACAAACTCTACTTCCCTGTCTGGCGGCATTCCGGGCAAATCTTCAGGGAATACATCTGGGTACTCACTCACTATAGGTACTTTTTCCAGAGTCACTCCCTTTACACTGTTCAAACTACACCTGCTCTGGATAGGGGAGTTTGACTTATACCTTACTTGAATCCCATCAGAGTTAGTGATTGTAACAGCTCGATCAGCACAATCTATCTGCCCTTTATACTTGGTTAACCAATCCATTCCAAGTATTACATCTAAACCCTTGGAGTCTATTATAATAAGATTTGCTAAGAACTTAACTCCATTTATATCCACAGTTGCGTCAAGGCAAACTGTGTTAGTCCTCATTTCCTTTCCAGGGGACTGGACTAGCATGGGGTTCTGTAGTTTACTCACATCCCAATTATACCTTTCAACCACATCTTTTGACACAAAAGAATGCGAAGCTCCAGAATCAAATAATGCTGATGCAATTACTGAGTTGACAAGAAACTTACCCAGAACTACGTCGGGTGCATCCTGGGCTGCTTCCGCGGTCACATGGTTGAGATGCCCTCTGCTCACCACTTGTGGAGTCCTTGGGGTTTGTGGTGCCCCACGGCCTTGACCTGCAGTCGGAGCTCTTGCTGGCGTAGTCCCCAGATTGAAACGAACTGGAGTCATTGCTGGGCGTTTCTGGGGACAGTTGCTGGCATAGTGCCCCATGTTCTTGCAGTTAAAGCACTGCACTCCTGCTGCTGAAGTCTTGTTCTGCGGGGGTTGGCCACCATTGTTTGCCCGGGGAGTTTGTGGATTTGGGCGGGGTCCTGAAAAGGGAGTCCTCGGCACGCTTGACTCTGAGAGCTTGTGATAGTGAGGTGCGTTGGGGCGGAATCGAGAGCTGCTTGCTCCTTGCTGGGCTTGAAACTTCCTCTTCCGATTTTCGTACAGCTGGCGCTGAGCATCTTCTTGGACAAAGGCCTTGTTCACTAGGTGCTGGAAGGTTGGGAAGTCATTGGATACCAGCTGCACCTTGAGATTGGGGTCAAGTCCCTGCGTGAACCTCCAAATCTTGGTCGCCTCTGAGGTGACCTCTTCAGATGCATACCTGGACAGTTGGGTGAACTTGTTCAGGTACTCGGAAACACTGAGGTTTCCCTGCTGCAGTTGGTAGAATTCTCTCTTCTTCATTTCCATTATCCCAGTAGGGATATGGGCAGTGCGGAAAGCTTCGACAAACTCCTCCCAAGTGATGGCTTGTGCATTTTGATGGGCGGCGCGGTAGTTTTCCCACCAGTTGGCAGCCATTCCCTTGAGCTGATGAGCAGCGTACAACACCTTTTCATTATCGTTGCACTGAGCTAGGACCAATTTTCTTTCCACATCCTTGATCCAATCATCTGCCTCCAAGGGATCCACTGATCCAGCAAAAGTGGGAGGCCTTGTCCTCATGAATTCCCCCAATTTAGACTGGGGTGCCTGGTTGGGTGCCTGCTGGGCTGGCTGCACTTGGTTCTGGGCGAGAGCTTGAAGTAACTGCAGCTGCATAGCCATCATTTGCTCCAAGTTGGGGGCCTGAGCAGGAGGTGGTGGAATGTTGTCCTCCGGCTGGTTGTTGGCGTCACGGCTGCTGCCAGGGTTGCTCCTCGTGTTCACCATCTGAAGCGGTTTAGGTTAGCAGAAGGTAAGAGGGAAATAGCAAAGGTAAGAGATTAGGGGAACTAAACCACATCCCAAGCCAACACACAAGAAAGAACTAGCCACCACTTAGGGGAAACTTTTTATTAAAATCAAGATAACTCCAAGGATGGCTGTACCACAAGTGCGCATAGGCCTGGTACAGTCCATCTAGCACACCAAAACATAACAATAAGCGTTCTAAGGACGCGGACATTTTATTTGGGTACTACGGACTCAAAAGACTACTAATCCTCTCCAAAGACGCGCTCCTCAGGGTCTTCTTCCGGGTCCTCTTCTGGATCCTCCTCCGGGTCTTCCTGGCGCTCTCTCACGTGGTGACGTGAACAGTCACACTCGGCCGAGACACGGTTACGACTGGAGGCAGTCGACCGAGAACGGGAAGGAGAAGGCTTGCGCTTCTTGAGAGTAATGACAGGTGGCGGACTGGGGCGTCGCACCTTCTTGCGTGCTGTCATCCTGATGCGAAGTCCCGAGAGTCGAGCTGGTGCCGGGTTGTTGGGAATGACGGCTGGTACTGGAGAAGACGGCGTGTAGTCAACTACGGGTGAAGACGGCGTGTAGTTAGCTGCGGCCCTGAGACGTCCCAGCTCAAACTCAGCTGCCTGGCTCTGGAGAAGCTGTGCGCGAAGTGTGTCCGAATGCTGGTAGCTGGAGGTGAGAAGCATCCTAAGTTGTCCAATCTCCTCCTGAGCTCTAGCATAAGTGACGGCCATTGCCTGGGTGAGCTGCACCTGATGTGACAGTCGAGGATCGTCAGCGGGAATATCAAAGGGATCTGGATACCTCTGTCCTGGGCGAGGGTTGATGAAGAAGCAAAAGGGGGACTGATGTACAGCATCTTTGTGCAGGTGGCACAACTCGTCAATGGCGAGGCGTGCTGCGTCCTGGACAGCGTCGAAACAGCGGGACCGAGGGTACTTGATGGGGTAGGTGTGGGACTTGAATTCCTCTTCCCGTGCATACAGGAATACCTCCATCGTCCAAGAGTCTCGATCCAGGATCCGCGTCTTCCGACCCCTGAAGATGGGCGGCTGACGGTACTCCAGACACTGCATCAGCTGCCGGAGAAGGCTAGCGAATGCTCCAGCATCCTCTCCATGTGAGTAGTAGTCCCACGGGGCAGCGGAGGATGAACCAGCCATCTACAAAGTTGAGCGAAAGAAAAGATTAGTAAAAGTTTTAACAAATGGAGTTGGAGACAAGAACGAGATTCTAAGTAGGAAGAGAGTAGAAGCAAAGAAGCTTACACATTTTTAATATACTCTTTTTATAAATATAAGTCCTTATGGTTTGCCATTCCTAATCTAGGTCACGTCCTACAGTCAAATTGGCTCTGATACCATCTCTGTCGGGCCCCCGGATTCTCAAACCCGGACCCCCTGTGTATTACTGCACTAGTCCCAGATCAAAGCTAGTGCACACAGTTTAAACAGAATGGAAAACATCACCATCGACGATTTATTACAATAATTAGAGTACTGACCACATGGTCTCATTATTACAAGGGAGGTTTAAGACCTCGCACAATCAAACACAGCGGAAGCAAATAAAACTCGAGGACGACCCATCAATTCGCCACAGGCAATTGACTGGGGAAGCGCGACCTAGTCCTCCGGGAAGAATCTATCACAGCCACAAGCGAAGCAGTAGTCGTAGTCACCTTCTTGAGCTTCAACTTCCTCTGAGATGTTATTTTTAAGTGTAGCATGTGAGTACATAAAGTACTCCGCAAGTCTTGGGAAAAATGCATAGATGCAAGGCTTAACAAAGGAGGTCATATGGTTCTTTTGCACAAAGCAACATTTTAAAATTCAATTACTACTAATTATTTTCGAAGGCATTATTTTAATGAAGTAAATGTTTTAACAGAATTAACTTTCTAGTGAAGGTTCCAACTGCCAACACTAGCTAACCAAATTACCATTGGTCAAGTTTTAAACTGCGGGTTCCATCCACCCTCTCTGGCTCCATCCGCCAGGATTCCCTTCCGAGAGTTCCCTCCACCCTCGGAATACAAAACTTTTGATTTTAAAACAAAACCAGAAATCTACCATGTGAATGCATTCCTTGCCCGCCCTTGACCGTGGGCACGGCTATTCGAATAGTTTTACACTCTGCAGAGGTTGTACAACTTTACCCACAAGAGATAAATTATCTTAATAGTCATCATGCTTCCTTTGGCATGAGACCCAGATAAAATATCACAAAGCCTTTCACCTACTCCAGTATAGCTAGAGACCACCCGCTGAGGTTTCACCGCAGAAGGGTTAAATCCGCCCAATCTGAAGCCCCCTCTTGCGCCATATGAGTACAGTAAACCCTGTCCCTCACTATGAGTAACCAGTACACCCTGGCACTCAATACACCACTGGTGATATCTAAACTACACCTTTATAGGTTAGTTAGCTAGGTCGTACCCATATAGACTTGTGGTTGTACGGTTAATGCTCAGTTTGGACAAACACAAGCGTCGGTCCTTAATTGACTAGGGTGGAACATACACTTAACAAGTTCTCGTGCTTACTGCACCAACCCAAACAACCATCCACCCTAATCTAAACCAACTTTCACATTTTTATTTTATTTTAAAAACACAGTGACAACTCCAATTGCCACTTCACTTTCAAACACAAGGATTTAATAATAAATCATAATTTCCCAATTTTCAAGAGTTTCCAAAGTTATTAGATAGCATGACTAAGCATTATACTACCATTCTAACATCAACAAGTAATTAAATACTCTCATTAATGAGACAAAGGGAGTCCTATGGTGACAAGAATACATGGCATTCAATTTCAATGGAGGGCATAGCAAGTTGGAATAACTAGTTCCTAAAGATTTGAACTAGTGACTTTAGGTAAATAGCAATGCACATAATTTAAAATATTTTAAAAACATTTCAAAAGCATAGGCTCGAAATGATCGAAGGAGACTTGCCTTCTTGCAGGGTTTCTGGGTCTTCTTGCTGCTGTGAAGAGGGATCGTCGACAACGTTGGTATCTACGCGAGGAAAGACGAAGCAACAAAACAATAAATACAAAAGAAAATTCAAATAAAATCCAAAAATTCAACCGAGGCCATAATTGGATAGATTATGATTTTAGATGAATTTAGAAATTTGAATGGCTGGAATTGGAGTTAAAATGAGAAAGTTATGATCAATTGAAAATCTCAGATTTGAATAAATCCAGAAATTCGAAAATTTCTGACAGGTGGGGCCCACTGGAATATTTAATTTTTAAATCTTTATTTTAATCTGAGAGATTGACAGGTGGGACCCACTGAACAGTAGACCCTCTGGCGGTCGCTGACATGTGGGACCCCTCTGTCAGTGACCCTATCTGCTTGGTCACTGACAGGTGGGACCCACTGGGGTCTGGACCCACTTGTCAGAGGCTGACGCAGACGGGTGGGGCCCAGGCGGCAGTGGCAGCGCAGACCGGCGGCCGCTGACGGGTGGGGCCCGCTTGTCAGTCGCGAAAATTAAACGAAAACTCAACCCAGCGCGCGGAGCCGAGGGCTCGAACGCGCACCGGGGAGTTGAGAGAGAGCGCGGCTAACCAGATGGGCGGGGGAGGCTTTGCCTACCCATATAGGGCAACCATACCTTTTGAGGTACCTGCCGGAGGGGAGGTCGGGGAAGATGGTCGGAGGCGACGGCGCCGGCGACGAGAGAGTGGCGGAGAGGTTCGGGCGGCGCGTGAAATGTAACCCTGGCGCGAAGGGGATCCGGTTGGAGGGGTCGGCGAGGCTCGGGGGTGAACGGAGGTGGCCGGCGACGAGGAGGCAGCGACGACGGATCGGGAGCTCCGACGCGACGGCGCTCCGGGGACGGGGAGGGGCGGCCGAGGGGTCGGGGAGGATCGCCCGGGCGTGAGGAAGCTCGGGGAGGCGACGACGGGCTCCGGGGACGACCGAGGCGGCGAGGAAAGCTCGCCGGAGTTGGGCGGAGCTCGAGGGGAGGAGTGGCACGGTGATCGGGCTCTAGAGGGCTCGGGAGCTGCGGTGGAGTGCGCTGGGATGCGGTGCGGGAGAAGGCGAAGCCGATGGGGCATTTATAGGGGCTGAGGGGGAGCAGGGGCGAGGCAATTGCTCGCCGGGGTGGTCGGCCGGAAAAAGGAAGGGGAGGCGAGGGAAAGGAAAGAGGGGAGGCGGAGAAGGAAGGGAAGCACGGGATTAAAGGGATTCGGTCGCGGCGGCGCTCGGGGTTTCCAAAACCGGAGGGGAGCCGAGGAAGGAAGGAAGGGATCCTCGGGGGAATCGGTCGCCGGCGCAAGAAAGGAAAGGGGAGGAGAGAAAGGAAGGCGTCTCCTCTGACGTGCGGGGCCGGGGTGGCAGCGGGAGCGGAGGCGCGTGACACTGACGGGCGGGGCCCGCGGGTCAGAGAGATGAGGGAGCGGGGTGTGGATGGCAGCCGCGTGGCCCGAGGGCGGATCGGGCGGCGGGGACGAGTTAAGTGGGAGGGAACGGTGGATCGATGCCGGGCGCGGGGACGCGGCTCATCCGAGCCGTCCACGCGTCGGGCGCGGAGGAGGGGAAGGCGGGGGTCGCTGACGGGCCTGGCCCGCTTGGCGGCGAGAGAGAGAGGAGGGAACGGCCTGGATTGGCCGAGCGGCGACGTGGGCGGCCCTGGGCCGTCCACGCGTCGGCCGGAGGAAAAGGGAGGTTTTTATTTTTCAGAATTTGATTTCTAATTTCAGAAAAGGCTAGAAAATTATTTAGGCCTCAGAAAAATATGAAAATACCTCCAAAAATTCCAGAAAAATTCACAGAAGCTCCTGGACATATTTTGGACTAAATAAAATTATTTCCAACTACTGTTGATATTTTAATTTTCATATTTTGAATTACATTTTAAGCTCTAAAAATAGTTTTTAAATTCCAGAAAATCCAAAAAGGCAAATAAAAGCCAAGTAAAATCCAATTACCTTAAAATAATTTATTTGAATTTAAATTTTTCAAAAAGCCAAATTTTTGGGATGTGACAGTTACCATAAGCAGGACAATCATGGACAGACCATAGATAGGCTACCCTCATGGTAAATTTTTCCTTTTGTGAAGCATCCCTTGTTTCAACCCCCTCCCACAATTCAAGAAGTTCATCAACTAACGGCTGCATAAGAACACCTAACTTGGTTCCAGGATGTTTTGGGCCTGCTATAACAAGTGCAAGGAATATGTACTCAGACTTCAAAAGCACACCAGGGGGTAAGTTCAAAGGAGACACAAAGACCGGCCAACAAGAGTACGGAGCTGCACCCAAACTAAATGGTGTGAAACCATCGGTTGCAATAACAAGTCGCACATTTCTAGGATCTGAACCAAAGTCTGAAAAATCTATATCAAACTGTTTCCATGCTTCACCATCACATGGGTGCACAAGTTTATTGGAAGTGGACTGTCTATGTGATTGCATTGTCTTTGCGGTCCCCTCATGTGCATATAACCTTTGCAGTCGATCTTTAATGGGGAGATACCGCAACACTTTCTGTGGAACCTTATTGTTTCCTTCCTCGTAGCGAGGGGTGTCACAAAAATCACACTTGTCCTTATTGGCATTATTTTTGTAATATAACATACAATTATTGTAGCATACATCAATTTTAGTATATGTCATACCAAGACCCTGTAATAGTTTCTTTGAATGGTAGAAGTCCTCTGCCAACTTAGAACCCGGTGGAAGTAGTTCGTGGATCAATTTTAATGTACTGTCATAGTGTGCAATCGACATATTGAACTCAGACTTGAGAGCTAGCAGACGGGCTACAACAGAAAGACTTGAGTGCATTGTGTTATCATGAACCAATTCATCGGCACTAGCAACCATTTTATAGAAAGCACTGACAGAAGGTGTTGGCTCTTCATCTCTTATGGGTGGTTGGACAACACCTAGATCAACCAACATATTATCTATATGATCAACTTCATCAAATCCCTCATGGGAAATTGAAGATGCATGTCCCTCTTGCCTAACAATTGTCTCCCCATGTGATGTCCATGTTTTGTAATTTTCTTTAAACCCATACTTACACAAGTGCATCTCTATAACATTCCTTTTGTGCATCACATAGTTGCGACACATGGCACATGGACATCTAATAGTACTAGAAATAACTAAACCATTTATGGAGAAGGCATGATCCAAAAACCGGTTTGTTTGTTCAATCCATTCATTAGAGAGTGCAGAACCATGATCCCAACCACTATACATCCACTCTCGATCTGCCATTATATATTTCTGTTTCAACAAGATAAGTTTGCCATTTAGTAAAAAAAAATATTGATGTCACACCATTACTTAGCACTTGCAAGTTTACCTTACATAGCAAATACAAACACTGCAGTCAAGTCTACATATATAGGGAACTGGATGTTACAAATTAACAGACTAAGAATTAATTCGAAGAATTTCATCTCAAAGAAATATTATGATAATTTGAAACTTCCCCACTAAAACCCATAGCTCGCCATCAATCTTGTCTCATGTCTAGTTGAAGATCGAGCGATGCAGCCATTCATGTACATAACAGCATGTGACACAATTATGGGTGTACTCAGACCTAATAATTTACATTGGGTCATGGAGGAACTTACTAGGTTCTTTTCGAAGTTGCTCGCCCAACAGGTCAGCTTTCTTCAGTGTTCCGGCTCGTCACACCGACTCAAACACACCTTGTTCCGGCTCACAAATAACTTGCTGAAAGAAACACACATTTACCAACATCAGTGCACTGCATTGATCATGCAAAACTGCACACCCGCAAGTGTACGGGCTGCCGCTAAGATAGCAGCGAAAGTCGTGTTCTCCATAGGGACTAAATTACTGGTGACACTACCCTTAACCAAAGCTAAGTCGCACAAACAGGGATTCTAAGACTGACTGCTGAACCTATACAGACTTAAGGCTGGTGGTCAGTTCTAGCAAAAGAAGGACAGCTTGAGAGAAGAGAAGAAGAGAGAGAAACCAGAGAGAAGAGGGGAAGAAAGAAGAGAGAAGAGAAGAACTAAAGGAAAGAGAGAGGAAGATAAAAGAGATGAACTAAGGGAACAAAGGAAAGAAAAGAAATAAGAAGAATACTCGGGCTACCAGCAAGGAAAAGAACACATACAGAAGAGCATAGGATTAGCAAAAGAGTCTAGAGAAAAGAAGAGAAGAAAGAAAGGGGTAAGTAATTAAGAGCTAGTAGGGAAGAGAGAATAGGAGACTGAGACTAAGGAATCACTTTACTGAGAGAAGACAATAGGAAGTCTAGCTAGAAATAAGGGAAGTTGAGCGAAGGGGAGAGAAAGAACAGAGAAGGGAGGATGGCTAGGAGACAATATGGCTAGTAGACAAGAAGAAGAAAGCAGGCAAAGATAAGAGGAGAGCACGGGACACCAACAGACAAGAGAAGAGATTGACAAACAGAAGACAACTTGAGAAGAGAGAGAATCTGAGAGAAGAGGGGAAGAAAGAAGAGAGAAGAGAAGAACTAAAGGAAAGAGAGAGGAAGATAAGAGAGATGAACTAAGGGAACAAAGGAAAGAAAAGAAATAAGAAGAATACTCGGGCTACCAGCAAGGAAAAGAACACCTACAGAAGAGCATAGGATTAGCAAAAGAGTCTAGAGAAAAGAAGAGAAGAAAGAAAGGGGTAAGTAATTAAGAGCTAGTAGGGAAGAGAGAATAGGAGACTGAGACTAAGGAATCACTTTACTGAGAGAAGAACAGAGAGAGAACTAAAGAAGGCGTACTTGCGAGAAAGAGAGAAGAGCTAACGGGAGAGATGAAACGGAGGTAAGAATGAAGCGTCGGGGACTAACGAGAGGAAGAGGACAGGCGACAAATCTACAACCCCAACCCGAGACAGCAAGCACAATAGTCAGACAAACACCAGGATAAAATAAGACAAGCGATTAAAATGCAATAACACAAGCTCTACTACTGCAGGAATTAAGATGTAAACCTAACTTAGTAATGACATTAAAATAACAGCATGACATTAACATTTTACTAATCAGTAATTAACAGAAATGCATACTAAATATTAAATCAGGCAAAAGGATCTACTCTAATCACAGAAGATGATCTCAACATCACAATAAGAAATAAAACACCCTACCAGCAGAAGTATCAAGCTTATAAACATCTAATGACTATCAAGCAGGAACCATGAATCTAAACAGGAACAAATAATCTGAATAATCATCTCCCAAGCGCAAGAACAACTAAAAGGCACCTTATAATCCCAGATCCGAAATATTTAGCACATGAACTTAACAGATCCAACACATAAAAATCTCAGATGAACAAGAACAACACTACAAACATACAGATCTGCAAAATATCTCACATGCACATCATTCATCCAACACATAAGCATCACAGATTCACAAATAACAATCTCATGCGCATCACATATATCCCATACAAGCATCACAGGAAAGCATTGCAATATTTAAAATGAAGATTGGGAGATGTTACAACCCTGAAGAGTGGCAGATCCGTTGTGAAGACAGTATGTAGTGGACGCAGGCAGTAGGAAGTAGATCTGATGCAGAATCCGAAGGGGTAGCCGTGTAGAAGTAGCAGATCAGCCGTAGATGTAGTAGGGGAAGCAGATCCTGGGGTAGAACCTGTAGAGGTAGCAGGCGGTAGGGAAGCAGAGGAGGAGTAGCAGATCTGTGCGTAGAGGAAGAAGAGGAAGCAGATCCGCGCTGGCCACTGTAGAGGAAGCAGATCCAAGCCGAAGAAGTCGAGGAACTCGCAGATCCAGTCTCAGTGAGGGCAGATCCGGGCGTGGAAGGGGAAGATCCGTGAGCTTCAGATGTTGATGCAGCAGATCCACCCGGTAGAAGGTGTAGGAGTGGCTGGTGGAGATGCTCGGGAGAGGGGAGGCGAGCGGATGAGATCTGGGAAGAGGCTAGGGAGGCTGCATGTTTGGGTGGAGAGGTGCTGAGCGATGAGGAGGCGGTGGAGTGGGGCGGCCGGGTGATAGAGCTCGGTGGAGTGGAGATCGTGGAGGCTCTGGAGGAGATGGAGGGCTTCGGGAGTGTGGTCACGAAGGAGATGAGCGGTTCGGAGAAGGGTGACGGCGCGGTCAGGAGGGAGATGAGCGGTGGAGCCAGAGAAGGGCGGGGTGGTGGAGCGCGGAGGCGTGGCCGGCGGTGGTCCGGAGGCGCGGTCACAAGGGAGGCGGTGCGGTGGAGCCGGCGGCGCGGTCCGGAGAAGGGCGGCGGCGCGGTCAGGAGGGAGACGAGCGGTGGTGGAGCGCGGAGGCGTGGCCGGCGGTGGTCCGGAGGCGGATTGAGGCGGTGGCGGGATGGAGAATGCCAGGCGGCTGCGGGATGGGAAAATAGATCTGGGAGATAGTGGGAGGAGAGAAGGTGGGACTTAGGGTTTTTAGGTCACTTGTTTTTCCTGTGTGTTTAAACCCTCAAGAAAAATATCGATAAAAAAATAATTAAAATAATTTCCCCGCGGGAGTGAATTGTTGACGAGCAGATGACAGAAACAATTTTTGTGAAGGTGGATAACCTGCAGGAAAAAAAATTTCCTCAGGGGTATCGAGGGCCTCCACGATAATTTAAATTTTCCTGTGGGTTCAAACTACACCATCACTATAATTATAATTTTCATGTGAGCTTACGTTAAACCGTCACTATAATTATCATTTTACTGTGAGCATAAGTGAAACCATCACTATAATATATTTTCCTGTGTGTTTGTTGCGGGCCCGTCACAAAAATAATAAACCCTCACGAAAGATTGCTAGTCTGGTGGTGACTTCTATAGCCACCGCCCCTGTAGTTCCCTCCTATGTTTCAATTTGGACGAGAATGTTCTATGAACTCCACTTATCATTCACCTAAACGAGCGTGTTATCCCACATAGTAAAATCGTGTATTCATCATGTCACGTGGATAATAGACCTGGTAAAATTAGGTCAAGATGTTATTTAAACTGAATTACAAAGTTTAGAAGATTAAATATCTGATTTTATAGTTTAAAATATTATACGGATTTTAAGTGAAATTTAAGACGTTAATTTGACGTTTTCCCACAGGAATGAATATGGAAGAGACGATCCGCACTTCTGTCGTCAGCGCCACTGCATCCACGGATTACTACGTCCCGAGCAATAATTGCGATACGGATGGATGACATCCCGACCGTTAAATAACCTACTCGTCGCTCCAAGCCTCCAATGCGCTTAGAGCAAGTACAACAATGGTCTTATAGCCAAGCTAGTCAGTATTTTTGCTGATGTGGAGGAGAGAAGAGAGGAGAGAGAGGAGAGCTTGGTTCTCATGCAAGCAACAAGCTGCACACAGGAGCCTATGCAGTGGTGGGTCCAGATAATAAATGTATGTGAGGAGGGGTAGGAAAGAGAATGTGAGACATGGTACCATATAATAATAAAAAAATCTTTTGTAGACAAATAGAAGACAGATTATTGTATAACTTGGCTCTTATAACTTGACTTATAGCCAAGCACTTGGCTCTATTATTGGACTTACTCTTATGCTATGCGCCATCTCATGCCGTACATATTCGGGCCCATTTCGAACCCAACCGTTGGAAGGTTACAGAATCCCTAGGGGACTGCGAAAGAGTTGCTTCCTTCCAAATGAATTTGTCCGTACAGCTTTCTCCGTACGTACTACTGTATAGTAATGATGGGATTTTTCTTTTGCTGGATTTCACCAAAGCACATCTCGGATGCTTCACATTATTAGTTGAACCAACGAGTGGTAAGGTTATGCGCCCGCATCATGTCTCCAAGTAAAACTTTGGCCACACCCAGGCGGACCCCATTTCCTTTGAGCGGGTAAAGGCAAAGGTGATTCTTATCACATACATCGAGGTTCGTGCATCTTGATGCACATATTCCTAATCATGTCTGCAACGCATTCAGGACGTCTGCAGTGCAAGGTATTCCAAAGGCTGACCAATGAGTGCTAAATTCCGAAGTATTGCTGAATACTCCTCCTGCACAGCAAACGTTGGTACGTACTCTGGTTATCCAGTAAACAAGTCTAGTCCCAGTTAATCTTGATACTAATTCGAGCCTACGGCCTGTCCTTTGTGGCTATAATTTATGATTTTTAGTTAAATTTTTTGAATTTTAGCTGTTTATGATAAATATTACAAAGAGAGAGAAACTCGCATGTGATTTTGATTGATACAGATGTTAAGCTTTCAATATATAATATAATTAACTTATAAACCCAGTCTTAAAAAGTATTCCGTTTAAAAGTTAGGTACTATAATAAAAACCAAAATCTGATTACAAAAGCAGGATAGAGCATGCCCTACATTTAATTAATTTGGCAAAACCTTTTAGCTGCAAAACCAGATCCTTTCCCCCATCATCTACTTGGGTCTTTCTTTATCTGATGTGAAATAAGAGCTTGTTTGGAATGCAGGAATTTTGCAAAAGTTTTATAACAAAATAGTTCAATTCCAATGGTCCAAACAGGCCCTAACAAGTTTTATCCCAGGTTGCCTGGATGGAGATTACTAATTTACTATTGCATGCAGTGGCAGAGGACGGGAAAAAATGAGGTGGGGCGGATCGAAATCAATACCATTCAAGCTACCCCTGCCCCTGCCGCCCGCCCGCCGCCGGCTACACCCAGGCCGGGGGCTACCCCTTTGCTGCTTTACGCCTAGCCGCCTTCCCAGCGCCCAGCGCGCTGCGCTCCCGTGGCTGCCGCCCGCCTGCCGCCGGCTACGCCCAGGCCGGTCCACCGGTGGCTGCCCCTTTGCGCCCAGCCGCGGAGCGCCGGAGCCGCCTTCCCAGTGCCCAGGAAAATAGTCGCATGCGATTTTGACCGGTACAGTTGAACTCAGTATACTTTTTACTATAATTTTTCTATTAACCCGTCTTAAATAATATATCATTTAAAAATTAGTTACTATAGATTATATAAATATAAGTGAACTTTAAATCTAAAAGAATCTGGCCAAAAGATGAGAATAGATGAGCAAGGGGAGGATGGGCTGGGCTGCGGAGGAATGGTAAGCGCGCGCGTTAATTCAAACACCATTGCTTTGCGTGTGCCGTGCGAGTCTCAAATTTCTCATCCCATGCATAGCACAGCACACATGAAAATCGACCGAATCCTTCCCGCAATGAAACGAACAAGGATCAAAATCTCAACCTAGAAGGAGGACCATCCATCAATTGTTGGCACAGCAAAGTGCGAAATAGTATTACGACGAATCAAAATCAAATCTTTCGCTGAAGAAGAAGGCAAGGAAACCCACGAGAGAAAAAGGGGATGGGGTCAAAATCCAAGCTTTGCGCAATGAACACTCTTAGCATTCTACCGATATACGCACGCAGATGAAAAATAACAGCAGCAAATGAAGAAGGAGAGTAGGTCCGTCACCTGCTGCGGCCGAAAAACAAGGTCTGGCTCAAGCCAGACCTAGCCCTATCGGGCCCTCCCCCCTGATTGCATGGCAGTCGTTTGACGCTTGTTGATTCTACACTCTTCTATTCCAAACTCCGCAATATCAATGCACAACATTCCAAAAGTTTCCTTAGAGGAAAAAACACAGTTCATGGGGGGCGACGGAGGTCGCAGCTGCGAACCTGTGACGCATTTGGGCAGAGAAGGTGTGGGTGAAATTGAAGGCAGATGTTTTTGTCTTAGATGATGGATCGACGTACCACAGTCATTCTTATATAGATTTTGTTTTTCTTTCTGCATTTACAACCACGAGCGTTGGCATATTACAAGAGATAGATATATGTTATCCGCTGTTTATACTTCACTGTTTTTTATGTTTACGCTATAATTAAGGGGGAAATCCATAAACCCACTAAGTCAGCTTGATTTGGTTCATTATCCCTCTATCTCATGTATAATCACCTCTCCCGTCATTTTTCCGTCTCTTCTCTACTTTCTCGTGTCAGCTCAGCATTTACTCTTTGTTCGTGCGAGATAAGGACTACACTGCAGAGAAAGCTATAGTGGTCATGAGGTCGTGCTTTTGATAGACTGCAGACCTGTATAGGGGTGGAAAACGGTAACGGATAATTCGTTTTATCCGATATTCGTATCCGAGAGAAATCCGAATTTGGTAAGCAAAATCCGTATTCGAAAATATTCGTATTCGAGAATATTCGTATCCGTATTTGAGAGTATTCGTATTCGCATTCGTATTCGAGAATATTCGTATCCGTATCCGTATTCGAGACTATTCGATTCGTATTCGATCCGTTTTTAGAACCCATGAAAAATCTGTACAAATTTTGTGATTCAAAACTTGAATTTAGGCGGTTTAAAACTGGTAACCGGTCAAAAACCGATGAAAAATCGGCAAAACCGTTAGGAATCCGTTTTATCCGATATTCGTATCCGAGAAAATCCGTATTCGAAAATATCCGTATTCGTATTCGAGAATATTCATATCCGTATTTGAAAATATTCGAATTCGTATTCGTATTCGTTTTAAAAATATGGATTCGTATTTGAGACTATTCGACCGTATCCGATCCGTTTCCACCCCTAGACCTGTAGTCACCATCTTATCTCCAACTAGTGATTTTCTTTAACCAAATCATGTTGCTGGAAGTGATCACCCCTAGTGGCGGATTTAGGGCTTTAACTTTGTAGAGTCAAATATGTGATTATCTGTCCTTATGTCGTTAATATATAAATTTTGCATTGCTTTGTGAGCTTTCTACTAATTCACATTTATAATGGGTGTTTTTTGCAAAGAAAAGTTGTGGGGCCGATTGACCCCACAACTACAACCATCACCCTCTCCACCTTCATCAATGAGATCTCAGCATAGAAGGAAGGAATAAAGCAATAAGCCGTATCCCAAAAAACATCTCTTATATATGTAACATGTGACAATGTAATGGAAATGACTTAGGGGCTATGGATTTATCCTTTAACAAAAGATGTAAATATGAGGAGGAGTTTGCGAATGGGGGAAATCTTAGGGTGCAAATGACACAAGACAAAACTAGGGGTGATTTGAAAACCTTGTGAGGATGTCGTTGTAATTTTCCCTTTGTCAAACCCGTTCTTGTCCTCCTCACTCTCTGGCATCTTAGTACGGAGCCTCATGTCTTGAACGTAGTCTCTGCTGATCTGAGCCGTCTATTTGAGAAGAAACGGTCGGGAGGCCTTCCTGCGACTGCAAGCCAGGAGGCCCAGGACACGTCAGCTTGACGTACGCACTAGAACCGCGCGCGGAGCAGCCGACTCCCCGGCCGCGGCCGCATTCAAACGACGGAAAATACTCACACACAAGTGACAAACAGGGCAGAACAAACAATCACGCACGGACAGCAGTATAGTATCCTTGTCTTCTCACCCTTCTTCCATGGCGTGGTTGCCTCGCCGTGCTTCAAATCTTTATTCGGTCGGTGCACTGCTGGCTGCGGACGCACATCTCGCGATCGGTGACGCCTAGCACCAAGTGGCAATCGGAGTAGGTAACGGCGTGGTGCTTGAAGACGCCGAAGATGGCGACCCTCCCGGGGATCTTGGTGCTGACGTTCGGCGGCATCGACCCGGCCTCCACGTCGGCGATCAGCTGCGCCACGTCCCCGGCCAGCCGGTCCGCCTGCACCGTGAGCGCCATCTGCACCGTGTCGTCGCCCTTGCTGGGAATGCGGCCTGGGTCGATCTCCGCGTCACCGACTAGGTGCGGCGGCGCGCGGCCGGCACGGCCGGCCCGACGGCGTCCGATGCGGCGTCCGAAGCGGCGAGGCCGGAGCGGCGCTCGCGGCCCGGCAAGGCGCGGCAGCGCGGCATGGCGCAGCGACCTGGAGCGGCGCCAGTAGCCCAGCGTGGCAAGGCCGGCGCGGCACCCAAGTCCGGCACCGAAGTGGCCGACGACTAGTCGCGGAGGCGCGGCCGACGAGGCCCAAGAAGGCGCGGCTCGCCCGGCGCGGCGGCGCGGCCGGCGGCGCGCGGTGGAGCCGGAGATGCCCGCGGCCGGCGCTCGGCGGGAAGCGGTGCTAAGGGGCCGGCGCTCGGCGCCCAAGGGCCGGCGGCCGACAGCGGCCAGCAGCGGGGCGGCGCGCGGTACGGCCGGCGGCGCCCGCGGCCAGAGAACCCGCGGTGGCGGCGGCGCCAAAAGGCCCGACGGCCGGCGACATTCCCCGGTGGCGGCGCCCAAGGCCCGGTGGCCGACGGAGGCGGTGCGGCAACGCCTGTGGTGGAGGCGCCCGGTCGCTGGAGGTGGCCCGAGGCGGCGGTGGCGGAGCCCAGGTTTCCGAAAATTTGCATTTCCCCCTCCAGTTCATGGAAAATGCAGAATATTCTTTTAAATAAAATGTCTATTATAATATTTGCAGTATAGTCCTCCTACTTGTTTATAATTGTACCCGTCTGTTTGTACAGTTATAAATTAGCATTTCAGTCCCTACAGGACCTGAAAATTATGTAAATATTTAAATAAATGTGCAACCACATTTATATAATTTTTACATATGTAGGATTATTACTTTATTACAATTTACTTACAATATTAATTGCGACCATATTTAAATTTGCTATCGCTAGCAATTTAAAATTTAAAATTCCCGTTTAGTGAGTACCATTGTACTTAATAAATTGGATTTTTTGCAAAATATTATACCTACCATAAATACCATAATTACAATTTATGACACTTTGCTACATTTATTTGTACGATATGACATACAATAAATTGGTGTTCACCATCAATATTGTGATTACACGGTATTATAAATATAACTACATGTTATATTTAATTTGGGTATATATTCATTCGGATTACAATACTCATATTGTTTTCCACATATTTTGCATTTTATTACAACATTACCATACACATTAATTTACCTCATGTAAATTAATTATTTATGGTGTACTTTTCATGTAGGTTTTTAAATGGCTACCAAAGATTTTGAGCCCCTCGCTCTCGATGGTGCCAATTACCCTACATGGGGTATGAATCTCAAAATCAACCTAACCACACGTGGGTTGCAACGGGTGATATTTGATCCTCCAGCTGATCAAATTCCTCCGGATATTGTGAAATATTCCGTTTTGAATATAATACGGAATCACATACATCCGGATTTGAAGGCTGAATATTTGTATGAGGAGAATCCACTCACATTATGGTTAGCCCCCAAAAATAGATATGAACAGCAGAAAGCTGTTATATTACCTGAGGCTAATCATGAATGGGCACATCTTAGACTGCAAGATTTCAAATCTGTTGGAGAATATAATCATGCCCTTCATACAATTTGCTCCAAATTGCATTTTTGTGACAAGGAACCAACAGATGCGGACAAAATAGAGAAGACTCTCTTGACTATGCTCCCATCTGACAGGGTCCTACAGCAGCAATGGCGTGCTGCAAATTACCAAACTTATTTTGATCTAATGCATACTATGCTTCAGGCAGAAAAGCATGCTGAACTTCTTTTAAAGAACAACCAACAACGTCCCATTGGGGCTGCTCCACTTCCTGAAGTTCATGCTAATCAAAATAACAAAAAGTTTAGTGGTTCAAAAGACCACTCAAAGAACTTTAAAGGTAAACACAGACGCAACAAGAAGCAAAAACCAAGTGGAATCAAGAAAGGTAAAGGCAATTCTGGTAAGCGAGTTGACAAAACTGAAATTTGTCAAAAATGTGGTTGCTACAACCATCATACCAAGAAATACCGCACCCCGAAGCATCTTGTGAACCTCTACCTCCAGTCTTTGGCTCACGGCAAGAATGCTCAAGAGAATAGATTTGAAGCACACTTCAATCTCATATCCAACAATGATGAAGCCGGATGCTCTCAACAGTTCCTTCAAGAACTCAAAGACACATGTGCTTCTACAAAGAAGGATGATCTCATGTGCACCGAGGGCACCCTTGAAGAATTTCATTCTCAAGACATGTTTGGAGATCTCAGTTAGACTCCTCGTTCCATAGCTAATAAGTACTATAGTGTTGTAATATAAATAATGTTGTCATCTATATTGTAAGCTTGTATGCTACAATCATATATTGAACATATTCGGTATTGTAAAATAAAGTTTGTATGTATTCCTATATACTCCTACAAGAATTTCATTAAATTCTTCTTTTGTGTATATAGATTTTTGGAGTCAATCCAATGGAGGAGGAATTGTGCCTTGTGGATAGTGGTACCACAAACTCTATACTTAGGGACACAAAATATTTCCTAACTCTTACTAGGAGGAAAGGAAATGTTTTAACCATCGCTGGACGCGATGCAACGATAGTAGGCTCTGGTCGCGCCTTTATCACTCTCCCTATGGGTACACAATTGGAAATTGAGGATGCACTCTTGTATCCCGATTCAACACGTACCCTACTTAGTTATAGAGATATCCGTAAGAATGGTTTCCACGTTGAAACCCACAATGACAACAAAGAGGAATATCTCCTCTTAACCAAACACAACGGATATGGCAAACAAGTACTAGAAAAAATTCCATCTTTAAACTCCGGATTGTACTATACATACATCAAACCCGTTCAACATATTGCGTACAAAGTAATTTTCCAAAGCACTAACACATTCCAAACATGGCATGATCGCCTTGGCCATCCAGGCATTGGAATGATGAGGAAAATTATTCGCAATTCAATTGGTCATACATAGCACAAAACAAAATTTCCGGAATCCTCAGATTTTGTGTGCACTTCCTGTGCCACCGGAAAATTGATTTTAAGACCCTCTTATCTTAAAATCAGAGTTGAACCACTTAAATTCCTTGAACGCATTCAAGGAGATATATGTGGTCCTATACAACTATTGTGTGGACCGTTCAGATATTTCATGGTTCTCATTGATGCATCTACTAGATGTCACATGTGTGTATTTTATCCACACGAAACCATGCATTTGCTAAGTTAATTGGTCAAATTATCCAATTAAGAGCACATTATCCTGAATATCGAATTCAATCAATTCGAATGGACAGTGCTGCTGAATTTTCATCCCATGCCTTCAATGATTATTGTATGGCTCTTGGGATACAAGTTCAACACTCTGTTCCATATGTCCATACACAAAATGGTTTGGCAGAATCTCTTATCAAGAGAATCAAGCTTATTGCAAGACCATTACTACAGAATTGCAACTTACCAACATCATGTTGGGGTCATGCAGTTTTACACGCTGCTGACTTAATACAATTGCGTCCAACTGCTTATCATAGCACTTCCCCGCTACAATTAGTACGTGGAAATCCACCAGATATTTCCCATCTGCGAAAGTTCGGTTGTACTACATACGTACCGATCTCACCACCGCAGCGTACCTCAATGGGACCGCACAGGAAACTTGGGATCTATGTTGGGTATAAATCTCCGTCAATTATAAAATACCTTGAGCCCCTCACAGGGGACCTGTTTACGGTCCGGTACGCTGATTGCATATTCAATGAGGAACATTTCCCGGCATTAGGGGAGACAACAAGTACCAAACTGAATGCTAGGAAATTAATTGGAATGTACAAGGCATTCCTGCCTCAGACCCACGTACCAGAGAGACTGAACTTCAAGTTCAGAAAATCATTCATTTGCAAAATATTGCAAATAATCTGCCAGATGCATTTACTGATTATAAAGGTGTCACAAAATCCTATAATCCTGCCAGAAATGTACCTGAAAGAGTGGAGGTACCGCAAAATACCACTCAACTCCCAGTTCAAAATAAGAGGGGGAGAAGTATGGTACAAATGGCGGATACAACTTCTAACAAGCGACAAAGGAAACAAAAGAATGTAAATGCAGATCAACCTCAAGTTGATAGACACCAAATGATCCTTGAACCCAGATCAACAGTGCACTCAATTCTGATCCTGGGACATCGGAATACCCCGATTCAAATGTTTTGGGAAATAACATTGAGTCACCAGGGGTCCAAGAAATTTTCACTAACTATATTGATTCTGGAGAATCATACGATCGTAAGACTACAATTGTCGACATTTATTTCTCCACAACAATTGCAAATAACCTTCAAAATGATCCAGATCCCAAGACCATGGCAGAGTGCAAACAGCGCTCGGACTGGAATCAATGGAAGGATGCAATTCAAGCGGAGTTAGCCTCGCTCAAGAAAAGAAATGTATTCACCAATGTGATACATACACCTCCCAAAGTATTCCCTGTCGGTTTCAAATGGGTTTTCATCCGCAAACGGAACGAAAACAATGAGGTGGTGAGATACAAAGCAAGGCTTGTAGCACAAGGGTTCACGCAGAGACCCGGTATTGATTTCAATGAAACTTATTCTCCAGTAATGAGTGAAATAATATTCCGATACTTAATCTCATTGGCAGTTAAAAATCATCTATCTTTTCAGTTGATGAATGTAGTGACGGCATATCTTTATGGGTCACTTGATTCGGAAATATACATGAAAGTTCCCGATGGAATTTCAATTTCGAATCCAAATGCAAATCGCAATATGTATTGTGTAAAATTGAACAAGTCTTTATACGGCTTGAAACAGTCGGGTAGAATGTGGTACAACCGACTAAGTGAGTTCCTAACCAAAAAGGGATACTCCAACAATGATGATTGCCCATGCGTATTCATTAAAAGATCATCAACAGGATTTTGTATTATATCTGTCTATGTTGATGATCTTAATATCATTGGTAACACGCAAGATATAGATGAAGCACGTAATCATCTTATGACGGAATTTGAAATGAAGGATTTGGGTAAAACCAAATTTTGCTTAGGTATACAACTTGAGCACCTTCATTCAGGCATCCTAATGCATCAAGCAGCCTATGTCCAGAAAATATTGGAGAAATTTAATATGGACAAAGCATATCCATCGAAAACCCCCATGGTTGTTCGATCTCTAGAGAGGGATAAAGATCCATTTAGACCCCGAGATGACAATGAAGAGTTATTGGGACCCGAGGTTTCATATCTCAATGCCATCGGAGCGCTTATGTACCTTGCAAATTGCACCCGGCCGGATATTGCATTTGCAGTAAATCTACTTGCTAGATATAGCGCTGCTCCAATCAAAAGACATTGGGTAGGAGTGAAGAATATCATTAGATATCTTCAAGGCACTAAAGATCTCGGTCTATTCTTTCAGAAGAATAATAATATGGATTTAATAGGATATACAGATGCTGGCTATTTATCAGATCCCCATAATGCCAGATCTCAAACAGGCTTTGTATTTTTACACGGTGGAACATCCATCTCTTGGAAGTCTTCGAAACAGACTCTAGTGGCTATATCCACTAATCATTCTGAAATAATTGCATTATATGAAGCATCACGGGAATGTGTATAGCTTCGCAGAATGATTAACCACATACAACAATCTTGTGGTATAGGTGCTATTGCATCACCCACCATTATCTACAAAGATAATGCTGCTTGCGTTGTTCAAATGCAAACGGGTTACATAAAGAGTAATATCACAAAGCATATTGCACCTAAACTATTTTACCCACATGAATTGCAAGAGAGTGGGGAAATAAATATTCTGCAAACTAAGTCTTGTGATAATCTCGCAAACTTATTCACCAAGTCATTACCAACGTCCACATTCCAAAAATGTGTTCATGGAATTGGTATGCGAAAACTACGTGATTTGCAGATGTCAGGGGAAGAAATCTCCTAAGACTTAACTCATTCAATACAAATATTGTACTCTTTTTCCTTTATGAGTTTTCCCTCTAAGGTTTCTCATCAAGGTTTTTAATGAGGCAATATGACAACGTAATCATAAATATATCTCTATTTTCCCACAAGGGTTTTTAAAGAGATATAATCAAATATATACCATATCATTTTCTCCTTAAATTTTCCCACCGGGTTTTAAAGGAGTTTTCCATGGCATATCTACTCTATCGGTTCTCCTCATATTTTCCCTACAGGGTTTTGGAGGAGTTATTCCAAGATGATGAATCAAGATGATCATATGAAGACACATTGGTCAAGGGGGAGTGTTACAAACCAAAAAGTAACCAATGTGCAGTTATACAATTGTACAGATGCCTATTCAAGCAGACACCTTTTGTACCACCCCTTCATCATTTATATATCATTGTACATATTTCAGAATCAATGATGAATGAAGCAATCTTTCTCTCAATCACTTGTCATAATCTCTCTTGCAATACTTCCAAGGGCCAGGACAGCCTCCGCCCCAGCTGGGCACCACACGGTTGCCGGCCGCAGCTTCTCCGGCGGCAGATGCGGCACCAGCTACGTCTATACAGGCGGCCCCGCCAGTCTGGCTGCCAGCGTCGACAATCTCTCCTTGCAAGATTTCACGAGAGCATCCTTGTTACTTCACATGAGTTGTTGGGAAGGAGAAATGCGCATCCTTCCTCCGGACGAATGTATTGGACTCATACATGTTGGCATTGGGCTGATGCAAGGTCAGATGGATAGACCGAACTGAACCCAAGCCTTGTGTCCTCTCTATTCTGCTCCTTCCTCTTCCTCTGTAAATTGTAAATTGTCAGTTGTGCTCCTTGTACCCTCTTCTTCTCTTAAATCCCACCCCAGTCTCTCCGATTCTTCCCAAATTACTTGTGCATCTTGTATCTTGTGATCAAGGAAGGTAACAACGAACTGTGGCCGCTCCCCCGAGATGGCAAGATGTTTGGGCGGGAGAAGGCAAAGTGAACGAAGATAGAATAGCACCGAATAGTTGTTGGATGTATTACTTCAACCTCGGGGGTATATATATAGAGAGTACAAAGCGACTTGGAGTTCAAGTTAATGTACTAGAGATATGAAAGAGAATCATATTGGATACAAATCCTAACTGATTTTTTTTCAATCTCTAATAATCTTGTTGTATAAGACATGTACTCTAATATCTCCATAGTCGGAGTGTGACACCGCAAATTGTAACATCCCAATTTTGGGAATTGTCAAAAATAAGAAAAAATTGAAATCTTTTACTGCTTTCAATGTATTTCAAAATTTTGGCTTTTATTTGAGATGCTTGTTTGGTTTTGCCAAGCAATTCAAATAATAAAAATAAAATTCTAAAATCAAAATTCCTATCAATTAATTGAACAGAGAGTTCAAATTCTGAAGTTCGAATGTCTTTTGAAACTCAATTCTGAAATTCAAGTTTTGAATCCAAAATTTGAAGCCAGACTTCAAATTCCAAAAAAAAATGCTAGCAATCTTCTCCTTTCTCCTCTTTCTTTCACTACAAGTGGGCCTCACCCCACTTCTCTCTTCTTCATCTCTTCCTCTTCTTTGCTGTCCCAGGCACCGACCTGTGTGCACCACTCCCAGCCTGCACAAGCCGACCACGCCGTATGCGCACCACGCCGAGCCAGCCTGGCCTTCACACGCCGTGCCGCCCCCGGCGCTCCCGCCGCATGGCCTTTGCATGACCCGCGCCTGCTGGACGCGCCACGCAGTCCATGTGACCTGGTCGCGCCACCTCCGACTATTGAGCAATAGCAGTGGTACGCGCTGTGTCTTCGGCTATAAAGCTACCCCTGGAACCTGCCTTGCACCCCCTTGCCCCTCTCCTTCTTTCCCCGAGCCGCCCACTATGCATGCGCCGTTTGCGTCAAGATGCCTTCACGAACTTCTCCTTCTCCCCCTCCCATTTAATTGGGAATCCGTGCAATGGAGCACACCGTGCCCTCTTCTTCCACAGTTCTAGCCGGTCACTGCCTCCACCACCGCCATTGCTCCCCCGATGCTCCTCTTACCGATTCCACTCTCTGGGAGCCACCCCTCGACACCCTCTAGCTTTCTCCGCCTTTGGCCAAAGCTCCCCGCTGCTCGAGCTCCTTGTCCACGGTGACCATCTCGCGCCACCGCCCAAGCATGTTGCTGGCCCGCCTTGATCCCTCTACGGCTCTGCCATCCCTCCCGGTGAGTTCCCTAGACCCTACTTGTGCTCATGCTCTCCTCCATTTTCTTCCCCATCCCCTCTAGCGTCATCTCCACCTTCAGCCCCCGCCTTCGGCCACCACACATTGCTACTTGCCCACCTTGGTGCACCTCGGTCTGTACCGTCTCCTCCCCTAGCCTCCTCACCCCCGGGCCTCCAGTTTTACCTGTTGCCACCCCTCCTCCGGCCGGCATTCACCGGCGGCACCACCGCCAACCATGTGCCCCCCTTCTGTTCGCTCTCCCGTGCGGATCCTGCACCTCTCTCTCTTGCAATGGCAGTGGGCCATCCTCCTTTTAATTAGACAATAATTCAAGAAAATCCAATTAATTAGTTAGAAATCAAATAAAAATTCACTAAAAAATAATTCAGTTATAAATAAAAACAAGACTAAAATTAAATTATGAGATTAAATTAAAAGGTTTATGCCAATTAAAAATAGTAAGAATTTAATCTTGGTTAAAGTGCATGCCATAAAAAATTACCAAATTAATTATCATATAAGAATATTAGTGCAAGATTAAGACAGGTAAAAATAATATTATTGTTTTCTTATTTCAAAATTATGAGCCCTCTCTTTTAAAAAATGCTTAAATAATTGAGTTAAATCATTTAAATTTAAGTCTTTAATATTTATCTCAAATCCAATTGCTAATCAAAGACACTAATAACATGTATTCCTTTTTGTGAACGGCAATCAAATTAAAGAAATGTAATGAACCAATGTGTCTTTGCCTCTTAAATTAAATGTTGCAATTTAAATTAGATGTCTCGACAAAAATGCAATCTTGCCAATACATTAATCCTCTTGTATTCATCCTTGGTTGTAAAAAATAATAATAATTGAGAATAATTAATGTAACAATCATTCAAGACACAACTTTGTCAAGAGAACCCTGTTAATTCATAACTCATCCTTCCAATAGATCGCAAACCATTGGTCATTAATGACAATCTTACTAATAAGCAAAATAATAAGTTGTGTGCAAAATAACAATTGGTTAAATAACAAACCCTCCATCTTGAATTGCCAGAAAATATGAACTCTAGAGATTAACTCAACAAATTAAAGTTACTCTCATTGCATGTGAAACTCGCACCTTGAATCCTAAGTTTGAACACTCATTAAATAATGCCCTGTCTTTCAAATAGATTGTCATACCTATCTTAACTCATGGAACTTCCTTAATAAATATAAATTAATTAAAAGAAGTCTCTAAATTAAAGATCAAGCCTTGATACCTTGCAATTAGCTATGTCTAAGCCACGTTGCAATCTGAAGTGAAATATCCCTGTTAATATCCCTTTGACATCGATCCTTCTTTTATCCTTCCTGACAAAGCTTTTCCGCCATTCCTCCTATTACTCAAACTCTATTTAACCTTGTCCAGCATATCGCGCTCGCTAAATCTTCTCTCATATCCTCAATCATAGCAAGACTTAAATAACCTCAATTGATTTTAATTGGACTTTTGGGATTTTCTTTGGATTTATTTAAATTATTATCATTTATCGTGTAATTAGAAGTTGAAGTTTCGAAGAAAAGATAGTTTGAGTGGGATCAAGATAAAGATGAAGACCAAGAGTTTGACATTGTTGACAAAGAAAGCTTTGAGCAAAACCAAGGCCGCAGTAAATTGAGCGAGGCAAGTCATTACTTTGATCATATTGAGCCTACATTTTATGCAAATTTATATCCTTTCAAATTATCAAATTGCAAGCTATTATTTGTCATACAAATGTATGTTAAACTTAAGGTTAGATACATGCTACTTGACATTGTAATATTATACCATCCTTTGGACACTTCAAACTCATAATCCTTGTTACCCTAGATGCTAAATGATAACTTTACTAGCTATAGGTTGTACAAGCGTCATGCTAGTTTTGCTTAAGTACCAGGGTATTAAATTGCCCTAATCATCATCTCTTAAACATGAAACTATTTTTAGGCAGCCACTGCAGTAAAGTGGCAAATACATTGGTCTGAAAGTATTTTATGCTTCCCAAAACCCTAAAATTTACTTTACATATTTGGGCAGATGGTAAGAGGTGTTTGAGCGAACGTAGCACGAGAATGTTTGGTTTGTGGTAGCACCACCTAAATAACTCTAAGGACTAATTCTTGTGATGACCTCCCTATATATAACAGTGCAACAACAAGTCTATAATGGGTATGACCTGGCCAACTAATTTGTATCGACCCAATGTGGTTACGCCATCCGGTGGCACACGGTCAAATGAGCGGATGGAGGCCATTGACATGAAAGCGCAAGATTGAGCTTCTGGAGCAGGTGGATGTAGTTGAACAGCGGTGGAATCCTTAGTGGGTGTGGCCTCATTGGGGAGATGCAATGCAAAGGCCTTATGGTGATCTTCTTGATTCACATGTCTAAGGACATATATGAAACATAACAAGTTGATTATCTTTTGTTGATAAAATATACAATCTCTACAGAATATAAATTGTTTGAACATCCATGCCTACGATCAAGGGTGGGCAAGAGAACCTACTCGAGTTAGTCTCTATTTCCAAAACTTTTTGGGTGGAATAAAAACTCGTCGGGTCGATGTAGCCCTGAATTGATTTTCCCTAGGCAGACGTATCCCAGTGATAATAATAGGCGAATGTAGCCCTGGTAACAAAATTAGCATACAATGGAGGTAACTATGCGCTGTAACAGGTGGATGTAACCTGCACTGCTATTATTAATGCATTCTCTCAAACAAATTTAGAGAATTTGTTTTAGTTAAAATTGCTAAGTCTCAGGGAATCCTCTTATTTATTGTAACATTGAAAATGATGCCTTTGGCAAATAAAAGGACCTCATGTTTCCATTTGACAGCTTTGCATCTATTATTACTGCATTCTATGTGGTTGTTTGCTGAGTACCGTTGTACTCATTTTTGCTCAATTACCATTAATCAGTTAGCAAGAAAGATAAAGTCAAACCTTGGGGTCATCTAAAGGAATCGACAAAGCTAGAGAGTGATGAGACCAAGAACCAAGTCACAAACCTAAGTTGGCTGCTTGTGGGTGTGTCCTGAGGGTCCTACCTATGTGAAGTTTTATTTTAGCTGCTGCATTTGAATGATTTCGGCCTGACTGGCCCATGTGTAAGTTATTATTATTATTTACACTTCCGCAAGATATGATTTTGATATAGAGTTATTATTATTATTTACACTTTCGCAAGGTATGATTTTGATATAGAGTAATGTATCTGTGAGTATGATCTACTAATTCAGGAAATAGTGCGGTTGATAGAATTTTGGATTGGCAAAATTCAGGTCTGACAGAGCTAGTATCAGAGCATATCGACTGTAGGTTGTTACCTTAGTTCGCCTGGCCATCAGTTTCACAACTAGAGCTATTTCTCCAAATCTATTTCCAAAATTATAAGTATTATTGCTTCTTCCCATCCCTCTTAGATGATATCCCCTTATTTATATCTCGCCCTAGCAAATTTTAATTTTGAAACTCTCACCCCAAATTCAAAATGACAAATTTCCAGGTCTTCTATAAACCCCTCTTTGAAGGCATCTTGAAAACACACTTGGACACAAAATCACAAAGCCTAATTCCAAAATTTATTTTCAAAAATAGTTTTACCCTTGGGAATTCACTCACCAAATAGTTTGCAAAAAGGATTCACCTACAACATTCATTTTCAAACTCTTTCTAAGGAACCTGATCTCCTGGGAGTACATACTCTTACTTCTCATATACTACTTTATTGGTGTTGTTATACCTCTTTATCTATTTAACTATACTCTAATAATGATTTTAATATACTCCAAAGTGAGTTTCACAAAAAAATCATAAAAATCCACTTTTTATAACATAATTTGTGTATATATTCCTTTTTTGTATGGAAAAGGATATACAACAAAAATAAATGGTACCAATGAAATTTTTTCAACCAAGTCGCTTTGGAGTATCTTAGAATTAGTATTTAAGTATAACGAAAGTGATAAAAAGGTATAAAATATATATTTAAGTGATATATTCGAAGTGAGAGTATGTACTCCTAGGAGTACGGAATAGGCTTCCTACACACACACATATCCTTTGCAAAGAACTTGATTTCAAAGTTACCCTTGAAACTTAGCCCCAGTATTGGAAAGTCCAAACTCGTTCTCAAGAACATGTTTTCAAAACCAAAAATTGGAGACCCATCCTCTTTGCAAATTATTGGTGAAACTTTCTTGTGAAAAACAAATGCTTTCAAACCCAGTATTTCAAAACACTTATTCAAAAAATGTTTTCTAAAAAGTTATATTTTCAAAATAATAATAAGAAGAAGCGTGAGCTTTACGGCCAAAGCAGTTCTTGTTGCTCTTCTTTCTCTGCTTCTGATTGCAAAAGGAAATTGGTCTTCCCTTCCCTTAAACAAACAAGGCAATTCTTCTCATATCTTATGCTATTTCTCTCTCGCCTTGTTTGTTGAACACCCCATAAGATCTGCAAATGTGAAGTGACAAATAGCCAAATCCATGACAATCAAAAGCAAGTAAAGACCCCGACATTTGGAGGAAACAATATCATAAGAGAAGACAATGACTTTGAAGCCTCAACCCGCACAAGGATCAAGACTTGAGCCCTGTCTCACTTTCCTCTTCCCTCCCCTCACAATAGACCCGCTGATCAAGTCATCATCAAGTAGACACAATGGCCAAGAATAAGACGACTATCGCTGGCAAAAGTTCAAAAAAGGGACCAGTAGTTTCTTCTCGTCATAAACTTTACCATCCATACAAGCTTTCGCCTAACCCTACTCCGGAAGGATTACCAGGAAGGAGCTATCGCATTGAAGACAATCGTACTACTACACCAGGAGGACCTCAAAAGTATGCCATTTGCTTTCATTGTGAAATTACCGAACACTACGCCAGTCGATGCCCCAGAACAAGCATGACAAGAGATCCAAATGTTTTTGTTGCAGCAACATTGGACGCTATGCGAATAGGTGTCCCCAAAGGAAGCTAAAAGAACCAACAAAGAATATCATCGCCACCAACCTCAGCCTCGACAAAGAAGAACTTATCAATCTCAAGATCACTAGCAAGGACCAAACTGCCCCTACCGAAGTCCTATTACCAGGCCTGGAATCTCGACCAAGGACTACACACTTTCAATGTGGCAAGATAGGACATGTTGCTCAATTATGTCCTCTAATATGACAAGTTACAAGAGGAACATGCTTCACTTGTGGATGAAACAGATACTACTGCTACAAGTGCCTAGTTCCCTACTATCCTCACTGCAAGAAACACCATCAACTAGAAAACTACCTAAAGAACACAGTGGCATGTAGGCGATGTGGAGAAAACAGACATCAAGCAGACCAGTGTTCTGTAAATTGTCCCAACTGTGACGAAGACCACCAACCTGAAGAATGCCCAATGAGCAAAGTCATGTGATTTCTCTACAAAGGAAAAGATCACTGCCCCAAAATTTGCTCCATGAGCCTGCTGCTGACCAAGGCCATCGAGATATAGCAGATGAGCCTCCAAGCTGCCATGAGACTCATTTTGGCTGGAGCTGGCAAAGGCAACTAGTATCGGTCGCCCTTTCATTTTAAGGGGGTAGCTAGAATAGATAAGATTGTCAAAATACCATGATGTTGGGCAACTCCTATCAATCCATCATCATGCACCTAGGAGAAGCAAGCACTTGAAGAACAAGCACCCTATGATAAAAGTGAAGACAACTACAACCTACTCGGAAGATCATAGTTACTCCTTGCCTTTTTCTTCTCTAAATGTTAATCTGCTTTTGTGTAGATCTCTAGAGATTAACTCAGTAAATTAAATTTACTCCCATCGCATGTGAAACTCTAGAGATTAACTTGGCAAATTAAAGTTAATCTCATCGCATGTGAAACTTGCGCCTTGAATCCTAAGTTTGAACACTCATTAAATAATGCCCCTTCTCTTAGATAGATTATCATACCTATCTTAGCTCATGGAACATCCTTAATAAATATAAATTAATTAAAAGAAGCTTCTAAATTAAAGATCGAGCCTTGGTATGTTGCAACCAACAAAGCTTTTCCATCATTCCCCCTATCACTCAAACTCTGTTTAACCTTATCAAGCATCTCATGCTCACTAAATCTTCTCTCATATCCTCAATCATAGTAAGAAATAAATAAGCTCAATTGAATTTAATTGGGCTTTTGGGATGTTCTTTAGATTTATTCGAATTTCGATCGTTTCTCGCGTAATTAGAAGTTGAAGTCTCAAAGAAGTGATAGTTTGAGTGGGATCAAGGTAAAGACGAAGACCAAGAGTTTGAGATCGTTGATAGAGAAGGCTTTGAGCAAAATCAAGTCCATGATAAATTGAGTGAGGTAAGTCATCACTTTGATCATACTGAGCCTACATTTTATTCAAATTATCAAATTGCAAGCTATTATTTGTCATACAAATGTATGTTAAGGTTAGATACATTCCTACTTATTATTGTAATATAATACCATTCTTTGGACACTTGAAACTCATAATCCTTGTCACCCTAGATGCTAAATGGTTACTTTACTAATTATAGATCATACTTAAGCATCATGTTAGACTTGCTTAAGTACCATGGCAATAAATTGCCCTAATCATCATCTCTTAAACATGAAATTAGTTTTGGGCAATCACTGGAGGGAAGTGGCTGATACATTGGTCTGAATCATGTGATGACCTTCCAATGTAAAATAGTGTAACCACAAGTCTATAATGGGTACAACCTGACCAACTAATTTGCATCATCCCAATATGGTTATGCCATCCGATGGCACATGGTCAAATGATCAGGTGGAGGCCATTGATGTGAAAGCACAAGAGGAGCGGGCGTACATAGTCGCACAATGGTGGAATCCTTAGTGGGTGTGACCTCACTAGGGAGATGTAATGTAAAGACCTTATGGTGATCTTCTTGATTCATATGTCCAACAAAATGTGCATAATATAACAAGCTGATTATCTCTTGTGGGTAAAGTGTACATTCTCTAAAGTGTATAAATTGTTCGAACAGCCATGCCCATGGTCAAGGGTGGGCATAGGAACTTACTCAAGTTAGTGTCTATTTCTAAAACTTTTTGGGTAGAATGAAAACTTGTCGGGTGGATGTAGTCCTGAATTGATTTTCCCTGGGCGGATGCAGCCTAGTGATAATAATAGGTGGATGTAGCCCTGGTAACAAAATTAGCATACAATGGAGGTAATCATGTGCTCTAACAAGTGGATATAAACTAGACTACTATTATTAATGCATTCTCTCAAACAACTTTAGAGAATTGTTTTAGTTTAAACTACTAAGTCTCACAAAATTCTCTTATTTATTGTAACTTTGAAAATGATGCCTTTGGCAAATAAAAGAACCTCAAGCCTCTATTTGAAAACCTTGGATCTATTATTACTATATTCTATGTGGTGACTTGCTGAGTAACATTGTACTCATTCTTGCTTAATTACTATTATTCAACCAGTAAGAAGGATAAAATCGAATCCTGTGGTCATCTAAAGGAATTGACATAGATGGAGAGAGATGAGACCAAGAACCAGGTCATGAACCCCAGTTGGCTGCCTATGGGCATGTCCTAAGGGTTCCACCTATGTGAAGTGCCATTTCAGCTACTGCATTTTAATGATTACGGCCTGACTAGCCCATGTTTGAGTTATTACTATATTATTTACGCTTTTCACAAGATATTATTTTGATATAGAGTAATGTATCTGTGAAATCCATTTACTGATTCAGGGAATAGTGCGGTTAATTCATAGAGGATTCTGAATTGACAAAATCCAGGTCCAACAGAAACGCTTAGATTGGAGAATAAGCTAACGAGGATGCTCAAGCTAGGGTAGAATTCAGTGAATAATGCCAAGTTAGCTGATGATTGCCATTGGAGTAGTCGTCGATGATGAAGAGGACATCAGGTGTTGGGAAGAGGGACAACAACACATAGTGCCCCTTCGGGATCTAAAATACGAGCACAATCATCATCATACATAGGCCCAAAATAGGAACCTAACAAGCACACGCAAGGTCGATGTAGCTGCTTGATCTGATGTGACATCGATTAGTAGCAGAGGTAGCCTGAATGGAGGTGGTAGCATGTAGTAGCGGCGGGGGCAGCACAGCAGTTGAGAGCGATGTCAGGGGCGAGCATCTAATGGAGGCCATGCAAATACTTGAGCAAGATGTCAACAGCGGATGGAGAGTATTGAGAACGACCTTAGGTGGCAGTAGTAACCTCAATGGAGGTTGGAGTGGCGGCCTTACATGGTGGCCATATGAGGAAGACGAGGGTGCAGTGACCATGGGGCGACAACGACGACCATGAAGAAGGTCGCGATAGTAGCCTTATAGGGTGGCAACGGTGCAGTAGGAAAGCCAGCAGTGGTGTAGCAATCAGAGAAGCCAACGACAAGGAGTCGAACTTGACTCACACACTGATAGCAGTGAAGAAGTAGAGAAGTAGATGTCACATCGTTAGAGAAGCTGATAGCGTAGCGATTGGAGAAGCTGATAGCAGGAAGTCAACAACAAAGAGAGCTTGAGGAGGCCCCAAGAAGTAGTAGGAGGCTAGGGTCGACTGTTAGTTTTAATTAACAGAAAAGTGCCCCATGTAATTTATTGGATTAATTATAATTATAAAAGATCTAGTATGATGATTGCTAGATTTAAAGTATTAGAATTATTGGGTTTAAAATCCCTCTTGTCTCCCTTATAAAAGTATTATATATGTATTCTTGTATGAAAAAATATTAGTGTAATATGAAGGATATTTAAATGCATTAAAGTATATTTTTGTTAGCCATTGAGAATGCACTTCTCTGCGTAAGGCTGAAGGAATGATTGCTGCATGCATGCATGCCGAATGCTGCATGCAGTTGGTGGTTGCCAAAGCAATTCTCTCGCTTGCATGCACGCCGAATGCTGCATGCAGTTGGTGGTTGCCAAAGCAATTCTCTCGCTTGCATGCATGCTGCATGCAGTTAGTGGCTGCCAAAATTCTCTCTCGCTTGCATACAGATGTCTGCCGACAGGAGATGCCTTGCTGCCCATCGCATCTTCTGGCAGCCAAGTGATTGGTTAAGTAACTGCAGCATTTGCCCACTATAAATAGTGCTCATTTGTCAAATGAAAAGTATGGTATTACATTGAATAGATTTTTCATACGAGTAGTACATTGATCATCGAAAGAACGCTGTAAAGAAAAGACAGAGACAAGAGAAAAGACTTACTACAAGGAAGAAAAGCTTGCTATAATATGGATCAAGATATGTTTATGCATGATTGAGATTAAACAAAAATAGTGTTGTAAATTAAAGTTTCTGCTTACATCGACGTGTTGACTAGAAGAGAAGCACAAGAGTTGCATGCATGTACACATGCAACTGTGCACATTGATTAGAGCACGTGGACATCGACAACATAGGAGCATCGGATGATAAACAAGGACGCAGATTATAGCCATGTCTTCATCGGGCTAACAGATTGATCCACACAAAAGGCAACAGATTGACCTGGTGTGGCAGATGCTGAATTGTGCATGGCGGCTAGGGAGACATGGGAGAGAACAAAGGGAAACATCTATGTATGATTTGGTTAGCACAGCCCCTAGGAGATGCATCGCCTCTCCTAGGACGACGAGCAACTGAATTTTGGTGGTGGCTAAGAACAAGTCCTATGCAAATTTGCTCTAATACCATGAAGGAAGATAGAATAGCATAGAATAGTTGTTGAATGTATTGCTTGAGCTTGAGAGGCATATATATAGATTACAAAGTGACTACTTAAGTCAATCTACTAGAGAGATGGAAGGGAACTATATTGGATACAAATCCAAACCAATTCTTTTTCTATCTCTGATAATCTTGCTGTATAAGACATCTACTCTAACACAAAGGTTAATCTTATGGACCACACTACTGAATGAACAAACGTGCACAGTGGGGCACAGTGACCCCACCAATGCTTCGTCTCCCTTACACATTGTTGTAGGAGAGGCCCCCACCTAAGTCCAGCCGGCCTGTTAAAAGGTCTGTAAAGCCCAGAATAGGGCACATGTAATGACATAAACACCCCCACAGTGGATACATGATGTGTAAGGGCATAATTGTAAAGTACTCCACATGTAAATATATATATGGCTACCCTACGCATGGGGAAGGGGCGAGCATTGTTCATCTGTCATCTCCACTACATACTCCTATCTCACTGTTTGGCCTGTAACCACAACACACATCTTCTTCAACCTCCCAATCTCACGTCGTATCGTGATGTAGCTCTGTGCACCTACACCGCTGCCCCAACCCCTCCTGTTCAAGGGCTTGGTGAACCCTAAAACCTAACCCCTAACTCTGCTACCGCCATCACTACCTGACATTGCTGAATAATGCAACATGTTTTGGATACCATGCTCTTCATAGTAATGAGCGAATGTACACCTTAGAAAAAGGAACTATGTCTAGGAGCATCTTTAAAATAGAAATAAATCTATTTTACCCTCTCTAAACTTTGTAAAAACTACAAAATCGGTTATTTAACGTCCTATACTTACAAAACAATGTCAATTTCCATCGTGAGGTAGTTTGGGATGGTGGTTTTTGCTGGCATGGATGTGGTTTTGCCTCTTGTCTGCTTGCATCACTAATTTTTTTACTACTGTGACATCCTAGTCAACAATAGAAAATTTTGAAAGAATTTTTCTTCAATATATTAAACTAATAAGTCACCAAAGTCCTTAAAAATGAGCCATAAAAAATACCACCTATTCATCTCTCTCTAGAATAAAGTCCATTTGACCCCCCAAACTATCGTGTTTGTCTAAAGTCCAACCCTCAACTGCAAAAGTAGGTAAATGATCCCCTCAACTATCAATACAGAGCAACTTACCCCCTGAGTCCATTCCACACTGGTATTGAATTGATGTTGCACACATGTGGCAATGATTTCGATATGTCACCTGGTTTCAATTGTCATGGCAGGGTATTTTGTCGTTTGGTGGCCACATCACTGGTTTTCTTGCATAAACAACCATGTCATATAGCTTTATTTTCATTTTTAAAACAAAATTTCACTATGGGCCCAATATATCATTGCAAGGGAGAGAGAGTAGGATGTCTCCTGCCTCTCAGTTAGAACAGGAAGGACATGGTGGAGGCAACCATGGCATCTTTTGAGAAAGTCCAGGGGTAGAGGAGCAGTGGTGAGGCATGGGAGATGGATAAAATAGGTTGCTTGTGATGAGAGGAAGCCAATGGTGGAGGTGGTGGTTTGAGTAGTAGTGATAGGGGGATGCTCAATATTCTCGATGTATGATCAAGATAACTAGTGCAGCCTGATGAGTCTGGCGTAGCCAACCGCTACCCGTGCAATGAACTCCAACATATGAACTCACCCAACCACACTCCTGATTATTCTTCTACCTGATCATGAAGTAGTGGAAGACTTGCCTACAAATTCCATTAGGGGACAAGAAGAACACGATGTAGAGAGCACCCAATTCCCCTCTCTAGTTGTTGTGCAATTCTGAAATCAATCTATTATCTGTAGTCTAAGCCAAACAGGCATAAATACATGAGTATATATGACCCCTAGGGTTAGTCACAAGTCATTCAAACCGACTACAACTCATCTCTGCATGTATTAGACTCAAACACACACAAAAAAAAACCTAAATTTACACCATCACATTTTTTCATCATTATAGTGGGACCATAAGGTTTCTCATGTGGGCACCATATTCATTGTGTTGTCCTTGGAATAATATTTCTAATAAGCACAAGAATATCCGAATCGGACTTCGTTTGTGAAAGTTATGGCCTTGTATTACAAGCCGTATGGGCTATCCCAAAACGAATCTGCATTGAGTTCTGAGTTTGATTTCAGTTGGGCTTGTGGGAGGTCCGAATTGGGTTTGAAAATATTATCCAAAACTTGGGCTTTGGATTTTTGGGTTTCTCCCCTTTTTCTTTTCCTTTTCTTCCTTCTATTCTATGCATACTTCCTTTCTTCTCCTCTTGGCTGCATAGCTCTTCTTGCTTCCATGAGCTTGGTTGGCTTCTCTCCTTTAAGCTTGGTACTTGGTAGCTTTTCTTTAGTTATTATCACATAAACTCTATTCTATTCCTCACTTGCATTGGCCCCCTGTCTCCCTCACCTCTCTCTCGGTTCCAAATACTTTTATCTTGTCAAACTTGAAAGCATACAAAGTATTTGTATTAGGTATTAGCCAATTCTCATGTAAATCACAAGTAAACTCATTAAGAAACAAATTCATCTGTTGGTTAAGTAATTTAGCTCTAACTCTTGTCATTGGACACTTATGCAAATCATGATTAATATCATGTACACTTGAAGAGATGGACAATGCACTAGTGTCGGAGATGACCTCATCATCCTCCCCTTCTTCAAGAAAAGTCATCCTTGATTTTTGATAGCCTAAAATTGTACTAAACAAAAAATAAAATGTATATGCAAGGTATATATATATTTGCTATCGACATTCCTTCTGTTTAGCACATTATGATTTCCTGAAAGTGTACTATATAAAGCGAACAATGTATAAACGTGATATATGTATGAATCAATTATTGTGTCACCAATTATCACAATAGTAGCCATAGGATGTATTTGGTATATAAATTTTGGTACCTATTCATTCACATCATTCTCCCTCCTATGAGAAAAATTTGTCCTCGACTTTTGTTAGTACATGGACGAGATATTAATAGGTAAAACCAGATCAAGTTGTTCAAATATGGAGGAGAAAATTTTTAGTGCCTTCCATGCTCTAGCTACGTTACTTTGATTATTTGTACATGGTTGTTCAGCAAAAGATAAACAAATAGGCTTAAGAAACCTTTTTTAAATGGCAAGCACTATTATTAAAACTCATTCATTGGGTTCATAACATTGCACAAAAGCTTGTTTACACAAATCATGCAATTCCAATTCAGCAAGCTTATCACATGTGATGCATGCTCGATAAACATAAAATTTATCATTTATACCATAATCTCCAATCAAATTGAACTTATATGTGTAGGCATAAGTACTAACAAGTGATTTTAAATATGACATTTTAGCAAGGTTCTCAATTGCACTAGATAGCTCTCTAGAATTATCGAACATGATATAGTATAAAGAATCACTAGGAGATATTTTGTGAAGAACTTTACGAGTAACCAATTTCACATTATATAAATTAAGCATATCAAATTCAAAATGTGGAATTTCCATTTGATTCAAAGTGTTCTTACAATTACTAACCTTTTTTGATGAACTAACAAATCAGCCCCAATGTTGTTACCTTTAATGTCCTCCTCAGATGATGTAGGTGCTATCGGTATCAATTTATCATGGTTTGACCATGGGTAGCAAGCACTCCTTCTCTAGCTGTGGTCATCTCATTTCTTGCTTTCAATGGTGCTAGTTGTAGATCGTTCAACTCTTCATCTTCAAAGGCAACCTGCACAATGTGAGAAACAACACTAGAAGTAGAGCGTAAGTCATTAGTGATGAGGACATCCCTCCCATGGATACAACAATGCCTACACACACAACTCATCCACAGCAAGTGTTACAAGGACCACTTACTCGAGCTCGTGCTTGCCAACTTAATTACCAGCTGAATTTGTCCGTAGGTTTATATATTACTGATAATAGACTGCTACCGAATGCAAGTGATTTAATTGTGCTTAGGAATATGGGAAAGGATGAAGGAGAGACATGTGGAGTCATGGACATGCATGGAAGGCATAATGAAGGTCACCATGTCACTTTGGGTCCGAGTAAAGCAAGAGTTTTTGTTGGGCTCATTCTGGATTCGGATTCGGACTGTTGCAACAGTATTAAGTTTAAACGGACGTAACTTCTTCATACGGACTCCGTTTGGGACGTTCTTGGACTTCATAGAAAGCTTATCAAGTATACTTTTCAACAGATCCAATCCCATATTCAAATTCCATACGACATGGCCACAATCATCAAAATAATCTGTGTTTATTTCTGAGTCTGAGTCAAAAGGGTGCTGCACCATCTCCACTTGGGCCCGTGGGCCTTGTAAACCTAGGGGCATGTTCCCACTTCCTTGGCCGCCACCCCTGGTCATCTCCCTATAAAGGAGCCACCGCCTCCCTTTGCTAAAACTCAGATTTTGTTGAATTTAGGTTTAGCTATTGTGCAAACTTCTGTTCTTCAGTTGTGTCGGACGATCACCTGTCAAGACAACCTTCGAGATCCCACATTTTTTTAATACCATCTGCTCTACAATCTTATTCGCAATATCAAATTGCCTACATCTTATTCTTGCTAGTTCTTTGATTGCTTGCAAGGATTGAACTTCGTGTTCAGGTTGATCACGCCTCCTGCTAGGTCAATAACATCTCAAAGTTGGTTTAGTGATTGCTAAGGCACAAGCGACGTCATACGGTTGTAGTTGGATTGCGAAAGTCACCTCCACGAAAATCGATAATTATTAATCTTATCGAAAGATCGGGCACCTCACCTCCATCAAGTGGTATCAGAGCCCAAGGTTGCTCGATGAGAATTTCCAGTTTACCATAGATTAGATTGCTTTTATTTACCTACAGTACAAAAAAACCAAAAAAAGGTAGTAGATCATCCCGTCCAAACCAGTCTTAGCCTCGAAATTTTTCTTTTCAGTACATTACTGTCGGACCCAGATTTTTCAATCTAGAATCCTCTGTGATTTACTACACTATTCCCTGGATCAGTAGATAGTGCTCATAGGTACATTGCTGCATCAGCTCATACATGCATGAAACATACCGAACCATAATATTACATATTAGAGTTCAAATACACCACATCGGGCGATAGTTTACAAAAGGGCCGATTAGGCCAAATACTTACAACACAAAAGATAGCAGCGGAAAGCATAAGCAAAATTAAGACCATTATCCATGGGCAAGTGACTGAGGGGTAAATGTGTGCAACATATATTATCTAGGTGTAGATAATATACATGCACACAATCTCCATTAAGTCTGCTTGTCTAGGACTCGAACTTGCGAAGGTCGTCCTAATTTTCTTTGTTGGCTCCTTCATCTGTGGTAGGAGCGTCCTCGTAGGAATAGGGGTCTTGGGTCCTTGTTTCTGATTTTGATAATGCGTGGGTGAGCACAAATCCACCATGCTCCGTGAGCCAATACACAGTATGCAATAGGTAACATGCATGGCTTATCAAGGAAAGGCTCAGGTTATTTTATTTGCCATAAGTTACTTTTTAAAATATGTTACATAGAAATTCCCTAAGACTTAGCAGTTTTAACTAAAATCGATTTTATCAATGTATGAAAGAATGCAATAATAGTAGCGATCCAGATTCCATCCACCATTATATGGTTTCTGCACCATATACTAACCTTTCAGCATTATAACTGCTTACCTTATCACTGGGGCGACACCCAAGGCAACACAAATCAGGGCTTTTCACTGCCCACCACTTTTTCATTTCCACTCACAAGGTTTTTGAAATAGAACCATATCTGGTTAAGTTCCTATGTCCGTCCTTGACCGTGGGCATAGCTATTCAAATAGCTTTCACTCTGCAGAGTTTGTACACTTTACTCACAAGGACGATCTGCTCGTTGCTCCCCACGATTTTTTAGTCATGCGGTTGAGTAGATCATCACAAGGCTGTTATGGTGCATCATCCTAATGTGGTTACGCCCACTAAGGTCTTTCTTCTGCAGAATACGACCATCCCTCGAGAAGTTTCCCTCTTGAGCCATCACGGGCAGAGGCGGGGATGAGACCATCCCTCCCTTTGCACATGTGCACACCTTCATGTAACCACATTAGGTCAATGCAAATTAATTAGCCCTGCCTACAATTTGCCAGTATGTGTTTGTACTGTTATACACTGGGAGGTCATCACAAGATTCGGTCTTAGGGTTATCTGGGTGGTTCTACCACTAACCACACTCGTGCACCACTGCACCACACCCCGAACCATCCGCCCAGATATTTAAGCAAGTTGGGGTTTTTGGGAGCATAAAATATCCATGTCAAAATATACCAACCATTTTCACTAATGACTTCCCAAATCAGTTTCTCATGATTAAAAGTGATGCTTAGGGCATTTTGGTGTTCCCGAGTATCTAAGCAGTACTAAGCATGGCAAATAACTGCAGACTTATTTTTGAAAGGTTACCATTATAATCTTCCTAGGGCGACAAGGCTGAAATGTTCAAACATTCCAAAGAAGGAGTAATACTAACAAGTCAAGTAATGGGCACATAACTAGAATTTTAAAACAAACATATATTTGCATATAAAATGACAGCATGCAATTTGATAATTTAAACAGAAGTAATTTGCAGAAAATGTAGGTTCAACATGATCAAAGTATTGACTCGCCTTGGTCATAATTGATTTGGTCTTGGTTGCCGGGAGTTGCTTCAACCTCTGCCTCTTACTCTTGTGCCTCGTACGCTATTTTACATTGCACAGAGATTTAAATAAAAATCAGTAAACCAAACAAATTCTCATAAACAAATTCAAATGAGCTTCAAAAATCATGGGTCACATGGGTGCGGAGCTTTTTAGGACTTGCTGGATACTACCACCGCTTTGTGAAGGATTTCAGCACCATCGCTGCACCATTGAATGAGCTTACTAAGAAGGGTGTGCCATTTGTTTGGAACACCGCATAGAAGAACGCCTTCACCACGTTGAAAGATAAGTTAACACATGCACCACTACTCCAATTCCCTGATTTTAATAAGACTTTTGAACTAGAATGTGATGCTAGCAGAATTGGTTTAGATGGTGTGTTGTTACAAGAAGGTAAACCTATAGCATACTTCAATGAGAAATTGAATGGGCCTAGTTTAATCTATTCTACTTATGAAAAGGAGTTATATGCACTCTTTTGAACTTTACAAACTTGGCAATATTATTTATGGCCCAAAGAATTTGTTATACATTCTGATCATGAATCTTTAAAGCATATTCGAAATCAAGGTAAACTGAACTGCAAACATGCAAAGTGGGTTGAATTTATTGGATATTTTCCTTATGTCATAAAACATAAAAAGGGAAAGGAGAATATTATTGATGATGCTTTGTCCAAGAGATACACCATGCTTTCACAACTTGATTTCAAAATTTTTGGATTAGAGACTATTAAAGAGCAATATGTGCACAATGTTGATTTTTTGGAAATACTGTTGAATTGTAAAGAAGGCAAAATGTGGAACAAATTCGTCATTAATGATGGGATTGTGTTTAGAGCTAACAAGTTATGCATTCCTACTAGCTCCGTTCATTTGTTGTTGTTACAGGAAGCACATGGAGGCAGGCTGATGGGACACTTTGGTGTGAAGAAAATGAAGAATATACTTGCTGATCATTTCTTTTGGCCAAAGATGAGATGGGACATTGAGCGCTACGTTTCTCGCTACACTACATGTCAAAGAGCGAAGTCATGACTTGATCCTCATGGTTTATACATGCCCTTACCTGTTCCTAGCATTCCGTGGGAAGATATTTCGATAGACTTTGTTTTAGGATTGCCTAGAACAAAGAAGGGGAGGGATAATATATTTGTAGTTGTTGATAGATTTTCTAAGATGACCCATTTTATACCATGTCATAAGAGCAATGATGCTACGAATATTGCTGATTCATTCTTCCGTGAAGTTATTCGCTTGCATGGTGTGCCTAATACTATAGTTTCATATCGTGATTCTAAATTCCTTAGCCACTTTTGGAGAACTTTATGGGCTAAATTGGGGACTAAGTTGTTATTTTCTACTACTTGTCATTCTCAAACTGATGGACAAACTGAAGTTGCGAATATAACTTTGTCTACAATACTTAGGGCTGTGTTGAAAAAGAATTTTAAAATGTGGGTAGAATGCTTGCCTCATATTGAGTTTGCTTACAATCGTTCGTTGCATTGTACTACAAAGATGTGCCCTTTTAAGTTGTTTATGGTTTTGTGCCTTGTGCTCTTATCGATTTAATGCTTATTCCATCTTCGGAGAAATTGAACTTTGATGCTAAACAGCGTGCTGAATTGATTTTAAAAATGCATGAGACAACTAAGGAGAATATAGAGTGCATGAATGCTAAATATAAAATTGCTGGTAGTCAGGGGAGAAAACATTTAACTTTTGAACCTAGAGATCTTGTTTGGTTGCACTTAAGAAAAGATAGGTTCCCTGAATTGAGAAAGTCAAAATTGATGCCAAGAGCTGATGGTCCTTTCAAAGTGTTAGAAAAGATTAATGATAATGTATACAAGCTTGAACTGCCTGCAGATTTTGGGGTTAGTCCCACATTTAACATTGCAGATTTGAAGCCATACTTGGGAGAAGAGGACGAGTTTGAGTCGCGGAAATCTCAAATGCAAGAAGGGGAGGATGATGAGGCATCCCACCCATGGATACAACCATGCCTATACACACAACTCATCCACAGCAAGTGTTACAAAGACCACTTACTCGAGCTCATGCTCGCCAACTTAATTACCAGCTAAATTCGTTCATCGGTTTATATACTACTGAGAATAGACTGCTACATAATGCAAGTGATTTAATTGTTAGGAATATGGGAGAGGATTAAGGAGAGGCATGTGAAGTCATGGACATGCATGGAAAGCATAATGAAGGTCACCACATCACTTTGGGTCCGAGTAAAGCAAGAGTTCGAGTTGGGCTCGTTCTGTATTTGAATTTGGACTACTGCGACAGTATTAAGTTTAAACGGATGTAACTTCTTCATATGGACTCTATTTGGGACGTTCTTGGACTTCATGAAAAGCTTATCTAGTCTACTTTTCAACAGATCTAATCCCATCTTCAAATTCCATTCGAGCTGGCCACAATCATCAAAATAATCCATGTCTATTTCCGAATCCGAGTCAAAAGGATGTTGCGCCACCTCCATTTGGGCCCATGGGCCTTATAAACCTAGGGGCATGCACCCACTTCCCTAGCTGCCACCCCTAGTTGTCTCCCTATAAAGGAGCCGCCGCCTCCCTTTGGTAGAACTCGGATTTTGTTGAATTTAGGTTTAGCCATTGTGCAAACTTCTGTTCTTCAGTTGTGTCAGACGACCACTTGTCAAGATAACCTTCAGGATCCCACATTTTTTTAATACTATTTACTCTACAATCTTATTCGCAATATCAAATTGCCTACATCTTATTCTTGCTAGTTCTTTGATTGCTTGTAGGGATTGAACTTCGTGTTTAGGTTGATTACGCCTCTAGCTACGGAGTTGGTTCAGCGATTGCTAAGACACAAGTGACGTCATGCGGTTGTAGTCGTATCGCGAGAGTCACTTTGATCAAAATCGATAGTTATTAATCTCATCGAAAGATCGGACATCTTACCTCCATCAATTAGTTTCAGAAATATCCTCAATTGGCCTATCATCTACTTCTCTCATCTCTTTTGTTGTATCTCTCTCACTCAAAATGTGGATGCTCTCATCCTCACATATGGTGGAATCACACAGCTTACTCTTTTTATCACTCTCACTTAATATGCCTTTGTGGTTCTCTTCCTTACATGGGTTTTGATGCATCTCCTTCTCCTTCTGCTCCTTAATTCTTTTCTCCTCGTTAAGAGCACAAGTCACAAGATCATACAAACTACTAAAATATTTGTGTTGAAGTGCAACGGCGATCTTAGAATTCAAGTCTCCTTTAAAGTATGCCTTCTCTTTTAAAGCACTAGTGACACCAGCACAACGCAATGTATGTTTTAACTCATTATAGTAATCATGGACAGCTTTACTCTCTTGTGTGATGCTCTCCACATGGCGAAGTAGTTCTTGCTCATAATAGGATAGTACAAACTCACTTCTTATGATCACCTTCAAATCAATCCAAGATTTTATGAGTTATTTTCCAAATAGTTGTTGGCACCAACTATAAGTATAGTCTTCAAACTTTTTAGTGGCTCATATCACCTCTTGGGCTTTGGGAAGCTTCAAAAATCTAAACACAATCTCCATTTATCTTTCCCACTCAAGGTACTCCTCTGGATCATTACTTCCATATAAGGGAAGTTCCACCAACTCGTAATCTGCTATGGTTAGTTTTGCAAAAACAACAAGGCACAGATGATATGAGTGAATATATGTGGAACTTTCTCAATCTCACCTTCTCTTACCACCAAGTTCTTACCTCTCCTTTGATATAATTAAGGATTAGCTTGCACTCCAAGTAGTAAAGGTTAACACAAGGTGATGATCAAGTGGGTTCAATATCAAGTAATTGCACAAACAAGGGTTATATGAGGAGCTTGGTATGTAGGGAGTATTTCCTACACAATATGAAATTCTAGCTATGTAAAGTTAAGTACTAATCCAAATTAGAATATGTTGCCTAGGTGCTAATCCAATAGGTTTAAGTGAAGCATATGAATGCACATACAAAGATAAACGTGACTTAATACAAACAAAAGAATAAGCTCTTGAGAAGCAATCTGAATTTGAGATCAAACTAGCTCATTTTGCAGTAAGTACTAGGAGTGACGCTAGCAAATTGCAACAAAATAAATGTTAGGGTACAAGATTGCTCAAAGAGATTAATTACATAATCTAAAAATAATGACTAGGGGTGTCTCACAAGGTTATGTAGCCAACTCTCTTTCTTTCTTTTCTTCTTTTACACCTGCACGAAAGCTTGCACGCATGAACTTTCTCTTTGGTTCTAGGGCAACCAAGGGACAATTATGTGACTATACTATTCTATGTGGTCTGAGCTTTTCTCTCGCTTTTTTATCTTTCTAAATTTTCTTGTTGCAGCTCTTTATCTGTGCTGCTGTCATTTTCTTCTTCTCTCTGTGTTGGCTTCACTAGGGTTTACTTCCCCTTTGTTTCCACAAGTCAAAATTTCAGGAACTGCAAAATAAGTCTAAGAGCAGCCCTAAGTGCAATTATCAATAGCTAGTCTCAAAAGCTGAATGGATATAAGTGAAGCTCAAAGTATCCAATGTGTTTGGCTGCTAAGGATGTATATATGTCCAGGGCAAGAATATGTGGTGCCAACTCCTAGAATCTCAATCAAAACTAAAGCACAAAGATCGGAATTTGGGGAGTTGGTTTTGGATTCTAACTCCTCCCAAACTGATTCATCTAGGGCTCTAGCAATGCAATTTGGTTTCAGCTGACAGAGTTTCAGGCGCTGATCAGAAAAAACTTTCAACGTGCCGGATTTTTGTCAGAACTCCAGCGTGCCGGATTTCTGTCAGACTTCAGCACTGAAACAGACATACTCTGAACTCACACGAAGCGATGGAACTTTGATCAGTTTTGGTGCTGCGGAAGCGGCAGCTTTTCATGCATTATATTGTCGAATATATAGAGGAACCATGCAGTGATTACAAGACTCAACAAACAACCAAAAATTGCGGGCAGCCAGAGCTATTCTTGGCACTTACCCCACTCTTATGCATCCATATTCAGAGCTATGCATTGTGCAACTGAAAACAGCGAGAATTTAGCTAATGCAACTACCTAAGACTAGATGCTCCCATGCAGCTGAATGAAAGGAAGAAAAAACTAACTAAGTGCACATGATTTATTCTGTTAATTCGCCCCCTAAATCTTGTGCAGCGACTTTGACGTCCACCATTCCAATCCTTGCTCGCAGCTCCTGGAATCTCACCCGCTCTAATGCCTTCGTTAATATGTTCGCGAGTTGATCTTTGGTGCTGATGTGATTAGCGACCATGCTCCTATTTTCCAAGCATTCCCTGATGAAGTGATAGCACATATGTATGTGTTTGCTTTTCTCATGAAAAATGGGATTCTTACTGAGTGCAAGTGCAGACTTGCTATCCACCAAGAGCTTGAAAGTATCGACGCCCTTTCCATCAAGATCACCAAGTACTCAGGCCAGCCAAATGCCCGCAGTGGTCGCAGCGACGTATTCTGCTTCACAGGAGGACAACGCTATCACTCTTTGCTTGAGGGATTGCCAAGTGATTAGATTGTCTCCGAGGAAGAACAGAACACCAGTCGTGCTCTTGCTTGTGTCGATATCGCTGGCGTGGTCACTGTCACTGTAACCCACCAACCGGCATTCCTATGCTCTTCTGGTGTAGCTGCAGCCAAGATGAATTGTCCCCGCCAGGGGCGGATCCAGCGGTGGGGCGGAGGGGGGCTCGAGCCCCCCCTACCGCTACCGGACCCTTAGAGCCCCCCTGGAGCCCCCCTAAATTTTTAGCCATGGATGTATAATGTAGAAGGGGCTGAGATCGAGCTGAAGGTACTTCAGCCCCTCCAAAAAAATTTTCCTGGATCCGCCACTGGTCCCCGCCAGGTAGTGGAGGATTCATTTCACGGCTGTCATGTGTTCTTCGGTTGGACGTTCCATGAACTAATGAACCCGATAATGAAAGCCAAATCAGGTCTAGTGTGTATGAGATACCTGAGGCTTCCAACGATCCTGCGATATTCGGTGGCATCGACTGGCGGTGCTTCACTGTCTTGGCTCAGCTTCAATCATTCCTCCATGAGCGTGTGCCACGGATTGCAATAACGCATCCCCGCCGCTTCAAGGATCCGCTCAGCGTAGTGTCCTTGCCCCAGCATGATCCCTGAGCTCCCTTGATGCACGTCAATGCCGAGGTAGAAGGAAAGGAGCCTGAGATCACTCATCTTGAAGTGCAGACACATCTGCTTCTTGAAGGCAGTGAGCTCTGCTTGATTTGCACCGGTGATCACCAAGTTGTCCACATAAACTTCGACGAGTAGTCGCACGCCCCCGTGTCGTCGACCGTAGACAGCCGGTTCATGCACGCATTGCTCAAACCTAAGTGTCTTTGAGAGACCATGTGGAGGTGACCCCGTGTGTGTGATGAGTAATTGACACTTGTTCCAAAAAGTTTGAGTTTGGTTTATGTGGTTCATGCCATGTCGTTGCGTGGTACAGTCGGTTTCGGTCGGACCTCGTCGAACTTGGTTGGGCACTTATTCTTCTTGTCAACCGGTTTGGGCTATTTTGTGCTTAAGAATTCTCACTAATGTAATCATTGATTATATTATATCGAGCGGTGCTATGTGATTTGTTTCTTGTCTGTGATGGCTGCAGGACTTTGAGACGGAGTCGTAGCGAGGCATGGTAAATACGCAAGGCTGCACAAAAGGAAGCGGATGCGGTTCGGGTTAATGGATAAAGCGCAGAGTTGGTGGAGTTATCGGGTAAAGTGCAAATGTGAACCCGGTAGTGGAGGCTATAAGTAGAGAGGGTGTTCTCTAATAGCTTGTGTGAGTTTCCTGGTTGTTTCTCCCATGTCTATGTGAGTTGTGAGGAGAATAGTATGCAGTAGTGATTTTGTTTTCTCTTGTGTGTGTTTGTCTCTAAGAGAGAGATGGATTGATCAGGTTGACAACAAACTCATTATTTCGGCCAAAACAGAACTGCATGTCACTTCGATCTGTGTTGATTCATTAGGACAGCAGTCAGTCTCAATTTTTCTGCAGCACCTCTTTTCAGTTGGCCCCTCACATTTCTAGGGTATGCAGAATTCAGTCAGACATGCCAAGATTTGTTAGCGTTCTTCGGCTATTTCAGCTTGCTTGGTCCCCTGCATGTCTCGGTTTCTAAGTTCCAAGTGCAATCTGCTTTTTGGTTTGCCGCCCAGTTCTCTGTACTTCTTTTGTCGGTCGGTCGCTCTATTTCATGCTCTGATTTTGTTCTAGTGTCGGTCTGGTTTTCGTCGTCCAGTAAGCAAACTTTTCATAGCTGCTATAGCTATCGAAGAAGAATTGCGAGTGGATACTTGGGGGCAGCTTGGAAGACACCATTCACCCCCCTCTATTGCCGTTTCTAAGGTTGAGGGGAATGCTAAGGCAAGAAACATTATAATCCAAGGTTTGAGCCGAAGCGAATTCGATCGCATTTCTCATCTCACGTCGGCCTTCGACATCTGGGTGACCCTCAACACATACCATGAGGGCACCACCCAGATCAAGACGGTTCGACAGGATCAGTACAAGTGAGATTACAACAAGTTTGAAATGCTCGCTGGAGAGTCCCTTGATGAGTGTTTTGCGAGATTTCACAAGATTCTGAGCAACCTCTGAGCGGTCGGTCTCACATACCCCGACTCGGACAACGCTCGACAGATGCTCTCTGCTTGGGATTTGCGTGTGTGGGAGATGAAGGTGACCACAACTAAAGACACAACCGATCTTTCGACCCTGACTCTTGATGCGGTGTACTCACGTCTCAAGACTCACGAGATTGACATAGTCTCTCGTAGGTTGAAGTCGCAGTCAATGACCTTAGTCACCGATCCCAATCCAGCTTCTAGATCTTCTTCTGACTTGATTTCTGGATTCTCTCTTGCTGCTCTTTGTGAAGTAACCGATGATCAATTAGAGCAGCTACCAGAAGACCAGTTAGCCCTCCTAGCTAGAAAGTTCTTCCATTCATACAAGAGAGTGAGGGACAGAAAGAGAGGAGGGCCCGTGATCTACTTCAAGTGTGGTGGCCCTAACCACATTCGGGAAAACTACCCTAAGCTGGAGAAGGGCAAGAACAACTACGACGGTGTGAGCAAGAATGACTACATCGACAAGAACCGCAACAAGAATCCCCCAGCTCATGCCCAAGGCAAGAAGAAGTTCCGCAACCTTGGCAAAGCCAAGAAGCTCTTCCACCGCGTCCTCACCGCCTTCGACGACATCGACTTCAGCGACGTGGAGGGGTGGAGTGATGACGACGGCAAGGAGGATCAAGATCCCAAGGACGGCGACGACTTCATTGGGATGTACTTCATGGCCCATGAGGGCGACGTCAGCGAACACCGACACCGATGAGGTAGATCCTTCCTATGTACAGCTCAATGATGCATTCCTTAAGCTAGGAAGATTTTATGCTAGATCTAGAGCTAGGGTTGTGGATCTTGAGAAGGAAGTAGATAGACTGTCACGGGAGCTTACTTCACTTATATCTGCTCCCTCCCGTGACGAATGTGACATGTGTTCTTCCCTACTTGGAGATATGGAGAAACTAAGGACCTCTTATGATAGTCTGACTTCTGAATTTGACATTATTAAGGTGGAGAATGTTAGTCTGCTTGCTGAACTAGAAATGGGTAGGGTAGCTGCTCTTTCATCTACTGTTGTTGAGACTACTTCTTGCACCTCATGTGAGGATAAGGACAATGCATTTAGAGATCTTTATACTATGCTCCTTGATCTGCCAGAAACATGTGATAATTGCAATAACTTGAAATTGAACCTAAAAAAGGCAGATCATAAAATTGCTGAATTGCATGCTTTTTTGCTTGAGCCCATTGTTTCTTGTACCAACTGTCCTAAATTGACCTTTGAGCTTGAATCAGTTTCCAAAAAAATTTCAAGAAATGGTTGATCAAAACAAGAAAATGGCTCAATATGCTTCTAAGGACCCTGTTAGCTCACCATATAACAATTGTGAAAAACTAAAATCTGAGTTGATTGCTTTAGATGACAAATGTGTGAAGCTAACTAAGGACCTACTAGAGAAGTCACAATCTCCTTGTATTGTGTGTGCTGGTGTGGGGAAGAAGCCCGAAGAAGTAGAGACGCTTAGGCACGATGACCAAACAGCTAGAAGTAGGTTGTCCCTTCTAGTCCTTACGAAGACCTCAATGTTGAGGCGGCTGTGCGTGCACATGCCATTTCTTCTTCTGCTATTGGTTCTTATTCCTCTCCTTCTGCTGTCTCCTCTTCCCCCTGCTCTTCTTGCACCTCTCTCTTTCGGGAGTGCCAGTATCTTATGAACACTCTTGAGAGATTTGTAGGAGGCAAGAAGAAGCTGAATCTTATTCTAGATCAGTCCAAGATTTGCATGTTCAATCAAGGTCTAGGAAATGATTTTCTTGAGCATCCACCTGCTGTGCTCAGACCCATAGCAGCAGGTGTGATCGAGGTCAAGCCCAAAAACCAAAAGATTGAGTTCAAATTTGCGGTCTTTGTCCAAGGGATAGCTGACAGTAAGGTGGTAACACCTGGTGCTTCGACTTCTCAGAAGGCGAAGTTTCATTGTACCTTCTGTCAGAAGGATGACATATGATTGAGAGACGTTTCAGGCGTGCCAAGATCGCGTGGAGAGACCGTGTTCAGGCTCTTAGGCGTATTCAGGGTCAGCCCCAGACCTTGAGTGCACCTAAGACTAACACGAGGTTTAGGGTCGATCATTCTGAAGTGTTTAGGCAGTATCGAGGACTTGGCTTTTTTGGTGTTTCTGATTTTCATCCTCGATTTGCCTCTACTCGTGACATCCGCTGTCCTGAGGGTAGTTCTCATTTTCCCCATCGAGACTGCTACCCACGGCGAGATCAGCGTGTTGCCAGTGCACCGACTCGCTCTTCCATAGCAATCGGATCCAGCAACAGCTTCAGGTCTGCTCATAGACTTTCTGGCTTTCTGAGCGATGGAGAGCGTAGGGTAGTTAGAGGTCTATCGTGTGTGACTACTTCTTCTGCTCATGTGACTCAGTATTGGGTTCCAAAATCTCTTTTGATTTATCCCAGTACTGAGCCATTTTTCTCTCGTTGACTCAGGTTTGCCGGGCAGGGAAGGGAGAGGTTTGGCTCCTTGACTCCGGGTGTTCTCGACACATGACCGGAGACTCACGTTGGTTCTCTTCCCTAGCCTGAGCTCCAGGTGATGAGACTATCACCTTCGGAGATGCCTCTTCTGGGCGCGTCATCGCCAAAGGTACAGTGCGCATTAATGAGTCGTTCATTTTAAAAGACGTTGTCTTGGTTAGTAAGCTGCAGTATAATTTGCTTTCTGTTTCTTAGCTTACCGATGACGGTTTCGAGATTAGCTTTAAGAAAAATGCTTGCAAAATTCTTGATTCTTCGGGGAGTCTGGTTTGCGGGATTTCTAGATATTGGAGGATCTTTCGTGCTAATTTTGTTGAGTCTTCTGGTGATCCTCTCATGTGTTTAGTTGCTTCTGAGTCCCGTGACCTCACCTTCTGGCATAGGAGACTTGGTCATATTGGATTTGACCATTTGACCCGAGTTAGCGGCCACGATCTCATTCGTGGTCTGCCAAAACTCAAGTTGGTCAAAGATCTTATTTGCGCTCCTTGCCGGCACGGCAAGATGGTTGCCGCTTCTCACCCTCCGGTCACAGTGCTTATGACCGATGCACCGGGACAGCTGCTCCACATGGACACAGTTGGACCAGCTCGAGTGCAGTCAGCAGGAGGGAAGTGGTATGTTCTTGTCGTAGTCGATGACTTCTCGAGGTACTCTTGGGTGTTTTTCTTAGCCTCTAAGGATGAGATGTTTACACATTTTTGAGGTCTGTTTAGTAGGCTATCTGTTGAGCTTCCAGGTGCCTCACGAGCGATCCGTAGTGACAATGGCACAGAGTTCAAGGATTCCTACTTTGAGAGGTTTTGCGATGAGACAATTGTAGAGCACCAGTTCTCTTCTCCGCACGTCCCACAGCAAAATGGCGTCGTGGAGAGGAAGAACCGTACCTTGGTCAAGATGGCCAGGACGATGCTTGATGAGTACTCTACACCTAGGAAGTTTTGGGCTGAAGTGATAGCCACCGTGTGTCATGTTTCGAACAGAGCTTTTCTCAGGGCACACTTGCATCACACTTCCTATGAGTTGAGATACGGGCGAAAGCCCAGTGTCTCTCATTTTTGTGTGTTTGGTTGCAAGTGTTTCATTCTAAAGTCTGGGAACCTAGATAAGTTCGAATCACGATCTTGTGATGGGATCTTTCTGGGCTACTCGACTGCTTCGCGGGCGTATAGGGTTTGGAACTGTGAGTCTAGTAAAATGGTAGAAACCTGTGAGGTGACTTTCGATGAGGCCAGTCTGGGGATTAGGCCCGATATCTCAGGTTTTGTAGAGCAGTCCGAGCTTATCTTTGTGGATGATGAGGAGGATGGAGATGAGGGTTGTGTACCTGATCTAGTTCCTTCTCCCCTTGAGGTGCCTACTTCTTCCACCGCACCTCGAGGAGATCAGCCTATGCCTTCCACTTCTTCTGGAGTTAGTGGCTCTGTTCCTACCTCGTTAGCTCATGAGATAGAGGCCACTTCCTCATCTCATCCAGGACCTCCCCGACATATCCAAAAAGACCATCCTTCAGAGCAGATGATAGGAGATCTTTTTGAGCGCGTCACACACTCAAAATCCGGCATGTCTCACTTCTGTCTCCACTCTACCTTTGTTGCTTCTTTCGAGCCCAAGGATGTTAGTCATGCCCTTTCTGATGAGTCTTGGGTCAATGCCATGCATGAGGAGTTAGAGAATTTTGAGAGGAACAAGGTCTGGTCGCTTGTTGAGCCCCCTAGAGGTCACAATGTCATAGGTACCAAGTGAGTGTTCAAAAACAAACAAAGTGAGGATGGGGTAGTCATTCGAAACAAGGCTAGACTAGCAGCTCAGGGTTTCTCCCAAGTTGAGGGTCTAGATTTTGAGGAGACCTTTGCCCCTGTAGCTAGGCTAGAGGCCATTAGGATTCTGCTTGCTTTTGCGGCGTCTAAGAGCTTCAAGCTTCACCAGATGGATGTCAAGAGTGCCTTCCTCAATGGGTTTATTGAAGAAGAAGTCTATGTTAGGCAGCCTCTAGGTTTCGAGAACCCCAAATACCTAAACCATGTCTATAAGCTTTCCAAAGCCTTGTATGGACTTAAGCAAGCCCCTAGAGCTTAGTATGAGAGGCTTAAGTCATATCTGTTGAGTCATGGGTTTGAGATGGGTAAGGTAGATAAGACCTTGTTCATTCGCAGGCATGGCAATGACCTTCTACTCATCTAGATTTATGTGGATGATATCCTTTTTGGTGGCTCTTCTCATGCTCTTATTTCTCAGTTCTTCGATGTCATGAGCTCAGAGTTTGAGATGAGCATGATGGACGAGTTGAGCTTCTTTCATGGCTTTCAGATCAAGCAGACTCGGGAGGGTACCTTCTTGCATCAGGGCAAGTACACTCGAGACCTCCTGAGACGCTTTGATATGAGTGATGGTAAGCCGGTATCCACTCCTATGGCTACATCAGCCTCACTCGACCCGGATGAGGATGACGAGCCAGTTGATCAGAAGGAGTATCGCCGCATGATTGGCTCCCTCTTGTACCTCACTGCCTCGAGACCAGACATACACTTCTCTATGTGTCTATGTGCTCGGTTTTAGGCTTCTCCTCGCGTATCTCACCTTCAGGCGGTGAAGCGCATTCTTCGGTACCTTCGAGCTACCATAGACTATGGTATCTGGTACTCTTCCTCATCCTGTCTTTCCCTTAGAGCCTACTCGGACGCAGATTTTGCTAGTTGTAGGATAGATAGGAAGAGCACTTCTGGCTCCTGCCAATTCATTGGCACTTCTCTTGTGTCTTGGTCTTCTAGGAAGCAGTTCGGTGTTGCACAGTCCACCGTAGAGGCCGAGTACGTTGCTGCCGCCAGTTGTTGCAGCTAGGTGCTTTGGATGGTTTCGACCTTGCGGGACTTTGGGTTAGCCATAAACAATGTTCCACTCTTTTGTGATAACACTACTGCCATCAACATTGCCAACAACCCAGTGCAACATTCCCAGACCAAACACATTGATATCAGATATCACTTCCTTAGAGACCATGTAGAGAAGGGTGACATAGTGCTCCAGTTTGTGGAGAGTGACCAGTAGTTGGCTGATATCTTCACCAAGTCTTTGGATAGCTCTAGGTTTTCAGCCTTGGGGGAGAGCTTGGGGTGGTTTGTCCTTATGGACTGTTACGAGGGGGAGCTTTGTGCTTCATGTTTTATCCTGCTTATTATGCTCTTACTCCTTTCTGCTGCATTGCATATGGGTGCATTGGGGTTAGTCCTTCCAGCATAGATTAGAGTGGTTTTCTTGTCTAGTTGCTTGGATTTCTTCCTCTCATCTTGTGATTCTAAGACGCTGCTTGTTAGTTGTTTCTCTTCTCACTAGGTTGAGCTCACTCACTTCTTATAGGTTCTAGCAAGGATTGGGCCACCCTTGGGTAGACAGGGAACGTGTTTGCTCCTTAGTGTGTTAGATGATCAGCTGATAGTCCTGGTATCATATGGGGTAGATGAGAGTCAGTCTGAGCTATAGTATCGTCTATATCTTATCTATGCTTTAAGGACTGCCTTGTCCGATTTTCTTGCCAGCTTCTCGTCTTTATTGCTTTGGTTCAGGGGGAGTTCATTTGGGAGCTTCTAGATCTTAATATTGTCATAACTCAACTTGAACTAACGTTGCATCACATCTTGAGGGGGAGTTGGATTTTCTTGCATTTCAACATTCTGCATTGTAATATAACTACATAGAGCCTTGTTTATTATCCTTATTTGACATGTTTGCAATGCATTACATCTTGCCATGATTTGTGCTTACTTGCTTGATTTATCATGACTTTATATGTGTAATCTAGTCTTTGACATGATAGGTTGATTAAAAATGCGCAACTTGAGTTAAAACATGTCATGTTAGCTCTTGAGACTAGTCTGTCTTTAGCTATCCTTTTATGATTCATGCCATGTCAAATAGGCTAAGTTGAGTCTTGAATCTTTATTGAGCTTTAGATTGAGCTATGCTAGTTTCTTGATGAAGCATGAGTCAGTACAAGTCTTTTGTTCGTAAAAATGAAAAAAGATTTCATGAGACTGCTTGCCATTGCACGAGGCATGAACTCAGGGGGAGTTTTGAATGACCAAGATCATTTTCTTAAGCTTATTACTTGGAGTGGTCGCATAAGGCTTGAGATCTAGCACATGACTAAAATTTTGGTTGGAAACGACCATTAGTTTCAAAAGAAAACATGTCAATTGTGCTAAATTTTCTTAATTACACAAAAAGACCAAGTACTTGAATAAATGATTCATTCTTAAACTTGTAGCTCTCTAAATTGACTCAATACTAGCTTCTTGGTTCCACTTAGATTATTGACATGGCCTGCATCATCTTTGGATACCAATTTTCATATTGTGACCTTTCGATTTAGCTTGATTATACATGTCTTGTCATGATCTTGATGGCATACTTATGAGTTATGGCTTGGTGTAATACTTCAAGGTCATTTTGGATAATCTTCATGGCTCATCATGCTTAAGATGAATAATTTTTAGCCATTCCATCCATTCTCATGATTGACTCTCTTCCTTGCATCTTGATGATTTTATTGCCAAAAGGGGGAGAATAGCGGAGAAAAAGCCTTTTGGAAACTTTCTGGAGCTTTGGAGAATAATTTGCTCTTTCTGTTTTCGCTCTAGTGTTCCCGTTGTCAACATGGTCTTGGTTCCTCTTTGCTTTTTTCTTAGGCCATGTTTGACTTTCTTTTTTTTCAAACTCAACTTTACGCTTTTTTTGGGTTTGTTAATGTACTCATCAAGGGGGAGATTGAGATACCATGTGGAGGTGACCCGTGTGTGTGATGAGTAATTGACGCTTGTTCCGAAAAGTTTGAGTTTGGTTTGTGTGGTTCATGCCATGTCGTTAAGTGGTACAGTCGGTTTCAGTCGAACCTCGTCGAACTTGGTTGGGCGCTTATTCTTCTTGTCGACCTGTTTGGGCTATTTTGTGCTTAAGAATTCTCACTAATGCAATCGTTGATTATATTATATCGAGCGGTGCTATGTGATTTGTTTCTTGTCTGTGATGGCTGCAGAACTTTGAGACGGAGTCGTAGCGAGGCATGGTAAATACGCAAGGCTGCACAAAAGGACGCGGATGCTGTTCGGGTTAATGAATAAAGTGCAGAGTTGGTGAAGTTATCGGGTAAAGTGCAAATGTGAACCCGGTAGTGGAGGCTATAAGTAAAGAGGGTGTTCTCTAATAGCTTGTGTGAGTTTCCTGGTTGTTTCTCCCATGTCTATGTGAGTTGTGAGGAGAATAGTATGCAGTACTAATTTTGTTTTCTTTTGTGTGTGTTTGTCTCTGAGAGAGAGATGGATTGATCGGGTTGAACTGCATGTCACTTCGATTTGTGTTGATTCATCAGGACAGCAGTCGGTCTCAAGTTTTCTGCAGCACCTCTTTTCAGTTGGCCCCTCACATTTCTAGGGTATGCAGAATTCAGTCAGTCATGCTGAGATTTGTTAAAGTTCTTCGGCTATTTCAGCTTGCTTGGTCTCCTGCATGTCTCGGTTTCTAAATTCCAAGTGCAATCTGCTTTTTGGTTTGCTGCCCAGTTCTCTGTACTTCTTTTGTCGGTCGGTCGCTCTGTTTCATGCTCTGATTTTGTTCTAGTGTCGGTCTGGTTTTCGTCGTCCAGTAAGCAAACTTTTCATAGCTGCTATAGCTATCGGAGAAGAATTGCGAGTGGATACTTGGGGGCGGCTTGGAAGGCACCATTCACCCCCCCCCCCCCTCTATTGCCGTTTCTAAAGTTGAGGCGAATGCTAAGACAAGGAACATCATAATCCAAGGTTTGAGCCGAAGCGAATTCGATCGCATTTCTCATCTCACGTCGGCCTTCGACATCTGGGTGACCCTCGACACATACCATGAGGGCACCACCCAGATCAAGACGGTTCGACAGGATCAGTACAAGCGAGATTACAACAAGTTTGAAATGCTCGCTGGAGGTCTGGGCGACTTGGAAGGCACCATTTACACCCTTGTTGCCGTTTCTGATCCAACAGTCTTCAAAGTGGCATCCAGCTTGGCGTACCACGCGCGCGGCGCTTGACGGAGGTCGTAGAGCGCCTTTCTCAAGCGCAACACTTTCTCCTTATGCCCGGCGATGATGAATCCCGGCAGCTGCACGACATAGACTTCCTCTGCTAAGGTTCCATTGCGAAATGTCGATTTCATGTTCGTATGATAGACTGGCCAGCCTTCCTGCGTCGCCAACGCTAGCAGCAGACGGACCGACTCGAATCTTGCCACCGGAGCGAAAGCCTCCTCAAAATCAACACCTTGTCTTTGCATGTATCCTTTAGCGACCAGGCGAGCTTTGTGCCGGATCACTTTGTCGGCCTCGTCTTTCTTCAGTTTGAAGACCCATTTCAAACCAATTGGGCGATGTCCGGTGGGTAGTGTAGTCAGCACCCAGGTGTCGTTTTCCTCAACGGCCGCCATCTCCTCTCGCATGGCGGCACGCCACACGGGCTCTTGATCCGCCTCGACAAAAGTCTACGGTTCTTCATTGCTGATGAAGTTCAGCTCTCCGCCATCCAGTTCCCGCACTACAAGTCCCGGAGCTGGGCCATCGTCACCAAGAACATTCACAATGGAGCGAAAGCGGATTGGTGCGTCGTCGTGGTCGGCGTCAAGGTTGCCCAATGCTCATGATGTTATTTTTCAGTCTCAAGAAGAAATAGACACCGGTGAGTGTTCGATGTTCACCACTGCGGCCGGCAAAGACAACAGTGCCACGGCCACGGATCTCCACGACTGACCCGTCACCGAACTTGACAGTCCCGGCAACTCTGGTGTCGAGCTCGGTGAAGACTTCCCTTTGCCCCATCATGTGGTTTGACACCCCCGTATCGAGGTACCAACCCTTTTGGTGCTCGTCGTCGTCTTCAACGCCCAAGCAGACTTGAACTCGTGGCTCCTCCAAGTGGGAGCAAAGATGCCGGGCTCTGCCTCGTGGTCACGAGCGTGCACACTTGCGCCATTAACAGCGCCGGCTCATCATCATTGTCCTCATCCTGGGCGAGGTGCAGCTAGTGCTTCTTGGGTTGCCTGCAGTCCCTGGCCCAATGGCCAAGGCGTTCACAGTTCTTGCATTTGTCACCCGAGATGTCTCAAGCGCCTCCTTTGCCTTCCGGCGCACTCGATCCGCCACTTGGTTTCCTGTGAGCTCCACGCCCGTGACGCCATCCTCCACCACCACCATGTTGCGGTCTCGAGGATGACTCACCATGGTGACGCAATTTGAGACGCTCCACGCCTCTCCCAGCGTGTCCTCTGTGAGGTAGAGGCTGTCGCTCACCGCCGTATCTGGCTCTCGATCATCTACCGCCTTCAACCTCCCAGTGACCTCCTCGACAGTGATTGTGGAGAGATCGAGCAAAGTCTCGATGGAAGGAGCTATCTGTGAGTACTTAGGTGGAACAACTCGAAGATATTTCTCCACTGCCTTGGGTTCACCGATGTCGTCCCCGAGCTCCCGAAGATTCGTCACCAAATTTGTGAGGCGAAGCGCGAAATCGTCGATCGTCTCGTCGTCGCGGAACGCAATTGCCTCGTACTCCTTGCGCAGGGTTTGTGCCTTGGCCTTCTGCGCACGGTCGCTATTAATTCTCATCACTCTGACCGCATCCCACGCGTGCTCGGCACTCGGCTTGACTGCCAGTGTCTGGATCATCTCATGCGGGACAGCCTTCAGGATAGCCTCCATTGCCATCTGATCCTCTTGCTCGTCGTCGACGCCGTGCTGCACAGCGTTCCAAAGGCCACGCGCACACAGCATCACCTTCATCATCAGGCTCTATTTCGCGTAGTTCGTGCGTGTCAGGGTCGGGAATGACGCTGACAATGACCTCCCGTTGTCGTTGGCGCCGGTAAACCACTGGTGACGGTGAGCGCCCTCGGAAACGGCGCTGTGAAGTCCTGCTCCGGTCTCCAGTCGGCAGCGACATCGTCGGAATCACGTCAATGAGGCATTGATACCAAATGATAGAGTTTCAGGCGCCGATCAGAAAAATCTCCCAGCGTGCTGGATTTTCGTCAGAACTCCAGCGTGCCATATTTCTGTCAGACTTCAGCACTGAAACAGACACACTCTAAACTCACGCGAAGCGATGGAACCTTGATCAGTTTTAGTGCTGTGGAAGCGGCAGCTTTTCATGCATTATATTGTCGAATATATAGAGGAACCATGCATTGATTACAAGACTCAACAAACAACCAAAAACTGCGGGCAGCCAGAGCTATTCTCGACTCTTCCCCCACTCTTATGCATCCATATTCAGAGCTATGCATCGTGCAACTGAAGACAGCGAGAATTTAGCTAATGCAACTACCTAAGACTAGATGCTCCCATGCAGCTAAATGAAAGGAAGAAACAACTAAGCCTGTTTGGATCCCATGGGATAACAACTAGTTGCTAATTTTTAGTCCTTATAGATCCAGACAGGAGGGCTAATGAGTGGGCTAAAGTTTAGCCAAAGCCCCAACTAGTTGGCCAAACCCAGCTAATGAGGGCTAAAGGACCAGCCGGATGGAAAAAAGACGCCGATACCCACAGAAAACGTGCGTGCGCTAGAGGCTCAGGGGTATAACAGACTTTGTACTGAGATAGTAGTACTTATTAGTCCTTGGATCCAAACAGGACTGGGCTAATCTTTAGCCAGCTAACTACTAGTCAGTTAACAACTAGTCCTAGCTAACAACTAGTCCTAGTCCATCCAAACAGGCCCTAACTAAGTGCACATGATTTACTCTATCATCAGCCAGTAGCAAAATGACATACTCCTGATTTGGCGCACAACAATGGGCTAGTGCGGCTAGGGTTTGCAATCAGCTAATTCAACAAGTGGTGTTCAAATATGATTCGGCCAGCCCTAATCATAGCAACCCTCTGGATTTTGGCACAATGAACTTGGCTGAACTGCTAGGGTTTTGCAAAAGAAAGTAAATGCACTTTACTTTTTGGGTACTAATTGAGGTATTCAACCATCAATTTTTAGTGTTTTTGATGGACACAAAGATTAAACAACACAAAGGAATACTAAGATCAGCACTTAAACAAATTTTTAATGGACTAAAACATAACAAAACTCATAAGAAATAACATATTAAACTAGAGTTTTGGTACTACAATTTTCAGGCTTAATGGACTATAGGAAAAAATAGCAAGAAAAATTAATCTAAACTAGGGATAAATAATCCTACAGAGTCAACCGTGCTTTGATACCAAGATGATACAGGGGATGCCCGTTCTGCTCGATGTAGGATCAAGATAACTAGTATAACCTGATGAGTCCGACGTGGCCAACCGCTGCCCATGCAACGACCTGTGACGAATGAACTCACCCAACCACACTCTTGATTGTTTTTCCACCCGACCACGAGGAAGTGGAAGATGTGCCTGCAAATTCTACAAGGGGACAACAAGAACACGACGTAGAGAGCACGTAATTCCCCTCTCTAGTTGTTGTGCAAAGCTAGGAGAAGAACAAGTGCCAAAGGCAATTCGAAAATCAATATTATCAATGGTCTAAAAAAAGGGCAAGAATACTTGAGTATATATGACCCCTAGGGTTGGCCACAAGTCATCCAAACCGACTACAACTCATCTCTACATATATTGGACTCAAATACACATAAAAAGGAAACCTAAATTTACAGCTGTCACATTGTTTTACTCATTGCGGTGCAACCACAAGGTTTCTGAGGTGGGCACCATATCCATTGTGTGGGTCTTGAAATAAGCTTTTCAACAAGTATAAGAACACGTGAATCGGACTCCGTTTGTGAAAGTTATGACCTTTTTCTTACAGGCCCTATAAGCTATCCTGAACCGAGAGTTCCAAATTGATTCCGAGTTTGATTTCAATTGGACTTGTAGAAGGTCTAAGTTAGGCTTGAAAATCTTATTTAAAACTTGGGCTTTGGATTCTTAGGCTTCTCCCCTTTTCCTTCTCCTTTTATTGCTTCTTTTCCACGCATGCTTCCTCTCTTCTCCTCTCGGTTGCACAACTCTTCTCGCTACCATGCGCTCGCGTAGCTTCTCTCCTTGAAGCTTGATACTCAGTAGCATTTCTTTTGTTATTAGCACATAAACTTTATTCTCTTCCTCGCTTGCATTGGCCCTAGGCTCTCTCACCTCCCTCTCAGTTCCAAAAACTTTTAACTTGTCAAACCTAAAAACATATAAAGTATTTCTATTAGGTAGTAGCCATTCTTATGTAAATCACAAGTAAACTCATTAAGAAACAAATTCACCTATTGGTTAAGTTATTTGGCTCTAACTCGTATTATTAGACCCTTATACATATCATGATTAACATCTTGTACATTTGAAGAGATGGACGATGCACTAGTGACTTTAAACAAACACTATAGTTCAGAAAGTCAAATTGACTTATTCCTCTCTCACTCCCCTTCTTCTCTTTCACACACTTCACGTTGAAGAGGGATTTTTCTAAAAATTTTCTATTGCAGACTAGGATGCCATGTAGCAAAATTTGTTGACATAAACTGCACATGGCAAAACCACCTCCACATCAACGAAATCACCCTTCTAAACCGGTATAAATTGAGCTGGTTTTGTAAGTTCAATGGGTTAGATAATAGGTTTCATAGTTCAGTGGTTACGTGAACTTTTTGCAAAATTAAAGGGCGTAAAACAAACTTATTCCTTCAAAATATACGGACGAATAAATGATGGTTTCTTACTATGTTATATTCTACAAAGGCGAATCACATCAAGTAACAAATATATACTGATGTACCAACTACTTCCAAGTCCAGAAACTGGTAAACTTCATCAAGGAACAGACGCCTAAAATCGATCATGACAAGCAAATTCATGCACATGCACTTGGAACACATACGTGTCTTGCTTTTGCTGTCCAAGCGAACACGGGGGATGAAACCAGTCATTCGAACTAGTCCTGACCGGCAAGGATCCTTGAGATCTGGAGGCCCCGGCTGAAGGCTTGGTTGAAGAGCAACCGTGTCTGGAACTCCGAGACGAAGGGAAACCAGGACAAGAAGCCGATGGGCAGGAAGAGGACGAGACCCATCATGTTGTCGTACACCCTCCCGAGCTCCATGATGGAGTCCCACATCTTAGTCTTCTTAAGCAATGGAGAGCATACTTGCCCAATCTACGAAGAAATCATAAAAATCAATCAGTAGCTACAGATTATACTGAGCGAGCGGAACCTGTGAAACATAAGCTTGCTAGAATAGATCTTGGTAATGTCCATATATGATCGAACTACCAGAGTTGCTGCTGATCAACGAGCTTTTTAACCACTGCTTGACAATAAACAGACTCAAATCTTGTTTTTTGGTACCATGATTCGCTCATGAGCAGGTAGGAATGTTAGATTTGCTCTTTGATTCCATTTTTTATGCATACATAAAGCTCAAACAAGTTGGTAAATAGAAGTTTCACTCACCTGAAGAATACACCAACCAGTAGGCATGAACCCAAGAAGACTAGCGAAGACATCAGAAATTGTGAGGTTGCATACAACAAATAGGACCGCCATCACACAGACGAAGCCAAGGAAGAGTAAGCCCTTGAGGATGCGGAACCAAAGCTGCACGTCTGTCCCAAATTTCTGCCGTCCTACTGAAACTATCTGAAGAGAAGGAACAACATCCGATCTGTAAGATTTTGAAGCATCGGAGATAACCGGACAAAATGGAAGGCAAAAGTCTTACCTTTAAAACTACTAGAACCGTGAGCATAACCAGCCATGACAATGCATATACCTGGAAGTTGAGAGGAAGTGGGAATTACATTAGGATATCCTGCAACTGTACGAACTACAAAACAAGCCAACAAAGCAGATCATATGTAGAGAAAGTACCACAATGCTTCTGTTGTGGTGTGCTATGTTCAGATGGTACACAATACCATACTGGTAGATCAAGAAACGAAGTGAAAGGATGATTTCCAAGACAAGAGCACGAATGCTAGTCTTCCTGAGGTGCTCCTGCTCACTTATCCACCATGCCTCCCAGCTTTGATCCACAGACATGCCGATACCCCCTCGGTTCCCCATCCACTTCCTCCAGTCTGTCCAGTCATCAACTGTCTTCTGCCACTCAAAACATGATGGATTGAAGATAAACGGTGCAAAGAGCCAAGATGCAACCAGGAACCATATGGAGAAGGTGACAAATAGGTACATGTTCGAGCTGCGGTAGGAACTTCCGTAGACTTGATACACAACCAGAAGTATCAACAGTTCAAGTCCTTTAACAAAGTGGCTACGTGAGTACATGCGGTAATTTTCAGCAAACTTTGCGTGGTACACAACAAATCCACGGCCTGTAGATCTGTATTTAGCTCCACCATGTAGTATTGTTCTCCCATAGTAGTGGGTTTTGGTGCCAAGATGGAACGTGAAGAACACAGAGGCCAACTGAAGCTGCATGATGACAAACTCTCCTAACGCTGTGCGGAACCCTTTCTGTAAGCCGACTTCCATGACCATAGGGAGGACAAGCAGCAATCCAAGCTGGAAAACAGATTGTGAAGCCAGTGCATTTTCAAGAGACTTGATGTTGTCCTGAATACGTGGATCCAGCAAAATAGACCTTTCCAGACCACTCATAACTAGATATAACCTCCCATACAAGAATACATAAACTGTAAGTACAGTAACCTGAAAGAAGGAACTATGGATGTCAGTATCCCAAAATATGCAGAACGAACACATTATATGGTGACACCATGCAAGCCTCTGTTATGAATGCTTAGCATTTGCACACCAAATTATACTGTATGTTTATGGATAATAACTGAAATCCTGAAAGAGCCCACTTTAACATTTTTTTTACATTAAAAACTTTCCAAAACTTGATGATTCAACACACTGGTGCTGTTATGGTCGCTGGTTGTTAGTGACGTGGCCAGGGAGGACACAGCCTGCGCACAAGGAGGCACAGCAGCATAGTCTATAGTATGCATGCATGTCTTCATATTAGGAATAGTTATATGCATATGTTCATATTAGGAATAACTAGATGCATAACTTCATATTAGGAATAGCTAGATGTATATCTTCATATTTTGATAATTAAGATAATTAGATGCATATGTTCATATTAGGAATAGTTAGATGCGTATCTTCATATTTCGATAGTATAGATACAATCTTATCTTTAGCTGATTGGTTGCATTAGATCATGTTAGTTTCTATATTGTTAGGGGCTAACATCATCTATATAAAAAAGAGTAGCCACATCATTCATAAGCAATGAATAAACAAAGTTCATAGTCTCTCCCCCTCTTCTTCAACTAAGTCTCAGAATCTTGGCGGCGGCATAGACGGCCGTTCAAGGGCAAGTGCCCTACCCTGGTTCTCAGACTCATAACCAACCAACCAACCCGTACCACAATAAGTGCATGAAGAAATTAATGTCTTAAAGTTAGATCATCTTCATCTCATCTCTCCTTTTATTTTTATAAATAACTTTCTACAGTTTTGGTTTTATTTAAATTTTCAGTAGGGTTCTCTCCTACATACCCCACCAGAAAGAAAGAAATAACTTAGGCATTCTTTACAGAAAGTTTCACATAGATATCTTCAATTACTATTCTTACCATGCTATTGAAATAAAACCCAACTGTCGTAAAATAGAAAGATAGCATTCTATAAAAGTCAAATCTGCGTCCAAGCCGATAGATGTCACGACTTAATGTTTGTTCACCATTGCCATTGGCCACCTTAGCTTCAAAGCTTGAAATTTGATTCATTCCCACTTCACGCCCTTTACCGACTTGCATGTACTCATGATGTGTGACATTTCCTTCTCTCATTGTCGAGTTAAAACCTAAGAACACTGAATTCAGTAACTGCATTTTATGTAAGGGGTGACTGCAAGATGTTCGTATGAGATTCCGGCTTACCTGAAAAGATATCTTCACTTAGATTTATGGTCTTTGAGGCTTTACTTATGCCACCCCTAGTAATATGGAAGAGTCTATCAAAAATATCAGGATGACCATAATGAAACCGAACCCTGTATTACATTACAATAATGAGCTATAGACATAAAAAGCCTCATGATCAAAAGAAAATGTGCATTTCGCACAAAAGAATATAGAAGCATCAAAAGACTAAAGAAAACTATTTAACAACGTGAAAACAAAGTCAAATATTTGTGATCCCAGGTTTCATCTCGTAATTCTGTTAGTTACCTTTCTTCAAAGCATCTTGAATTGCTTACCTTCACAATAGTCTAGTTCACAAAAAAGAATGACAGGAACAAGACATTTACTATCGGCTACCGGACTTCCCAACTAATTGACAAGATTGGGTGGACCATCTGACCAAGCTATTGGTGATTAAGGCCCTGTTCCAAATAGTTTTTAGCTTCTGGCTTCTCGCTTCCAGAAGCCAAAAGTCAATTGGAACACATTGGCTTCTTCACATAGCCTTTTCCCCCCTTTTTTTGCATTCTCCATGGAGATATAATGGTTCTTTTTTTTTTATTTTTTTTCCTCTTTTTTCTTTTTTTAATTGAATGCATCGGAAAAAAGCTAATAGCCACCACAGTGACATTTCAAAAACCATCATAAAAAGCCGAATTGAACGGTGCCTAAGATTTAAGAGTAACTCTGGCCACTTATCAGTGTTATTTTATGAAAACACAATTTACTATCAGTTTGCAGCTAAGAGTTAGGGCAAAAGTCCAATCTAGCCTGGAACTTCCTGGAACTGGGATGGTTATGGCCTTATGGGGATACTAATCATGGTTACCTCTTCTTCTTTTGTCAATTCATAACTCACTTTACTTTAAATCTTAATTAGAGTTACGGTCTCCCCACTTCATAAAAATCTCTGAAGTTCTTGGTAGCACAATATATCATCCCTACTAGACTACAACTACTTTTCACACGTTAGGAATTTGGCATAGAACTTGTATAATTTGATCTAGTTTATAATGCTAAGTACGTAAGGATAGGATGTTTTTGAGCACAATTGCCTTGCAAGTGCTGAAGTAAGTTAAAAAATACTTACCCATGGTCATGGTTTGGCCAAAAGGAAAATAAGTTTGGCCACACAAAATGTTATAAGTGGATCTGACACTCAATTCAAATAGATTCCCATTCGAAGAAATGCACTGGATTTAAAAATTTCTATATCAAAATGAAAATAAGAGTACATACTTGAGAGGATTGGCAAGAACCCGTTGTCCAATGCTAACAAAACTGGTCTCTTGGTTGGACATAAACCAAGCAAGTGATGAAACACTAAGATAGCAAA